>OY728127.1:1174485619-1175735619 GCA_963277665.1 Viscum album
TACAACCACGCATCCCAACCACAGACACCTAGTCCTCAACAACTGCATGTCTCCGCCCGCAGACACCTAGGCCACCACACACATCCCTACCCACAAACACCTAGTCCACAACCACCACTACCACACCTGAAGACAAATGGGATAGAATAACTAATGCCATGCCCGAAGACACCTGGGCCTCATAATGAAGACATGTGGGAAACAAACCAGCTCGTACACACATAGGCCAACCACCACAACATAACCTGCCCAATGATTCTTGGGCCATAATGAATCTCAGGCCATGACATCCTGGTCAAAGATTCTTGGTCTACACGGTAGATGGAGCAAAAAAGGATCTAATAACTATCCACTCATAGGAGTGTTGGGAAAAACACCCTCCCCATGAAATGGGGGTGTTCAGCATGAGGTGCTCAACTTTGGTGGGGTGAGAATAAGAAACACAAGAACTAAATTTATATGATGGTATATAAGAACTCACCCTAGCCTAAGGATTCCAAAACCATCTCATAAACAAATACTCACATTACTATTCATTCATACAAAAGCACAACAACCACAACCAAAGTACAACCCATTCATGGAAAACAATTCCCCATTGAACCCATTCTTGTTATCAAATTCAAGTGATTCCATTTAAATAAATCTTCACTAATAGTAAAATTACAGGAATATTCACAAGACAAGCAAAGAAAAAATCTAAACCATAATTTAAGAACTCACAGTTGGTTCTCTTGTAAAGTCACAACAACAAAAGGGATCCATGAGATTCCTTGAAGTACTGGAACCAAACCAAGCCCCAACATATCGCACCACATGGCCCTAAATCCACAAAACAAAAATCTCACAACATGGGATCCCATCTCCACCCATGTCACCTCACAAGAATCTAGCAGAACAACCATACACATCACTAGGACAGAGCAAGGGAGTTTTCATATTTAAACACACCATTCATTTAGTTTTGTTTGATTAACCAGGGTGACCACACAATAATTATTAATCATTGGGAATCCATTTAAATCAAAAATAATTATGTGATTAACCAGTTTCCATGTTATTGACATTCATTCATCATAGAATACATAGGTTCATTAGTGCAAAAGAAAGGACCACTAACGACCATGATTTTCAGCGGACATAAGCCCATAAAATTTACAACACATAAAAAAAGATAAAAGAGTGTAGACGCATCATCAAAAACACTCCTTCATTATGTAAAACACATGTAATATCTTTTTTACGGTTTTTTTTCATCCATCCCTATAGGAATATTATCGTACCCACCCCGCATGATACATAGTAAAGAGATACAAAGGAAAACCCCTAATTGGATGATCAACAATCGAATTTTTCTCCTCCCGCCAAGAACTGGGGATGCGAGAATTACAGGGGAAGAACTCCAAGGACTCCATGAGTGAGTAAGAAAGGCTCCATCATGGGGGTAAAACAATCCTCAGGAAGAGAGACTCCAAACTCACCAAGGAAAAAAAGATACTATCCAAGAAGAAGAAAGAAACTATGTTTGATAAAAGGAGAGATCTTGGAGTTATGGTATTTGAAATCTTGAATGTATTTAAAGGCGGAACATGGTTTCACCACATGATTGGATAGTTACATATGATGGAATTAATTTTGATTTAATGATTCTCATTATATAGGTGGCCATAACGGCTGTGTGTTAATGGTTTTACTTTTAAAAAGAGGAAAAATGCATAACCGGGGGTGAAACTGTAAAAACACAACAAGGTGTGACACTAAGGAAAAAGACCACATGTTTTGGTAACCCCAAGGGTCACCCAATTAATGGGAGTTTTAAACGAAATTTAAGGGGTTTAAAAGGCTTTTAAATGGGTATTAAAACACTTTTACATCAAAAGATATGTTACCGGAGAGCAACTGGAAAATGTCAGAAACTAGAAAAAATGACAAAGGGTGGGACACTGTTTGTTGAGACACTGTAATAATGCCACTGGTTCAATGGAACACTGAAAGCAGTGCCACTATTTTGGTGTGCGACCATGATGGTGCATCCGCTATAGTGCCACTGTCACGGTTCCACCATCACGGTGTCTCCGTGACCGACCACCATTTGGTGGAATTGAGTTTTTTGGAAAACTGCTTAATGAGTCACTGATTGTCCCCAGGATACCCCAATCACCCGAAATTTGGAAAAGTACTAGACCATGAGGGTCTGAACTATTACATCAGATACCTCTCAAACTATTATCATCCTTGAGAATCAAAACCAAACCCGAAGAAAAGAGAGTAGTCCGAACAAGCACATTGTAAGATATCTCTTAGGTGAAAAACCATCCTATAGTTTTTTGAAAGCTAGAACAAACCACGATCCCTAGGAACCCCACTTCTTCATACTGATCAACTGTAGAAATAATACAGCTCCCCTCCATTAAGAAACCAGAAAAACATTCAGAAGTCATACCATTGAAACATATGGATTATGGATTCCCTTCCTTCATGTCAATATACTATCCACTTTGGTCATCACTGACTTGCCCAAAAGGGTTTAATTGCATCCACATTAATGCATCTCGATTAAGGATTAGGTCCTCCCCTCCCCATAGACAATAATTTTCACACACATCCATTGAACAATGAAAATAGTCAATCTCATAGTTAACAAGGTCAACCACTACATCACAATCAAGTACAAACCAAAACAGAACAAAAATCAAAACAACTCTGGGTACTAGGCATTCATATGTTCCTCTAGTTCTCATTTACTCTCCTAGAGTCCACCATGCCTCTATAACACATGAAAAAATGGAATGTTTTATCCACAAATCATCTTCTCCTCGTGATCCTCGATCCACATTTGTCGCTCTACGAATGCCGCGTCATCCTCAATATTCAGTTTTCTCCATTCAAGAATGTGTGAATCATCATGTAGATAAAAATAGGTCTAAGACAAATGGAAGATGTCGTGAACCCTCTATAGCGGGGGTAGTAGCGTCAGCTGATAAGACACCTCATCAACCTACTGAAACACCTCGAAGGGTCCGACGAACCAAGGAGAAAGCTTACTTACACTACCAATCCTCCATTGCCCACACCCAGGGGAGACCTTCAAGAACACATGGTCCCCATCCTTGAACTCCAAGGGTATCCTCCTATGGTCGGAATACTACCTCTTCCAGTATTGAACTTCATTCATCCTCTCTCGTACATGTTGATCCTTATCCATCATGCTTTGCACATACCCCATGACAAGAACACCAGCTTCCCCAACCTCTGTCCCGAACATGGGTTAGTGACAGGGTCTTCTGTACAAAGATTTGAATAGGGTCATGGCAAATGTAGAGTGATAGATATTGTTGTAGGAAAACTCTAACCGAGGCATGTGTCGCACCCACGATCCCCTGAAGTCCAAAACACATGCATGTATCATAACCTCCAATGTCTGGATGGTCCGCTCTATCTGCCCATCTTTCTGGGGGTGGAAAGTAGTGAGGAGGCATAGATTGGTGCCAAAATTATATTGAAATCCATTCCAGACCCATTAGGAAAACAGGGTATCCCAATCCAGGACTATGGACCTCAGAACTCCATGAAATCACACCACCTCATCTACGTACCTTTGTGCTGAGACATCCACCACACTCGAATCATTGATTTCCATGAAGTGAATTGATTTCATTAGCTGCTCCACCACCACCCAGATAGCATCACAAACTCCTTGAAAACTTGTAATTACAATGAAGAATCCCATTTAGAGTCATCCAACTTCAACTTGGGGACATCTAAAGGATTCAATAGACCTCCTAGGATGTGGTGTTCAGCCTTCACCTTTTGACACATAAGGCACTTTGCCACAAACTCTGCCACTTCCCTCTTCACCTCAAGCCACCAAAACAGACCCCTGAATCCCTGGTACATCATGAAAACTCATGTGTATACTGCCATGGGTGAGTTATGGAACTCACCAAGAACTATCTCAATCATTTCTACCGGGATAAACAACATTCCTTGAAATAGCATCTGATTCTGACTATCTTTCAACCATCCTTCCGGAGAATTTCCCTGGATAACATGATCGTGCATCACTTCATCCTCTAAGTACACCCACTGTGTCTCCTCCACCTGTTGCAACAAGGAGGAATGTACTATCATTTGAAACAGATAGCCTCTACCTTATTTCACCCTTGCTTCCAGGTGTAGGGCATCCAACTCCTCCATTTCATTACAAGCATCTGGTGATTCTTGAACTGCATCCTTCTATGAGTTCCTTCTCAAGGAATAGGAAACCACATTCCCCTAACCTTCAGTTTAATATATTTTAATGTCGTATTCCTAAATAAACTCCATCCACCTCCACTTTCACAAGTTCAGGTATCACTGAGAGAAGATATACCTCAAGATCTTGTGATCTGTGAAGAGCACAAAGTGTTCCCCGATGAGGTAATTCCACCCAAACATCAGCGCAAACACTACTGCTGCAATCTATAGGTCATGGGTGGCATAGTTACGTTAGTGAGGAAATAAATTCCTAGACCCATAAGAGATCACTCCCCGCTACTGCATCAGCACACATCCCATGGTTAGGCCAGAAGAATCACATAAAACTTCAAACATTACCCCTTCTTCTGGAAACCTCAGCACTGGGACACTGTCCAGTTTCCCTTTCAGATTATTGAAGTCTTCCTGGAACTACTCACTCCATAAAAAATCCAGGTCTTCCTTGGTCAACGCTATCAAGGGTTCTACAACTCGAGAGAATTTGGGCATGAATATTCGTTAGTAACCTGCTAGACCGAGGAAACTATGAATGTCTGCCACATTCTTGGGTGCTTCCAAAGAAAATAACACCTCGACATTTGACGGGAATACTTTTATTCCCTGCCCAGACACCATGTGTCCAAGAAATTGCACCTCTCAAGTCCATAACATTGACTTGGACAAATTTCGGTAGAGATGGTGATGTTAGAGGACCTCTATAACTATCCTTAGATTCTAAGAGTTATCCTCTTATGATCTTGAATAGATCAGGATGTCGTCAATAAACACGACCATGAACCGGTCCAAATATTCAAATAAGATGGGGTTCATGAGCCCCATGAACATGTCTGGGGCGTTTGTAACAGCGACCGACATAACCAAAAACTCAAAGGGCCCATATCTGCAACTGAAAGAAATTTTAGAGATGTCTCCCTCCTTCACCCTCAACAGGTGATATCTCAACCGCAGGTCGATCTCAGAGAACAAACCTACTCCCTTCAGATGATCAAAAATTTCATTGATCCTCGGGATGGGGTAACAGTTCTTGACCATCACCCAGTTCATCCTTTGGAATTATATACACAGCCTGACCCCACCGTCTGCTCTATTTCCTAACAAGACTAGAGCACCCCATAGTGACACGCTCGATCAGAAAAAACCCTTCTTCATCATATAGTCAATCTGAATCTGTAACTCCCAAAACTCAGATGGCACCATCCAATAGGGAGCCATCAAAACCCAATAGGCACCAAGTTACAATTCTATCCTGAACACAATGTCCAATTGTGGGGCTAGAGTCACAACATCCCCAGGGAAGACGTCTAGGAACTCACTGATAATCCCCAAGACTTCAACCATCTTTGTATCTACTGACTCCACTGACATCTCAACTAACATGGAAAGAAGGGTCTATGCTCACTGGCAGCCCTCCTGGAAGCCTTTCTCTCCAACGAAGGCTACACACTATCCCGCCATATCTAAAAACACGACCCTTCTCTAGAAGTATTTTATAATGTAACACATATATAACATTCAATTGATGCCTAAAATGACATAAGACGTCCTCATTTGCAGCAAAAGAAGGTCCCCACAGGATTGATGTGTCCCCAACATCAGTATGCATCCCCGAAAAACATAAGAGATGTTGGTCTGACCTCTAACTAGTGTACTCAAAACTAGGGGACTTGGAATTATCTCTACATATAGACCTATATGATGGGCTAGACTGGGTGCAAGAAGGATTTATAAGCTCCTGAATCAAACAAGGCACAAGAAAGAGTGCTAAAAAACTTGATCGTACCTCGAACGACCTTTGGCCCTGCGGGAACTATTACCTTTGTGGCATGAAACAGCCCACACCTAGATCCTATTCCCTTTAGCTGTCAGCCGCCTCCCCGACTATGCCCTAGTTGAGGTCCCTGGTGAGTTCCCTGAGGTCATCCTCCTCCTGCAACGTCTGCTCTCAGATGAGGAGGAGCTTGCTCCCCCTATTGCTGATACTAAAAGGGTCTAGCTGGAAACTGCTGCTGCTGAGGTGGGCGATGAACCTTCCCACCCCCACTATACTGAACTTGGTCCAAGAACTGATTCTGAAGGTTCCCACAGATCCTAAATATGAAGAACCTCATCCCAAGTCCCACATATAAAGGGAGATGAATGGGAGATCAAAACTGGAACCATTGGGGCATGCTCCCCACTGTCAAAACCTGGAAGGTCCTGATGCTGGAGGCCTACTGCTGACGGACTTCCCCTTTGACAATCCCAACTGGATCCCCTCTCTCATAACACCTCCAATCTTGTGCATCCCCTCCACAAATTTATCCTTCTTCTGGACCTCCAAGTACGTCGGTATAGTGAAGGGACTAACAACATACTAAAGAGAAGGTTGGAGTGCCTCCTCTAAATGTCTCACCCAAGAATCCTCATCCAGAAAGAGGTCTGGAGAAAAAAAATGGAGATCCTTGACCTTAATCCCCAACTCCCTCACTGACTTGCTCCCCTGCTGAAGGGAGAGTAGCTCCTGCCTATTCTCAGCTTCATCGTGGAAGAGAGGAATTCCACATGGAACTCCCTCTTGAAGTATGTCCACGAAACCCCAGCCTCCCTCTTCTCCAGGAAATAGATTTTCCACCACTAATGCATTGCTCCCTGCATATAGCTTAAATCTAGAGGAATCCAGTACCCTGTTGAATCCTGGATCAACTTGAATTCTCTCACAAATTCCTCAATCTAACTCTCTATCTCCATGTGTGAGAGGCTTCCCTCATACATTCTGAGGGTCTTCCACTGAAAGGAATAATGCGTCTTCTACCACTATTCAACCTTTCCCTCTCGATCATCTCTCTGCTGATCCATCAAATTGGCCTCATGGGCCTCATTCGCCCGCACTACTCGTGGTCACTGTCTGACTGCCATAGTTGCAAGGTAAACAAGGAATGCCTAATCCCGAGTAGTGTAGAAGATTTCCTTTAAATTTTTCTTAAAATTTTAATTTACAATAATTTCCCAAAACACCAAATACACACAAAAACACAAGTCATTATGATGCATGTACCTTTTCTAGGGTCTCTACCCTGAAATCATTATAGCCTCACATAGTCGTTCATTGGGTCTAGATTCCTTGCATTAGTTCATGGGTGGGCCTAAAATCTAATTTCCTAGCCAGTATTCCCTGTCCTATTTCATTCACCAATATTGCCTAAAACTGTTTCCCTACTATCCCATGTAATCCTAACTATGCCTAAACCTAGACTATGTCCAATCTCTAAACCATGAGGCTCTGATACCATTCTGTCATGACCCACCTTCATCAAGATGAGGGAAGGGACAACATACCGCCAAAACCTTCCTTCATCATGTTGAAATTGAGATAATTACCCCCAATTACCACCTTCAATAGGCCCTGGAGTGGTCACTAGAACCAAGGGTTTTATATATGATATGGAAGGAATTACCCGTTTTTGTAGAAAAAAATCGGGAGATAAGACAGTAAATCCAATCAACAACAAAACTGGAAGTAAAAATAAATAAAAAAAAATCCATCCCCATATGCATGGTCTGATATAATGTTCTACAAGTACAAGAAAACTCAAAAGGGAGGTACTAGAAGAAATGAAAAGCATCAACGTCAAGACTCCCGACATCCGAGATAATCTGGTCTGGCATGGTCATCGATGTCCTCCATGAAACCCAAAAGTAGTTTTATGTACGTATGGTGAGTATACAAGTATACTCAGTTGTGAAAACCAAAATCTCTCATGAACAAGTGGCGAGGAATTCTAATGCTCTATGTGAAAATGAGATAACGAAAGCACCTAGTAAGGAAACTATCTACCCAAACCTCCCCAAGGCATGCTCCCCAAATAATGAAAGTCATATAAAGTAATAGTAATAAGACATCGATGTTTAGGTACCTCGCACTACTTTACCACTTGTTATTGAAATCATCCTATTCGTTAGACCTCTCCCAACATTCTCACTGTAGTCCCATGGTCTCCCCAACAATAACCTTGTGGGCCACCACAACCACACATCCCGCCCGTAAACACCTGGGACACAACCACCGTATGTCCCCGCCCGTTGAAACATGGGCCACAACAACAACTACCATGCCTGAAGACACCTTGGACAGAATAACCACTTGCATGACCGAAGAAACCTAGGCCTCATCCCAAAGACACTTGGGAAACAAACCTTCCCAAACCTACCTATTCCAACCACCACAATGTACCATGCCCAAATATTCTTGGGCTATAATCGACCTCAGGCCATCACAACCTTCCTGAAGAGTCTTGGACTACCCGTGAGAGGGAGAAAAAAATGAGCTAATAAATTTCCACTCATAGGAGTGTTGGAAAAAAACCCTCCCCCATGAAATGGGGGTGTTTGGAATGTCGTGATCAATTTGGGTGCGGTGAGAATGAGAAACACAAGAACTAAGTTTATACGTATACGTATACAAGAACTCACCCAAACCTATGGGTTCCTAAACCAGGCCATAAACAAACACCATCATAACTATCCATTCAAACAAAATCAAAAACAACCACAACCAATGCACAACCCATTCCTAGAAAACAATTCCCCATTGAACCCATTCTTGTTATCATATTCAAGTGATTCCATTTAAATAAACCTTCACTAACGGGAAACTAACAGGAATAGCCACAAGACAAGGGAAGAAAACATCCAAACTACAATGTAAGCATTCGCACCCAGTTCTTTTGTAAAGTCACAACAAAAAAAGGGATCTGTGAGATCCCTCGAAGTACTGTAACCAAACCAAGCCCCAACATATGGCCCCAAATGGCCCCAAATCCACAAACCAACAATTTCACAATAGGGGATCCCATCACAACCCATTTCACCTCACATGATTCCGGAAGTACATCCATAAATATCACCAGAATAGATAAATGGAGTTTTCATATTTAAACAAACCATTCATTTAGTTCTGTTTAGGTAACTAGGGAAACCACACAAGAATTCATATTCATTGGGAATTAATTTAAATCAATAGAGTTTACTTAATTAACCAGTTTCCATGTTACAACCATTCAATAATCATTGACGGCAGGGGTTCATTAGTATTCAAGAAAGGACCACCAAGAGCCATGATTTTTAGTGGACATAATCCCATTCAATTCACAGCATATACGAAAATATAAATGAGTTGAGTAACATTATCAAACACACCCCATCATATTTAAAACTCATTTATTATCATTGTTAATGTTTGCTTTCATCCATACCTTGTGTAAAATTACCATACTCACCTAGAATGATACACATTAAATAGAGACAAAAGGAAAACCCTACTTGGATGATCCAAAATCGATGTTTTCTCCTCTTACAAAGAATTAGGGATGCACGACTTATAGGGAAAGAACTCCAAGGACTACAATAGTGAGTAGGAAAGGCTCCATCCTGGGTGCACAACTAGCCTCGGGAAGAGAGACTCCAAACACACCATGGAAAGGAAAAGAGACCAGCCAAGAAGAAGAAAGAAACTCCATACGATAAAGGGTGAGATCCTGGAGTTACGGGATATGAAGTCTTGAACGGATTTAAATGCGGATCATTGTTTCACCACATGATTGTATGGTTACACATGATGGAATTATTTTTTATTTAATAATTATTATCGGAAAGGTGTCCATAACAGCTGTGAGTTAAATGGTTTCCTTTTAAATAGAGTAAAATGCATAACATGGGTCAAAACTATAAAAACACAACAAGGTGTGACATTAAAGAAAGATGCCACATGTTTTGGTAACCCCATGGGTCTCCCAGTTAATGGGGGTTTAAAACATCTTTTATTGGATTTAAAAGGATTTTAAATGGTTTTAAAACACCTTTACATCAAAAGATACGTTACAGGAGTGGAATTGGAAAAATAAAAAACAGGAAAAAAGGCAAAGCGTGGGACACCGTTTGGTGAGATACTGTAACGGTTCCATTGGTTCATTGGAAAAATGCATGTGGTGCCACCATTTTGGTGTGTTACTGTGATGGTTCTACCGAAATAGAGCCACCATCATGGTATCGCCATTATAGTGCCACCATCATAGTGCCACCGTCACCGGTGCCATCATTTGGTGGAATCGAGTTTTTTGTAAAACTTCTTAATGAGTAACTCATGGTCCCCAGGATACCCCAAACACCAAAACATTGGAAAATTACTTGATCAAGAGGGTCTGGGGAATTAAATGTATACTCATACAATAATAATAAATCCAATTTTAATCATAAAAATCTATAATATTATTAAAGGTATTTTTAACACCTTTTAATGGAAAACAGATTTTAAATATATATTTTTACATATTAATAAATTTTATATAAAAAATAAATATCATTTTTAATATAGGGATATCAAAATAAGTTTCAGGAGAATTATTTTTACTCTTCTGATATGTTTCATTTTTGTTGAATAGTGAAAAATACTACATTTTATTTTAAAATTGCTTATTCATAGAATTTATTTATATAGTTAAATAATATTTTAAATTTGTTTTAAAATATATTTAGTTAAATTATACAAAAATAAAACAATTTTAGTTCATTATAATTAATATCTCAGTTAAATTAGATATAATAACATTTCAATCATTTTAATGTTTCAATTTAAAAATCCATCCTTTTTCATTTTATGTGGGGGATTGATTTTTATTCTAATTCATCCAATTATTTGAATAGAAGTAGGAAAAATGGATTCAATATTTTTAATTATATGTTTAAAAAAATTTTAAGGTCAACTCCATTATTATGAATAATAAATGTTACCATAGTAAAAAAATATTTACCATGGTATAGGTAAAAAATTAATCATGTTAATTATAAAAATATAACATCATTAAAAAAATAAAAACTAAAATATTTTAAGGTTTTATGAGGTTTTTATTGAAAATATCCATCCTCAAATATATTAATTTCTTTCCAGTGTCTTTGAATATAATTCCTCTGAAAAGTGGTTGGAATTAAATATAAAATACTCATTATTTTATTCACTCAAACCCACATCTCCTCATGGTTAAATATCAATCCTCACCACCCCATTTCGACACAAAAATCATTATAGCTCCTAAAATATCTTCTCATTCCTATAATACTATCTCTACCCAATTCCATGATCTTATTTTATCACCAAATGAAAAAATTCCAAGGCACTCAAGGGTCTCTAAAGGAGGTGATATTCAAGAGTTAATTTTCACAAACTACCTCACTAAATTTATTATTTTTCTGCAGTCTCACCACCATCTTCATCCATAAATTCCTGATAACTCGACAATCCTGAATATAATAGAGATCTATTTTTCAAATTTAATATCTCATATCAATTACATTTCTCAAATCCTTTAATTCAATGAAAAAAATTAATTTCCATGTTATGCCGATTAATCACCTCCATGAATAATGTTTTTTGTTCATTTTCAATTACCGCATTCATGTATCATCAGAAAACTATTTTTATAGTTAAATATTATTCTAATATTTATATTATGAACTATTTAATATTATGTAACTAATATAGAATCATAACAGTAAATAATATGACACTAGTTTTTTGTGTTTAGAAAACCCACCAAAATAAACATAACATTTATCATTAAAAATTTATCTAATGAATCCTAATAAATTAATAAATAATTATGATATATAAGGAAATTTATAATATTTTAATTAAATTAATTCAATATCATTTCACTGCGGTAGTTTTAAACTCATTATATAATAACATCCATAATTTTACACAAATGAATTAATTAAGAAACTATGAAACAAACACACCCAAAACCATGAAAATAACAAAATATTTATAATGAATCATTACAAGAAGTTATAAAATCATCTTATATGTTACTATAAAAATTAATATAGTACTATAATTTTTATATAACCATCATTAAACCATTATACATGAGGTTTGAACATGTTTTAATGAAGTTGAATGTGAGGTAATGTATTTTGTCTCTATTTCCATTCATTGAGGTAATTTTTTATGTTAATATGCTTTAATTTGTTATAAGTTATATAAAAAGTTTATTTGACATTAAATTACAAAACATCACCTATTATCATGATATTTAGTTTTTAATTTCATTCCATTATGGGTTTTACAATTCACAATTTTCTTATGTGATAAGGAGATATTCTTTGTAACAAATCAACTTCATGGATTTTCTTCAAACTCTTTTTCATTCATGTCCATGTTTTTTATATGAAATTTATAATTTATTATTCATTTTTTTGTTCTGATACATTACAAATGGTGGTTCTTCCCAAATATAACTCGGAGAGACCATTATAGATTTAACGATGGGTGCGCCCACATATTGCTCCAATGAATTGGGTAATGATTTTTTTCATAGATAAATTGTAATGGAAGTTTTCCATTTTATTATTCCAATCTATATGGGTTCTACATTGTTTGCTTGAGGGTTATATGTGATTATTTACTATGGTTACTACATTAATTCTTTATGGTTTATAATGAGTTTTTATTGGAATAATTTATTTAAAAAATTAATGTAAATGACATTTTAAAGAAATATTAGTTGCATTTATGTATAAATGATATTTTTTTAGGAAAAGTGTTTTCCCGGGGTTCTTAGGTTTTTCATGAACTAGCGGTTTCATTTAATTTTATATCCCTTACTGATTTTTGATTCTAAATCAATGTTTAAAAATATTTTTCTGGGGACATAAGGGAGAATAGAGACAAGGATGAGTTCAATGGGAATATTGTGATGATTGATCATGAAAAGAAACTATGTTTATTTTAAAAGTTTTTTATTTTGGAAAAAATGGATTTTGTTTAGTATCAAATTTTTATAACTGTCAGAAGTTATGTATATACTATTTCTTATTTCTTTAAAACTATAATCCTAAAAAGATCCTCAATGTTAAATCATGAAAATTATTTACTAAAACTCATGATTATGTAATGTTTATGGCCAAGGCCTTATAGTTGTTATAAAAGGGTTGGTTTATATAACATTATAGGTTTTGGTAATTTTAATTAATTTCCCTTAATATATTTTACCTTATAGAAATGTTAAAATTTTATATCATTCTATGATTACCATATTTCGTTATCTAAACAATATCTATTCATAATGGTTTTCCATAAAGGGAACACATATTTTATAATGGGAAGTAACTGATAGGGAGAGATTCTATTAAATCAGCATCCCATGAAGGTTTGATGGGAGGGGATGGGAAAACAAATGACAAAGAAATATGTAGGTAAGAAAATAAATTTTCAATATTGTTTTATGTGTGGTAAAAATCTCCTTGGGGAATGTATTATGAAAAATGTGAAGTGTTATCAATGTGGAATGTTGGGTGACATTGATAATTAATGTATGTAAAAGAGTGCCACAAAAAAATAATTGGTTAATTGGTTGCAATCCAATGGTGAGATGTTTTAGTTATGATGAGTTGGTTCATTATGAAAATAAGTGGTCAAAGTTAGTTTCAATGTCTATAAATTTTCATGATTGAAGATAGAAAGCTGTAGAAAAGTCATTTTAAACTTATAGAGTTGATGTTGGGATATTAGAGTATGTGGTAAAAGCTAAGTTACTGGTTTTTTCCAATTATTCCAATACCCTCTATGACCCTGGAACATCCCATTCCTTCATTTCTAATAAATTTTCATTTAAATTTGGAATATCACCTAATCAAATTATGATTGATCTTCTGATAAAATGTTCATGTGGAAGTACTAACTAAAACCATATTTATAAGAACATTCATGTTGTTATCAGTGGTATGGTCTTTCAGGTAAATCATATTGAATTGGCCATATTTGAGTTTGATATCATCCGTGATATGTATTATATTTCATTTTATCATTCTAAAATAGATTCAAGTGCTAAGAATTTTGTGTTCAATGACTTTATACCATTGATAACTTACTAAAAAGTAGATTAATTGATCAGACGTTGAAATGATGGTCACCTAGATCACAGTTTTTAAAACAAATAGTCTATTCAAATTATTAATGTTCTTTTAGTAGATGAATTAACTTATGTTTTTTCCGATGATTTTCCTAGTATTATTATTGATCCATATATTGAGTTTACTATAGACATTATTCTCGATGCCAAGCTAAATTCTTGACCCATTTGTTGAATAGGTCAATTGAAACATTTAGTGTTTAAAAATAAATTGAAGGTGTTATTAGATAAAATTTTTATCCGTCCTTTCATTTCACCAAAGGGTGCTCATGTCCTGTTCATTAAAAAGAGATAATGTTCAAAAAGACTTTTAATTAATTATAGCACCTTGAAAAAAAATTGTTAAAAACAAGTATCCATTACACTATATCAATGATTTTATTTTTGAGATTCATAGAAATAAATATTTTATGAATATTGATTTGTAGTATGGGTACCATTAGGTGATGCTAAAGGAAGGATACATTCCAAAGATATCAATTCAAATGAGTTATGAGCATTATGAATTTTTAGTTATGCCCTTTGGGTTATCCAATCCACCTTTTGTTTTCATGGATTTTATGAATATAATATTTCATGAGTTCTTGGATATGTTTTGGGATATGTTCATTGTTGATATTTTTTTATACTCTAAATATAAAGTGGATCATGAAAGACATAAAATGTTTTTTTGAAAAAAAAATAATAAAATGAAATTATATGGGAAACATAGAAACTGTGAATTTTGTTTGCAATAAATTTCATTCCATAGACCCATTACTCTATAGATGGAATAAACATTGATCCTTATAAACCAAAAGTTATTTATGAATGGTCAAGCCCAAAAAATATAATCATGATTCATATTTTTTTTGGTTTAGTAGTATATTAAAGAAATTTTTCTTAAAACATTTCACAATTATCCTTCCCACTAACTAACTTAACTCAAAAATTAGATAAGTTCATTTGTACAATATAATGTGATGCTTTTCTTTGAAATTGAATATAATATTGGTGAATGGTCCAGTTATGGCACTACCTTCTAGTAATAGTGAAATTTTCATCTTTAGTGACCTGTTGTTGAAATTAATTGATTACACTCTAATACAGACTGATTTGGTAATTGCTAATAATTCACATCAATTGAAACCTAAGGGGTTAAATTACACTACACGTGATTTGTAATTAGATACTTTTGTTTTTTTCATTAATAATTTGGAAGTATCATTTGTATGGAGTAAAATGTTAAATATATACTGATCATAAATGTTTGAAGTATATATTCACTTATAAATAATTGAACATGATATAGAGAAGATGTTTGTAACTAATCCAGGATAACGATTACATGATTCATTATAATATTGGAATATAAAATAAAGTGTATGATGTTTTAAGATATAAAAATATTGTTATTTTAAACCTATTATGTTTGAAACAATATCATTTGGTTAATGATTTGATGAATTTTAGAATGTAATTTTTTTGTTATAGGACATTCCTTTTTTTTATTTCGCGTTTTAGTGAAATTATTTGTATCAAACAGATTTATGAAAGCTTGTAAAGAATACCATCAGATGCATAAAAAGTTAAAATTTGTTCAAAAGGGTAATTTTTATTAATTTATCATTGAAAAATATTTTTTTTAGATTTGGAAATAGTTTATATTTTCATTGAGATTAAAAATTAAAGAAGGTGTTTTTATGTGAAGCTCATAGTACACAATTTTAAATTCACCGTAGTATCACTAAGATGTACCAAGACCCTCATGAGTATTAGTGGAGGCATGGAATTAAAGATGATATTGATTAATTTCTCATGAAGGGTTTGATATGTCAACTGGTCAAAGAAGAATAAAAGTTTCCAAAGGGGATTCTTCATCCTTTTCCAGTGCCATAGTTGAAATAGGAAAATATAACTATGAACACCATAGTGGTATTGCCAAAGACATATCAAGGAGATAATTCAATTTATGTTATTTTTATCAATTGACTAAATTTTATCGTTTTTTTATAATTAGAGACACTCAATATCTCAATTAACATTATAGGATATATCTTAATGAGATAGTCCAGTTACATTGAGTTCCACTATCTATTTTATTCAATAGTGATCCTAGAGTCACTTATAACTTTTTTAAAGGCCTTTAGATTTCATTGGGTACTATATTAAATTTCATTATAACATTTGTACTCATTCATATAGGAATTTAGACTATATAATTCAGACAATTTTGGTAGTTCTACATGATTTCTAAATGGATTACTATGGAAGTTGTGATTGATATCTTTATTTGGTTCAGTTTTCTTATAATAACAGTTTTCATTCTAGTAGATAGATGGAAACATTTGAGACATTATATGGAAATCAGTGTCAAACTCTAGATTTTGGGATGATATTAAAGAAATTAAGTTTATGGGACTATAGTTATTATAGGAAATTACTAATAACGTTTTGTTGATATAATGTCACATGAGAAAAGCATATAGCGGGTAGAAAAGTTATGCAGATAATAGGAGGAATAATATTTCTTTTGAGGTTGGGGATCATGTCTTTATAAATTATTATCCAC
This sequence comes from Viscum album, assembly GCA_963277665.1. Classification (NCBI taxonomy): domain Eukaryota; kingdom Viridiplantae; phylum Streptophyta; class Magnoliopsida; order Santalales; family Viscaceae; genus Viscum; species Viscum album. The sequence goes on from OY728127.1 coordinate 1,174,502,372, forward strand.
GGAAAAGTGTGATGCGACTTGTTAAGAAAATGTAACTGAGTCAATGGTTCATTGGACACTAGTGAATTCTAGAGAAATATGGATAATTTGCCTACCGATGGAATTTCCCTTTGACTTTATCCCAGGTACACAATATTTTTCATGTTTAAATGTTGTGAATGTATATTCTGGACCCATATCATTTATTGAGTTCCGGAATAATTCAGTTAAAAGAAAATATTTATTATAAGGAACTACTAGTTTAGGTTCATGACAATGGAGACCATGTGTTGTGAAATGCGGTGATATATCAGGGTATTTTTTATGGAAAACCCACGTAGATAAAGAGAGAACATGAGAATATGAAAATTATATGGGGTAAAAATAACCCCACTATTTTTTTAAGTGAATGAATATCAAGGATACAATTTTCAAAATGGGGGATAGATGTAAAATCCCATGAAATTATAGAATAATGATTTTTTATATTTATTAACATTTGCGAACTAGATTGTAATTTTACATTAATTGGGGTGTAATGTTTGATAGTGTATTGAACACCCAATAAAGATCTTATATAAATTAATATGGTGCACAAAAGACTATTTCATTGATACACTCAAAACGAATCATGAATTCCTATAGGAATGGGTCAAATTAGAAATTTATATTGTCCAGAACCTTACTAACTACAAAGATGTAGTATAAAAAATGTGAAGGGTTGAAACCACATAGATATGGGAACCGATCGATGAAAACACTATAATAATTTTCAGGTCATTCTAGTTTATAATATATTATGTTAAACTAATGGTCCAATTCACCATGGTCATATGAATCAATATAGTTCATTAGGTTCTTACTACCAAAAGGTGAATAATAATTACATTCAGTGTTCATGAACAAATTATCTCAATCATATTGGGGTTTATTCATTATTCAAAACAGATGTTCAATGATTAAATGGTGAATAAAATATATTTACACAGACAACATGATACTATCGAATAAACTCATATATACGAGTGAAGAAAAATCATAAATCGTTTGGTACGCATCCCCTTTAACTGATTCTGCTCTCCCTTACGGGTTTTAGCCAACCATTGTTGGCAGATTGCCGAAGTCGATTAAACCCAAATCCATGGGAGATAGATTTAGAATAAAATAATGATAAGGGTATAGGGAAAATAAATATATATTAATTAATACTATAATATATTCAATGATTATGTGGAGGAAGGAAAAGAAAATCATAAACCAAAACCAATCTATGACGAAATTGGATCGAAGCCCTGTAGAAGCCTCCCAGGGTTTGATCCACTATAAAGGACTAAGATCACTTTATATTGATGTAATCCCTATTTTATAAGAATAAATGTCATCTATAGGGTTTTTTGGGTCCAATATTTCATTTACTCGCTGTTCTGGGTAGTCAAAGAGTGAAAATATCATCAGAAGATTTGCTGGAAGTCAACATTTTTTGATGTATCGGGGCATTAAATGACTTGTAATGGGTAATCACATCATGTAATTATGATCAAAGATTTTCTCCATAAATTATAAATCTATGTGTATCTCACAAGAATCACTACTTGGATTTATAATTTTTTCCCATATCACATCGTATAACATGATGTCACATTTTGTAATGAAGATTCAGAACTTGATTCACTGGTTAATGAATGTAGTGATGAGAAAATACACAATGTGTAATGATGTTACACGACGTGTAAAATGTGATTTCAACTCAAGAATATATTTTTTATCCATCTTGATTAGTTTCCTTCCACTAGAGGTCCTCTTTTATCATTCTCAAAATCTAATTCCACACTGCGACCTTCGCATATGGCACGAAGTGTCGTTTTGTTCTTCATTTTACACATTTACCTTTATATTTCTCCATATGAAAATCATGTATATAAATTTTCAAAACATTCTTATAAATAAAATCTATTATTTTATATACTATAATATGCAATGAATTCATATATTAAAACACATCAAAATATATATACAAAATAGAGTTATCATATACCCCACACGCAAATCATTGCTCGTCCTTGAGAAAAACTTCAACATAAAATTAACAGGGATCTATACATCAACAAGGGAATTATCAATTTATGAAACTCAAAAAAACATGTTATAGCACAACTCATAACCCAATAAAGAATCAAAAAATCATGCCTCTTTTAAAATGTGCATTTCCCGAAATTTTTACCTTTTCACAGGCAATTTTAAAACTTTCAGTAACTCCCATGACATTTAGGATATACCTCACCATTATTTTTCCTAATCATCACTCAAGGTAGAAATTAGATGTAGTTATTCTCATTACCCAATTACATGATCCTATCCATATTCTCTGCCACGTAAAGACAAATATCTCAATTAATCATGAGGGCTTTGAAATATGTATAAAATGACTATGTGGCTATCGGTAGGTACGTAAAATGATTAAAATAAATTAAAGATCTAGGAAGAGGCTAAAATATAATGTAGAATTCATGATATTAAAAATATAATCTAAATTATATTATCCTCAGAAATAATTTAATTCTAGCTCACCCCCCCCCCCCCCCCGAAGCTTAGAGTAAGTAGTCCAAAACAATGTAATCATAATGAATGACAATAATCTCTTGTTGCAATATTTTTTTCTTATTATATTCTAAAAACAATCATGGGGATAAAACTCAAATTTACCACCTAACCACATATTATAAAAATCATCGATACAGAAAATATTGATTTTTGACTCTCCCAATTCCAAACCCATTTATTCTTTTTTTTAGAAGCTTCCATGTGATAAGTCTCATATCCACCATCTAACCACATAGTATTTTGAGATCATCAGTCTAAAAATGGTGATTTTTAACCTACTTAAGAAATAAACCATTTTTTATCCTTTTATACATTTTTTAACAACAAGTGGGATATATAATAGAATATAATGAATGTAAATATGACACTTTCATAAAATCCCATGAAAACACCTTGTAGTCTCCCCTCTTGACACCACATCCCATATCCACTATAAACAACCACTCTTCCACACTCATTCAATTTAATATCATGAATAATAAAAAGAGTTGGGTAGGAAATAAAATAATATATTCTGACATGATTTAATTCTAATAAGTTCATCCATGGATTCTGCGGGATAAAACAGGATCAATGTGTATGTGGGTCTCATGATAAAATGTATCATTAATAAAATGCCTCAATAAATTAAAAATTGAGTTGGTACAGTCATAGCTTTAAAAATATAACAATGCAATTAAAAGTTAGTTTACATGACCCAACATTCAGTCATGAAGCATGCTCAAGAAATTTGGAAATATTGGGTCAATAATCCTCTCAGAAATCGGAATAGAATAAAATTCAATCAATTCATGTAATGAAAATAACAAATTAGTTTACTCAATACATTATTATAGGAATCATTATCATGAAAATAAATCATATCAGTAATCATTTTCATGAAATTAAAAATTAAACTAAGCATGTAACATTTAAAATTTATATTTATATCCTTTTAATTTGTGGGATCAGTTATTAAAATTTTCAATATGTTGAAATATTTCTATTTGATTCTGATGTCTCCTTTATCAATGATTACAAGACACAAAATTCATGATTTTTTTTGTGTAAATTTAATTCAATTCAATTCATGAAACAATTAAATTAATTTTTTTCTCAAATCAAGTGATATTAAAAACTAGGGGTGAAAAGATATTCACAAGTAGAAATAGTTTTACCCTTCCATTAATTCTTCTAAACAAGTATCTTAGGTTCTGGCTGGCTAGGTATATGAAGTGTAATCTAATTACACGACATGTATTGTTCGTGTTTTTATCCTCTGCAATCAATTATTTCTTATTCCTTCTAGGGACCTTAAATATAAAATAATTAGTGAAATTATAGGACATTTAGAAATTTAAAATATTTTTATCAGGTAGGTACAAGGGCCAACCATGGGGAAATTCATTTAAACATAAAAAATAAAATAAATCTTAGACCTAGAAAGTAATTTTTATCAACCAAGATGCCTCCTGGTATACACTATTTTTTAATGTCATTTAGCTCGACCATTTATATTCATTAGCTAATTGAAACATAATACAAAACTATCCATTATGGATTTTAAAACATCTGGCCCTATTGTGCATACAGGGTAGTCTTTATCTTCATCCTAAATTAGTTCATTATGACTAGTAGTGGACTATAATTCTATTATTGTTGTAATTAAATAATAGAAAATTGAAAAATGACTATATTTTGTAGTTCGCCTGCACCACGACATCTAATTATTATTATTCCTTATTCTAAGCATCTGTAATAACATCTTGAATTGGATATTTAGTGGTATCCTCTTCTTCTAGAAAATATTAGTGGGTGTCTCGTTCTTCTTCAGTATCAAGAACACTAATGAGGTAAATTAAATTTTGTTCATTATCATCATCCATTATTGTTTCTTCTTCCTTCGAATATATAGATTCTATTGTTTCGACCACCTCCTCTTCTTCCTCTTCAATAATCCAATAAAAAAATCCATTAAATTTTTTCCTCTTATTAATGTAGTTGCAAAAGTAATTCAATTTGTTCTTCTTCATCATTTTGTATTCATATAAGGGATGCCTCAGGTTCTGATACTTCTTCAAATTCTAGAGGTTCATCTTTTTCAATGTTTCTAACATATTCCATGAACTTTTTATTGTTTTATAACTATAAGTTTTCATCATTTTTCATTTATGAAGTATTGACTTACTCCACATTTTGGCCTTCTTCATCTTTAAACTAATAAATCCCTGTATTATATTTTAATGGTAAGTTTCATACATGGAAAATTAAATTTTAAATAACATTAGAAAGGTGAATAATCAAATATCTTAGTTCATTGAGTTAGGTTACATTCTCATCCATATGTATATCCAAAAATTGAATGAATTTTGTGAGAAATATGGATACTCTGTCATCTGATACATGCTCTTGATTTTATTGGAATAGATGTTCTTCATGATTATTTTTATCTTGAGTTTGTTTTTTATCAATGGAATGGTCTTTCTCTACCTCTTGACATATGTCATCTTTAAGCGATCCTATATTTGCATTAGAAACCATTAGTAGGAGACAATTAAAAAAAGAAATGATTTGAGAATTATGAGTATTCAATTATCCATGCTCACTGATTTTATCCTAATTATATTCCATCCACTTTTCCACTACATCAATGAAATCAATGATCAATCTTCTTAGTATTTCTTTGGGATGTTGCTCATGGTTTTGCTGAAAGTATTTGTCTCCTTGAGTGTATTACTCATCCCAACAAATTACCTGATATCAATGGTAGTTAGGAGCTCCTATGTAGGGATAATAGTATCTTTCGTTCCACTATTGGGTTTGGAATTAATCATACTCATGAGAATAAAAATCATTCCAACCACTATTATACTATGTACATGCTTCTGAATTCATTTCTTCCCATTTGTTCAGATACTCCAAATATTCATTGCATTTTGATGGTGTTATGGCTTAATATTGGTTCATCTGAAAACTCATCCTACATAGTAAGACATACTAAAAAATGTGTAATATATGATAATAATAAATACAAAAATGACTACAAAATTAAATAACTAAACTGAAACTAGTAAACAAAAATGGGATTATAAGTGTATTTAATATAGGAAGTTATCCTCAATTCATCATGGAATCTCTGTTTCTCCCTAGAAATTATGCCAAAATTTGATGTTCCCAAAAGTAAAAGTTTATTACTCTTGGTCTGGGTAAAATAATAAATTTATATTCTCTCTAACCCTACTAAGTATAAAGTCATAGTATAGAATAAGTGAAGGGTCAATCCCACAGATATTGGGGAACACAGCGATGAAAACTCAAAAGAAATAGTTAGGTAGATATACTTTTTGATTGTTTTTATTAAATTAATGGTGAAATTTGATATAAATGAATTCAAATAGATAAACATAAGATAGAGGAATCAGTTTCTAAAGATGGGTTTTCAATATAAAAAACTAAATTCACCTTCACTCACAAAATAATTTTTTCAGACAGCTGTACGACCAAAAAGTTTTATAAATATAATAAATGGGAATTCCCTATCAAAATACCCTAGAATACCAATTAATCATGGTTATATTAATCAAAATATCCAAATTGAATTAAGTTTATATTTCCAAAAATAAGAAAAATAATTCCATTCAATGTTCATGAACAAATCATCTCAATCATGTTGGGATTCATTCATTATTGAAAACATCTGTTAAATTATTCAATTTTGAAAAAAAAATAGATTTATATTCACAATTTTATAATAGAGAATAAAATCATCTTTAAGAGTGAATAAAAAACATAATTTATTGGTACACATTACCTTTATCTGGTTACACTCTCCCCTATGGGTTTTAGCCAACCATCAATAGGTGATCGTTGCCGTCGATTAAAACCAAATAGATTGTAGAGATATTAATAATGAAATAATTATAAGGTAAGGGTGAAATGAAATATACTGGAATTAAAACTAGAAAATATTCAATGATTACCAAAAAATAATAGAAAATCATAATAAAAAACCCATCTATGAAAAAATTGGGTTAGAACCCAACGATAGTCTTCTAGTGGTCGATCCTCCTGTGTAGAATGAGATCACTTTATCTTGGCTAGAATCCCCTTTTATTAGAGGTGTGGTTATCAATAAGGTTCTCTTAGGTCAAAAATTTCATCTACTGGTTGTTCTAGGTGGTCAAACATAAAATATTCTCTTGGAAGATATGCTTAAAATTATTGTTTTTTGTTATATCAGGGAACTACACACCATGTAATGGGTGTTCATGTAATGTAATGTTGATAAAATATTTCCTCCATCACCTTGAATATACACTTATCTCATGTGAAGATCATCTAGGATTAGGAATTTTGACCAACTCACATCTTGTAACTGGATTTCACTTTGTGTAATAAAGATTCAGAGCATGCTTCATGGATTGATGTATGTGGTGATGGGAAACTACATGTGTTGTAACGATGTTACACAAAATTTAAAGTGTTTTTTCAGAACCAAAATCTCTATTTCATCGTAATTATTTAGTTTTATGTCTCCATATGTTGTCCATTATTATTTTCAAAATCTGGCGTTGGGCTGCTAGTAACACTCACTGCGTGAAGTGTTGGTTTTCTCCCCATTGGACACATTTTCCATTATATTGCTCCATATGACAATCCTCCATTAGAATTTTCCAAAAAATAATATCATAAATTTATATTGTACTTAATAAATTAATATCCATTTAATTAATATATTAAAACACATCAAAATATGCATACATAATAGAGTTATCAGTTTTATATAAAAATAAAATAATGATAATATATTTATTTTATGTTGAAGTTATCATTTAGCTGTAGTATCTATAAGAATTGATAGAACTATATATTTTATGTTTACACATGTTTACTCAATGTATCATCTGTTTTTAAATAAATATTATAGTCTTATAATAAGAAAAAATATCCAATTTTAATAAAAAAAATCTCTAATATTTTTAAATTGTAGTTTTCTCGCCTTTTAATGGAGAAAAAAATTTAAATCCAATTTTTAAACCATTTATAAAAATCATATGGAAAAATAAACATTATGTCTAAAATGAGAATATCAAAATTAGATTAGGATTATTTTTTATATTTTTATGATAAGTTTCAATTTTTTTTGAATAGTGAAAAATACTACATTTTATTTGAATACTATTAATTCATCTAATTTATTTATATAGTTAAATTATTTTTTAAATTGGTTATAAAGAATAATTAGTTCCATTATAAATAAACAAATAAAATTTAGGTAATTTTAATTAATTTCACCTTGAAATTATATATTAAATATATCCAATCTTTCCAATGTTTCAATTTTAAAACTATTTTTTCAATTCCTTTAAGGGATTAATTTTAAATCAAATTCCGAACCATACATATATTAAATTAGGTAAAATTAATTCCATATTTATATCTAGAAGTATAAAATGAGTTTGTATTTTCAATTTCATGTTTAGGAATAATGAAGGTATAATGGTAAAAAAATTATTTACCCGGGTATAGGTAAAAAATTAATCATGTTAATATTAAAAAGGTAAAGTATTAAAATACCTAAAAACCAACACATTTAAAGTTTTATGAGTTCTTTAAAGACCATATACATCCTCCATAATTTTTAATTTCATCCAAATTCATCTAATTTAATGCCATATGAAAATGGATGTCCTTAAATATAAAATACTAGTTATTTTATTCACTCAAACCTGCCTTTCCTCAAGTATAAATACCACTTCTCACCACCAAATTTCATCCCACTAAGCCTTGAATCACCTCAACAATTTTCCAAAAACCCCATATCATCACTCTTCTCGTATACATGTTTTTATGGTCTCAACAAATACTGAATCCAACGCCCTCAAGTTTCTCTAAAGGAGGTGATATTGATGTGGTAAATTTCCCGAAGTACCTCTCTTAATTTCTTTTATTTTTATAATTTATCCTCAACTACATAATCTATAAATTAATGATAACTCCTGAATCATTAGTATACTACAGTTTTATTTTTCTAATGGAATATATCATATCCATTTCTTTTCTCATCTATTATTATTCAAAGAAACTATATTATTCTCCATGTTATGCTGGTTAATCACCTCTCTAGATAATGTTTTTTTCTTTTTTACAATACCACCTTCATGAACTGTATTAAAACAATATATATAGTTAAATAATATTATAATATTTATATTATAACCTATTTTATATTATTTATCTAATATATTTACATTATATTAAATAAAATTAAACAAGTTTGAAGTGTCTGAAAAAACTGCCAAAATTAACTAAACATTTATCATTAACATTCTATCCAATGAATCATTCTCATGGATGAAATAAAAATTATAAATGGGAATATTTATAAATATATATGTAAACTAATACTATATCATTCCAGTAAGGGAGTTTTAATTTCATTTCACAATAACATCCATAATTTTACACAAATGTTTTGATCATTAAACTATGAAAAAAACTCACCCAAAACTATTAAAATAATTAAATATTATTAATAAATGGATCATAATATGTTATATAATCAACATTTAAGTTAATGTAAATATTAATATAGTTATATAATGTGTTAATGAAATTCTTAAAACCATTATACTGGTGTTATGAACACATTTGAATGAAGTTGAACCTGGGGTAAGGGATTTTGTCTCAATTTCCTTTCATTGAGGAAATTGTTGATTCTATGATTCATTAATAACTTATAAGATATATATACATCATATATTAAATTAAATAACAATAATTTACCAAATATAATGATATTTAGTGTTTAATTGTGTTCCTTTATGGGTTTTATGATTCAAGGGATTCCAATTGATAAGGGGATTTTCTTTGCAAAAAAATATTCTTTATGGTTTTTATACAAAATCATTTAATTCCATGTTAATGTTTTTTAAATGATATTTCTAATGTCTTATAAAAATTTTCTTTCCTAGAAATTATAAATTATCGGTGCACCAAGATCTCTTTGGGTGTTACCATTATATCTATAATGATTGGTGCACCCAGATAGCACTCGAATGTAATGGGTAATGATTTTTTTCTTTGGATATTTATATTGAATGTAATCTATGTGATTATTACATTCTATGAGGGTTATTTAAGGGTTCTGTAGTGGTTTTATGTGATGATTTCAAAATGTAACTACATGAATTTTATATTCTTTATAAAGAGTTTTTTTTGTGAATCATTTACTTTAATAAGGTTATAAAATGACATTTCAAAGGAATGTTAATTATCTATATTGGTAAATGTTATGTTTTAAAGAAATGTGTTTTCTAGGGGTTCATATGTTTTTCATGAACTAATAGTTTCCTTTACTTTTACATCCCATACTCATCTATTTTTCTCATCCCAAGTGTTAATTTTGTTCACAAGACGGAAGGAAGAATAGAGACAAGGATGAGTTCAAGGGGAAAATTGTGATGATTGATCAAATTAACAAACCAAGTTTTATTTTAAAAGTATCAAAATTTTGAATAAATGGATACTATTTTAATTATATCAACATTGAATTAGTTTGAGATGTTATGTATATACTATATCCTAATTATATATAACTCTAAACTAAATATATCTTAAATTTCATAGAATGTAAATAATTAATTAATACTCAAGATTATGTTATGAATATATTGGGGCCTTATAACAGAAATTGAGTTCAAGATACATCATTCCTATTGAAATCATTGACCATGTTAGGGTCATATTCTATCACTTTGTACATCCTCCATGACATTTTCAAGTGCATTATGTGTTGCACATCTCAATCATGGGGATGTACGTAATAGATCTATTATGTGTTCTGATATTGAAATATATAAAATTAGAACAAGACATTTCATATAAAGAACAACATATGGATGACTTGGATCGAAGAGATAATGTTATGAGGAATAATACCACACCTCTAGTAATACTTATTTTGTAAAATCATATGTTTGAGGTTAATACATGGGAACATCATGATGCGATGAGATAAAAGTATCCTCACTTTTTTTCTACTATGTAATAAAAAATTAATGGTGAAATTATTTTAAGGGTGGTAGAATGTAATGTCAAATTGTTTATTAAATATTTCTTGTTAAATAAATATAGTGACTAAAAGCTTTATTCACACACAACATCAAACTAAAATGATTTAAGACATATTTAATATTAAAATTATAATAAAAATGAATCATATAATAGATATATATAATATAATAAATTAAAAATACAAACAAAATGTATTTAGAATATTTTAATTTTAATCATTTCATTTTTAAATAAAATAAGTTTTCATTATATATTATATTTTCATTTGAGAAATTAATTTATAAATTATAAAAATTCAAATAAATATAAGTAATTCCATTATTTAATTTAAAATTTCATAATATTCTTAGCATTATTTTTTTAAAATTTATTTTAATTTAAGTTTTATTTATTTAATATTAAAAAATAAAATTTCTTACATAAACCATTGTCTTTATAAATCTATCTAGAAGCAGGAATAATATTAAATAATATAAAATAATTTTCATGATCAATGATATTACTAATATGCATAAATAATTAATTTTTATTTCTATTTGGAATTTATCAAACCTATAATTATCATTTTTTCATCAGAATTAATATTTCCCAATAAAAGATATAGTTTTGAGACATTTAATTAAATTAAGTATTATATCATTAAATTTTTTTTTGAACTTCAATAACATCCACAAAAAAATATTGTTTTTTATAATATAAAAATTTTCAAGGCGAAAATAATGTTCGTTGGTAATTTTATTTTATACATATATATTAATTTTAAAAATATCGTATTTCTAGAAATTTGGTTTTACATGTTACATGTTCTAATGTTAATATATTCTACTACACATAAAAATTTTATATGATAAAATCAATTTCCAATTTTTATTTTTTAGGAAAACATTATGTAAAATTTTTCATTTTATATTTAAGAATTAAATTTTCATTTCTAACATAAATATTAGTTACCAAAATGAAACAAAAAATGTTGAAAGTGGTAAATCTAAATTAAAGGGCATAAAAACATGTTTATAATACTTGTTAAATGAATAGTTGATGGATTAACATACATATATCATCCATATGAAATTTATTATTCTTTTATTATTCCATTTTCATGTTACACATTTGATCTTGATATTATATGTAGAAATATTTTGAAAATTTTCATCCTCTCCAATTATAAAATTCCCTTATCACCACCGCTTCATTCATAAAATATATGATTTGACATGAAAATATAATAATTTTCAACCCCTAAATTCATATCCATTTTCCTTTATCGAATTTTAAAAATAGAATTTACTATGTCCTTTATATCAAATGAGTCTTCTAATGGAATTCCCAAGCCCTCAATGTGAGAAATTTTTACAAGAATATTTTTTTTTCTTAATTTCCCTACTCTAATATTAAAATTACTATATACTGTTATAAGTATTGTTACTATATTTAATATTATAATACAATGTGAATAACAGTTAACTATATTTAACATTTCCTAATATGATAAATAAAAACACCAATCTTCCATTCTACATATTACCACCTCTACGGAGTAAGATATCTAATTTTTTAGTTATATTCACACATATTAATTACTTTCATAAAAATATAATTCACCACCACAAAATTATTTAAATAATATCATTAATTTATTATAAATTTGTTATTATTAAGAAAAATTATTTATTAATTCATAATCATATAGTATTTGTTGTATGTTCACGATTGGGTAAGGAAACCACAAACATGAATAATGAAATAAAATAATATAATGGAAGACTATAAGAACATATTTAATAATATATTATATTAATTTATAAATATGAATTTTAATATCATATTATATTTTAAATATTAATATTATAGTAATTATTTAAGATATTGTAATCCATTCATTAAAAATAATTGAAACATTCTCATCAATGATATCATGGTTAATAGTCATAACCAAACCTCCCCTAGAATGAAATTATAAAATTGTAGATTTTAATAAATAATAAATTATAATACCTTTTATAATACAGGATTGAAGATATTTTGTATAAGAATGAATACAAACACTATTATTACAACAATACTTAAAGATACTCCAAATTACTCACACATGATATTGAAAAGATATAATAACTAACTAAAATAAAATTGAAGAATAATTATTGATGTGGTTTATAAAAATTTATAAATATTAATAAGGTTATGAAATATTTTATTTATAGCTTTATGTTTTTTATTTTGGTTATTAGAGTGTGATATACTAATAAAGATTTTAAGGTAAGGACTTATTGATTCAATTTCTAATTAATTAGGTCACAGTATTTCATAAAAGAATATAATTTTTATGGTTTCTTGGAATAGTGCAATCCCATATTTTATATTTATTTTCCTATTCTTGTATGAGTAAATTAATTCTCATAAACAACAGTCACATTTTTGATAAAGAAATTATAAAATAAGAAAAAAAATGATAGTTAGAATAACTCATATTCATACCAACGGATCTCTTTCGACAACATCTAATAATTTCCGATCGAATATATTTTCATTAATGAAATCCAACAGTTTTTTATTATATATTATTCATATTTTCCATTTCATATTTTATGAAAATTTTTCCTTTCAACATCACTTAAATGTGTTATTTCTTTAAAATGGCCTACAGAGGTTAATAATGGAATTTATCACTCTTAATATCCAAAAGAGAATTATTAGCTTGATTTTTTGTATCTCTTCAATATTAATTTTTTAGGAAACATTATAATAATGTTTTCAAAATCATTATCTTTATTTTATTAATATTCATTTGAAATTAATTTTTATGTGATCAATTATAATAATGATTAAAAGGTTTTTTGAAAACATTTAAATTTTGAATTATATTTTACATCCATGGTTCATCTCTCATAATTTGATTCATTGATCACTATTATATTTTATTATGATACAAAACCTTTAATAAAATTATATTTTTGATATACAATGAATTTTTACATTATCGACAACTAATGTTGTTTAAAATTTTATTGAATACATTCTTCTTCAATGTGGTCTTTAGAATATGACGATGATTGATTTTATGTGGCACGCATATGTATAGATGAAAATGGGTTTGGTCCCATATCACCCACCAATGTATTGTTCTATGTTTATATCTCATGAAATAGTTATGAAAGCAAATAATGATGTTTACCACACAAGTGATGGAATAATGAGTTTTATCAAATTTTCAAACTTAAACAATACGGGTTTATACAGAAATTGTGGTCATAATGAGGTTGATCTCATTTTGAGCCATAAACACAATGATTTTGTTCACATAGGCATGGGAATAATGATAATTCCTAGAAATGGTTTCCAATGATTGTGATTGTTCCATATTTTCATGGTTTTATCATGTTATTAAAAATTTGCATGATGATTATAATTTGTGGGATATAACATTTTATCATCTTATGCCTTATTTTTTTAATATTCTACACTCTTATGTCATTATCTAATGTTATCTTTATAATGAGATGTATTTTAAGCCATATAATTAGTTTCCCACTTCCTAACAAACTTTTATATATTTTTATTATTCTCTTCTATTTTTTAACTATCATATATGGCATCAAGATAATTTATTGAGATACTTATCCCCAACATATGTTATTATTTATCTTTATAATATCACACATTTTGATAATTTTGGAAATACATAGAATCTAAGATCACCCTTTTCTTATATTTCATTATCATATTCTATGAAGAATATTATGTCATGTGATACTTCTAAAAGAGGTTATAGTGGTTCAAAATTATGGAGAAATGTTTTCATGTTTTTCAAAATGATATTTTTTCAGCTATTTTCCATTATACTAAACATTTACGTCCTTAGGTTGTGTGAATGTTTGGCGGATCTTGTAATTTAAAATTTATACTAATATACTACTTATGTTATTATTTTTTTGGGTAACATTAGTTTTTATTTGATTAGGGTTTTGTTATTTGGAGTATAATTTTTTTTAATAATTTGCAATTTGGATGTGATAACGTTATTAAAAAAATTAGGGATAAGTCTAAAAATAAGAAAACACAAAACTTTTAAAGTAAAATATAAAGTATGTGGTTTCATAAACATTACGACATTTAATGGATAATTTATAGTGGATATGGATATGAAAAAATGTAACAAGTTGTAATCCCATACAAAAATATAGTTGTACATTGAGTAAATTTTAACTCTTTTTCATGATTAGTGGGCTTAAGACTACACAACGGGCATGATAATCTTGGGGGATATGATTAGGTTAATTCAAATTATTTTTATAATCCATTGAAATTTATTTGAATATGTTTCAATTTATATTACAAAGCTACCCTTTGATACCATATATTGAAAACTAGAAATTGTAATGTTATAAATAAAAAGTCATTTATGAAATCCTCTATTTATGGTTATAGTTTTATTATATGTTCATTAATTAATTTAGTTATACTAATTATGAATTTTCAATTAAACATGTAAAAAGAGAAAACCAAAAAGAAAATACATAAAATTGGTTGTGGTTTATATTATTGAGATTTCCCCAATGGTAAACCCAATTTTATGGGGTTATGATGAACACCCTCATTGAAATAGAGAAGTAATTCTTGGAAATTAATTAAAAAAAATTATGAATATAATAGATCTTACAATGAAAATTTCTCAAAACTCATGAGGCATGGAACGATTTTTATATTTTTTTCATTATGTAAAATTGACCATTTCATTTATAATTTAAATCCTAGTCTTCGAATGGAATTATCTATAAGATATATTTGAATATATGAATAGTTATTTTGACGTGATCATAATATATTTATTAATTATAGAATATATAATTATTATAGGGAAAGGAAAATGAAATTAGGGTAGTACATATTTTCATTAACTCATTCCTTTATATATTCCATGTATGGAATGAACGATTCATATCACTTTGTGAGGTGTATTCCACACTTCCTCAAATGAAATTATCAAATTTATACACCATGGAAAGAAGAAAGGCATGTTGAAAATAAAAATTTCAGAAGACTAGAGAGAATATAAATAAAATATATATCATATATAAATTCATTTCTACCATAATTTCCACCATGATAGGTGGTGGGAGAAAATTGAACAATCATCGTTTTATGAGGCAATAACTCACCATACATAGAAACAGTATAATCAATATCCATTAGATGGAGGTTTGTATATGTGTCGGTAAAAACCAAATCATAAAAACATCCTAGTATATTTATGATACTTTTTTTATAAAATAATTTAATAAAACTATCATAGGTGTGGAGAAGTAAAATAAAGGAATGGAGCTTGAGAGAAGACATTACCTCAAAATTGGGTAACTTCTTTAATTTGAGCCAAAAGGATTCTATGAGTCTCCTTATGAAAAAGGTAAGGATTATATGAGTAAGTTAGGGATTTTTGGAGCTTATTTTAGAATAATTTGGATAATCCAATGTGTTTGATAGTTGTTTTTATGTGGGTATAGGTTGTGTCCTTTTATAAAAGGGAGGAGGGGAACTTTAGGAATGTCTTGACATTTTATTTCATTATAAATTGATATTAGAATTATAATAGTTTAAAAGTGATATATTTAGAGTATAATATGATTATGGTATAAAATGACATCAACCAATTGGTTTTATACAAGTTTAGGTCACAAAATTAACCTTCTCCTATAGCTTAAACCCTTAGTTAAATACATTAACTCATACCATGTCTTCTTGTATTTTCGTAATATATGGATACTATAGTTACTATAAAATGTCAATAGAACAAAAATTTGGTCATTAATGAAATTTTTAACATTATATAAGTCAATTTTTTGAATCATATATTTTTAGTACTATTATATCATTTAATTGAAGAGTATTTGTTTTAGAAACTCATTTATGTCAATTTTGACACTATTTAGTAATTGATTTTTGTTAAAGTCATAAAACACTGATTCCTTCGAAAAAAGAAATTAACACATCCCTAAAATTTCAATATCATCCAAAAAATCGTGGATGGCATAAATTTTTTAAAATTACATATATTTTAAAATTTATAATATCATTTATTTTAATATTTCATTAATAAGGTAATCGCTACATCATTATTGTGTCATAAATATTTTTATTAATTTAATATATAAAAAATAAAAATGAAATAACATGATATATTAAATCTTATTATATTTAAAATAACTAGTTATATTTTAAGAGATAATTTATATAATCCAAATTTAAATTGTTTTATTTAAGAGATACATGTTTATTTTATATTTCCCTTTTCTTTAAAATAAATATTATAAAAGGTCATTATAACACCCAAGTGGCACCATGTTGTCCTAAATTAGACCAAAGGATTCTCATGGTCGGAAATATATCATATAATAGTATTAGTACATGTGGTATGGTATTTTTATATTATTATAATATTATTTTTTACTCTTATTTACATGATTTACCATTTAACCTTGGTAAATAAAAATAATTACTAAAGTTATTATTCATAATGCCCAAAAAAATGGTATCTATTTACATAATTTAGACCGTATGATTCCAAATATGGAATCCACTTTTCCAAATTAAAAAAAATAATTAGTAGAAATTAATTTAAAATTAATTCTCATTGTCACAACCAGAAAACAGGGTTTTATGAAGTAAAAACTATCAAATGATTGACATGTGTTTAGGTCCAATTTAATTGCAAAGTTACTTAAAATTACCATAATTTGATTAAATGATAAAAACTAAATCCAATTACACTTTAAAACCAATTAAAAGGATAATATAACTATATAAATAAATTAGATGAAAAGATAGTTTTGAATTAAAATGCAGTATTTTTCATTATTCATAAAAGTATGGATTTTATCAAAAAAATACCAAACTTTGAACTAAAGTTAAATTTGATGTCCTGGTTCTAAAGAATAATTTCATTATTAATAAAAGTATGGAACATGTTTTAGACTTACCTCTAGAATATTTAGTTTGTTTCTTCTCCATTTCCTGTCACCTTGACAATTTCGTACTCTTATCATCTCTTGGAACATAATTTTCAACAAACTCCATTTCAGCTTTCTCAGCACAAGAAACCATTTTTTCATATCATTTAAATTATTTGGAGGAAAAATCTCTTTATATCCCTGGTTTCAATCCTGAGTAAAATCTATTAATTTTATTATCAATGTCTCAAATAAAATATAAAACATACCTGGCCAATCTTTTGAAGTTTGCTTCATATGAGGAAACTGAATCATCATCCTTTTACTATAATTCCAATAATTTTTTATCTATCCTAAGATTAACAACCTTAGAAAAATATTTCATAAGGCAAATATTCTTACATTATTCTAATTCCATGGAATCCAGATCATTTTTCCCTCAAGTATTATTAACAAATGACCACCATCAATTAGCTTCTACTTCAAAATGATAGATGGAATGGGTTACCTTTTGACGTTCCAAACATCCCAAGAATTTATATATCTTCTTCAGGGTATTGATCCATCCATAAGCTTCCACTGGGTCAGATGATCCATTGAATGATGAGGTATGTTGCCTCATAAAATGTTCCACTTCTTAAATATTCTTATTTGGTTAATTGGGATGATCGCATGCATAGATACCACTACCATTTAGGCCTAAGTCAACTTCTCCATGACTGCAACAAACTGTTCAGTTCCAATTCTCACCAACTCATGTTGTTTATTTGAAAGGTTGTTTTCCTCTCAATGCATTCCCATTAAAGCTTTCTTATTTACTCTTTAGAAAACCATTCTGAATAGACATAGTTTAGATTAAGCAACATGGTAATATTAAAATGATACATCATTTTAACTTAACTATAAATTGAAATGCTCTAAAGGAAAGAAATTAACAGCCTCATAACCTCTAAAGTTATCTAAATTGAACTCTAATACCAACTATAAGGCCCTGTCCATAAACGTTATATAATCTTGATTCAATTCTAGAATTCACATTGAGTGTCTTTTCAGTTTTAGATATTTATAGAATTAGGTTATAACTAACACATAATAGAAACATATAAATACTATGTAGAAACTTCCAACGGTATCATTTTCTTCCATAACATAAATTATTTAAAAAAGAAACATGGTTTCTTTTCATGTTAAATCATCATATCTTTTCCTTGATTCCATCCTCGCCTCTATTACCTATTTAATCCTGGGAAGTCATTTAAAAACATGGGATGAGCACAAAAATCTCAGTAAGGGACATAAAAATAAATAAAAAACATTATTCTAGTTAAAACCTGATAACCCATTCAATGTTATTTGAGAGGATGAAACAAAACATTTTCAGATGAATAACACCCATAATTTTTGCTCAATAAAAAACACTAATACTAATAGTAAGTAATTAAGACTCCTTTATGTGACTTAGAGAATCATATTCATTAACCCATTTCAAACATCTTCCAATTTGAATAACCATATGGTTGACTTCAAAATTTGAGATTTATAATGGGGATCACCCTTCGTATAAGTTATATTGGGCTCACTCATGATCCATAATTGGGCTCAAACCATCATATAATCTATTTTGGGATAACATGTGAGCTATAATGGGGCTCAAACCTTTGTAAAATCTATATCGTGCTCACCCATTTCATATAATTCTAATGTTCCATTTCATGAATAAAACACGTTCACCAAAATGCCCCTTTTTTGAAGGCTTCTTCTAATCCCTATAAAACACATTTCCATATAAATATACCATTTTTTTTAAGAACCCATTTTAAATTCCAAGAAACTAAAATAAAAGTATTATGAATTTATTTTCATTTTAAAAGGCATTAAGGCTTATAGAGGATGTCAGGACCTGTCCTCAGGGCCCGTTTCGTGACTACCCCAAGCCCGCCTTCCATAGGCCAGGGGCTGGCGACTAGCACTAAGGCGTAAATCCGGATAAACAGGGAAGGCATTACCTTTGTAAAGTAAACAACCATCACAGTGTAAGCAAGCGGAAAGAGTAAACACTAAGTAAAAACTATAACAATCTGTGCTGAAAGTAAAAAGGGGCCGGAAATACAAGCCCAACTGTAAAGTACAACTGAAAGGGGAAAACAACAACTGAAAAGAAAAGCCGCAGCGTCGAGCCGTCCTCTAGAAGTCCCACCTGAAGGGCGATCATAGATAGCCTCCACAGCTCCTCGGTCCAGCCGTCCGCTCCGAGTACGTCCCGCCCAGTGGTCCACCTGCAGGTATCGTCCTGCTCCTAAAATCTCCACCACGATCAGCGTTGTCCGTCGTCTCCAACCAACACAACGATGTTCGGGCATATCCCGTGTATGGGTTAGTATAAGCTACTCAGTAGGGACCCCGAGACCCCCGAAGGTCTCCTGAAATCCACAAAAGATAAACGACAAAGGAAATATACAATCACGAAGTAACAACCGAAACTGCTTAGGTATATGCCCATACATATACCTAAGTCATCAATTTCCATTCGGCTCCAACATCTGATCCCAAGCACAACCCATTCCCCAAAGGAAAGAAAAATGTATACTCACACAGAATAGCACAACACAATCCACGAAGGAGACCAAAAGTAATCCACAATGGATAGCTCAACACAATCCACAAAGGAAAGTAAACAGAAAATCCACACAGGATAGTTCAACACAATCCTCAAAGGAGAGTAAACAGTAAATCCACATAGGATAGTTCAACACAATCCACAAAGGATAGTAACACAGGATTCAGCTCCCACAAGATACTTTGTTGAAAAGGTGAAAGGGATGATCAAATATAGATACTGAATCATCTAAGCTGGGACCCACTGAGGATACAAGACCAGTTGTCTTCATTGATTCATCTATGCTGGGACCCACATAGGATACAAGACCAGCACTGAATCATCTATGCTGGGACCCATATAGGATACATGACCAGCACAGCTGGGACCCACATAGGATACAAGACCAGCACTCTTCATTGATTCATCTATGCTGGGACCCACATAGGATACAAGACCAGCACTGAATCATCTAAGCTGGGACCCACATATGATACTAGACAAGCACAGCTGGGACCCACATAGGATACAAGACCAGCACTCTTCATTGATTCATCTATGCTGGGACCCACATGGGATACAAGACCAGCACTGAATCATCTAAGCTGGGACCCACATAGGATACAAGACCAGCACGGCTGGGACCCACATAGGATACAAGACCAGCACTCTTCATTGATTCATCTATGCTGGGACCCACATAGGATACAAAACCAGCACTGAATCATCTAAGTTAGGACCCACATAGGATACAAGACCAGCACGCCTGGGACCGACATAGGATACAAGACCAGAACTCTTCAGTGATTCATCTATGCTGGGACCCACATAGGATACAAGACCAGCACTAAATCATCAAATTTTGGACCCACATAGGATACAAGACCAGCACGGGGTTCCCGCACACAGCGAGCTCGATTGGGAGGGTCCGCTCCACGAGTCGAGAGGCTGATAGATCAACTGACACAAAGTCCAGAGTTTATGTATCCAAAATTTCCGTATCGTCAACAGGAACTCAACATCACAGACGGCGCGTCAATCAGACGCCTGGTCTGAGAGTTATTGGCTTTTTCGTCCCAGGGGCCCGGTTGGTTTTTAAGGCAAAACCAACCCGACCGTACTCCACCTTTGTCCAATCCTTGGGAGGTGTAAGCCAAAAGTTCCGTCTCACATAGAGGAATTCAACTAAGTTGACGACACGTTGATCGGACGTCCGAAACTCAAGATATGAGCGTTTCCGCTCCGAGGGCCCGGTTGGTTTCGTGTACGAACCAACCCGTCCGAACTCAAAGTATTCTGAAACCTTTAGTGTGATATACTGAAACGACCATCTCGTTCCTAGGATCTCTACGCAACTGACGGTGCCTCAATCGGAGGTTCGTAGCCCGTGTTATGGGCAATTGAACCCAAACGGTCCGAAAACGGGGGTTTCGGGCCTGGACCGTCCCGGCCCGAGACCCCCCCAGTCGGCCCGAACCGGGTCGAACCGCCACGGGTCCGGGTCGGCCCGGCCTGGCAGACCGGCCAGGTGCCGGTCGGCCGAAGGCCGAGCCATTTTGAAATGGGGGGGGGGGGTGGGGGGGGGGCTGCCCCCCTTTATTTTACTAACGGCGCGGCATTATGCCGTGCCTTTGATGAAAAAGGCCCCCCACGTGGGGGCCCGCTGAAATTGACACCACCGGGGGTTTCAAACCCCGGTTCTTTCGGATCATGGCCGGCCTAAGGCCGGCCGTTACTTCAAACGCGGGACCCTCAGGGTCCCCCCTCCAAATCACCCTCGGCCGGCAAACCCGGCCGCTTGCTGAACCGCCTCGGGGCCGCTGCACCGAGGTGGCACGCGACCACAGCCTTCTGCGGACCACTGGACGCGCTCCGGTGGTCTGATTCGCTTGCGGTCTTCGCCGACAGTCTTCTCGGATCAGGATCTCCATAATGGATGCCTCAAACTCCAATACGGTTCCGCTTTCTCACCATCGCCAAAACCGTGCATCAAAAACAAACTACGGAGGGTTGTCGGGTCGTGTTCGTTCAGCCCACGCCCTCCGCGTTAAGTGATATCAATTGGAAAATCAAACATTTGTTCCCAAGAAATTATTGAGCACGTACTTAACCATGAAATTAGACAACACCAAACAAAAGTAACCCCGCATGGACGAACGGTTCACGGATCAACCGGGTAATGGTTGGTCCACGCTCGTCGTTCATTTCTCATGGTTAAGAGGATACAAATAAAATTCCCCTACCCCGGTTCAGGAATTGTTCACGTCAATCGAGCCGCGGAAGACGAGCGTCGTGGAGGTCGGGCATCGCGGGAAATGAACGTCGATTCTGTTGTCGTCAAGGTGCGTTCGATGATGAAACGTCATTGTAAGTAGACGTCGCGTTCTTCGGCGGAGATGTTCTTCGTTGAAGAATGGTGTTCTTCGCGTTCTTCGTCGATGTTGAAGAAGAAGAAGACTTCCTTTAGCTTTCTCTCCAAAATCTCCCAAACAACCCAAAACAAACCCAAATAAAATAAGTTCCAAACTTATTTTATTATCACAAAAGGCTTTTGAAAATTTCTGAGTTTGAAAATAAAAACCCACACTTAACTCACTCAAGTTATTAACATGATTTGTAAAAATAAATGAGGAGTTAAGTTGGAAAGACTTAAATAGGGGGGTTAAAGAGTTTAAAGGGGGAAGGTGAAAGGTTGGGGCTCGTGTGGGCCCCACCCTTTCAATTATCAACACATGGGAGGTTGGGTGTATGTGGGCCCCACCACCAACTTCCCATGGAAGAAATTAACCACCATGATATAAAATAAAATTGATCCAACAATTTTATTTACTTCTTAATTAATCCCTATTAATTAACTTCTTCTTTCGCACAAACGCAATTACGGTAAAGGTTCCCATAAGCAATTACCGGCATTGCGAGTTCATTGGTGCCATCGGATTTCAATTCTGAGCACTGGTTCAAAAGATAGAAAAACCCGCTCGTTCGTTCACTGGACGTACCCAAGCCAAACTTAAGAAATTGTTTCCGGACACTCCAGGCCTCGGAATCAAGTGCCGTCAAGAACCGCGTTCTTGTAAAATTCCAAAGAAAATTAAGAAAAAATTTCCCTTGAATTTTACAGGTCTTTACATTACTCCCACCTCAGGGATTTACGTCCCCATAAAGATACATCAAAAATAGGGAAAAATTTGAGGGTACTGAGCACGCATCTGAGCCTCCCACTCCCAAGTGCTCTCCTGGAGGTTTCCGTGCTGCCATCTGATGCGCACTAGAGGAATCGACTGCCCATGTAGGACCTGCCCCTGTCGATCCTCGATCTCCACTGGGACGTCCGCAAAGGTCACCCCGTCATCGACGTCAAGCTCCCCATGGTCAATGATATGCGTCGGGTCGTGTACATATCTCCTCAGCTGAGATACGTGGAAGACGTCGTGCACCCGGTGCAACTGAGGTGGTAGAGCCAGACGATAAGCCACCTCGACAATCCTGCTGAGGACCTGGAAGTGTCCGATGAAGCGCAGAGATAACTTAGCGCCTCGGCCAAATCTTAGTAATCCACGTCAAGGTGAGACACGCAAGAAGACGTGGTCGCCAACCTCGAACTCTAGTGGCCTCCGCCTCCTACCAGCGTATGACTTCTGCCGGCTCTGAGGTGTCCTCATCTGCTCCTGGATGACCTGGACCTTCTCTAATCCCACTAGAACTGCTAAGATATCTTCTTTTCCGATAAAAGAAATCTGGACTCATCCCCTAGATGAACCACTTCCTTTACCTAATACAGTCAATCCCGACATGGATGTTACTAGTCCATACCAAAGATAACGTCGTAAGGCCTCGACGGTACTACCAATAGATCGAACCTTTACTCTCGCCTCCAAGGGTTGAGTCACACTGTCGGCATCAGTGTGTGGTAACTGGGTCTCCTCCAGTAGATGTCTCACAAGTGAGGGTCAAGTCCACAGTCTAAACTGGAACCTCTTAGTAACAACACAAAAGAGGACAGGAATGAAAACATCACAAAGGTAAGCGGCTTTTACTATTGCAGCTCATAATACAAAGACACTACACAACAACAACAAGGAACTATAAGTACAAAAGACGTATCCACTAGTTCCGCTCCTGTCCATCTGCTCCCAGAGCTCCATGATCGAAGGCCTCAGCTGCCTGAAGCTGAGCTCTCGCATGTCCACCAACTCCCTGCGGTCGGGGTGGACCTCCTGGTGGTGGTGGTGGTGGAAACACCTCGAAGTGTCTCCCACCATCCGCTACTCGCCCAGCTCCTCTGCCTCCTCCGCCTGAACCCTACGGACCAACGTGACTGAACCTCTGTCTGGGAGGTCCCTCTACCACCTTCTGCTCATCTGAAAGACGAGTCGGGCTGTCTCGAGCCATGTGACCTTGCCCGCTGCATGTGTAGAAATGCTTTCCCCTTGTGTAGCTGGCTCTCCTTTGGGTGCCCCGCACAACTGAATCTTCATCCTGAGACTGCCCATCTAATGGTTTGTCCCGTTTGGACCTCTGCATCACCTGTCTACTGCCAGCTGCAGAAGACCCTGCTACAGGCCGTCCTGCGGAGGGCCCTGTCAATGGAGCCTGCTCGGCGAGAAAACTCTCCACTAGAAGGGCTCTCTCCAACACCTCTGCATGTGTCAGAATGTTGAGGGTGATCATCAAAGCCCTGATCTCGTGCCTCAGTCCCTGTTCGAAGGTCCGGGCCCAAAAGAACGGGTCCCGTACCATATCTATGGAGTAGTGCGAGAGATCAATAAATCTCGCCGAGTACTGGGCCACTGTCATGCTGCCCTGCCATAGCTGTAGTAGCTCTTGGATGCGCAACGCACGGAGGGTGGCGGGGACAAACTCTGAGTGGAAGAG
Organism: Viscum album; assembly: GCA_963277665.1. Taxonomy (NCBI): domain Eukaryota; kingdom Viridiplantae; phylum Streptophyta; class Magnoliopsida; order Santalales; family Viscaceae; genus Viscum; species Viscum album. The sequence continues at coordinate 1,174,527,419 of OY728127.1, forward strand.
GCCCTCAAATTCTGTCCAATGTAGAGATGCCTCATCTTGCACCTGGAGCATCAAGCTCCACCATCGGCCCGCTGCCACGTCCAGTAGGCTCGCTACGAGGATCACCATGAGGTCTGCTGGTGTCCTCACTAATCGAAAAACTCTCACTACTACCTCCAGCCAGTCCTCGGATGCCTGGGGGTCCATCTCCCCGCGGAACCTGGGCGGTCGCTGGTGCTGGAACTCATGCAGTGCACTTATGTGACGTGCATTGTCAGCAGCTAGTGCTGGAAGCATCGGTGGCTCAGCGGGTAAAGCTACCGCCGGTGCCACTGCTGACAAAGGGCCCTGCACCGAGTCCTCGTCGCTCGGTGGGCTGTCGTCACGCTCGACTCTCGGAACCCTATCTGGCTACCGTCGTGAGGCCATCCTGAAAAGGAAACAGGTGCACCACGGTCAAAATAGTATACCTGGTGAGCTGACACAAGTAATCACAAAGAAAACATGAACACACATGCAATAAATGTTTTCGTGCATTAAGTCAGAAATAAGAAGTCAGGGTCCTAGTGTACGGATACGTTGGCCGCCGCACCAACACTGGACTCCTCGGACTGATAACCACACCCAATACGCTGAACACTATTTCATCACACAGAAGAAAGATCAGAGTCTGTGGTAGAACCGAACTTCTCTGATACAAATTTGTCACGACCTGTCCTCGGGGCCCATGTCGTGACTACCCCAAGCCCGCCTTCCATAGGCCAGGGGCTGGCGACTAGCACCAAGGCGTAAATCCCGATAAACAGGGAAGGCATTGCCTTTGTAAAGTAAACAACCATCACAGAGTAAGCAATGGGAGAGAGTAAACACTAAGTAAAAACTGTAACAAGCTGTGCTAAAAGTAAAAAGGGGCCGGAAATACAAGCCCAACTGTAAAGTACAACTGAAAGGGGAAAACAACAACTGAAAAGAAAAGACGAAGCGTCGAGCCATCCTCTGGAAGTCCCACCTAAAGGGCGATCACAGATAGCCTCCACAACTCCTCGGTCCAGCCGTCCGCTCCGAGTACGTCCCGCCCAGTGGTCCACCTCCAGGTACCGTCCTGCTCCGCAAGTCTCCACCACGATCAGCACTGTCCTTCATCTGCAACCAACACAACGAAGTGCGGGCATAGCCCGTGCAGGGGTGAGTATATGCTTCTCAGTAGGGACCCCGAGACCCCCGAAGGTCTCCTGAAATCCACAAAGGATAAACCGCAAAGGAATGATACAACCACGAAGTAACAACCGACACTGCTTAGGTATATGCCCATACATATACCTAAGTCATCAATTCTCGTTCGGCTCCAACATCTGAGCCCAAGCACAACCCAGTCCACACAGGAAAGAAAAACGTATACTCACACAGAATAGCACAACACAATCCACGAAGGAGAGAAAAAGTAATCCCCAAAGGATAGCTCAACACAATCCACAAAGGAAAGTAAACAGTAAATCCACACAGGACAGTTCAACACAATCTACAAAGGAGAGTAAACAGTAAATCCACATAGGATAGTTCAGCACAATCCACAAAGGAGAGTAACACAGAATTCAACTCACATAGGATACTTCGTCGAAAAGGTGAAATGGATGATCAGATATAGATATTGAATCATCTAATCTGGGACCCACTGAGGATACAAGACCAGCTGTCTTCATTGTTTCATCTATGCTGGGACCCACATAAGATACAAGACTAGCACTGAATCATCTAAGCTGGTACCCACATAGGATACAAGACCAGCACATCTGGGACCCACTTAGGATACAATCCCAGCACTCTTCATTGATTCATCTATGATGGGACCCACATAGGATACAAGACCAGCACTGAATCATCTATGCTGGGACCCACATAGGATACTAGACCAGTACGGCTGGGACCCATATAGGATATAAGACCAGCACTCTTCATTGATTCATCTATGCTGGGACCCACATAGGATACAAGACCAGCACTGAATCATCTAAGCTGGTACCCACATAGGATACAAGACCAACACGGCTAGGACCCACATAGGATACAAGACCAGCACTCTTCATTGATTCATCTATGCTGGGACCCACATAGGATACAAGACCAACACTGAATCATCTATGCTGGGACCCACATAGGATACAAGACCAGCACGGCTGGGACCCACATAGGATACAAGACCAGCACTCTTCATTGATTCATCTATGCTGGGAACCACATAGGATACAAGACCAGCACCGAATCATCTAAGCTGGGACCCACATAGGATACAAGACCAGCACGGGGTTCCCGCACACAACAAGCTCGTTCAGGAGGGTCCACTCCACGAGCCGAGAGGCTGATACTTCAACTGACAAAAATTCCAGATTTGATGTATCCAAAAGTTCCGTATCGTCAACAGAAACTCAACGTCACAGACGGCGCGTCAATCGGACTCCTGGTCTGAGAGTTATTGGCTTTTTCGTCCCAGGGGCTCGGTTGGTTTTTAAGGCAAAACCAACCCGTCCGTACTCCACCTACGTCCAATCCTCGGGCAGAGTATTTCAAAAGTTCTGGCTCACTTAGAGAAATTCAACGAAGTCGACGACACGTCGATCGGACGTTTGAAGCTCAAGATATGATCGTTTCCGCTCCGAGGGCCCGATTGGTTTCGTGTAAGAACCAACCCGGCCGAACTCAAAGTATTCTGAAACCTTGAGTGAGATATACCGAAAAGACCGTCTCGTTCCAAGGATCGCTACGAAACTGAAGGTGCATCGATTGGAGGTCCGTAGCCCGAGTTATGGGAAATTGAACCCAAACGGTCCGAAAACGGGGGTTTCAGGCCCGGACCGACCCGGCCCGCGACCCCCCGGGTCAGCCCGGCCTGGCGGACTGGCCAGGCGCCGGTCTGGCGGGGCATAGCGTGCCCAGCGCACTGCCCGGCTCGGCCGAAGGCTGAGCCATTTCGAAGGGGGGGGGGCGCATGTCCCCCTTTATTTTACTAACGGCGTGGAATTATGCCACGCCTTTGATGTAAACGGCCCCCCATGAGGGGGCCCGCCGAAATTGACACCACCAGGGGTTTCAACCCCCGGTTCTTCCAAAACTCGGTCAGCCTAAGGCCGGACGTTACTTCACTTGCGGGACCCTCAGGGCCCCGCCTCCAAATCACCCGCGGCCGGCAAAACATGCCGCTTGCTGAACCGCCGTGCCGAGGTGGCGCGCGGCCGCCGCCTTCTGCGGACCACCGGATGCGCTCCGGTGGTCTGATTCGCTTGCGGTCTTCTCCGACAGTCTTCTTGGATCAAGATCTTCAGAATGGATGCCTCAAACTCCAATATGGGTCTTATTTCACATCGTCGCCAAAACCGCACATCAAAAACAAACTGCGGAGGGATGTCTGGCCGTGTTCGTTCAGCCCGCGCCCTCCGCGTTAAGTGATCTCAATTGGAAAATCAAACATTTGTTCCCAACAAATTATTGAGAACATAATTAACCATGAAATTAGACGACACCCAACAAAAGTAACCCTGCATGGACGAACGGTCTGCGGATCAACCGGGTAATGGTTGGTCCGCGCTCGTCGTACTTTTCTCAAGGTTAAGAGGAAACAAATAAAATTCCCCTATCTCTGTTCCAGAACGGTGCATGTCAATCGAGCCGCGGAAGACGAGCGTCGCGGAGGTCGGGTATCACGGGAAACGAACTTCGATTCCATTGTCGTCGAGGTGCGTTCGAAGAGGAAATGTTGTTGGAAGTAGACATCACGTTCTTCGGTGGAGATGTTCTTCGTTGAAGAACGGTGTTCTTCGTGTTCTTCGTCGAAGTTGAAGAAGAAGAAGACTTCCTTTAGCTTTCTCTCCATAATATCTCAAACAACCCAAAACTAACCCAAATAAAATAAGTTCCCAAATTATTTTATTTTCACAAAAGGCTTTTGAAAATTTAAGAGTTAGAAAATAAAAACCCACACTTAACTCACTCAAGTTATTAACATGAGTTGTAAAAATAAATGAGGAGTTATGTTGGCAAGACATAAAATGGGGGGGGGGTTAATGAGTTTAAAGGGGAAAGGTGAAAGTTTGGGGCACGTGTGGGCCCCACCCTTTCAATTATCCACACATGGGATGTTGGGTGGATGTGGGCCCCACCACCAACTTCCCAAGGGAGAAATTAGCCACCTTGATGTAAAATAATATTGATCCAACAATTTTATTTACTTCTTAATTAGACCCCATTAATTAAATTCTTCTTCCGCACAAACGGAACTACGGAAAAGATTCCCTTAAGCGATTGTCGGCGTTGCGAGTTCATCGGTGCCATCGGATTTCAATTCCGAGCACCGGTTCAAAAGATAGGAAAACCCGCTCGTTCGTTCACTGAACGTACCTGAGCCAATCTTCGGAAATTGATTCCGGGCACTCCGGGCCTCGGAATCAAGTGTCGTCAAAAACCGTATTCTTGTAAAATTCCAAAGAAAATTAAGAAAAAAAATTCCCTTGAATTTTATGGGTCTTTACAGAGGATGCCAAATATCGAATAACGGTTATGGTGGTGGAGAAGTCATTGGTGTCGTATACGTTAAAAAACATTCAATTGGTTATTTAGTAAAGAAAGTAAAAAAAAATCATATAAAAAAATTCCTTTTGAAAAAATTGAATGAAATTCATGATTATCATAAAATTTCAATTATATTCCATTTATACGCAAATAATTAAATATGTAATTAAATATTAGGGATAAAAATATTTAACAATTAAATATTTAAATATTCAAGGTGTCTCATACCACTTTGAACATTTATATATTAATCTACATGATTTAATAAATAACATTAGTATATATAAACTATGGTTATGAAATTTCATAGTGTTTTTATATACACCTTATAAAATAACAAAGGTGCATATTATCGTGAAATGCCGCAATGAAAGTAGATTTAGACAAAATCCCTTACCTTGAGTCTGACTAGTCTTTTTCATTAAATAATTTCCTGAATAATTCACACAGGTTAATTTATACTTTATTTAAAACACATTTAAATTTCTTTATTCATTTTATTTCACTTATTACCATGTTATACCAATTATTTAATTATTTGAGTCTATATCAGATGTTTTTTCGATGGTCGGTATTTCAGTCAAAAATGAACTTGTTTTGATGAAAATTCTCCATGTGGTCATATGTACATTATATTCAGAATATTATTCATGATTTCAATATCATATATATCCAGTATATTTGTATTTATAATATTCCATATCATTTGGATATAATAAATTAAATGCCTTGTTCATTGAGATGGTAGGTCGTACGTACGCATGACTGATACTTTCAGTTCATTGTTATGTTAAAGGGATAAAGAAATAAAAGTTAAATAGGTATATTATAATTATATTATTATATCATCTTATCTATATGTTACATAATTTCATTAACTTCATCTTTTATATGTTCCATGTATTCCATGAACGAGTCATATCACTTTGAGGGGGTGGTAGACCACACTTCCTCAAATGAAATTATCGTATTTACACACTATGTAAAGCATAAAAGTATGTTGTAAATATAAATTAAATAATAATAAAGACAATTTAAATATAATATATATCATATATAAAAACATTTATATCATAATGGACACAATGATAGGTGGTAGGATAAAATTGAACAATCGTCATTTCATGAGGCAGTAGTTCTTCATACATAGAAACAGTATGTTCTATATCCATTAGATGGAGATGTGTGTAAGTTTAGGTCAAAAAATAGAATAAAAAATCCTAGAATATTTAAGATGTAGTTTATTTATAAAATAATTTAATAAAAAGATCATAGGGGGTGGAGAAGAAAAATAAAGGAAATGATCTTGAGATAAGATGTTACATCAAAATTGGGCAACTCCTTTTGATTTGAGCCAAAAGGATTCCTTGAGTTGCATTATACCCAAGGTAAATCTTATAGGAGTAAGGAATGGATTTTTAGATCTTATTTCATCAGAATTTGGATGATTCAAGGGGCTTGAGAGGTGTGTGTAAGTGGGTAGAGTTTATGGCTTTTTATAAGAGGGAGGAGGGTCACGTTAGGAAAGTCATGAAATATTATTCTGTAATAAATTAATTTTTGAATTATAATAGTCCCTAAGTGATAAATTTATATGATAATATTAGTATGGGTATAAATCCTCTAAACCAATAGGTTTTACTAAAATTTAGGTCACAAAATTAAGCTTATCTTTTAGGTTTGACCGTTAGTTAAAAACATTAACTATTACCACGTCTTCTTGTATTTTCATAATATATGGTTACTATAGTTGTTATAAAATTAAAATAGAACCAAAATAAGATCATTAATGACATTTTTAGAATTATATATTTCCTTTTTATGAATATAATGTTTTAGGACTATTATATCATTTAATGGAATTGTATTTGTTTTAAAAACTCATTTTTGTCAATTTTGAAACTCTTTAGTAATTGATTTTTTTAAAGTCATAATAACATTATTTCTTAGAAAAAGAATTAAATAATCCCACACATGTCAATTTAATCCAAAAAATTCTTTTTTGGAATAAAAATTTTCAAATTACAATTATTTTAAAATTTATAATATCATATATATGAATATTTCATTAAAAAGGTAATGGAGACATCATCATTGTGTCATAAATATATTTATATATTTAATGTATAAAAATAAAAAATAAAGTACCATGATGTATTAAATATTCTTATCTTTCTAATGACTATTTATAGTTAAATATATAATTAATATAAACCAAATTAAAATTTTATTTATTTAGGAGATACATGTTTGTGTTAAATTTCCCTTTTCTTTAAAATAAATATTATAAAAGGTCATTATCACACCCAAGTGGATCCATGGGGTATTAAATTTATCCCAAGGGTGATCATGGTAGGATATATCATATACAATATGATTGGGCCACGTTTTAGGGTAGATTTATATTATTATAATATTATTTTATTACCCTTGTTTACTTGATTTTACCTTTAACCATGGTAAATAAAAATAAATACTAAAGTTACTATTCATAATGTCCTAAAAAGTTACCTATTTACATAATTTAGATATTTTGATTCCAAATATGGAATAAAATTTTCCAAATTAAAAACACATAATTGGATGAAATTAATTTGAAATTAATTCCCATTGTCAAAATAAAAAAATCGGTTTTTAAGAAGCAAAAACTATCAAAATATTAACATGTGTTTATCTCCAATTTAAATGTGAAATTACTTACAATGACCATAATTGGATTAAATTATTAAAAAATAATCCAAATAAACAATAAAACTATTTGAAAATATAATCTAACTATATAAACAAATCAAATTAAAGGGCAACATTGAATTAAAATGTTGTATTTTTTACTATTCATAAAAATATGTGTTTTATCATAAAAATGCCAAAATTTCAACTAAAGTAAATTTTTTTGTCTTAACTATAAATAAAAACATAATTTTATCATATATAACATATAAAAGTGACAAAAACTATTTTAAAAAATTGTTCTCCATCAAATGGCGGTAAAACGACCTTTTGAAAATATTAGAGTACTTTATGATTAAAATTGGATTCATTATCATTTTAAGCCTCTAAAATTCATTAGATAAATATAAAAACATTTAAAAAATATATAAAATAATAATATAATTAATTATGTTCATTCCTAACAATACTAATTTTAGTAATTAACATCCATTTATAATAATAATATAATTTTTGTATTGTTTTTGATATAACTCACTGTTGTGTGGAATGAAATATTTAAGAGAAACCTATTGTTTTGTTTTAGGTATTCTATCATACATAGTGCCCCCTTTAAAATAAAATTAATATAAAATTAAAAAATATTAATATATATGAAAATATATTATTCTATAAATACCTGGGATGTTAAAAACATAGTTCAAATAAAACTAATTCAACTTCCTTTGGTTGAATTTTATATAATATTGAATATAGATTTTAATTTATTGAAGAAACTCAAATCAATTATTGAGAAAAATGTGATCTCATTTCATATTATACATTATACTATTATTAAGTAAAAACATATGAATATTCATGAACACTCAATGAATGAAATATCTATAATATGTGTTATGATAACAAAAAATGAGGGAGTGAAAATCAAATGATCAGTCAGGTGGTGAACATTGATGACATACCTACTGTATAAGAGTAAATAGATATGTTTCTAAATGATGTTATGAGTCTTCACCTAGATACATATATGTGTTCTCAATAAAACTCATATAAAGATCCATTATAATCTCAAAGGGAAATATATTATGGCTCCCATTGATTTATAGAAATTAATGATGAAATAAGAAGAGAATCTGGATAAGGGTTTTATATTCCCCAATAATTTATAATGTGTTATAACAGTCCTCTTTTTTTAAAATAAGGATGTAACAATTTGTTTTTTCATTTTTTTATGTTCACAAATATATCATGATGATGACCCTTTATCCCCTACCCTTTATTAATGATACTTTTGATCTTTTTAGAGTTTTTTTGTGCTTCTTGATGATTTAATTTTGCTCTAGATGAGATAAATTAATGATGAAAAAAGTTATTTTTTTTCCAAAAATTAAATCCATATAAGATAAAAAAATTGTGTATTTATACTTATTCCATCTTTACTTGTGAATTCTAATCCAATATTTATGTTTCTAATGAACAGAGTCATTTAGTAACAACCCTTATATTTTTTTTATCTATTTATAGATGATATTATTAAATATTGATTTATTATATAAGGTCATGGAGATTAATTTTGGAATAGGCTAAAGACATTTTTTAAAGGGAGACTACATTCCAAATTTAGTATGTGTACTTTTTTAGAGATATTATCATTATTGGGTCATGTTATCACAACAAAGGGAATATACAAAGATCCATCAAAACAACTGTTATCAAGCTATGGCCTAGACTAACCATAATAATAAATATCGAATATTTTTTATGTTTAATGAGAAACTATTTTTTCTTTTTCATTAATATATAATAGCTATCAATGAAACTATCCATTTTAACAATGGAGGTGGTAAAGGTCAGTAAGATTGAACAATGTGAGGAATGATTCCTGGAACTAAAAATGTGGTTGGTCATTACTACTATACATAAATTAAACTTCAGTGGGGAATTGTATCCAAAGTACTATGATTCTTTTAGAATTGGATTTTGTTTTTCCTTATGCAGGATGATAATGGAATTTCCTATGACTAATTCCAATTTAATCATTATGTGAAAAAATTATCCAACACATGATTTTGATCTTACAATAATGATCTCCTCATAAAAGATTGGGATATGATATCTATGTGGATAAATATATTATATATATACTAATCATAAGAGAAATATATATATATATAATCAAATAGAAGATGTTTAATATTATAAAATGATGATAGTTTGAAATGACATATGGTTTTGACTACTTAATTTACTACCACAAAAGGAAGCTTACAAAGTATTTTAATTCATTTAGTAGAGCATATAATGTTTATGTATCTGTTATGAGGATTGAAAAGGTTCCAATAATCTTTTATTTTCAATTTTTATGCATGAATACCTTAGGGTATGTGGTAAATCAATTCTTTTCTAAATTACTGTAAAACCATCCATTCAAATGAAGATCAAATAATCCTAAAAATTTTATTTCAGACTATAGAAAAACATAGAAAATATTTTTGATTTCATCATTTATAAAAATAGATTTATATCGTTTGGAAACCAGTTATGAGTCTCAGCAATACCAAAACATATGAGTGATGTTTTGGATTATACTAAATGATCATATTTATCAATTAATCATGGAAGAATTATGTTTTATAATGATATAATGTAAAAAATTTGGTAGGGTATGATGATGAGCTAAATTATAGAATACATATCATGATTCTTTGTAAACTAGAATGATATATTTAAATGTAAAATTTATATAGATATATTCATACCATTACCCATATATATTTTTAAATCGGAGGATTTCACCATGGAATTCGTTTTAATACCTACCAATACATCTATTGAACATAAAAACATTTGGGTAGTTTAGGGATACATTACAATGATATCACATGATATTTCAAACAATATAATGTTTATCCTGACCAACTCTATATGATATTAAAAAGGCATGTCATAAGGAATCATGGATAAAAAATATATACTTCTTCTCATAAGGAGATGAGGTTTACCTCATATTTCTTGGGAATTATTCAAAAAACATTGGATACCGGGAATATTTTCCACACATAATTAATATCCTATAAGAACATTCAAAACCTAGTTGATGTGTAAAAATCTTATTCAAATTATTTTTAGGGTTTTTGGGATGAAAACATCACTTTGGATGAGTTGTCATATTAAAAAATAAACCCTTTTAAAATAAATTTGGAATTATATGAGGTACTTTATGGGAGTATATGTATGAATCCAATAAAATGGGTTGATTTTTTATAGTGAAAGATGATATTATTAGACCTTATCCATTAATAGACCAAGAAAGTCCAAGTAATTCGGTATCATATGAAAGTATCACCATGTTTATAGAAGATTTATATAGATAATAATTGATAATATCTAGAATTTTAAGTTTTCTATAATATATGCCCCTATATATCTCTATAGAAGTGTGTTATGATATTTATAATTAAATAGTAGATGATAGGAAAATAAATCGATTTCATAAATATCCTGGATTAAGTAGGGTGTGATGCATAACACCGAGAACTCCATTCACACCTATCATAGGTAGAACATGTGTTAAACATATAACTTTTTAATAATTACATACCAAATCCATCAATTTAAATTTTCCTAGAATCTATACAACTTAAAATTTACCTTTTATATAAGTAACAACCCCTAGAAATCATGGGTCAAAGGGAAAAGGTTATGAGGAAGAAGGAAACCCATATATCTAATTTTTTATGTAGAAATCATATATTTTTATAGGAAACATGGGAACTTAGAGATGTTATTATAAAATCTTACCATCAACATTATTCTCTATGTAATAATACTTTTAGAATGAAATTCAATTAATGGTGGTTGAATTTGACTGCTGGTTTTTTTAGTAAATATTTCTCCTTAACTAGATACAATATTTAAATTCATCTTTCACATACATAAAAAACTGAAACAATTTGTGAAATATTAGATGAGAAAATTATAATAATAATAAATCACATATTAGATAAAAAATTCAAAAAAAATTGGATTAACACATAATGCTTCAATGGTTCATTTTTCAATAAAAGAAGTTTTCGTTAAATATTATATTTTTCTTGAAGGTATTAATTAATATATTATATAATTTGAATATGGTAAGAAAACTACATTAATTAATTAATATTTTCAAAAATATTGCATTATTTTTTTAATTTTATTTGAAATTATTTATGTTATGTGAATCGAGAAAAATACAGTTTTTACTAAATCCATAATGTTTATAACTCTACCAAGAAGTACAGAAAATATATAATATTATAAAATATTTTTTATAATCAATTATATGTATAATTAATAGAAATATAAAATTTTAAATAAAATGATAACTATAGAGAACTTATGCTAGAAATTTAATGATCATATTTAATATTTCCCAATAAACAAAAACATTTTTCATCTTTTAATTTAACTAAATATTTTATATGTATCATTCAGTTTTCTCTTCATATTGAGGACAAATAATTTTTATTTAATCATAATAATATAATTTCATTCATGAAAATTATATTAATTAATATTTTCATTCAATACATTAATTTTGAAATTAAAAATACACTTTTCATAATTTTGTTTTTTTAATGTAACATTTGTTAATGTAAAAAAAATTCATACATATATAAATTTTATAAGAAATAATTGATTTAATATTAAGAATAAATTGGGGGAAAATTATATGAGATATTTTATTTTTATGAATTACATGTATGTTACTATGTTAAAAATTTTATACAATGATAAAACCAAAATTTGTTTCAGTGAAAATTATAATAATAAAGGAAAAAAATTTAAAACATTCCTATAAATGAAATATAGAGGGATTCATGGCCGTATATAATCATGTGCACCAATGTTATAACTTTTACAATCCTTGTGGCATGTTAAACATATAACCTATTTAAAATTTGATAAAATAATTTCAAAAATACTATTCTCACTACTTATTAAATTGGACTCTAAAGACCATTAAAAAGAGCACAAAAATTATGCAAATACATTAAAATATATAATTTTTTTATCCGGTATAATCCCCTTTATTTATTTGATCGACTAGTCAAAATATATTTTATTCAGACCTCTATTTACAATGAGTCATCCAAGGGAAATCCAAGGTCCTTATGATTATTTCTTCATAATATATTTTATTTCCATTCATATCTTACCTAATATAATATTCCAATTTCTATATAATTATATCAATATTTTGTAAAGTTAATTTTATTATTCATATGTAATAACTATTACAACTTTTCCCCTTTTCTACTAATTAAAATAAAATTGTCATTCATGTTTCATAAAAACTACCCCCTTGGTAATGAATTATACCTCATTTTACATTTAGTTTCATTATTATTTATTAAGAACTCTTAATATAGGATTCAAAACCATAAAATTATATATATTTTATCATTAAAATAATTTTATATTGGTATAATAACAAAATAAATTATTTTCATAATCATAATAATATATTATTATTTTATGTTTATATTTTGATTGGTCTGGCCACCAACCTAAAAATTGAAACAAATTAATATCACGTATTGATATGATAACATGTTTTTCTAATAATATATAATATAAATTGGTATATGAGTATTTTATTTTTATTCTATTGTTGTAACATTAACATAAAACTCATTAATTTAGATACCAATGTTCATTTATTAAAAGTATCTGAGACATTATTATCTTAAAGTTATCTATTAAGGATCATAACAAAAAAACTAATAGAATAAAACTACGAAATTATAGATAAATGTAAATTGTAAATTTTAGTACCATATAATATTTTTCAATGATGTAATTTTTAAAAAAAATTGTGAACAAAATAGATATTACAAAACTATTCTAGAATAATCCTAATTACGCAAACCAATTATTGAAAATAGATAATAAAAATCTAATAAAAAATTATCAAATAATTATAAATGATTTTTTAAAAAATTAACATATTTGAATAAGGCTTTTATTGAAGATATTATGATAGTTATAATTTTTTTATATGAGGTTATAGTGTGAAAAAATATAAAGATATTCATGGTAAGGGTTTCAAGAAATAAATATTTGATTCATTGGGACATAGACCTTCTTAAAACAAAATACATTTAATGAAATAATAAATAAATTAAATAACTTTTTATAAAATATGTTCATTATTTATTAATGGAAATTAATTCTCATCATCAATAACCACTTATATGATATATTTTTTTTGGAATAAAATATTATTATTGGAATTTATAACACTCATTATTTCTAATGGAACCTTTTATTCCTTCTCTAGGTTTTTCCAATATAACTTTTTTCAATAATAAAATAATAATATTTTTGGTAATTTATATTATTAATGTTTTCCATTAAGTATTTTGTTAAATGTTAGTAATTTGACATCACATCGATGATGTGTTTGTTTTGAAACATCCTATATTGTTTAATAAATGCATTTAATTTCATTATTTACAACTCAATATTATTTATCTTATGTTTTTTTGTTCCTGGATCCTTTATTTTTAATTCATTATATTAATGAAACAAAATATATTCTCATTCCCTTGTCTATATGTTTGTGGATATAATATGTAATTCATATTTTATAATAATGTTTAAAAGGTTTTTGTGAAAATAATTGTCTTTTAACTTTTATTTTTTCTCTGAGGTGTATCTATTATGAAGTGTTTCTTTGATTAGTATCAAATGGTTTTTATGAAATTATTTCTTATGGAAAATTAAATATTTTATATTCCGTGATTTCTGAAGATAATTTAATGTGATTTTTTTGAAAGATTATGACACCCACTATTTTTCCAAGGTTTTTTATGATATGATGAATGTTTGATTTTAAGAGGCACAAAAATTTATAGATGATGATGGGTGTGGTCCTAAATAACCCAATATAATTTATTAATTTTATATCTCATTGTATAGTTAAACATAGATGTAATGAATTTATTCACACATGTGTAATCATTATGTTTTTCACACATTTTAAAGAATAGAAATAATTTTTTGGTAACCTAAGAATATGTATATTAAGATTTATCCCAATGGTATTCCAATACATATGGTTATACCACATTTAAACATTTTTTATAAATTCACTCAAAATTTCCATTCTTCTTTTCATTTTGATGATATTCAGTTTTTTCACATTACATCTTTTTTTAAATATTTATGCTCTCATATGTCATGCAATGATGTTTTATGATAATTATGGTGTAAAGACCAGGAAATTTCAAGGAAATGTTTTTCTTAATTTCATTGGAATTTTACAAGAATGCAGTTTCTGACGGCGCCTGATTCTGAGATCCGGTGTGCCCGGAATACATTTCTGAAGCTTAGCTCGGGTACGTTCAGTGAACGAATGAGCGGGTTTTTCTATCTTTTGAACCGGCACTCGGAATTGACATCTGAGGGCACCGATGAAACCGCACTGTAGATAATTGTATAGGAACACCTTTTCTGGGGTTGCGTTTGCTCAGGAAGAGATGTTAAAAATTGTGGAATTTAAAAATAAAATTGATCTACAAATTTTATTTTTCTTTTAAGTGGTTATGACCTTTGAGTGGAAGTTGGGGAAACCACCCAAGTGAGGTTATTAGGGAGGTGGGTCCCACACGAACCCCACCCCATCATTTTCCCTAACCACCCTTAACCCTCCATTTTAATGACTTAGGTTTAATTACTTACGTTATTTCTGTTTTAAATTTCAAACTTAAGGCTTGAGTAATAAAATAAGAGGTATAATATTTTATTATTCTTGGAGCTTGTTGTGTTTAGTTTTTGGGAGAAAAATAGGTTTCTTGAAGATCTTCGTTCTTTTTCAAAGAATGAGAAGAGCGCACGGCTGTCGATGAAGAACGCCGACCTCCTATGACGGATGACAGCGAGAGACGCCTTCCTCGGAGATCAACAAACGCCAACGATCCTCTTCTTCTGCGACGATCAATTCCGCGACGTCCCTATCCGCGACAAACCTCGTTTGACGACTATGATCATCGTAGGGGTTTTATTTTTTTTGTTATTCATGAATTATTCTATCATCGATCCTCGTTCCAAATTGGACCGCTTGCTATCGATTAACGGGAGGGGGCCGGACCGCAAAAACACAGCCGACCCTCCTCCCTTATTATTGTGTTGTGGCGGTTCGAAGGAATTTGACGTGGTGCCGTCGCACTGCGTGGGATCATGCAGCAAGGATGTGTGACGCCGTCGCGCCACGACGATGAAGCCGAATAAAGGCGCGGCGCAGTCGCGGCGGAGTAGGGAACGTCGGCCAGCGTCGGAGCAGGGGCACGGGACCAGCCGGTCCCGTGGCGGTAGTAGCCGGCCGGCCGGAGCGGACCGACTGTTCATGGGAGAAGCCGAGGGTTTGTATCCCCCGGCTGTCCGAACAGCAACAACTTCCACGTGGGGGGCCGTGTTTAATTGAACAGGGTGAGAGCCCCACCCCCCCCCCCCCCCCCCCCCCCCGTGACTGCCCAGCTCGGTTACACCGAGCTGGCCAGCGGACCGCCAGCGCGCCTGGCCGGGCCAGGTCGCCCAGGCCAGGCCAGGCCACACCCAGGCTGGGCCGGGCCGCGCCCAAGCAGGCCGGACCCAGACCTAGTTTGGGTCACCCCGGTTCGAGCCGACCCAGGAGGTCTCGGGCCGGGTCGGTCCGGGCCCGAAACCCCCATTTCAGATTGTTTTCATTCAAACTCCCATAACATGGGCTACGGACCTCCGATTGATGCACCGTCAGTTGATATGTTATCCTTGGATCGAGGCGGTCGTTTAGGTATATTTCACTCAAGGTTTTGGTGGAATTTGGGTATCTTTGGGTTGGTTCGAACACGAAACCAACCGGGCCCTCGGAGCGGAAACACTTATATCTTGAGCTCTGGACGTCTGATTGATGTACCGTCGGCTTTTTTTGATTCCTCTTGATGAGACAGAACTTTTGAAATACTTCAACTGAGATTTGGATGTAGTTGGAGTATGACTGGGTAGGATTGTACCCGAAATCCAATCGGGCCCCTAGAACGAAAAAGCTGATAACTTTAGGACCGGACGTCCGTTTGACGAATCGCCAACGGCGTTGGTGATCACGTTGGGAAACGGTCCCCATAGATATAACCTTTGAGATTTCGGGGTACAGTTGAGATGCGGTTGGGATGGTTCATACATGAAACCAACCGGGCCCGTGGGATGAAAAGGCTAATAACCCACAGACTGGGCGTCTGATTGACACGTCGTCTGCTGCTTTGAGACCCCTATGACGAGGCAATCCTTTGAGATACTTATTTGTGGGACTTGGGACTCCTGGAGTATCGACCAGTATCTCGTGGAGCGGACCCTCCCAGAGACGAGCTAGCAGAGTGTAAAGACCTAGTAGCTGACTGAGACATGACGACTGGTGATCGATCAAATGGGAGTGTTTCGGATAGCTCAGTGGGGTGCGCTTGGTTGTAGTGGCAGACCCACGGCGGAGGTGCACTTGGTTGTAGAAGCAGACCCGTGGTACTCGACAGAAGGAGTACCTATGTAGGTAATGAGGGGGTGCACATGGTTGTAGTGGCAGACCCATGGTGGGATGCGCTTGGTTGCAGCGGCAGGCCCACAGTACTCGACAGGTGGAGTACTTCAACAGTCCAAAGTTAGTGGGACGTGCTTGGTTGTAGTGGCAGGCCCACATTACTCGACAGAGGAGGAGTTCTCCAGCAGTAGTGGTTTTGTTATCGTGAATAAATTCCAAGTTTGAGCTGAGTCTATGACTATTGTGTTTACCTCGTGATTGAGATGGGTCACTTGATATCTTATGTATATGTATGGGCATATATCTAAGTAGTGGTTATCCGTTGATTTCATAACCGTTGTGTTTCCTCATGAATGTGATTGGTTACTTGATAACTTAGGTATAAGTATGAGCTTATACCTATGTAAGGGTTATCTGTTGATTTTATGCTTTGTGGTTATCCCTGTTAGATTTAGAGAGACCTTGAGGATCTCGGGGTCCCTACTGAGTATCTTTATACTCACCCCTGCATGGGCTATTCCCGCACCTTGTTGTGTTGGATGCAGATGACGGACATCGCTGACGAAGATCAAGTGTACGAGGACTGGACGACACCTGGTGGTGGACCTCACGACGAGTCAGTACCTGGAGGTGGACCTCACGATGAGACGGTACCCGGAGGAGGTTGACGGACGAGGACACTGAGGAGGCTATCTGTACCTACCCTTCAGGTAGGATCCGTGGTGGACGATCTAGGAGCTGCATGTCACCTTCCGGTTGTTTTGTCTTTTACCTTGTACTTTACAGTTGGGCCTATATTTCCATCCCTTTACTTTCAACACTACATTTTTTTCAGTTTTACTTAGTTTTTGCTTCCGCTTTTACTATGGGATGTATGTATACTTTTAAAAAAGAAATGCCTTCCTAGTTATCGGGATTTACGCCTTTGGTGCTAGTCGCCAGCCCCTGGCCTAAGGAAGGCAGGCCTGGGGTAGTCATGGCACGTGCCCCGAGGATGGGTCGTGACAAATTGGTATTAGATAAGTTCGGTTCTACTGCAGAACTAAGGACTCTGATATTTTTCTATGTGAAGTAATAGTGTAAAGGGTACCGAGTGTGGTCTTCAGTTCAGGGAGTCCAATGTTGGTGTGGCAGCCGACGTATCTGAACACGAGGACCCTGACTACTTATTTACGACTTTGTACACAAAAAAACTAATTGTGTGTGTGTTTCCAATGTTTTAAAGTCAGCTTAAACCAGGTCATCTCACCAGGTATAAATCGTTGACCATGTCACATCTGTTCAGGATGTCTCCACACAGACAGTCAGTTGGAGTTCTGAGATAGTACACGATGACGGCCCACCGAGCTACGAGGCTCCGGTGTGGGGCCCTATTTACTATGTTGGAACCCTCAGGTGGTGTACTAGTAGCACCACCACCTATTGGGAAACAGATTCCCCTTTCCATACTAGCAGACGGTGCACGCCGACAGAGCGTGTTGCGCGAGTTCCAGCAGCAGAGGCCTCTGAGGTTACGAGGCGAGGCAGTTTCCCAAACAGCAGAGGACTGGCTGGAGGTGATTGCTAGAGTTTTCCACCTAGCTGAGACATCAGTAGAGTGGATGGTGGACTTGGCATCTAGTGTTTTCCAGTGAGTGACCATGAGGATGGTCCGCATAGAGATGAGGCTTCGGTTCGTGGACCTAAGCCTAAAGTAGTTCCTTCGGGTAGTGTGTCAGCTATACATCACTACCTATTGGTATGTAGTTACAACCGGCGGTACCGGTAGGTGAAACATGTAGGCTTACTACCTTACACGTGTTATAACATCATATACCCTCAAGTTCTAAGGCATGCTCGACTCATAGGCAGCTGAGGACTGGCGGGAGGAGGTGGATGAATGTTTTCTAGAGCTTATACAGCTTCGGTAGGACGGCGAGTTGGTAGCTGAGTATTCATCGAGGTATACCGAACATTCCGGGTACTCGATGAATACGATTCGATCAGTGCTATAGAGCTTGGACCTCTTAGTGTGTCATTTTTAAGGATATCTGAGCCATCAATTTTTCCACTATGCATTCCTACTCACGTTAGGATGCTAGAGAGAACCTTGTTGTTGAATGTTCTTTGGCTTAACGAATACAGATAGAGAATGTTAGAAGTTGGAACGCAGCGAACTAGTGCCAGTCACTAAGACATGGGCGTGTGAATGTTTCAAGAAGAGGAAATGTTAAGGACAGATAAATCTGCAGAGTAGCAGACGTGGAGGCAGAGCTAGGAGAGAAGCATGAGGTGGTGTACATATCAACATGTTACTACCCCCACCTTTGTTGTTCCCTCCAGGCTCAGGGAGCTGGATGGTAGGGGAAGAGAGTATTTGTATGAGGTCAAAGAGTGTGACCCAATGGCACTAAGAATGATTTTAGGGACATTCTGTGTCCACTATAAGCTGCCGTTGTAATATACGTTGATACGAATCATTCATTCCTTCCACAAATCTTGTCCCAGAACTAGAGTTTCCGGTTAAACCGTTGACTTGACCCTCACATCTGGAGATTCCATGGGAGAAGAATCGATAATCACACTTACACCTAAAATGTGGTCTGACCCTCGAGGCGAGAGTTTCGGTTGGAATTTCGTGGTGGCAGCGTCGAGTCCTTACGACATTGGTCTCGGTATGGATTGGATTCACAGTTCATACTCAGATTGGATGTGTTAGGCAAAAAGGTTGTGGTTTATCTACAACATTTGGATCGGGATTTCCTTGGTCGGCGAAAAGGAAAAACCAGGATGCACAGGATGGAATCATGCGTACGACAGTGTGACTGATCACTCTTGAGTCGGTCAACCTTACCCTCTTGGCAGCATGAGTTTTTAGTTTCAGTCTAAAAAGGAATTGGAGACCTCTAGAGTTCGAGGATGACGATCACGTCCTTATACGGGTATCACATCGACGAGGTTTACAGAGATATGGCCATGGAAGAAAGTTATATTTGAGGTTCGGCAGAACTTTTCAGGTCCTCAGTAGGGTAGGCGAGGTGGCTTACAATTTGAACCATCTACCTCAGTTGCACCCGGTGCATGATGACTTCCATGTATCTCAGCTGAGGAGATATGAGCATGAACTTTCGCATATCATCGAACATGGAGAGCTGGACATTGGCGATGGGGTGACTTTTGCGGGGTATCAGTAGAGGTTGAGGATCGACAGGAGCGGTTCTACGAGGACGGTCGATTCCTCTTGTGCGTTTTTGTTGGCAGCACGGGAACCTCCAGGTGGGCACATGGAGTAGGAGGCTCAGATTCGTTCTCAGTACCACTTTTGTTTCCCTAGTTTGTGTTATAGCTTTACGGGGATGTAAAGCACTGAGGTGGGAGTTATGTAAAGACCTAGAAATTTCAAGGAATTTTTTTTCAAAATTTCTATAGAATTTTACAAGAACATAGTTTCCAACGGTGCCTGATTCCGAGGTCCGGTGTGCACAGAATCAATTTCGGAAGTTTAGCTCAGGTACGTTCAGTGAACGAACGAGCGGGCTATGCTATCTTTTTACCCGGTGCTCAGATTTGAAAACTGAGGGCATCGATGAAACCGCAGCACCGGTAATTGCTTAGGAACACCTTTTCTGGGGTTGTGTTTTCTTGGGAGGAGATGTTACAAATTGTGGAAAGTAAAAATAAAATTCAGCTACAAATTTTATTTTTTTTAAGTGGTTATGACCTTTGTGTGGAAGTTGGGGAAACCACCCAAGTGAGGTTATGAGGGAGGTGGGGCCCACACGAACCCCACCCCTTCAATTTCCCTAACCCCCTTAACCCTCCATTTTAATGACTTAGGTTTAATTACTTAAGTTATTTCAGTTTTGAATTTCAAACTTAAGGCTTGAGTAATAAAATAAGAGGTGCCATATTTTATTATTGTGGGAGCTTGTTGAGTTGATTTTTTGGGAGAAAAAGGGGAGTGTTGAAGTTATTCATTCTTCGTCGAACAACGCGATGAACGCACTGCCGCTGACGAAGAATGTCGTCCTCCGATGACGGACGACGATGAGAGTCGCCTTCCTCAGAGATGAACAAACTCAAACAATCCTCTTCTTCTGTGACGATCAATTCCGTGACGTCCCTTTCCGCGACAAAACTCGTTCGACGACTACGCTCGAGGTAGGAGTTTTATTGTTTTTGTTATTGTGAAATTCTTCCATCATCGTTCCATGTTTCAAATTGGACTGCTTAATATCAATTAACGGCAGGGGGTCGGACCGCACAAACATGACTGACCCTCATCCCTTATCTTTGTGTTGTTGCTGTTCGAAGGAAAGTGACGTGGTGCTGTCACACTGTGTGTAATCATGTGGCAAGGATTCACGACGCTGTTGCGCCGCACAGATGAAGTCGAACAAGGTCGCGGCACCATCGCGCCATGTCGATGAAGTCCAATAAAGGTGTGACGTCGTCGGGCCGTGCCGGAAGGACCAAGGCCGCGGCGGAGCAGGGAACAGCGGCCGGTTTCTGGCTGCTGGCATCGGAGCAGGGGGACGAGACCAGCCGGTCCTGTGGCGGCAGCAGCCGGCTGGCCGGAGCGGGCCGACCTGTTAGGGGAGATGTCGGGGGTTCGTAACCCTCGGATGGCCGAACAGAAGCAGCCCCCACGTGTGGGGGCATGTTTAATTGAACAGGGGGAGGGGGTGTCGCCCCCCCCCCCTTGACGGCCCAGCTCTGTTACACTGAGATGGCCAACGGGCCGCCAGCGCTCTGGGCCGAGCCGCGCCCATGTAGGCTGGACCCAGACCCGGTTTGGGTCAACCCGGTTCGGGCCGATCCAGGGGGTCTTGGGCCGGGTTAGTCTGAGCCCAAAACTGCTATTTAAGACTGTTTTCATTCAAACTCCCATAACATGGGCTACAGACCTTCGATTGATCACCGTCGGTTGCAATTCGATCCTTGTATCGAGATGGTCGTTTCAGTATATTACACTCAAGGTTTCGGAGAACATTGCGTATGGCCGGGTTGGTTTGAACATGAAACCAACCGGGCCCTTGGAGCGGAAACGCTTATAACTTGAGCTCCGGACTTCTGGTTGACGTGTCGTCAACTTTTTTGTATTCATCATGATGAGACAGAACTTTTGTCATACTTCGCATGAGATTTGGATTCAGTTGGAGTATGGCCGGGTTGGATTGTACCTGAAATCCAACTGGGCCCCTCGGACGGAAAAGCTGATAACTTTGAGACCGGACGTCCGTTTCACGAACCGACCACGGCGTTGGTGATCACATTGGGAAACGGTCCCTATGGGTATACCCTATGAGAGTTTGGGGTACAGTTGAGATGCGGTCGGGTTGGATCGTACACAAAATCAACCGGGCCCCTGGGATGAAAAGGCTAATAACTCACAGACCAGGCGTCCGATTGACGCGCCGTCTGTTGCTTTGACACCCCTATGACGAGGTGATACTTTGAGATAATTCATAGTTGGAATTGTGATAATTGGAGTATCGAATAGTAGCTCGTGGAGAAGATCCTCCCAGAGATGAGCTAGCAGAGTGCAGAGATCTAGTAGCTGACTGAGACTTGATGACTGTTTATCGATCGACTCAGAGTGATTTGGATATCCCAGTGGGGTGCGGTTGGTTGTAGCGGTAGACCCACGATGGAGGTGAGCTTGGTTGTAGCGGCATACCCGCGGTACTCGACAGAAGGAGTACCTCTGTAGTCTATGAGGGGGTGCACCTGGTTGTAGCGGCAGATCCATGGTTGGATGCGCTTGGTTGCAGCGGCAGGCCCACAATACTCGAAAGGTGGAGTACATTAGTAGTCCAAGGTTAGTGGGATGCACTTGGTTGTAGTGGCAGGCCCACTTTACTCGATAGAGGGGGAGTTCTCCTGCAGCTGTGGTTTCGTTATCACAAATAAAATCCTGGTTTGAGCTGAGTCTATGACAATTGTGTTTACCTCATGATTGAGATGGGTCACTTCATAACATAGGTATATGTATGGGCATATATCTAAGTAGTGGTTATCCGTTGATTTCATAACCGTTGTGTTTCCTCATGAATGAGATTTGTTACTTGATAACATAGGTATAATTATGGGATTATACCTATGTAAGGGTTATCTGTTGAGTTTCTTCTTTGTGGTTATCCTTGTTGGATTTAGAGAGAACATGAGGGTCTCGGGGTCCTTATTAAGAATAGTTATACTCACCCCTGCACGGGGTATGCCCGCACCTTGTTGTGTTAGATGCATACGACAGACAGTGCTGACGATGATCAAGTGTATGAGGACTGGATGACACCTAGTTGTGGACCTCACAATGAGTCAGTACCTGTAGGTGGACCTCACAACGAGACAGTACCCTGAGGAGGTTAAAGGATGAGGACACTGAGGAGGCTATCTATATCTACCCTTCAGGTAGGATCAGTGGTGGACGATCCAGGAGCTGCATGTCACCTTCCGGTTGTTTTGTCTTTTACCATGTACTTTACAGTTGGGCTAGTATTTCCGACCCTTTACTTTCAGCACAACTTTTGTTTTCAGTTTTACTTAGTGTCTACTTCTGCTTGTACTCTGGGATTTTTTGTTTACTTTTATAAAGGCAATGCCTTCCCAGTTATCGGGATTTACGCCTTTGGTGCTAGTCGCCAGCCCCTAGCCTAAGGAAAAACGGGCTTGGGGTAGTCACGGCACGGGCCCCGAGGACGGGTCGTGACATATGGTGTATTTTGAGCCATATTATTATTGTTAAGTATCAATAATGATATTATAATGTTATAATAAATATATAAAAAAATTATGATTATCATCTATGGTATCATGATATTTTACTAAGATATTTATTCCATCCTCATGTTCTAATTCATGCTAAAAATTTTATGCTTTATTTTTTCCATTACTGAGTGTTTGTGCTCGACCATTTTATATATCTTCATTTACTAATTTTATAAAGAGTATTATATCATTTTATATGATTTAATAGGTTTTATAAGTGTTTTATTATGGATGAATTTTTTTAACTATTGTAAAGTGAGATATTAATGTAGAAAATCCGCACGACACGAAACTGTTTGGTCATTGGAGTGTGTGATTTTTTGTAAAATATTTTATTTAAATCTTGTAATTAATGTACTATTAATATTTTTTAAATATGGGTCACATTATTCAAAATTTTATTAAAATAACATATATCCCATAATATAGTAAAATGTTTATAAAACTTTTGTTTAACATCAAAATTTAGGAAAATAATCTTCAAGTCTAATGTGATTTTTAGAAATAAATAGAAAATAAATTTGAAGCCTATATGTATTGATTTGAAAGAAACAATTATTTCATACTTATTATACTTATTAATAAAGGACAGACAACATTCTTATGGGTCAAAATAAAGGAAAATTCATTAATTGGCTAGGAAATCAAAGAAAATTATCTTTTATTATTTTCTAATCTATTCCAAATAACCACACATCAATCTAATAATTGAAACTCTTGTTAAGATTAAAATTTAAATTTTTACCATTACAAACATATTGAGTTGATAAGTCACCTAAATTGTGTCAAACCAACAAAAAAATTATATTTCAATGAAAACTTATGTTAATGATCACCAAATTGTTTGGGATATATAGGCATCCCCCACACAAAATTATTATTCATGTATTTCTGGATAAGTTCAAAATTATCTTATCTAGTTGATAATTCATTTCAATATGATATATCACCCATCGTGGGTTTAAATGTTAAAATAAGACATCATGTTAACAATGATACATATAAAAATGATAGAAAAGTCATTTTTTGATCTATATGAATCTATCATACATTAATTGTATTCTAAAATTTCATAGTATGATTGAAAAAAATATTTTATAATATTAATGTTTTTTTGATAATGGATAAATCACATGTGTATACATTAAAGATATGAAAAAGAGATTTCATTGACTTGAATTATAGAAAATTTATATAATTTCATTTCTCATCTACATGAACCAACCACACGTCTATCCATCACATGAATTACATTGTGTGATTGAATTTTTATTTGGTCATATCAATCAAAATTCATCTAAAATTAGTCAAACCCAAGAAAATGTGTTCAGATTTCCATGATATCAAAGGATAATAGTTCTCTAATGTTTTATGCTCTATAAATATCAATTTTACATTAATTTGATTTAGGTATTTCACATTATGATCCAATGTATCATTTTTTCCTTGATATAATTATTAAAATTATATTTAAAAAATAATGGGGTCAAAATAAATAATATGACTTTAAATTCACATAGAATCCCAGAACAACAATCACAATGTCATTTATGACCTATAGGAATAATCCTCTAAAAAATATGATTCTTGAATTTCTCAACATGATGGAAAATAAGATTTTATATTGTTAGTGAATATTAATAAATGTCAAATCCCCTTTAAAGGGATCAAAACCAATAATATGGGAATATATTGGTATTTAAACTTAACAAAATTCACTTTGAGACATTTTTCATCAATATAGATTAACCACATATAAATTTTACACACAAATTTCATATGATGATCCATTTTCTTGTTTAATGTAAACATTTTTATTAATGTGAAATGTCACCTAAATGATGTCAAAACTAAGAAAAATATTTTAAACTTCCATGAAAACATTGGAGAAGGATAATAAAATCTTTTGTGATTTATATGAATAGACTATGTATCACTATAACTCTAGGATTTATCTATCTAATTTAATATATTATTTAATCTTTTTGTATATATTAAATTTAAAAATCACCCATCAAGTTGTCAAATTCGAGAAGATGATATTATCTAACACAAATATTTTATTTAAATTTAATATCATTAAAAAAACATTTTTTTTCTAATCTCATAGAATGATGGATATATGATAAACTATCTATAATAGAAAATAATTATTTTTTTAAAAAATATTTTCTTGATTCCATGAAAATTCATGGGCCCTTTCATACTTTTATTAATTTTAAACATGTTTTTACCATTATATCTAGAAAAACATGTTTAGTCAACCAGAGAAAACTAAATATTGAATTGATGTATATTTTACTCCATCATATAAAAAATTCATTATAGGTCACTTTCATGCTATTATAGAAATATGTGGTTGTTCTCTATGTTGTGACACTGTGATGAAATTTTTTAAATAAATATTAGTCTATTTAAAATTATTTTTCAATCATCAAAACCAAAACCAATATCATAGTGACAGATGGTTTGTTCATATGTGTAAAATTTGAAATACAAATAATTTGAGATCTTATTATTAATCCACATAAAAAATTATATTTCAAATTCTAATATTTCTTTTGGGAACATAATTTAATGTTTAATCATGTTTTAAATATTATTATAATTTTATTTTTCTTAGTTATAACAAAATTTATCAAATTTGGCCAAGATTCTATCATTGAAACATTATAATTCCACTTCTCATCTATGATTACAAGATCGATTCTTGTTTACAAGGATTATTGTGGGACAACCATCAACACTATTTGAGGGGTTTTTTTATTTTCAAAAATAATATCTTTTATATCCTTATTTTGATGATTCTGAATACACTTAATATTTTAGTTAAACTAAACTCATGTGTGATTTAATGTTATCTTTCCAATATAATATTGGTATGTTGGTTGGGGATATACATGTGTTCCTAAAGAACTCAATTTCATGTGGTGCGAGAAACACAATTCTACCTATTGTGGGGAGGATTTTTGGGCCTACTGATCCTCATAAGACCCACATATATAAACCCCCTTTCAAGGTTCGTTATTTTTTTTGGAAAATGAAGGATTAATTTAATCTACCATTTAAGATGTATCAAGGGGGTGGGGTTAAATGTTTTGACATTGATCGGTATTATAAAATTATGACCATAATCATATCTAATAACAAGTGGGTTTTTATTATTTTAAAACAAAGTATATTTTGAAATTTTGTACATATGTAAATTACATATTATTTAGAACGGATAGGGAAAACACTTCTAGAACTGGACACATCCAAGGAAAAGCATTAGTTTTTCCATCCAACAAGAAGCATGATTTTTTAGATCATTCCACTTATAAACCATAATATTATAGTAGATAGAAATTATTACACTCCATTATTGTCTATGAAGAACACACTCACCCATTTTGGAATTATTTTCTCAAAAAATGTGATTTTTTTTATAAAACGGGTTAATTTTTTCAACATTAAATGTCCATCTTCCACTTTTCAAATTTTATTGTTATTATATTGGAAAACGCTAGGAAAATGTGAGTAAAATACCAATCATATATACATGGATTTATATGAAAACATGGGAAAACTATTTTAGAGGAATATTTAATCTATACGAAGGAACCATATGTAAATTTACACTGGAATCGACCATTAATATCAATAGATCCATTTGGATTTCACATTATAATTATACGAGGTAAAAAATTAGAAAAAAAAGTATATATTTACATCAAAACAAAGTATATTTATTCTAAAATAATTTTTGAGAAATGGGATTCAACCAACTGTCAATCTAGTGAAAATATTTATAAGTATTATCAATAGTATCATTCTTCATTGATATTTTTCTTAAAATGACACATCACCGGTCCAGTGTTCAAATCCATTAAGTACACATCAAATTGATGTGAAAATTTAGTTTAACAAACATTTGGATAATTGAATTTTTTTTTAATTATCCATAAAATAATATAATTCACAAATTTCATGAATTATGGAAATAGTTAATTTATACTATCAATGCTTATTAATAATTACAAAATCACTAGTATAAGGGTAAAACCACAATAGAAGAACATGATCCACACAAAATCATATAAAAATGATGTTCATGTAATTTTTTATATGTATTATTCAACCAAACATTGATCAAACAACTAAATTACATAGTATGATTTAATGTGTTCTTTAGTCTTCACATTAATATTAAATGTAAAACACACATAATTAATTAAAAACCAAGAAAACATGTTTGAATTATCATCAAAAAATATCTTAATAATCCTGGTATTATATTGTATCTATAAGAATCTGGAATTATTCAATATAATCCTTATATTTATATATATTATCTAAAGTATCATTTCTTCTTGATATTTTTATTAAAATTTCATATCAACTGTTTAGGGATCAAGGCTGAGTATCAGACTTCATATTTTAATGTAAACATAGGAAAATTATCCTTCTATACTTTTTTATTTTTATGAGTCAATCATGCATCAATATAATTCCCTGATTGTTTGATATTTTGGAAATTGATGATTTAATATCATTAATCATTATTAATAAAAAATCAATCTAGTAAGAGTAAAAACTAATAAATCGATCTTATATTAGGGTGGAAACTCATCAAAATTATCATTGAATCTTCAATGTTAAGTAAAAACCAATCAAACATCAATATGAAAATAGAAATGGTCATCCTGATCAAAATATTCAATTGACCGTAACATTCTTATTCAAGGGACATGTCTCTTAAATTTGGTAAAAACAGACAAAATAAGTTCTGATTGACATCGAACATATGACCATGATTCTCTATAAAATTTGATCTTTAAGTTATAATATTTTTCAATCAAATGACTATATTCTCAACATTATACTATGTATCATTTCACCAGGATTTTTTTATTAAAATTATATACCACACATCAATTGTACAAAACTAAGCGGATGACTTCATAATCAAATAGAATCTTAGGAAAATGATCCCAAATGATATTTTGATCAACATGAATGATCAATTCCTGAAACTAATGTTTTTATTTCCCAATTTTATTAAAAATATGATTTCATGTTGTTAACATGTATTAACAAATGACTAATCACCTATTTAAGGATCATAACCAAGAAAATAAACTTTCATTTGCATGAAAACTGAAAAACATCTTTGATTGATTTTTTATATATAAATTATAACCATAAATCAATATGACAAATAAATTTCTCAATAACATTAAATATATTGTTAAACTGCCACATTCATATTTAAGTGACAAGTTATATAAAAGGTGTCAAAACCAAAAAATCCAGTTTATATTTGTATAAAAACATAAGAGAATTATCCTAAAAAATTGTTCTTGAAAATTTAGACACACGTTAATATTTTTACTATATTTCTTGTTATCATCAATAACATAATTTCACCATGAAATTCTGATCATAATTTTAAGACATTGATCAATTTTTCAAAACTGGGTAGATGAAATTATATTGACATATGAACATGGAAAACGATCCTTGGGTCATTTTTTATCTCTAAGAATCAACTATTCTTCAATCCAATTCTCATATTTCATAACAAGATATAAGATATCATTTCATAATGTTAAATATTGTTAATTAATGATATTTAACTTGTAATAGATTTAGAATCATGAAAATTATCTCAGTTTGGTGCAGAAATATATAAAAAATCATGTTATTTTTATTTTCATGAACCCACATCACATGAATCAACATCCACATTTCTCTGTATAAAATAATATATGGTTTGAAATTCACATTTTTATTAAAATGACAATCCACCTAACATTATTTAAAATCATGTCATTGAGTTCAAAATGTCATGAATAAATATTAAAATAGTATTCAAATATCTTTTGACTTGTAGGTGTCGACTCTTCATTGATCTATTTACATATTTTCATGATATAATCAAATATATATTTTAGACTATTTTTATTTTAAAATCAACTATAATCCATAAAGTATTAAAAACAAAAAATAGGACATTTAAATTATATGGAAACTTTGGATGGTGTCATCTGACTCATTATTTATAAGATATAATAATATATGCATTAATATAATGTTCATATTTCTTGGTTTTATGGATACTATTATGTCATATTTCTAATTATTTTTATTTAATAAAATATCAGCTGTGTTGGGGTCAAAACTATGAAAATTAAAATGATTAGGGGAAAAAACTGGAAACTAATAATTGATTCAGTTGTGATCTCCATGAACTAGCCACATTTCATTCCACCACTAGAATTTCCTAGTATGATCAAAAGTTTCATTTGAACTTCACATTATTATTAAAGTGAAAAAGAACCTCAGTGGAATTAAAATAAGGCATGAAATTTATGATTTCAATGAAAATAGAGTATAATGGTCAAATAGTGATTTTTGATCTTTAGGAGTCAATCTTATATTAATATTATTCAAATATTTCTTGGTATGATATGAGGAATTTTTCTCGTAGATATTTTTATCAAAATGGAATCACATCCATCTTGGGGTCAAAATTGATGAGATGACATTATAGTTCCAATGAGTCTTATGGAATATATCTAGATGTCATTTATGATATGTTGGACTCATTGACACATAAATCTGATGCATGAATTTATTATTATGATGGAAAAACTATTTTATATTGTTATTTCTTATAATTAAATTTAAAATAATGTATATAGGGATCAAATCTGAGGAACCAATATACGATGGGTAAATGAAAATAGGAAACATATTATAGTTAGTTCCCTAGAACAATTTTTTTACTAATTTATTATATATTTTAATTATTAATGATGTTTCTGATCACATTATGATTGTTTCAATGTATGAAATTTTTACAACATATTGGTCTAAGAATATGTTTTTTACACTAAAAATTCCATAGTTTTTACTCACTATGATGAGTTTCAGTGGTTACATGATAATATAATTTAATATATCTTCTATGTATGTATGATATTGTATTATTTTACACATATGATATAGGATATTAGGGGTGGTAGGAATATAAAACATTGAGACACATTCTAATGGTGTTCTCCATTGTAGTCTCTAAGGTAAGTCTCATTAATTGGATATCATAATTTCTATATTTCATTGGATGTTACTATATCAGAACATATATGTTTAACCTTAGACTTTAATATTGTCATTAACTAATATAATGACATTAGTACTTTAATGTAATGATTCAAATCATGAAGACATATACCCAAAATTAATTAAGATTCATTTGGTGCATCACATGTGATATTGAATTAATGGATAATTTGAGAATGGACTAATCTATTCAGTCCATTGATGTAAGATGTTATATCATGCCCATTTCTGGGAATGTATCTACCTAAATATATCAATTTTCACGGTGTCTGGTGGCCGAGATCATTTCTGAATAGTGGAATAATTTGAAATTTAGCATATAGATTGGTGGCACATGTATACAACCTGATTGATTTTAGATATCAGTATAAAGGAATTAAATTACATTATAATTGTTAGTATATGTTTCTATGTAATTGTGACATTATATTATTTCTCAATGGGAACCATGTATAGTTACTAGATGTTAAACATGGACTTTAGGGAGTTATTCCTAAATCCAATGAGAAAGAGGCATTAAATTTGACACAGTATGTATAATGACTCAACCCTAGAAATCCTAGATCCAGTGAATTAAATTATTACAATTGCATAGAAATATGACTCAAATACCAAGGGACCAAAAAATTTAGCTTATTTGTAAAATTTTATTACAAACATGATACCCATATTACATTGGGAAATATAAAATAAAACATGGTACATAATAAAATGAAATGAACTACATCCTTGAATCCTTATTCACTTATTTTTTCTTCATGACAGTGTGAAATGAAACAAAATAAGGGTCAGATCAAATGAACATTAAGGGAAATTAATAGTGAATAAATAATGAATTTATCAGAGTAAATAAACATGTTAATGTAGATAACTAATAACAGAATCACGTTAAATAACTATATATGGAATATTCAATATGGAAACATGAGAAATTGAAAAACATTCTAAATAATTAACAAAATGATAATTAAATTCATTCATAGAAATTTATATGGAATTATCTTAGGGATATTAGTAATAAATTAATGATAAATAAATTAAATTCTTAATTATTAGACATCATATTTCTAAGGATCATGATACCTTTACCATCAATATAATACAATTTTGACTTTTTGTTTTTTCTAAATCTTTCATATCATGAGACTATTGATGCATAAATAGATCACATTAACTGGTCCCCAACATGTAGGTATTTAGATAAATTTTACACAACTCATGTATTTTATTTCCAATGAATTCCTCATATATTTAATACTTTATTTAATTCAAAAACTATGTGCATAATCAAAAAAATATCCATATTGAATAGAGGGTAAATATTTATCAATAATTTTATAGTTAATCAAATAATAGTCAATGTGAAAACCTTATGAAAATATGGTATCTGTTCTAGGAAATAAAAAAATCTATAACACAATATTGTAGAAATTTAGAGAAATATCTATTTAAATTTTATTATAATAATGTGCTTGTCTCAATAGAATGTTAAATATCACAAAATAAAGTAAGATTGAAAAGGTAACTTTTATAAATTGGAAATTTTCAAGATAAACCCTTTGGGTGAGATAATTAAATGAAAAAGATAATATACAATGAATTATGAGAAAATTATGATTCTAATTGGAAAGGATTCAGTATATACACCATAATAATGTGAATTTTTTTATAGTAACAAATATGATTCAGTGGAATTTTAATTAAGATAAAACCCTTACCTTGAGTCTAAATAGACACATGTGTCATTATATTCATTAATAATAAAAATATACTAATTATTTACACGATACATTAAAATTATTATGTTTATCATTGATTTTATCTCACTAATTACAATGTTGTAAACAACTAATTATGTAATTAATTTATATTGTGTGTTATAACCATATTCATTTTATGTGTCAAAAATGGCTTCGGTAGGTCAACTATTGTCAAAGGGGTCATTATATAAACATCTCCAAAATAATAATAGTGACATAATTATCATATTTATACATAAATTATTCTTTTATACCCAATCATTAATAACGATTATAAAAAATTATCCACTGTTATAATCAAGAAGATGATAGGTCACACATACGCATGAGTAATGTTCTCATTTCTTAGTGATTGTTATGTGAAGATGTTAAGTAAGGTCAAATCATTCCATAATGAAACTTTATCACAAATACCATATTATTTATTCATATACACTTATATATAGAATTATTATGATGTAAGTAACCACATTGTGTCGGGGAGGCGGTAGTTGACATGTCCATGAATGACTTTATCACTTTTTAGTGTGTGAAAAGGGTAATAAAGAAAATTATATATTATGTTTCTTGAAAGATAATAGTTTCATTAATATAATATATATGTAATTCATGATACATATTTTCAATTAAAACAATCATTTTTAGATTCCATATTTATTGTTAATGAATCACAAGGCTTTGTGGATGCAGTAGTCCACACTTCCACAAATGATGTTATCGAGTACAAAAAAAAAAACTAAGTGCATAAAGGTATGTATTAATTACATGATAAATAAAAAAAATTAATAAAAATCATATATATCATATATAAATAGAGTTTCTATCATAATTCCTAGCCATTAGATATGGTAAGTGAAACATGAATGATATTGTTTCATGAGCGGTGGTTTACCATACACATGAAGGGTAAGTATGTTTCCCATTTAATGGATGTGTATGTAATTTTAGTTACAATATAAGGCCCCAGACATAATCATTACATAATCTTGAGTTATGTAAAGAATTAACATTGAGGATATTTTCATGTTTAGAGTTTTAGATAATTAGTCCATAAATACTACATTACATCTCAAATATTACAAGGTTGACAATTCTAATCATTCCAAATTTTATCACAATAATAAAAATAATTAAATAAAATCAAGAATTATTTTATTGATAAAAATCTTCTTGAATTCTTCCTTTCCCATACCCTTCCATATACCCTGTGAAAAAAAATTAAAAAAATTGGGATGAGCAAAAAAAAGATTATCATGGGATATAAAATAAGAAAAGAAAACATTCATCCATGATTACATAAAAATCCAAGAAATCATAATTTTCAATCATAAAACATAATCTTTTTAACATACCTCATGAAATCATATGATTTATGAATAACACATAGAAATCATAAATCATAAATGAAACTTGTGGTATCCATAACATATATACACTGTAGCTTTCACAATTATATAGGGAGTTACATTTGGAATACCCATCATAGTATATTCTATAAATCTATTAGAATAATCATTAATGTTTAACTCCATCATGTTACCCAATTCATTTTAGAGTTATCTAGTGCTCACCCACCCTTGTTTTATCATGGAACCACCCATATACGTAAAATATTCTTAAGAACCATGAAATAATCATAACATATAAAATAAGAATAAAGGAAAGGTAAAATTTCCACATTAACATAATAAATGTTTTCTAAAACCCATTTGAAATAATAAAATATGTAAAAATGGTATTTGGTATTTATTTTCCTTTTAAAAACATTACGACTTTTTAAGGAATCCAAATATAATATAATAATCACGGCGGCAGAAAGGCAATTGTCCCCGAATATGTTTAAAAGTAACATTCATTATTTTAATATAGTAAAATGATTCATAAATAAAAATCCTTTTAAAACCATTGATGAAATTAAATGAAAAATGGTATAATTATACACTATATAAAATAAGGTCTTGTATAAACCAAAAATATGACTCAATGAAAGGATATTGAGATGAAGTCCCTTACAAAGATCATTTTGTAAATAAAATAGATAGATTATGTGTATTCACTATAAGTAAACATAATTAATTTATAAATAAAAGATTGGAAATCAAAATTCATTTCTCACATAATCATATCATTACATAGTCATGAAGTAGAATATAAACCCATAGAATGGAAATTGGGTTATGAAGTTCCCTTATCTGGAGTCCAACTTGTCTCGTTCATTCTTTATATTACTGAATAATAAACATAAGATAATTTATACTTGCTTCATATCCTTTTCCAATTTTATTATTCGTTTTATATCACTTATTACCTTTCTATAATAATAATATAATTAATCAATTTTATATCAACTATTTTGTCGATGTTCGGTACTTGAGTCAAAAATGAACTTGTTATAATTAAAAATTGTCCATGTGGTCAAAAGTCCATTATCTCTATAATCATATTCATTATTTAAATACAATATATATCTTGTATATATTTATTTATATCCAGTATATATGTATTTAGAATAGTCTATAACATTTGGAGATAAGAAATTCAATGCATTGTTTATGGAGACGGTAAGTCGTACGTACGCATGACCACTACTTTCATTTCTTTTTCATATTTAAAGGAATGAAATCTAAATGATACATAAGTGTATTATAATTCCAGTATAATATCATATTTTATATACATTACATAAGTTCATTAATAATATCCTTTCTGCGTTCCATGTATGCCATGAACGAGTCATATCACTTTGAGGGGGCGGTAGTCCGTACTTCCTCAAATGAAATTATCATATTTACGCATTATGGAAAGCATAAAGTTATGTTTTAAATGAAAAATAACAAATCATAGAGATGATAAAAATATAATATATATCATATATAAATATAGTGTCATCATAATGGCCACCATGATACGTGGAAGGATAAAATCCAACAATCAATGTTTCGTGAGGTAGTTGTTCACCGTACACAAAAATTGTATGTTCGTATACATTAGATGGAGGCATGTGTAAGTATAGTTCAAATAAATATAATTAAAATATCATAGTAAATTTATTATAATGTTTTTTTTATGTAATAAAAAAATAAGAAGAGCATAGGGAGTGAATATGGAAAGTAAAAGAAAAGAACTTGAGAGAAGACGTTACCTCTAAATTGGGTAACTTCTTTTGAATTGGTCCAAAAGGATTTCTTGAATTGCCTTATGCTCAAGGTAAGTCTTCTAAGAGGAATGGAGGGATGTTTTAAGTTTATTTGAGCATAATTCGTATGATAAAAGGGTCTTGAGAAGTGTTATTAAGTGGGTAGAGGTGGTGGCCTTTTATAAGGGGAAGGAGGGGTACTTTAGGAATATATTGAAATAGAATTTTATTATAAGTTTATTTTCGCTTTAAAATAGTCCCAAACTAATTTATTTAAAATATAATATGATTTTGGTTCAACATACTCTCAACCAATAGGTTTTAAAAAATTTTAGGGCACAAAAATAACCTTATCTTTTAGCTTTAACCCTTAGTTAAAAACACTAACTCTTACCATGTCTACTTAAATTATCATAATATATAATAAATATATTTTCTAAAAAATACCAATAGAACCATAATTAGAGAATTAATGTATATTTTAACATTATATAATTAATTTTTCGAAATCGTAGATTTTTAGGACTATTATATCATTTAATAAAATAGTATTTGTTTTAAAAACTCCTTTATGTCAATTTTAAAACTATAGAGTAATTGATTTTTTTAAATTCATAACAATTTAATTCTATTGAAAAAAAATAATTAACTCAAATATAATATGTCAATATCTTCCAAAAATTATTTTATGGATAAAAGTTTTTCAAAATACTTATATTTTTATATTTATAATTTCATTTATTGGAATCCTTCGTTAATGAAGCAATCACTACATCAGTATTGTGTCATAATTAAATTTATATATTTAATTTCAAAAAATTATAAATAAAATATAATGATGTAGGAAATATTTTTATCTTTATAATTACTATATATAGTCAAATATATCACTTATATAACCCCATATAAAATTCTTTTAGAAAAAGATACATGTTTATGTTATTTTTCTCTTTACTTTAAATTAATTATTATAAAATGTCATTATCACTCACATTTGGATCAATGGGGTCCCAAAATATACCCAAGTATGAATAGGGTTGGAAATATCTCATACAATAAGATTATGACATGTGTTAGGTTAGTTTTATATTATTATAATATTATTTTTTACCCTTATCTACCAGATTTACCCATTAACCACGGTAAATAAAATAATTACTAGAGTTACTATACATAATGTCCAAAAATAAATGGTAACTATCTAAAAATTTTGACCTTATGAATAAATATATAAAATCCATTTTTCCAAATTAAAAACACAAAAGTTTCTGTAATTAATTTAAAATTAATTATCGTTGTCAAACCAAAAAGCGGGTTTTTAAGAAGTAATAACTATCAAAAGATTGACATGTGTTTATGTCCAATTTCAATGTGAAAATACTTATAATGACCAAAATTCTATTAAAAGATAAAAATTATTTCAATTTATACTTGAAAACAATTAAATAATATTATTTAACCATATAAGTTATCTCGATGGAAAAAAGTTGTTTTTAATTAAAATTTAGCATATTTTTACTATTCATCAAAAAAAGATAGTTATCATATAAATATCAAAAAATCATCCAAAGTAAATTTTTATGTCCCAATTATAAATAAGATGTTTATTTTTTCAAATAGAACAAATAAAAGTGAAAAAATTTAAATTTAAAAGGGTTCTCCATTAAAAGACAATAAAATTGCATTTTTTAAAAAAAACTTCTTTTATCCAAAAAATTGAATTTGTTCATATATAATATATATAAAACATATTAGATGAATTTAAAAAATTACATTGAATATATAACATATATTTTTCATTAAAAATATGTAAGGAGTGATATTATTTTATAAACACAATTATTCCCTTTGAAATAGGTTTTTATAAAAAAACATCCTTATATCCAATTGATTTATATTTCCATTTCTAATAAATTTGGTAAACAATGAATAATTATTTCAACATGTGTAAATCATATTTCAAAATTTAGTTGATACTAGTCATTCCCTCCATTCCAATGTCTGGGCATTAACTACCATGTAAAATAATAATATTATTATTGTATTATTTTTCAGTATAACTCAATGTTGTGTGAAACGTAAGATTTCGGAGAAACTCATTGTTGTGTGTCTAGTATGCTATCAGAAAAAGATTCCAATTTAATTTAAAATAAATATATTCTTCTTAAGTATTAATTGAATTCAAAAGGTATTATTCTATAAATACCTAAGTCATTACATTAAACCCTTAATATAATAACATATCATTGTAGTTTAGAACTAAATTTAATTATCTATGAATAGAAAAATAGTATTTAGGGGGAAAAGAAATAAATAATACTAATGTGAATATTGAATAAGGTTACCACTTTTTCAGGTAACTCTTTTTGGTTTGAACCAATGGGCTTCTATGGATGGATTACTACCCAAGGACATAATTCAATAAGGATGGTAGCAATTTTTTGAGATTATTTTTTCATATTTTAGTTGATTCATAATGGCTTGACAGGTGTGAGGATGTGGGAGGGATTATAACCTATTTATAGTGATGTCAGAGTGGCTTTTTTGTAAAATTATTAAATGGAAATTCCGACCACATTTATCTGATGTCAAGTGGCACCAATAATTACCCAAATTCTATAAAAGGGAGTATAGGGTAAAAATATGAATATAAATATTTTTTTAGACATGTTTCTATATCATTTAAAGAATTATGATTTTTTAGTCCCTTGTTAAGCTGAATTTCCTCTTAATCACAGAAATTAGTTTCAATGACTTTCACTAATTGGTTTTGACAAACAATAATTTTAAATTTTTAGGAATTATAATTTTTGTTACAAAAAATATGGAATAAATTATAAAAAATTCCAGTCACTTAAGTGGTAGATAGAAATTTAATATTAATCTCTCTTACAGGACAATATTGTGGGTTTTTAATTCAAAAACATTCAAAATATTGCAATATTTTTATATCTACTTTCAATGTGAAATTTTTTCCAATAACCTAAATTGAATAAATATATGTAAAATTTATCTAATTAATTTTTAAAACCAATAAATAATGTAATTTATCATTTAAATTTTATTAGATGAAAATTTGGGTTTGAAATAAAATTCAGTATTTGTAGTTATTCATTAAAAAATGAAGTGTTGCAGAAAAATAAATAAACTCATGATAACCTAATTCTAATATTTCTCCATTATAAATTATTTTTATATTGTAATATTAAATTTATAAAAGTTTAAAAATTCATATTTAAATTTGGTGCACCATTTAAATGTTTAAAAATTTCCATTATAAAATTACAGGGTTTCAAGTGAAATATTGGGTATGTTCTTATCATATTCTAATTATATATATTAAAAGAATTTAAAAAATATATTATTGAATATATTATATATATTAAATTAATATAACTCACTAATTCTAATTTATTTTATTTTTTAAGATAAAAGGAATTAATTAGCATAAAAATAATTTTATATAAAAATATACCCTTTATGTTACACCCCATTCTTCCACGTTAAACTTCGCTTTGAATAATGCAATAGCTTGCATTGTACTCAACTTCGAGTTCTAGTACACCACGACCAGTCAAACTAGCTGTTATGAATAATAATACCCTCTTTTTGAACTTTAATAAATTTTAATTTTCAAAATGGACTTAATTTTTGGTTTCATAATATCAGAATTATCTTAGGGTGAATTTTTGGTATTTTTCTGAAAGCTTCCAATTTTTAATGAATAGTGAAAACACCGCGTTATTGTTTAAACTGACTATTATTTAAATAATAATTATTTTTATTTAAATATATTTTAATGTCAAAATAGATACATAATACTTTTATTAATCCAATGTAATTCATTAGAGTCATTTTATAATAACATTATATATATAATTTTATTGAAATATTTATCGCTTTTTACGCACCTTCTAGGCACATTTGCAAATTTGTATAAAACGCAAATTTACAGCTTTTGTGAATTTAATTTCAAAAATCTGAGAGACACGCTTGACATTAGTAAGTGAAATGTGGTTCAATATGATGAAAATAATTTTTTGTGAATAGTATCTTTTGAATTTTATTTAGCATGGTTAAAAGTAAATAGGGTATTTAAAGATATAAATGATATTATAATTACCCTTACATATGTACTGATTCTATTAGATAAGTGTATTTTGACCAAAATCAACCTTAGGAATAAAATATGATCCTTTTTTATCCACTTGGATTAGATTAGAAAATTTATTTTTATTTTATTTAAAGAAGAGTTAAAAGTGTTAAATTCAACTATTAATACCTAAACCATTTTTTTATATAGGGTTATATATAAGATAAATTCGACTATAAATATTAATTATATATATAAAAATATTTCCTACATCATGGTATTTTATTTATAATTGTGAGACATTATATAATTAAATTTATTTATGAAAAAATAATGATGTAGTAATTACCGTATTAATAAAAGATTAAAATAATTGAAATTATAAATATTAAAATAAATGTAAATTGAGACTTTTGATGCATTCCACTAATTTTATAGGTTAATATGACATGTTAGGGTTGATTAATCTTATTTTAAGTGACAATATTTTTACAGAATTCACAAACACCAAATACTAAATAGTGTCAAAATTGAAATAAATGAGTTTTTGAAACAAATAATATTTTATTAAATAATATAATATTCCAAAAAATATATCTTTCATCCAAGGGACTTAGATAAGTTTATATATGTCAATAATGAACCACTTGGGGTTATCTTGACTTTTTATTGTATGTTTTTAAACCATTTATTATAGTAATACAAGAAGACATGGTAAAGGTTAAATTATTTATCTAAGAGTTAAATCTAAAATATAAAGTTAATTTGGAGACCTAAACTTGTCTAAAACCTATTGGTTGAGATTTTTTCGTCCCATCCCCACCTTAGCCTTGAAATAAATCCATTTGGAGCCATTATAAACCGAAAATGATTTTATTATAAAATAAAATTTCATTCTTTTCCTAACATGACCCTCATCTCTCTTATAAAAGGGTACATACCCTTCTCTCAAATTCACACATCCAAAGACATTTGGATCGTACAACCCCTACAAAAATATCCTCCCAACTGCCCTCAATTCAACCTATAGGCCTTAATTTTATCATAAATCCAATCTAAGGATCCCTTTTGGTAAATCAAAATGAAACACGTGAAGAAGAGGTAATTTTTTCATCACCTCTTTCAAGTTCTTTTCTTCTTCCTCTTCCTCTTGCTTTATTGTTTCCATAATGAAATAATAACTCCAGTAAATTTTACATACTGATATGTTTTTATAAAAATGGTGAAACTATATTCATTATTCTATCCATCCTATGAATGAAAAATTCACCACACATGCATACATATGGCTTATCGTCTCCACATCGTGGTGTAGTTTGTTATTCAACACTTCATTATTTGGATGGGTATAATAATGAGTATAAATTATATAAATAATAAATACAAAAAGTTAATTATTATGTATATATAATATACCATCGAATTACATATGATTTCACCATGAATAGCAGAAGTACGGATTATCGTCTCTATAAACGTGATGAGATTCATTCCTCATCATAACCATTCAAGAATAATTTTCATTTTATGGTAAACGATAATGTTTATGAACTTAATATAATTTTGGATATGAATCAAATATATCCTATGCATAAAAAACAAGACTTATGTAACAAAACATATAAACAAAAACAAATTAGTTAACACCCGAAACAATGATACTACTGAAATATTATTAACAAAGTAGTATTAGAAGATCATGTATGATGTCATATTTAAGTATGTAGTTCTTCAATAATTTAAAAAAAATGATTTAACTATTATATAGGAGGTTAAAATACCCTCGACTATGTAAAAGTACAAGGTAAGGGTTAATTTTACAATCTCTTTATTATCCGAGTTTGTCTATATGTATGTATCTACTAGGAATTCATTTTCATCCACATCCATGTTTCATAAAAATATATATAAAAACATTTTTACTATTTCCTTGAATATGGGATAAATTCATTTATACCCTTGTTTTACTTTTTATAAAATGTTTTGAAAGTAATCTTTCTATCATTTTCCAAAAAAGGTACTTTATGACCTTTTTGAAAAGATTAAGGAAAGAATGTTTATTTATCCTATACGGTGGGTTTGGATATTTTCCACCATTATAACACCTTCTAAGATTCTCTTACAATCTTATAAGAATATTTTTCAAAATAAATGTTTTCTTTACTTTTAAATGATTTCAAATTTTAAAGAGATATATCACTTTAATAGTTTCTGGATTGGTTTCATCTATGTCAAAATCCTTTTTTGGATTTTATGCTTGTTTGAATTGATTTATTATGATACAATCTTCCATATTGTAATGAAGGTTTTGTGATATTTTTGATTATGGATGTGCTATTTTTATACCATTCATGGTTTATGGTTATATTATTGTCATTTCATATGGTTATTTTAATATTAATGTTTATGTTATGTTTCAATATTTTCATATGAAGAATGAATTGGACTTAGTAAGTGACAGGTGGAGCCCTCTATATCTCCTCAATACCCCAGTAGGTCTCGTGAGATAAGCTAAGTTCTTCGAACAAGGCCTTAATAAAGTCTTATTTGTATTTTTTGGACGAGGCCTTGACTATGTTGTTATGATGTCCGACATTAGGCATTCCATCATTATGAAATTAGTTAATTCTGTTACATGTGATTATTTTACAAGTAGAATATCCATGTGAATAATTAAATGGAATTATTTGATTTATATTTTCCATATTATTCTGAATCTTATGTTAAAAAGGATTTTTTTAGTCTTATA
This sequence comes from Viscum album, assembly GCA_963277665.1. NCBI lineage: Eukaryota > Viridiplantae > Streptophyta > Magnoliopsida > Santalales > Viscaceae > Viscum > Viscum album. Next base: position 1,174,569,773 of record OY728127.1, read on the forward strand.
AATTTCATTAAATGTTTATTCATATTTATGATAGTTTCCGCTATATTTTTATCCTTACTAAGAATCTAAGCTCACCCCTTTCTTATGTTTTCTTTTTCCTAGGATTTTAAGAAGTAGATTATGATTGGCCTGTTGGGATAGGCTAAGGGATATGAGTGTGTTCAAAGGAGACACAATGTTGCTGTTGTTTTATTTCATGATGTAACGTAAAACTTATGTGTGTATCTAGTACTTACAAGGCTTCTAAACTAATCGGTCTTTTGAGACTTGATATCTTCTCATCATGTCAATGTTATGTAGCAATGCACCGACTCTGGGTAACTAGGGTCGAGGAGTTACAGTTGGTATCAGAGGATGTTTAGTACAAACCATGGAAAAAATATTTATAAAAACTTTTATTATAGAACATTGCCCTCATATAGACTTTGAGGATTTGTATAGAAGAACATCCTTGAATTTTGGTAATATAGAGATTTTGTGAGTTTTCTAAGAAATACATCCATGTCTAGATATGAGTAGGTAGAGGCAGCTCTGAAACAGATGTACCTAGGAGTGAAAAATATGATGAGGAGTTTCAGGCTTTACCTAGGTATCCTCATACACGACAACGAGCCTTATTGCACTCTTGGTTATAACACTCATGGGGGATATTCTTAGGATAAATCACATTTTCTTTACAAAACATTATGAAGGATTTATGAGTAAATACTTCCTCAAAGAAAACATTTTTTTATAATTATGGAGTATATGGACAAACTGTTCAATTTATGTTAGGTATTTTACTAGTTCAGAATTATGTATTGTGATTCATAAACTAATCTAGTGTATTTCATTATTTATAAATGGATCCTTTTAGAAGTAATGGAAACTATATCAATACACGTAATACATATAGTGATTTCCCTCCTACTCAATATAATAATAGTAGAGCTGGTGATTCAACTGGTGTTGAACAGCTTATAACCATACTGGGACAACTCACTCAAGTTATGAATAATAAACTTACCCGTATGAAGCACCCTGATCCACAATCTGGAGGATCAATGTTATACCACTTTAGGAGGCAACAACAACCAATATTCAGTGAGACTAAAATCCATTTTCATTTGAGCAATGGATAAGTTCCTTAGATAAAATATTTCATTCTTTGAGGTGTAATCGAAGGGAAAAAGTTGTCATGGCAGTTTATCACCTCACAGGAGATGCAGATCAATACTGGTCACGGATTCCAAACAAAAAAAAAGATGAATGAATATCAAATATGGGATGGAGCAAGTTTAAATTTCTTTTATTAGAAAAATAATTTCCTCATGAAAATCGAGAGGATATAGAAATGTAATTTATTAGTCTAAGGAAATGGGAGGATGAGAATTTCGCAAAGTATGAGGCTAACTTTACAAGGATAGAAAGCCATATTGAAGATTATTTATGTAACCCAAGGAGTAAGACTGATAAATTATTTGATAGGTTAAAACCATTTCTCCATCATGCATTGGTCTCATAATCATTCTCATCATACGAAGATATATTCTCATGTACTATCAAGATAGAAAAGGAATTCTCTACATCTTACGAATTTAAATCAAAGTAAGAGAAGAAGAGATTTATTGAACACTATGAAAATATAAATAAGTGGAAGAAGAGAAAAGTTAAATTTCTATCCTGTAATAAATGTGGGAAGAAACAACCCAGTACTTTCCTAAAGGTAATGGGAGTTTGTTACAAGTGTGATGAAAAAGTCCACCAAACTCATGATTGCAAGGGAAAGAAAACGGTCGTCCATGTTGAATGCTAAAATTGTAGAGTGATGGGATATTATGCAAATGAATTTCCTAAGTGCCAATGAAACTTATCTCAGAAAAGTCCAAGGGATCATGTCCAAGATTATGTGATCACTAATACTGAGTTTGAAGCTCTGAATGATGCGGTGGCAAGTACTTTAATGTTTCCTCAAAATTAGGAAATTCATTATTTGATTTTGGATCATCGCATTCTTTCATATCATCCCAGTTTTCCATGAAATTTAGATATTTACAATTTGACTTAACAAGGGAGTTATTAGTCAAAACTTCTAAGGAAAGTATCGTTTCAAAAAAAAATCAATTAGTTACCATTATGGCATACAAACGTGCTTTATCTACTAATCTTATTGTCATACCAATCATTGAATTTGAAATAGTCCATGGTATGTATGGGATTTCAGACCATGATGTGAAAATTTATTGTAAGAATGAGGTTACAAATTTTAATGATGATAAGGAATACCTTATCTTTAGAGCAGAAACATCATCATCTTCTTCTCATCTATATTCTCCCCTAGTAGCTCTACTAAATTCAATTACTGGGGAGGAAGGCAGTGAAATAAATTTGGTTGAGGAGAGGAATGTACAAATAGAGGATGTACCTATTGTTTAAAAATATTTTTATTTGTTTATAGAGGATATACCTGGACATCCTCTATAACAGAAAATTGAGGTTTCCATTGAATTAATTCCTAGTTCAAGGCCCACATTGAAGACCCCTTATAGAATGGACACTATGGAATTAGTGGATATAAAGAAACAACTACAGGAATTGGTTAATAAAATATTTATTCACCCTATTGTTTCTCCATGGGGAGTTGATGTTCTTTTTGTTAAAAAGAAATATGGATCTATGAGGTTGTGAATTGAATATAGGAAGATAAATGTAATAATAATAATGAACAAGTATCCCCTACCTCACATTGATGATATATTTGATCAACTTCATGGACCTCAATAGTTTTCAAAGATTGACCTTCGATATGGATACCATTAGTTGTGAGTGAAAAAGGAAGAAATTCAAAAGGCAGAAAATCGAACCAGGTATGGACATTACAAGTTTACACTAATGCCTTTTGGACTGACAAATTCACCCTCTGTACTCATGGATCAAATGAATAGAGATTGTAAGGAATATCTTGATGAATTTGTCTTGGTATTTATTGATGATATCTTGGTATACTCTAAAATCTACAAAGATCATTAAAATCACTTGTGAACTATTATAAAGAATCTTAGAAGACATGAATTATTTGGTAAGTTTAGCAAGTGTGAATTTTGGATTCAAGAGATCTCTTTTCTTGGCCATATTGTCTCTAAGTATGGTATATCTATTGATCCTTCTAATGCAAGAGAAATCCAAGAATAACCAGAACCAATGATTATGACTGAGGTACGCAGTTTTATTGGTTTAGTGGGTTATTATCGATGTTTCATCCTGAATTTTGCCTGATTGGCTAACCCATTAACCAAGCTCACTCGTAAATGGGTTAAATTTGTTTGGAAAAAATAATGTAATTAATTTTTTGAATAAATTAATAGAATATTATTCAATTCTCCTATCTTGACTCTACCATTGGGGAATGATGGTTTTGTTATTTATAGTGACGATTCAAAGAAAGGACTTGGTTGTGTCCTTATGTAGAATGATAAAGTTATTTCTTATGCATCATGACAGCTAAAAATTCATGAACAACACTATACTACTCATGATCTTGAGTTATTAGCTATAATATTTTCTCTAATGATATGGAGACAATATCTCTATGCTGAAACATTTGAGATATATACTGGTCACAAGAGTTTGGAGTATATTTTCTCACAAAAATAACTCAACATGAGGAAAAGTAGATGTCCCTAAATACTCAAGGATTATGATTGCACTATACACAACTAACTGGGGAAGGAAAATAAGGTGATAGATGCTTTGAGTAGAAAGAATCATGGATTTCTAAACAAGATGAAATATGAAAGGACTCCTATGTTCATGGATCTAGTAAATATGTATATGAGAATAATCATGAAGGTGAAATATCGATACTTATTCAAATGGTTTCTAATCCATCTTTACTAGAAAGGATAAAAAGTTCTCAGACTCAAGATGAGGAGTTTCAAAATAAAACTATAGTTTTGAATGATGGGAGATTGATCAAATTCGTATATGAAGATGGAATTTTGAAATTTGGGATGATACGTTGGGATCCCGATATACCTGATCTGAAATGGAAATTTTTGGATGATGCACAAAGATCCAATTTCTCTATACACCCTGGTAGGACTAAGATGTATATATATTTGAACGAAAATTTTTGGTGGGACAACATGAAGATGGGGATTGCTGATTATGTGTTAAGATGTATGGTTTTTCAATAGGTGATGTTTGGAAGAAAACATCATTGACGATTCATGTAACCTCTTACCATACCTAACTGGAAATGGGGTGATATTACGATTGAATTTTTCATGGGGCTACCAATGACTCCTAGAAGGAATGATGAAATATGGGTCATTGTTGATCTTCATACCAAGACATCACATTTTACTGCTATAATAGATGATTTACCACTTGAAAGTTTAGAAAGACTATATATTAATTATGTTTTAAAACTTTATGGTGTACGCCTATCGATTGTTTCTAATCCTGATCCCCAATTTACTTCAAGATTATTTAAAAGTCTTCAGAAAGCCCTGAATTCTGAACTTCATTTGACCACTTCCTACCACCATCAAACTGATGGACAATCAGAACAGACTATTCACAACTTATAATAAATGTTGATATTTTTCTCACTTGACTTTCAAGGTATGTGGGATCAGTATTTACATCAAGTAGAATTTATTTTATAACAATAGCTTATATTCAAGTATTCAGATGGAACCATATGATGCATTATATTGAAAGAGATGTCACACACTAACTTGTTGGAATGATGTTGGTGAAACAAAATATGTAGGCCCAAAACTTTTTGAGGAAACAATGGAAAAGGTGAAGAATATCCAAACCCACATCAAAGCAGCTCAAAATAGAAAAAAGAGTTATGCCGATAACTGAAGGAAATATTTTTTATTTCAAGTAGGAGATAATGATTTCTTGAAGGTATCTTCATGGAAGGGTGTAATAAAATTTGGTAAGAAGGGTAAATTGAGCCCTAGGTATATCGGACCTTTCAAAATTCTAGAATGAATTGGAGTTTTAGCTTACCTTTTGGTAATGCCGCCAAGTCTCTCCAAAGTTCAGGATTTGTTCCATATATCCCTGTTGAGAAAATGCATGCCTGGCCCAATGCATGTACTCACCTATAAAGAATTAGAATTTGAACTTGATATGTCTTATTGTGAAGATCATATCAATATTCTTGATACCAGAGAACAAGTGTTGAGAAACCTAATGACTCGTCTGGTAAAATATCTTTGGAGAAACCATAAAATGGAAGAGGCAATGTGGGAGCCTGAGGAACTTGTGAAGAAGAACCCCCCAAATATTTTTAAGCAAGAATATTCTAGAAATTTTAAGGATTAAAATATTTGAATTATAAGACAATGTAACACCCCAAGATTCCATGGTACTCTTCTCTTTGAATAATGCAACAACATGTGTTGTATGAAACTTCGAGTTCTAGCACACCACGACTAATCTAACTAGCAATTATGAATATTAATACCCACTTTTTAAAATTTTTGAAATTTCAATTTTCAAAATGGACTTCATTTTTGGGTTCATAATATAAAAATTAGCTTAGGGTGAATTTTTGGTATTTTTCCAAAAACATTCAAATTTTGAGGAATAGTGAAAAACATTATGTTATTGTTTAAAACCCACTTTTATTTAAATAATAATTACTTTTATTTAATTTTATGTTAATGTAAAAATAGATACATAATACCAATATTAATCCAATTTAATTGATTAGAGTCATTTTATAATAATATTATATATATATATATATATAATTTTATTGAACTATTTAACGCCTTTTACCCACCTTTTAGGCACATTTGCAAATTTGAATAAAACGTAATTTTACCACTTCTGTGAGTTGAATTTAAAAAATCCGAGATTCATGGTTGACATTAATAATTAAAATTTGATTCAATTGGATGAAAATAATATTTGGTGAATTGTAACTTTTGAATTTTATTTTCCATAGTTAAAAGTAAATAGGGTAATTGAAGATAAAAAAGAATATTCTAATTACCCTAACACATGTCCTAATTCTATTGGATAAGTTTATTTCAACCTACATCAACCTTATGAATAAAATACGATCCTTTTTTATCAACTTCGATTAGATCAGGACATTTATTATTATTTTATTTAAAGAATAGTTAAAAGTGTTATATTCAACTTTTAACAACTAATCCATTTTTAATATTGGGTTATAAATAAGATAAATTAGACTATAAATATTTATTAGAAATAAAAAAATTTCCTAAATCATGTTATTTTATTTATAATTTTTATACATTATATAATTAAATTTATTTATGACATAATGATGATGCAGAAATTACCTTAATAATGAAATATTGAAATAATTGATATTATAAATATTAAAATAAATTTAATTTGCAACTTTTGATGCATTAAACTAATTTTATAGGTTAATATGACATGTTAGGGTTGATTAAATAAATTTTATTCAAATTTATTATGTTTTTATGACTTTCAAAAACACCAAATACTAAATAGTGTCAAAATTTACATAAATGAGTTTTTAAAACAAATACTATTTTATTAAATGATATAATATTCCTAAAAATATATTGTTTGTCCAATTGACTTATATAAGATTATATATTTCAATTATTAACCAGTTGGAGTTATCATGGATTTTTATATTAAGTATATTAACCATTTATTACAGTAATACAAGAGGACATGGTAAATGTTAAACTATATAACTAAGAGTTAAATCTATAAGATAAGGTTAATATGGTGACCTAAAATTGTCTAAAACCTATTGTTTGGGAGCTTTTAGACCCATAACCACCTTATACTATAAATAAATCCATTTGGATCCATTAGAAACTAATAATTATTTTATTATAATATATTATTTCAAGCTTTTCCTAAATTGACCCTTCTCTCAAATTCACACATCCAAAGCCTTTTGGCTCATCCAATACCTTCTAAAATATCCTCCCAAATACCCCAACATCAACCTAGAGTCCTTAATTTGATCATAAATCCAACCTAAGGAGCCCTTTTTATCAAATCAAAAGGAATCACACTAAGAAGACCTAATTTTTTCATTACCTCTTTCATGTTATTTTCTTCTTACACTTCCTCTTGATTTATTATTTCCATACTAAAATAATAAATCTAGTAAATTTTATATACTGATATTTTGTTATAAACATTTTACAATAATATTCATTATTTTATCCATCATATGAATGAAAAAGTCACCACACGTGTGTACGTACGGCTTACCGTCTCCACGTTGTGGTGTAGTTTCTTATTCAACACTTCATTGTTTGGATTGGTATAATAATGAGTATAATTGATGTAAATAATAAATATAACATGTTAATTATTCTTTATATATAATATACCATCTAATTAAATACAATTTCACCATCAGTAGAATGATATTGTCGCTCGTGCGTATGTACGGATTATCGTCTCCACGAACGTGATTAGACTCATTCCCCATCGTAACCATTCAAGAATAATTACCATTTTATGGTTAAAAATAATGTTTAAGAACATAATATAATTATGGATATGAATCACATATATCCTATCCATAACAAACAAGACTTATGTAATAAAACTTATGAAGGAAAACAAATCAGTTAACACCCGAAACAATGATACTACTAAAATATTATTAACAAATCAATATTAGAAGATCATATATGATGTAATATTTATGTATTTAGTTATTTTATAATTTAATAACAATGATTTAACTATTATAAAGGATATTAAATTACCCTCTACTAAGTAAAAGTACAAGGTAAGGGTTAATTTTACAACCTCTTTATTATCCGAGGTTGATTATATGTACGTATCTACTGTGACTTCGTTATCATCCACATTTGTGTTTCTTAAAACTTTATTTCAAAACATTTTTACTATTTCATAGGATATGGGTTAAATTTATTTATACCCTTGTTTTACTTTTTAGAAAATATTTTTAAAAGAATCATTTCGTCGTTTTCCAAACAAGTTACTTTATGACATTTTCAACAAAATTATGGAAAGAATGTTTTTTTATCTTATAAGGAGGGTGCAGCTATTTTATGAAATTATAATAACTTATATGATTCCCTTAAAATCATATAAGAATACTTTTTAAAATAATTTTTTTTACTTTTAAATGATTTCAAAGTATAAAGAGATAACTCACTCTAATAGTTTTTGGATTGATTTCATCTATGTCAGCATCCTTTGTTGGACATTATGCTTGTTTGAAGTTGATTTATTATTATAAAATCTTCCATAATGTATTGATAGTTTTGTGATATGTTTGACTGTGGATTTTCTCTTTTTATACCATTCATGTGTTATGGTTAAAATATTGAAATTTTGTATATTAGTTTTAATACGAATGTTTATGTTATGTTTAAACATTTTCATATGAGGAATTCATTAGACTAAGTAAGTGACAGGTGGAACTTACTATAGCTCCTTGATGCATCAGTAAGACTCATGAGACAATCTAGTGTCTTGAAACAATTCCTTGAAAAAATCTCATTTGTAGTCTTAGAATGAGGAATTGACTATGTAGTTATTGTGTCAGGCATTATGCATTCCGTCATTATGAAATTAGTTCATGATATAACATGCGATTATTCAACTAGTATAATATCCATGTCAATAATTTAATGGAATTATTTGATTTATATTTACCATATTATGCATAATTTTATGTATAAAAGGCTTATGGTTTAGTCATATACATTTCTTTAATTGTTTATGGTTATTTATGATAGTTTTCTCTATATTGTTATCATTACTGAGCATCTATGCTCACCCCTTTCTTATGTTTTATTTTTCTTAGGATGTGAATAAATATATTATGACTGAACTGCAGGGACATGAGTGTGTTCAAAGGGGACACAATTTGTAGTTTTTTTTATTTCATGATGTAAGGTAAAACTTATCTATGTATCTAGTACTTACAAGGCTACTAAACTAATCGGTATTTCGAGACATTATCTATTGTGATCTTGTTAAGGTTATGTAATAGTGCACCAACTCTGGCTAACTAGGGTCAGGGCATTACACATTATATTCAATTGGTTATTATATCATTTATAACTAATTTTTAAGCAATTAATTCATCTATATATTTTCATAACTTATTTAATAATATTCATAACCATCAAAATTAATGCTAGGATGTATATTATTATATAAAATAATAATATTTTCATCAATATTCTTTTGGTTGGTGAAACACGGTCTTATGTGTTACGGAAGCCATAAAGGAAAGTCAATCATCTGTGTAACACTAGGTAACCTCAATATTGTATATAAATAAAGATAAAAATTGGATTTCACATAAAATAAAAATAACACATTTCTTTGCATAACTCAATATATGAAAAATAATTAAATTTATTCTAAATGGAACATTTTGAAAATTATTTTGGTGTTATATTATCCCCACCTTAATTAAAATATGTCCATGTAATTCAAAATTTATCTTGGTAATCAAATGATTGATATTTGAAAATAAACCATTTTTGAAATACCCACATCCTGAATTGGGATAATATAACTTATTATTAATAAGAGATAATATGATGTACAATGGTCGCATAACAAGTTTCCCTAGTAGGATAACATAACGCTGAAATGGGAACATGGATACCGAAGAAAAATAAAACAATCATGTCCTGGTGAAGAGTGATAGAGAACATGTTCATCTCAAAGTTAATGAACATAAATCCAAAAACCACTATTATGAAAAAGTTCAGTAATATCAGAAAAATGATGATAATAAGACAACTTTTTTATTTCATGACCATTTTTCTTTTTGTTCTGTAATTATATCAATCTATAAGAATATAAGTAAATATAAGTTTCAATTTAATTATCAAAATCGTATCATCTTTTATTTCCTTCAACTATTTCAATTTCATTTATTTTCACAAGATGATTCATATTGTGAATTAAATCATTAACTTTAAAAACATCATCCAAAGATAAATTAAACCATTTCATAAATTGGTATCATTTAAAAAATTGATCCAACACTTTAGAAGGATGGTCACTAACTTCTAAAATGAATTTATAAAGTAACCTGATGTGGATTTTAATAATCACATACAATAAATTTAAATATTTTATTAACAATAATTAATAAAAACCTTATTGAAAAAAGGCATGATTCTTATTTTTTAAATAGAACATAAATTATTGTATATATTCATTAAGTCCAAAAATGATTTAAAGTCCTTCTTTGATATAAAAAACCACATTATAAATAATTCATTACTTAGTTCCAAGGTAGTTAGTAACTATCTTATCTACGTTATCCAAATATCATAGTCTTATCATTTGAAACATGTTAATGGTTGTAATTCACTCGACCTAGTGTTTTACAAAATGTTTTACATTCTACTGAATAAATTTACTTTGTATAATTCAGTATATGATCTCAAATTCATAATCAAAAAGTACTTGAGTACAATCCTCATATATTACATAATTTTATTAACTACTAAAAAATCATTAATAATGAAATGAAATAATTTTTGAATCGAAACATAATCGCATTAATCATTCCTATTAGTTTTTTGTAGTATAACAAACATGATAGTGATTCATTAGCCTTTTTTAGTGTATATTCTTTTGATGCATGAGAAATTGATTTTTGTAGTGTCCCATTCCCTTGAAGTGTAAGAATTTCACATTGAAATTTTATTTTTTTCTCCTTCAATCATAAACTTGGTGGATTTTTTATCCACACATATATCAAACTCCCATTCCTATCAAGCAAGTACATGGGTATTACTTTCCACAATTAAAACATGTGGGAAAATAATTATTTATATTTTCCCTTTATAAATCTTTTGACCTTCCATCCTCTTATTTTATTAATTTTTTTTAGAAATATGACTCGGAGAAGTCTTTACCCATATTGTTATCATATGATACTATGTCATTATGTGATTAGAATGCTTGGGAGATTATTTCCCTTCAAAATATTTTTTGTATGACCATAATAGATATGATCCTTAATACTATTTGGGTGATGTATATTATTGAGGATCATGTTCCTTCTATTAAGTTCCAATACTAAATGAAGACATAATCTAAACTAATTCATATAATTACAAAACATATTTTATAATCCCAAAACTCTAAAATTACATAACATAAATTGAATAATTGATTATTACCACATTAATAATAATAAACATGTTTTATTTTCAGAATTTTTTTCATTTAAATAAATCTTAATTCCTTCTAATGAAATTTCACTAATACCAACTGTATCAAACCAAAAACAAAAATCCTAATATGGATGTCATGCTACCATTACATTGGTGTAAGATATAATAAATCGTGTCTCAATGGGAAAAAAGTTTAGTTGTCTTGATAAACTGGATAAATATAGTAGTCTTTTTTCAAAAATGAATACACTAATTACAACACAATTTTTTCTTTTATTTGAGGATAATAAATTTATCCCATCAAGTGTATCCTTGAATATATTTCTTAGTAAACTTCAGGGAATCTTGGGGATATGAAATAAAATAATTTTGAGCAAAAATTCTTAGTATGAGAAAGTAAAGTGGAATTAATAATGAATTGATGAGAGTAAATCACCATGGAAAGATAAATAACAAATAACATATTCCATTCAGATAACTAGATAATGCATAATAAATATTGAACAGTTAGAAAAATAATTACTTTTCATTATATAAATAAACTGCGAAATAAATGCATCATAGATATGTCAACGGAATAATATCATGGATAATTCTAATAAATGAACTCTCCATAATAGCAATTTTTAATTAATTGAAATCATTTTTCCTAGGAACATGATACATTTATCATCAAGATAAGACAGTTTAAACTACACTAATTTGGCCAACTAATTTGTCTCATGAGACAACTGAGGCATCGAGGGGTTGCATTAACAAGTCCACACCCCATAGGGATTGAATAAAATTTACCTAAACCGTGTATTTAATGCACAAATAATTCCTCATATATCGACTAGTATATTTAAGACAAAAACAATATTCCTTATCAAAATGAATCTTTATTGAATAAATGATATATATTTATTAATAATTCCCTAGTAAATCAAATAACAATCAAATTGGACACCATATGTAAATATGGAATATGTATTGAGAAATAATAGTATCTTCCAAACCTGAATGATTTTATTTAAAATATAGTGATTTTATTAGGATAATTTCAAAAATAAACAAATAATGATGGATTCAAAAGGTAACTTTTACAACATGGAAATTAACAAGCTAAACACCTTCGGCGAGATAATTCAAATTAAAACATAAAATTCCATGATGTATGAGCTAATCATGAAGTTAAATGAAAATGGGGTAGTTCAAACACATCAATAAGGTTAATATTTGTATATTAACAAATAAGAATCAATGGAATATAAATTGAGATGAAAACCCTAATCATGTGTCCAAATTTTCATGTGTACCTTTATATTACTGAATAGTAAAATTATGTTAATTATTTAATTTAAAAAGAACAATTTTTATGGTTTAGGTACATTTATTTCACATATGAAAATGTTTTAAAAAACTACATAGAAACTATATTTAGATTGAGTTTTTTTACCATATTTGGATTATTTGTCAAAAATGACTTTGGTATGTCTTCTATCATCTAAGCGGTCACTATATAAACATATATAGAATGATAATTGTGAAATAATTATCTTATATATACATAAATAATATTTTTAAAATCAATAATTAATGATTTTAATAAAAAATGAACCAAAGTTACAATCATGGCGATGGTAGGTCATACGTACACATGGGTAATGTTCCAATTTTTTATTGATCATTATAGAAAATGTTATGTAAAATTATAACACCGTAAAATGATAATTATATAATAAATACAATGTTATGTAACCATGAATATATATATATATATAATTCATTTTATGCAAAAGGAATCACAATGTGTCGGGGAGGTAGTAGTTTATATACCCATGACCGACGGTATCACTTTTTTGTGTGTGAAAATGGTAATAAAGAAAATGATATATTATGTTTCAACAAAGTAAATTATTTCATTAGTATAATATAAATTAAATTTATGTTACATATGGTTAATTAAAACCATCCTTTATATGATATATGTATTTTGGGAATAAAACATGTCACTCTGAGGAGGCAATAGTCTACACTTCTGCAATTGATGTTACCGTATTCCCATAAAATTGAGTGCATAAAAGTATGTGCTACTTAAGAATTATAGAAGAAAAAATAGAAATAATATATATCATATATATATAATATATAAACATTTTTTCCATCAGAATTACCAACCATTAGAGAGAAAAATGAAAAATGAACAACGTTGTTTTGTGAGACAGTAGCTCACCAAACACCTGAATAGTAAGTTATTTACCCATTAAATGTAAGTTTGTGTAATTTTAGGTTGAATCATTAATATAAAAAAATATCAGTATATTTAGTATGTTGATTATATTATGTAATCATGTAATTAGATGAATTTATGGGGTGTAGGAAGATATAATATTATAATGATTATTGAATTAGGTTACATCTTGTTTGGTAAAATCGTTTTAGTTTGAACTAAAAGTCTTAATTGGATGGATTTCTATCAAAGATGATGCATACAGTATATGTTTAGGTATTTTTGAATATTTTTTGGGATTATTTTTGTTAATCCAATGTTTCTTGAGTGGTGTTAGTATGAGGGAGGTGTGAGTTCCTTTTTATAGTGGAGGGGAGTGGCATTCTTGTAAATTTTTGTTAGGGAATTCCACCAACGTTTTTAACAATTCATGTGGCTAATGTTTTGATCCCTATTTTATCCATGGGAGGATACAGTTGAAATAAGAAAATATAATGTCTTTTGGACAAGTTTCTAGGTCATTTGTGGCCTTAACATTATGGTTTATTCCCTTATTAAGATAAATTTCCTCTTAATCATTGTAATTAATTTTAATCACATTCACTGGTAATTTTAGTAAAAAACAATTTAATATAATATAAATTATATATTATTATGGTTCAATCTAAGTAATACATTTTTTCAAATTCCAAAAAATAAATCATAAATTAATTTAATATTAATCCCTCAAATGAGATGACAATGCGGGTTTTTAAAATAAAAACATTTAAAAGAATGCTATGTTTTTATATCCAAATCCAATGTGTAATTGATTCCAATGACATAAATTGGATAAAAAATCTTTTCAAATTATCTAATTAATACTTAAAACCAATCATGAATTTAATTAACCATATATATAAATTTGATGAAATTATTTTTCAATTAAAATTTTGTATTTTTCACTATTAATGAAAAAATAAAACACCACAGAAAAATACATAAAATTCACTCTTACCTAATTTTTATGTTTCACTTTCAAAAATGAGTTTTATTTTTTCATATAAAATTTATAAATGTGAAAAAAATTTATTTAATATAGGAACGCAATAAAATGGTGGAAAACATACATTTATAAAAATAAGTGTTTTCATGCATAATATTGGGTTTCTTCTTATCTTATGCTTGTAAAATATATTGGTTGATTTTAAGAAATAATTTATTGTATATAATATATATATATATATATATTTCATTAACATGACTTGATATTTTTAATTTATTTATTTTATTAGGATAAAATGACTATGAGAGAATAAACATAATTTTTTATAATAACATTCAATTTATATTCAATTGGTTCTTATATTAATTTATAATTAATTTTTTTCCAATCAATTCAACCATATATTTTCATAATTTAGTTAATCTTATTCATAACCATCAATATAATGGCTAGGTTGTATCTTTTTATATTATATAATAATTATTACAATAATATATTATTTTTGGGAAGAACACATTCTTGTGGGTTATGAAAGCCATCAAATAATGTCAGTCTTGTGTGTAACATATGATAGACTCAATGTCTTATGTAGATCAAGATAAACACTATATTTTTTGTAACATAAATTCAACTTTTTTGTTCATATAAATCAATCTTGGAATAAAAATTTAATATATTCCAAATGGAATGTATTGCGAAGTCAAGGGGTGTTATGGTATGTTTATCTACATTCTTAGTAAAATTGAAATACTGAATCTATCAACTTAGAATAAATAATATTTATTCTTTCTTAATTGATCTCCATTATTAAATACAATGTTATTTATAAGAATAAGTGAGTTAAATGATAATAATATATATTTATTAACGTGAAAAAATAACCCATATTTATTTTTTGGTTTATAAAATATAGTATTTATTATATTTATTCAAGAATAATGAATGGTTATTTATTTATAAAAAATAGTATTAATTAATGGATGGGTAAATATGGTAATGGTAATGTGAAGAAAGATTAATGGTCAAATTAGAAATGATGAAATGTTATTTATCTATTGGGAATGTCAAGCGATTAATAATAATAGTATTCTTATTATTATTGTGAATGGGGTCATATCAGAATTGTTTAGTATCTAAAGAGATTTTTCCCAATTTTTCAACCATAATCATCCAATAATAAATATCCAGTTATAACACATTCTATAATCACACTTTTTTTCCATAGATGGAGAGATACTATATCAATACCAATAGGGTGGTCTAGATATTTATAATGAGAACCCTTTTAATCCTCTATGATTCATTTGAGAGGACATCCATAGTTATTCCTCTTAAAATAATAATTATTCTAAGTCCTACCATGAAAAATGCAAGCAACCAATATCATCCATGCCAGATCGGTAAAATTCAAAGATGATGTTAAGATATTGTGGTACACATTTTGATTACCAAGAGAGATATTCTATTCCCAGATCATTCAGTTCAATAATGGAATCATTAGATTTAGTTAACCTACTAATCATTGAAAGTGCAATTTCATGTTGAGGTAAATTCTATAGCTACTCATAAATTAATTATAAATTAAATGTGATGATCCTATTCTTCTAGTTCTAATGCTTTATATAGTAATGTAAATTTTGGTTTCCATTGGTAATGAAATTAGTTTCCATCCATATTATCATTATCCATAAATTAAGAGAAAAAAATATGTTATCCATTCCACTAAATGAACATCTGCTACATATGTAAACTATAAGTTGTATTAGAATGGTAACTTGTTTAATTTATAATTATTTATAATTCAATGATTTTTTTCGTGAATTGGAATTTATTTTACTCAATTAGATTTATTTTAATATTTGAAATTATTTTATATTCCATTAATCCTTCCCTCTAATAGAACCTATCAATATTTACGAATAAATCATGGAATAAAATTTGGACAACACCATAAAGAGATTCCAAATTTTATTCTTGTCGAAAACCATATTAAACAATATATATTACCTATATATTCCCTATGTAAATGTGTTCTCATGTATTTATTCTGATAATGTTATATATCTCCAATGAAATTTTATCGATGATCCTAAAAAGGTATATCATCATGAAGTTTCAGATAGACAGACACATGAATTCAAGAACTAAACACCATGTAAATATTACGTGATTTGTAGTCCCTATTATCTCATGACTAACAAAATGGGATGTCTAGGCATGTAGTGTATCAGACACATTACCTAGGGATTTACAAAAATGAAAAACTAAGACAACATTCCATGATGAGAATCAAGGATCACATATATAGTGAGGAGTCGAGAGAGATCAGGACACGGATAGTGGAAGGAGTATAAATGTACAAGACCCATTACATGGGATTGTTGGATCAATGACAAGTGGAAGAATAAAGAGTATTAAAGAGGCTTTACATGGCCTCATTTTGAAATTATAATAGGAGGCCCAACATGAATGCATGGTAGGAGAAAATGGGCCTTTAATCACACATATTAAAGCCCAAAAGTGAAACTAATTGGGCACTCCAAAGGATCTAACGAATTTTTATCCACATTCATGAAGGAAATCCACATAGTCAAAAGTGGTTGTTCCCTTCTCTCCAAAGTCATGGTGGGAATCATCAATTTATTTGGGGTGGTTCCAAATTGTCGTTGTGGTGGATATCATGTTCCCTAAAGCCATTGGCATGTGTAAAAAATGTCAAAAATAGTTTTTTGGCTTTTGACTTTTTTGGTCCAGGTATTTTGACTTATATCTCTCTCATTTGGCTATAAATAGCCACCTTCTTATACCTCTTGATGGTGAATTACGAATTTGAGTGTTTTATAACATATTATTCTTGTGTTTATTATGTTCTTAGACAAATGAAATTACATCTTATCAAAGTATTGCTAAACCTTTGTGGTGTTTTTTTATAATTAGGGTTTTAAGGGGAAAGTCTCCTTGGGTTCCTAATTGATAATCCCCCTTCCCCTTTTTTCCTTTGCATTTACTTATTTCATTTCTCCCACTTCACCACTTGTGTTTCCATATTTTTCGCCAATAGATATAGCACACCCATATTGTATCATATCATTTGGTATCAGAGGACGACAACAGAAACCAGTTTCTTCAATTCATTTTTCTCCAATAGTTTTTCTTCCCCTTCTTCCATTTTTCGTTGTCCATCACCAATTTTTTCTATAACATTCTTCAGCCATTTCAATAACTTTTTCATCGAATTTAATGACATATGATATGTTATTTTAATAGTTTGGAATCTCATATATCTTCTCAATTTGGAAACACTTAATTCTGTCTCATACTAATGGAGATATAGACATTTTAATTTGTGTTACAGATTCAATCTTATATAATATATTATTTTCTGAGACGGAATTCCAGTCGACTTTAAAGTTGTCATTTGAAGGATATTTTTATACAAAAATCATAAATTTCATTCCTAATGCTTTTAGATACATTTTAATCAGATTTTTACTTTATATAAATTCTTGTTTTTGTAATCCACAAACTAATGTAAAATCTTTTTTCCATATCATTAGGTTGAATTGTTTGAAAAAAATAGTGTAGAAAAAGAATCAAAAAATAACCAAAAAAACTACTAAAAAATTATTTCCCTTTTGTTTGGTCTTTTTCACAAATACTTTGGATTTAAACTCTAATAAACCACTTCCACATTATTTCCTTCATCCATATACAGCCTTCAACTAGAACCATTTCTTGAATTTTTCTTCATCTCCCATTTTTTCATGGACTCCATTGATTCAAACCCTTTTAAAATTGTTTATTTTTAAAGATTTACACAAATTTATTGCCTCTTACTAGTTGACTTCTTCATTCTATTTATGAGCACTTTTAGGAACCAAGTTGTTGTGCTAGATAGTGCGATGAACCTTATGAGAGATTAAAAAAAGAGGAAATGAGTGTGTGAGGAATTAACAAAATGACAAGTGAGGGATAGAGAACTTATATCAACATCAAATTATTCATGAAAGATGGAAATGACCAGTTTACTATATTTAATTCTAGGTTGGATGATTTTAAAAGTTACTCAACATCAAAGGCTCCAAGAAGGAAATAATTTCATGAAGGTGATCATGAGTACTCCAATTTTGAAGAAACCTTTCCTAGGTGAGGGCAATATGTTTCTTGGAGAGAAAATTACTATGGAAGCATCAATGTGACACTGCCATCCATTCAAAGGATGAGTGACCTAGAACATTATTTGGAGTGGGAGCAGAAGGTTGACCATTTTCTTGGACTTCAAAACTACTCATAGGAGAAGAATGTAAAACTGGCAACACTTGAGTTCAATGACTATGAAAGTATTTAGTGGGACCAATTACAAGTAATTTGACAATAAAATAGATAATGGCCAATTCAAACATGGGATAAAATGTAGATATTAATTCAAAAAAGGTAAATTTCTAGTAATTACTATTGAGTTTTTCATTTGAAGTTACAAAAACTTGTGCAAGCTTCCATGCCTGTGGATAAATACTATATGGAAATGGGGATATCAATGATTCCAGCAAATTTGGATGTGGATTGCAAAGAATCCATGGAAATGTTCATCAACGGCTTGAATCTAGAAATTAGAGATGTTGTGGAACTTTAAAAATACATTGACATGGAGGAGTTTCTACATAAGGAGGTGAAGGTCAAAAAATAATTACATTCTCAAAGGAGTCAAGTAAGTTCCCAAAATTTTTGTAAGGATGTCCAGAAAGATCCAAAATCAACTTCTAAGTGGAATGAAACAAAACAATGGGATCCAAAATTTGTTCCAAAACAATGATAAGAGACCAAAATTAAGTTCTTCCCCATTGATTAAAAAAGAAAAATGGACACATTTTTTCATTATAAATATCATGATATAAAGAATTTTATGTTTTTTGGACATGGTCATATTGCATCTCAATGCCTAAATAAATGGGCTATGATGGTTCTGAATAATGGAAATATCCATAGTGAGAACTCTATCGATGAAGAGATTCCACTTTTGGAGGAGATATCAGATATAGATGTTGATGAACATGTACATAGAGATGCATTAGTGGCAAGAAGAGAATTAAACATTCAACCAAAAGATGATAATGATGGGGAGAACCATGGGAATATATTTCATACGAGATTCCATAATAAGGATAAGGTATGTAGTTTGATCATTCATAGTGGAAGTTGTACTAATATGGCTATTACCATGTTGGTGTAGAAGTTGAGTTTTTCTACTCTATGGAATACTAGACCTTATAGACTGTAGTGGTTGAGTGATAGTGGAGAAGTAAGGGTCACAAAACAATACATAGTTTATTTTTCCATTGGAAAATACCTTGATAAGGTGTTGTGTGTTGTTTCTATGATGCAAGATAGACATTTTCTAATAGGGAGATTATGTCAATTTGATAGGAGGGTGATGTTTGATGGCTATGCTGTCCGCTTCTCTTTTCATTTCAGTGGTAGAAAGATTTTTTAACACCTCTAAGTCCCATAAAAGAATATTAAGATCATGTGTGGATATATAAAGAATACAAAAAGAAAAAATAAATGAGTGAAAAATTAAGTTGGAAAAATAACAATTTGAGGGATAAAGAAGAGAGTGATGAGGTGAGAAAAAATTAAAAGTGAGAATAAACAGAAAGAGTGGAAAAAATAAGCGTGTAAAAGGTGAGACGAGTGACATAAAAAGAAATGAGGGAAATCAAAGAGATGAAAATAAGAGCATTGAGAGAAATGTGAGTTTATTTTCTAGAAAAAGTGAGTTGAAAGGTGCTTTATTGTGTGAGAAAGTGTTCTTAATCATTAGTAAGGATGATTAACTTGCAGCTAATGAACATAACTATTCATTGCCTTCTTATGTTGTGTCTTTGCTGCAAGAATTTGGTGATTTTTTTCCAAAAGAAACACCTGATGGATTAACCCCTTTGAGAGGCATTTATCACAGGATTGACTTCATACTTGGTGATGCAATTCCCAACAGGCCACCATATAGAGATAATCTAGAAGAGACTAGATAGATCTAGTGTCATGTTAAATAAATAATGATGAAAGGATTAGTGAGGGAATGAATGAGTCCATGTGTCATTTCAGTGATCCAAGTACCCAAGAAGGATGGCATGTGGCGGATGTGTGTGGATTGTCAGACCATCAATGAAATAATAGTTGAGAACCTTTATCTCATCCCTCAACTTAATGACATGATTGATGAATTTCATGGGCTACTTTGTTTCAAAATTTTGATCTTAAAAGTGGATACCACCAAATTCGAATGAAAGAAGGAGATTAGTGGAAAACTACTTTTAAAACTAATTTCATTTTGTATGAGTGGTTAGTTATGCCATTTGATTAAACTAACGCAGAAAGTACATTGATGAGATTAATTAAACATGTCCTTCATTCATTCATTGTAAAATTCATGGTTGTCTATTTTGATGATATATTGGTGTATTTTAAATCTCTATAAATCCATTTTGAACACTTATGTTTAGTGTGTGAGACCCTTAATGAAATACAACTTTATTCCAATCTACAAAAATGTTGATTTTTCCTAGATGCTGTTGTGTTTCTTGGATTTGTTGTCGGGGAAGAGGGGATCTGTGTGGATTATGAAAAGTTAAAATAAATTCTTGAGTGGCCCGCACCAAAGAGCACAACCAAGTTTAATATTTTTCATGTATTGGAAATATTCTATAGGAGTTTTGTTAAGGATTTTTCAACCATCATTGCACCTATTAATGAACATGTAATGAAACATGTGGTCTTTAAATGGGGTGAAAAACAATAAAACGAATTTAACACACTCAAATAAAAATTGGTCAATGCTTTCATTTTAAGGTTACCAGATTTCAAAAAAATCTTTTAAATTTTGGGTGATGCATCGAGAGTTTGTATTGGTGATGTTTTGTCTCAAGAGTCATGTCCAATTACTTTAGTGATAAATTGAATGGGGAAGTATAAAATTATTCAACTTATGATAAAGAAATTTATAATTTGAAATGAACCCAAGAAACATGGATACATTACTTATAGCCTAAAGAGTTCATTATTCATTATGACCATGACAGAATTACGTATTTTATGTCCCATGTTATGTTGAATAGGAGACATGAAACTTGGCTAGAATTCATTAAGACGTTTCCCTATGTGATCAAGAACAAAAAAGGTAAGGAGAATGTTGTTTTCGATGCTCTTTCGCAATGGTATACACTTCTTACTTCTCTTCATTCTTGATTACATGGACTTTAGTTACTAAAGGTATTGTATGAAAATTATGGATATTTTTCTCAAATTTGGACAGATTGTAAAAAATTTGGATTTAAAGACTTAGAAAAATGATGGGTTTCTTTTCAAAAGGGTTAAATTGTGCATTCCAAATTTTTCAACATGAGAATTTCCTGTAAAAGTAACTCATGGTGGTGGTTTGATGGGGTATTTTGAAGTTGATAAAACACTAGTTACGTGGCATGAAAATTTTTATTGTCTAATCATGAGAAAATATGTTATTGAAATTTGTGTTATGTGTGTCACTTATAATCATGAAAAGTCCAAGGTTCAACCTAATGGATTGTATTCCCCCTTTCTCATTTCATCCCATCCTTGGACGGACATATCTATGGATTTTGTGGTGGGATTTCCTTTATCCCAATCTGGAAAAGATAGCATTTGTTTGTTTATCAATTCAGAAAAATAGCCCATTTTATTGCCTGCTCAAAAACTAATGATAGTATTCATATAGCAGATTTGTTTTTCAAAGAAATTGTGAGATTACATGGACTGACCAAAACCATTATAAGGGATATGGATGTGAAATTTCTTATCCACTTTTGGAGGATTTTTGGAATAAATTGGGAAATAAATTAGTTTTCTCAACTGCTGCACATCCTCAAACTGATGGGAAAACTAAAGTGGTGAATATGACTCTTTCTACTCTCTTGTATGCAATAATTCAAAAAAATATAAAGAATTGGGAAAACAATTTCCACACATATAGGTTCCTTATAAATTAATTTTCTTTTCCACTACTAACTTCTCACTTTTTTAGATTATATATGTCTTTAACCTAATGACTCTATTAGATATTCATCCATTTCCTACTAATGAGGTTGTTGATCTTGAAGGTGATGAGAAGGAAAAAAAATTGGGCTTTTCAATCCAATATTGAAATAATAAATGAAAAATATGTGAAGAAACTAAAATAGGGTTGGCATCAGGTAGTACTAGAACCAAAATATTGGGTGTGGGTGCATTTGAGGAAGGAAATGTTTTCTAAGAAAATAAAATCAAAACATTAACCAAGGGGGGATGGTCCTTTATAATTCATAGAAATAATCAATGATAACACCTACAAGATTGAATTTCATGGTAGGTATTTAAATTTGAGTGCTAAATTTAATATTACTGACCTCTCTCCCATTGAATATGCAGATTCGAGGATGAGTCCTTTGGAAGAGGGAGGGGATGATGAGAATCAAGGACCAAAAATGCAGTGAGGTGTCAAGAGTGATCAAGGCAAGGAAGGTTGAAGGAGCATAACTGTACAAGTCCCATTTCATGGGATTAGTGGCCCAATGACAAGAGGATGAATGAGGGGGGTGAAATAGGATTTACATGTCCTCATTTGGAAATTACAAGAGGAGCCCCAACATTTATGAATGGTAGAAGTAAATGGTCCTTTAATCACAATTATTAAAGACCAAAAGTGAACATAATTAGACCAACCAATGGATCCCATGAATTTTTATCTATTTTCTTGAAGGAAATATCGATAGTCAAAAGTGGTGGGTCCCCTGCCTCCAAAGTCATTGTGGTAATCTTCAAAGTCTTTGGTGTGGTTTCAAAATGTATTCTTGGTGGATATATTATCCCATAAAGCCATGGGCATGTGTAAAAAAAGTAAAAAATCATTTGTAGGATTTAGACAATTTTGGGATAGGTATTTTGACTTGTATCTCTCATTTGGCTATAAATAGCCACCTCCTTGTACCCCTTGAAGGTGAATTATGAATTTGAGTGTTTTCAAGAATATTATGCTTGTGTTTATTGTGTTCTAATATGAATGTAATTAAGACTTTTCAATGGAGTGATAAACCTTTATGGTGATTTTTATAATTGGGGTTTTAAGGGGAATGTTCCCTTGGGGTCCTAATTGATCACCCCCTCCCCTTTTATTTTCCATTGAATTTCATTATTTCATTTCTCCCACTTCACACCTTGTGTTTCCCAATTTTTCTCCCTTGGATACCGAACGCCCATACAGTATCATATCACGCCATGCATTTGGAGTAAATATTATGTACCTATACTCATATTCAATGGAAGTCATTCCACTCCAAAGGTTTGTACTATAAACACTAGTAGAAGATAATACATTCTATAAATCATAGTTGATAACATGTAGTATACCACAGATAGTGTGCCTAGTTTTTTATAGAAAAAATTAAATATAGAATCAAACATATCCTCATGTGTTCTATGTATTATTTATTTATAAATAAAATCCACATTGTAAGATTGATATATATATAATAAATTTATTTACAAGATAATTTTTTTAAAAAACATATAATTTCTTTGATGTACACTTTCACAGTACATTAATTTTAAATAAAATTATTTTTATTAAAATAATATAAGATGTTTAGTTAAGTATTTATTGGTATAATTTGGGTAAATTTATTTAATTGGATTAATTTGTGGTGAATTATCATAATTAGTGATCAAATCGATGTAATTTTTTACTAGATTTATAATTTATATTATATTCATGATATGTAAATGCTTATGATATTAGTCCAACTCTTTTTATATAATTTAATTCACTCTTAATATTCACTATTAATGGAATATGGTTCATATCATCCTTATTATTCTATTAGGGACTATGTGGTTTTGATGGAGTAAATTTGTTTGGGTTCCCTCTTAATATTCAAAAATGGTTTTTCTGAATATATATATATATATATATATATATATATATATATATATATATATTTTCTGTAAGGATGGAACTTCCAAATTACAGGAGGTGGTAAAATTCTAGGATCCAAGGTAAAAAAATAGAGACAATATATTTTATCCAACATGGAATGATGAAACATGAACCAAACTATATCCCAAAGTGTATTCCCCAAATATTGAATGTTACTTAATTATCCACTAGATAAACTAACTATTAGGTAATATTAATATCATTCTGCATATATATTATTTCTTTCAGTTTCATGTTCAATTATTTATGATTTTGAATTCTATGAAATTAAAAAATAAATTAATTAATATGATTTCATGAATCCATAAGTTATAACATAATTATGTGTAAAATATATCAAACCTTATTAATCACATAAGTAAAATCCACATAAAAATACAAGAAATGTGATAAAGATAAACTAGGATTTTCTCATAAAGATTAAAAATCCTTCAATTAAAATATTATGCTGGTATAACCTTCCTCTAATTATGTTAGAATCAACCTCATAGTTCAATTCCCATGACTAACCCATGTTGGGTTGAATATAATTATCATGGTAATTTTATATTAATTTTTTGGGATGATATATCATGTTTCATATCATGGGATGATCAACCAATAAAGACATCATTAAACAATGGGGCATGTGTTAAGGAAATCATCAAAAATGATTTTATGAATTCGGATTCCACTGAATGGATAATAGAACTATGATTTAATGTATTTTCAAACTTATTCCCACCTAAAATCCATCAAATGACTTTCAAGTCCAAATTCTATGTTATTATAAGGGGAGTATGGATCCTCGACACTACAATAACTAAGAAAAATGATATTATAAAACTAATCATGGGTGATATTAGGTTTATACAAAATATTGAGAGATTTATGGAATTCATTTTTAATGTTTTTAATATTCTTTTGTAATAAAATTATCTAAAAATTATTTCTTTTAATTTGTACAAATGAAAACCTAAACAACATAGAAAATGGGTGATCGTCAACCGACTCACCAAGTCGGCCGAATTCCTACCGATCAGAGAGCAGGGTTCAGTAGAGAGTTTGGGATGCTCTTCATACAGAAGATTATGCGGCTACATGGTACACCCTCAACGATTGTATCAGATCGTGATGCACGGTTTACTTCCTGGCTATGGAAGGGGTAGCAGGAAGCTTTCAAGATGAAGCTATGTCTAAGAACTGCCTTCCAACCTCAAAATAATGGCCAGACTGAGAGGACCATTCTTACCCTCGAGAATATGATATGTGCTTATTCCCTTGACATCGGTCGCAACTAGGATGATCACATGCCATTGGTGGAGTTTGCGTAGAACAATAGCTATCACTCCACCATAGGTATGTCACCTTTTGAGGAGTTGTACAGACGACCTTTTAGATCACCCTTGTTCTGGACTGTCCCAGGGGAGTCAGCACTAGTGTGACCAGATATGGTGCGAGATACCACAGAGAAGGTTCAGATCATCTAGGAGCGGATGAAGACTGCACAGAGTAGGAAGAAGTCGTATACTAATAGGATATGGAGACCTCTAGATTTCAAGGATGGCGATCACATTTTTCTATGGGTCTCACCTCAACGAGGTCTACAGAGATTTGGTTGAGGCGGTTACAACTATGTCAAAAATGAACCTCTACATAATAACTGTGAAATTATTGTACTGGGTATTTACTAAATTGTCATCAATGCACATTGATTTATCATAACACTACAGACCTAGAAGGGGTGTCTTTTGGGACTAGGATTTATGTTTTTTTGTTCCGTTTTGTGGTTTTGGGTTATGATTTGAGGGGTAGGGTTTATGTTTTATGTTTTATGGTTTATAATTTTAGATTAGGGAATGGGGAACATTTTTTTGGGTTCAATTATCAGCTTTTAGGTTTAGATTTTAGAGATTATGGTTTCAGATATATTGTTTTGGGTATAGGTTTTAGGATTTTTTGGTATGGTTTTCAGGTTTATGTTTATGATTTTAGGGTCATATTTTAGGTTGTAAGGTTTAGGTTTTATTATTTTGAGAGTATAGTATATAGAATAAGTTTTTAGGTTTAGGGTTCATCTTTTATGTTTTAGAGTTCAGGTATTAGGATTTACGATATAGTGTTTTAGGACTAGGATTTAGTATTTTTTGGTTCAGTTTTGTGGTTTTTGATTATGATTTCAGGTGTAGGGTATATTTTTTAAGGTTTAGGGTTTAGAATTATTAGATTAGGATATAGGGAACATGATTTTGGGTTCAGTTTTCAGCTTTTAGTTTTTGGTCATTAGAGATTAGGGTTTCAGATATGGGGTTTTGGGTCTCAGTTCTAGGCTTTTTTGGTATGGTTTTTGGATTTAGATTTATGATTTTAGGGTTAGGGTTTAGGTTTTAAGTTTTAGGTTTTAGTATTTTTAGAGTAGGGTTTTTGGAATAAGTTTTTAGGTTCAGGGGATTTCTTTTAGGTTTTTGAGATCATGTATTAGGGATTCGGATATAGTGTTTTGGGACTAGGATTTAGGATTTTTTTGTTCGATTTTGTGGTTTTGGTTTATGATTTCCAGGGTAGGGTTTATGTTTTAAGGTTTAGGGTTTATAATTTTTATATTAGGGTATGGGGAACATTTATTGGGGTTTGGGTTTCAGCTTTTAGGTTTTAGGGTCTAGATATTAGAGTTTCATATATAGGGTTTTGGGTCTAGGTTTTAGGAATTTTTTGGTATGGTTTTCGAGATTAGGTTTATGATTTTAGGGATAGGGTTTAGTATTTAAGGTTTAGGTTTTATTATGTTGAGCTTAGGGTATAGGGAATTATTTTTTAGGTTCTAGGGTCAGCTTTTAGGTTTTAGAGTTCAGGTATTAGGGTTTTCCATAAAGTGTTTTATTACTAGGATTTAGGATTTTTTGGTTCGGTTCTGTGGTTTTGGTTTATGATTTCAGTTGTAGGGATTACATTTTAAGGTTTATGGTTTAGAATTTTTAGATTAGGGTATTGGGAACATGTTTTTGGGTTAAGGGTTCAGATTATATGTTTTATGTTTTAGATATTAGGGTTTCGGATATGGGGTTTTAGGTATGGGTTTTAGGATTTTTTTGTTATGGTTTTCGGGATTAGGTTTAGGATTTCAGGGTTAGGGTTTAGGTATTAAGGTTTAGAGTTTATTATTTTAATATTAGGCTATGGGTAATAAATTTTCAGGTTCATGGGTCATCATTATGGTTTTAGATTTCAGGAATTAGGGTTTCTGATATAGTGTTTTAGGACTATGAGTCCACCACATGGGGTGTTCAGGTTTATCAGTAAAAATATAGGAGTGACATCTTCCTACATAGGGGAAAAACTCTCAAATCTACCTCAAGGAGAATTCTGATAAATCAATAAACATCCCGGTTTAAAATTTTCCCTTATCAAAAAACAATTCATGAATCATCCCAACATGGTGTTATGATCCATAAGTAAACATCCATGAGTGATATATTCACTCATAGGTATAGACCACTTGGATATACATCAAGGAATAGATTATAGAGCCTTGAATAAAATCATTGTTAAGAACATGTATCATTTTCCTCATATCAATGATTTGTTTGATCAGCTCGAGAGATCTCCATATTTTTTGAAGATTGACTTGAGGTTGGTGTACCATCATTTGGAAGTAAAATAAGTATACATTCTGAAGTCCACATTTCATACTAGATATGTCCATTATGAATGTGTAGATGGTTTCTGATGGGAATTCTCATGAGAAACACATCAATATGAATAAAGATTTCATAAGAATTTGGGGCTTGTATTTTCCATATTGGACTGACTGTTCTAGGATAAGAGAGAAGAATATTATATTATCTTCTAGAATGACAATTCTGAACTTTTTTCCAGACTAAAAAATTGGACTAAACAATCATAGATAGTGACCGTACTGAGTTCTCAAATGAAGACTATATAATTTGTTCCTACCTACTACTGCATAGTATATCTTTGACTCCATGGATATATACGAAAATGTCTTCTATATTTAATTATATCATTTATGTTATTTTGTCACATTTCATTTTTCATTATTATTATGTAGTTGTGGATGAAATTAATACTTCAATATTATTTCTAATTTATTACATTATCCTTCCACACCCCATCCAATATCAATATTCATTTACATTATGAAAAAAAAATATTTTAAATGAACTATTATATTGTTATTTAAATGGATAAACCTACACTTTAACACACCTCCATCTATTTGGTAACGAACAAACACATTCTGTTTATGGTTAACTACTGCCTCACGAAACAATGATTGATAATTTTTTAATTTACCATCAATTATAGTGGAAATTATGTGGGATAATTTGTTTATATCAGGTACCACAATCTCATAATCAACCTCACACCAAATCATTAACCTCGTAAAACTAGGGTTGTAGGGTATTATTAACATAAAGGAAATATACCCCATGCCCTTCTCCTACAATGGATGACCCCCACCACATATCCAACATCACCACTTAATCAGTGTGCCTCATGCCACTCCCACAACTTCATAAGGGATTTATTCTCCCTAGTTTTTCTCCATGGGGAGCCCATGTTCTTTTTGTTAATAATAAATATGGATCTATAAGGTTGTGCGTTGACTACAGGGAGATCAATGATATATCAATAAAGAAAAAATATACCCTACATTGCATTGATGATTTATTTGACCAGCTTCATGGAGCTCAATATTTTTCTACGATTGACCTTCGATCTGGATATCAGCTATTGTGCATGGAGAAGAAATACATTCCGAGGAAGCTTAATTTTTGATGCAATATAAAGATATTGGAAACTCACAGCCTATAATTTTTTCACAGCTTGAAATCCATGGGATACCATGAATTTCCTATCACGAATAGAATTCACAATGTCAAACCATACAATTCCAGGTCATTTATAATAATGAATAAACATAGTTTTTCCAAATTCATCCATTCTATCTCCCTATTTGGGGGAGGAACCCAATATTCCATCATAGTATCATCCATCACCACTCCTCTAGAATTCACCCACAAGTTCTAATAATTGATTTTTGGTAATGTAGGTATTTTCTCCACTCTTCCCTATGGTTCCCTTCCAGTTCCTACTCTTAGGGATCTACTATGACATTGTGGTTCTCGTTTTGGGTATGTGTGGGTTGTGTTTTTATGATCCCTGTGTGCAGTATAGGTTGATCCATGGTATCCTATGTGTTGTTGTGTGTTTCAAGTGGTTCTTCTTCACCCTGGGGTGCACAATGAGTCAGAAAAGCTTCTTTGAGATAGGGTTTCATTCTTTTCTCATTTTCTGCATTATAAAGCAGGGTATTTCTCTTGTTTATCTTTTGGAAGATAGTTTGTAATGGAATAATTGGATTTGAATAATTGGTTTACTGAAATTTATAGGGTAAGGGGAAGTATATCTAATTCTTTTAAAGCTTGTATATTATTACTATATTATGATTATATGGGTTGAATTCCCTACTAAATATTATGGTCATTGGGGGCTTTGATGTGCTATTTTGGAATGAGTTTTATAACACTTGATTATTGGTATTTGTTTAAAATCACCCTAAAATTATAATTAGATAAAAATCTATATTTGTATAATAATATTGTCTCCTATAGAATATGGATTGTGTGAGAATTCCATAATTATATATATTTTATGTGGTAAAAACCATTTTAATTAATCTTAAATAAAGTGTTGTCTTGTTATATTTGTTTTTTGTGCTTGTTGAGGTGAGGATGTGTGGTGGAGTGGTGTGGGGACTATGTGTATTAAGTTGAGGTCATGTTGTGGTGTGGCAATGTGTGTTTGTGGTATGAGTCAGATATGTGATGTGATGTGTGGTCATGCAATGGCCAAGCGATGTGTGGTGGATATATGGGGAAATTTGGATTAAAAGGCATGATGGGTGGTTTAGTTTTTTTGTGGTGTATTCATTTTTTGTAGTTACTTGGGAAGTATTGGAATTATGTTATGTTATTGAATGAGAAATTTCCTAGGCCGATTTGGTTAATGAAATTGGGTGGATATTAAATGAATTGGAATATAGAAGTTTGGTTAAATGTTATTGATGATTAATAATGAAATTAATGGGCTAGATAATGGAATTTTTTGGTAAACATAAATGTTTCTTATGGCTTGTTTCCTGTGTAGTGTTATGCATTTAGTGGTGGGAGGAAAAGTGGCAGTTTTGTGATTTGATTATTGATTTATTTTGAACCCATAGGTTGGGATTACGTGTGGATAATATATATATATATATATATATATATATTACATGTGACATTATATAAAAAACCAACCCACCTAGAACACCATGAACCAACACCCATATATTCATATGGGGGTGTTTTTCGCATCATCCTAGTAATGAAAATGGATGGCTGACTACCTGATCTTTCCCACTCTCTATTCTGGGGGGTAGATATTAATTTTCTATGATAGACAGAGGAAAAATAGGACACTAGGTGAACACCCAAGTTTGTGAGTATGAGATTTAATATGACCGTATTGTGGGGTAGTGAGATGTGATGTGATTTTGTTGTGGTGAAGTTAGATATGGTTTGATAGTGCTATGTGTCAGCATTTGGTAGGGGTCATGCATGGTGGGAGGAGTGAATGAGGTCGAGTTTATCCATGTTGTTGATAGCCTACAATTTGGTTATGGAAATAGATGTTGTGTGATGAAACATGTGTATTTGGGTGATATGTGATAAGACATTGGTGTTGGGTGGTGGATTTTGTTACGTTATATTGAAGATATAGGAGCACCAAGATATACAATGATGGAGTGTGAGAGAAGAAACTCATTGGGAAAGTGGATCATAGTGACCATTACTGGTAAAAATCATATTACATTATTATATTTGGATTGCGTTATTTGGTGAGAATTCCATGGGGAGGTTTGGGTTGGATAGTTGACATGTTTAGGTATTTTTAGTACTGTTGTTTTCTCACGAGCGCATTAGTATGCCTCTTTCACATGTGTATAGGATACATTGGTTTTCTTACTGAGAATACATGTATCACTACCACAAAACAGGGAAAGGGAAGAGATACCCCTTTAACAATGCTAAAAAACTGTTGATAAAGTGGGGGCCTTTATCAGCACTAAAAAATGTGCTGATAATGGGCCCCCCTTTATGAGCGCTTTTTTAGTTATGCTGATAAATGGGGGTTTTATCAGTGCACATTTTCCTAACTCTAATAAATGTGTATATTTCAAAAATAATTCATAAAGAATACAATATTGATATATAAGTATATTTATATTGATATAAATATAATAAATATTTTTTAAAATATGTTTTATATCGATTTGATATGTCGTAGACCCAAAATGGACACCTCGAAGCCAAAATTATGGGCATTTGTAGGGATTAAGGACCATTTCGTACCTTGTAGAATTTGATAAGGTGTTACAATTTTCACTGTAGTGTAGTTTTGGTCTTAATATCCGATTTGATATGTGATTGAGGCAAAACGGTCACCCGGAGTAGAAGTTTTGGCAAAAAGGACCCCTGAAGCACAACTTTTGACATTTCAGAGGTTTTTTGGTCCATTTTGAACCTCAAAGAAGATTAGAAGGGGTTTCTGTGGTCACTGGAGTTTGTAAATTTTTTCAAGATTTGATTTTATTAGTGGTAGAGCCAAAACAGACCCTCAGAGCAGAAGTTATTATTGTTTGAAATTTTGCAACTCTCGTATCTTCTAAAAAACTAAGAAACCTACAACTCACTAAAACAGGCATAAAATCAGCTTTGGTTTTCCATTTTATCACCATGACCAATCAAATAGAATATCGCAAAACAAGTGACAACCACGCCCAGTCAAAACTGTTAGAATATCAGAGGAACAAAAGATATATCAGTTATAACACTCTAAAAAAAGTCCAACTTCAAACAGCGATAACATTCGCTTCGGGAGTCCGTTTGGGCTCTACAACATATCAAATCGTAGGAACGAAAAATATACATGAAACAGGTTCAATCAAAAATAGTTTCAATCACGTATGTGACCCGGAAATTTAAAAAAACTACCAGAAGGCCTCCAAAACTCAGTTTTGGTGTCTAGACCCCTGTCAAATTTTTATTAAAACGATAATAAAATCTGATTTGTGTGTATTTTCAGCCTTTGGAACCTATTTTGTTCTATTTCGTTCTGTGATCAGAAGTTTTACTGTTTACAGAGATGAAACGGACACCCGGAGAAGAAGTTATGTCTTTTTCAGTGACTACGATTTGTTAGGTTTTTTGAGACGCCATTTTTAGGACTTTTGTATATACATATTAATATATAATATTTTTAAATATATATAAATATTAATAATTATTTCTATAGATATACCTATAATATATATCAGTGTGTGTGTTTTGTATACATGTATGTATGTATGTATTTATATATTTATAAAAACACAGAAAAGAAAACATATTTTATAAATGTGTTTAAAACTAATCTTATAAATATATATTAATATACAAATACATATACATATAAAAAATTATAACTATATATATATATAAATTGATATAAATAGATATAAATATACATATATATCTATATATATTAATATAACTAACTATATGTATATATTAATATTTCTAAATGTATATGTATATATTTATATGACTAAATATAAATATATATATATTAATATACGGAAAAATATATGTTTATATATATTAATATAATTAAATATATTTATATATTAATATGACTAAAAAAATATATAAATAAATAGATATATTAATAAATGAAAAGAAAATCAATATGGTGGAGCAGTAAAGGCTTAGGCACGCAAGCAAGAGGTCTCGAGTTTGAATCCTGGGGGAGGTAGGTCACGCGTGCAGGTGTGGGGAATTACCTAGTGCTATTAACGGTGGGTGGGGCTAGCTGGACTTTCATGGGGTGTGCATGGGCTACCATGGTGGTGGGAATTATTAAAGGGTGGCTTCAAGCGTTTGTGAAGCCCCCCAAAATTGCAAAAATATTTTTTTGTTTTTTGTAATATTTTTCAACTATTATTAGTGCTTTTTAATAAAACTAATAAAAAGAGAAATTTATTAGCACTAAAAAAGAACTGATAAAAGGGTCCTTTATCAGCGCTTTTTGGAGCGCTGATAAAAGGGTCACCCTTTATCCTCGCCTCGATTTATAGCGCTTTTTAGCACTATTAATCGACTTTTATAGCACTGATAAATTCCGTATTTGTAATGTTATATGCTCTCATTATGTACATGAACTGATTTTTAGGTTACGATGAGGACTACATGGAACTCGATGGACATTACTAGACCAAACCCTTCGAATGTAATTGTATGGATACCATAGGTTTTCTTTGGTTATTTACATTTGGAGAAATTTATTTATATTATTTTTATTTATAAATTTACTATGGGATTGTTTTGGATTCCATTTTATAATTATTCCTTTACTTGGTTGAGGATGATTCATCATATCATATGATCCTCTTAATATTGAGGGTAATTCACTCAATGAGATTGTTATATACCCTCGGTGTTTGTTTCGAACAAGAGGCCTAGTAGAGTTAGGTATTTAGGGTCATTATATTTCACCCATCATTGTGATAACTCTGGGGTGGAGGGTATGATGACAGTTTCATCAAGGATGACGCACTCAAACACCTCTAATTCTCACTATAGAGCTTAGTGTTCTTTAATTGATTTATCGTTGTTAAGTATTGATGATATTAATTCAATTTTGGGTCAATGAAATTTTAGTTACATGATATTAAGAAGAATTTTGTTTTAATTATTATAAAACACATTATTTTTAGCATTTAAAAATTAGTTCCATGATAATTTGATACATAGTGTGACCAGTATATCTTAAAGTGTTTTTTTTTCAATTCAAAAGTGTCCTTTTAGTATTAAACATATGTTTCTCACTTAAAAATATGAAAAAAAAACTTGCATTATCTTGATAATTTAGTTAAATAGTCCATAAGTCTTTTTTGAATTGTATGAATCAATTCCACAACAATCTGGCACACGGTGTGTGTGGTATGACTCAAAGTGCATATTTTCAATTTAAAAGTTATATTTTAGTGAAAAGAATATACCACTCACTACAAAATAATAAAACTCATTATTATTATCTTGAGACTTTTGGAAAAAATCCATAAGGCATTTATTGTGTCAAGGATTCCATTTCATGTCAATCTGATACATGGTGTGCCTAGTGTGACTCAAAATGTATATTTACAGTTTAAAATCAAAATTTTAGTTCAAAATGTTCATCAATCACTCAAATATAAAAAATTTTATAATATCTTGTTATATTATTATAATGATCCAAAAATCATATTCTATGTGTGGGAATTAATCACACATAAATCTGACACACAGTGTGCCCTATAAGACACAAAGTGCACATTTTCAGCATGATATTGTCGTTTTAGTTTAAAACACATGACACAATTCGAAATCAATAAAATGAACTCATATTAACTTGATAATTTAGGAAATAAATCCCTTAGTTAATTTAATGTGTATTAATTAATTTCATTTCTATATGATACACGATGTGCTCGGTATACGAAAAGTGCGTGTTTTCATTTTAAAAGTCACCTTTTAGTTCAAAATGTCTTTATCTATTTGAAAAATAATAGAAAAAAACTCATATTTTCTTTATATTTTTGAAAACTTATTTATAAGTAGTTTTTGATGTGATGGGATCAACCACATGACAATCAGACAAACGATATGCCTGATATACTCCGAAGTTCATGTTTTTATTTAAAATATTCATTTTTCGTCAAAACATATGCCACATACTCAAAACTTTGAATACATTCATAAAATTTCATGATATTTTATTAACTGATATATACATCATTTTTTATGTGTAGGAATCAAGCACACATTAATTGGAGAAATGGTGTGTCCAATATGACCAAAAGTGTGTGTTTTTTTAAATGAGACATTTGAGTTTAAAACACATGTCGGATACTGAACTCCAATCAGAAACAAATGGATTTTTATATAATTTAGTAAAATTATATATTAATATTTTTTATCACATAGGAATCAACAAAATATCAATATGATATATATCATGACTGATATATCTAAAAGTGTGGTATCACTTTAAATGCTATTATTTAGTTCAAAACATAGACCACATACACAAAACCAACCAAATATCCTTGGATTATATTAATACATTATGAAAAAAATCCATAAGTCATTCTTGTTGTGTCAGAGTCAACCTCGCATCAATCTGAAAAATTGTGATCCTGGTATAACTCATAGTGTGTGTTTCAATTTAAAAGTGTTATTTTTATTCAAAACATCTATCTCTCACTAAAACCCAAGTTAACACACTCATATTGTCTTGATACTTTATAAAAATTTTCCATTAAGAATTTTTAATGAGTAGTAATCAACCAAAAACTATTCTGAAACATGGTGCTACCAGTATGACCGAAATTTTAATTTTTTTATTTTAATGTGACATTTATTAAAAACATTTTTCACATACTCAAAAATTAGAAAACACAATTATATTATATCTATATGTTATAAAAACATTCCATAATTAATTTTTGAAATGTATGAATTTACCCCCACATCATTCTGATACACGGTGAGAGTAGTGTGATTGAAAGTGCATTTTTTTAGTTTAAAAGTGACATTTTAGTTCAAAACACTTGCCGCATACTCAAAATGAAATAGAAACAATCATCCATAATTAATTTTTTTCTATGTAGGAATAAATTTAACATCCCGTGTTTTTATGAAATATATTTTTTAAAATAAATATAATTTTTTCAATAGCTTGCATTACATACAACACCAAATTTTAACAAACCAGAATATACTATTAATATTATTATATAAACATGACCATTATAAACTAGTCATTGAATTTTGTGGAATGAAAATGAATAAAAACATTTTTAAAATTATTTATACAGGTTTTAGTTAATGAAAATATATTTATAAATAAAAAATTAATATTTTATTAAAGTCTTTATATTCTTTGGAAATACTATTTTCTCAAAATATGATTTTTTTTTGTTTATTTGAACAAATAATATATTTTTTTACAATTTTATAAAATTTATTTTAAAAAACTAACATCATTTATGGAATCAAAATTTTTAAATTAAATAAGGGTGAATTTTTTATATTTTTTCGAAAACATTAATATATCGATGAATATTGAGAAATTGTTATTTTTATTAAAAATTGATTTATGTTTAAAGCATGTACAATGTTAAATATAGTTTAAAAATGATTAATAATTATAATTAGTCCAATTATATTATTACTAAAACAATTTATTACATGTTAATCAAATTTATGTTGACTTTAGATATTACAACTTGTGATACTTTTGAAAACTTCTCTTAGAAAAACTGCTTTTTCATCATGTTTGTGGGTTTAATATTGAAATAAATATTAACACTTATGTAGAATGGAATTTCCAAAAAATTATTCCAAATTTTAAATAATAAAATTAATTTATATATAATTATATCAACATAATATTTTTCCAAAATTAAAAGTAAAAGGAGTAAAAATTAATTACTGCTATTAAGATTAAAAACGGTTTACCTGAGGTTAAATAAAAACAAAAAGGGGTAAATTGACCATAAAATAGGTCGAAATAGCCTTTTGGCATATTTTGATCTTATATCTTCTTATTATTGATAATAATTCTTTTTGGTGCCTTGTTTCATATTTAAAATATGGGTACGACTTTTTCTTCTCAAAAATTCCAACTGTGTCATGTCCCCCACATATAAAACAACACCCACTCGCATATCTTATTTTCACTTTAAAAACCATTTTTTTAGAAAATAACGAAACAAGTATCTTCTTTTTTTTCCAAAACACAACCTAGAGTACTTAGTTTTATTATTAAACTCCCCTTAATGTTTTTTATGTATAAACATAAATAGGTCATTCAAATAAGAGATAAAATTATTTCCCTTGCATTTTAATATTATTTATTATTCCAACTCCTTAAAATATTCTTCAACTATTATTATATAATAACTAAAATATATCCCATATACCGATATTTTTTTATATTAATTTAATAATATATATACATCTTCTCTTCCATTAAATGGTAAACAAAATAATTGATCATGTGTACGGAGGACTACTGCCTCACGAACTGATGTGATTCGTTTTTCATCACATCATATCATAGATAGTGATAATGATTGATTGAATGATTATATAATATATATATATATAATTATTAAACTTATATAATTATAATTACATATATAAATAAAAATATTATAATATTCTGGAAAATGATAACATCGCTCATGCGTACATGTGAGCTACCGCCTATACAAAGTGATATGAATTTTTTTTTCATTTCATTCTTACATGGATTGTAATAAGGATAGATTTTATTAATATAAATCATATATTAAATTATAAATATTTTTAATGGTTAATTAATATTTAATTTTCTTTTATTCAATTTTTCGAGATAATTGAATCATTATTAATGTGTGCATATGGCCTACCATCTCCATTAATTGTGCAATTAATTTTCCTATATCAATTTTTTTTGTTGAATTTACACACATATATAATTTATATATATATGATATTTATATAATTTATAAAATTATTTTTTTTAATATAGCCCTGATCAATGTTAAAGGACCAAAAATACCATACCAAAATTTACATGAAAGACAAACCAATATTCACCAAAAATGTGATTTCTACAAAGACTTGTTAACAAACGAGTAATAAATTGTTATAATTAAATAATATTTTGTATTATACATTATTATAGTTATATAATAAACATATAATAAACTTATATTTTTTATAAATGAGGTTAAAGATGTATTTAATAATTCATGAATTAAGGTAAGGGAATTTCATCTCAAATTTTCTTCATTCGGAATATTATTTTGTTACTAATCACCAATGATTTTTAAAAGACATTTTTACCCATGTTTGTATATTTATATAATGGTTAAAATAGAATCTTTTTTTGATTTTATGAATTTTTTACATTTTAAATTTTTATGAATTTTTTTTAAAGAAACTTTGTTTTAACATATATGACATGAACAATATTTTTTCCATCATGACCACTAAGTGTTTTAAGGATTCCATTATAAGTTTAAAAATTTATTTTGAAATAAATATTTCTTCACTATTTTTTGAACTTTTAGTTTCAAAAAAATTATTTTCAAAGGGAAATGGTTATTTTTATGATGAAATGTCCCAATTGATCTTTCAAAATATGTTTCCATATAATATGGAATCACTTGATGTTACTTATGATTTACTTGGGATGTGAACGAAAGATACCAACATTACTATTTCTCCAGATATTTTATTTTCCATATGAAAATATATTTATGAAACCCATTCCCTTTTCCATGGGATATTTAATTTTAAAATAATGAAATGTTTACAAAATGAATTCATTTCCCTTGGGTTATTATACGATGAAATATTTATGAAAACAAATTATTTTAATTGGTTATGAGATGATGCATGTTTTAGGATCTTTTGGAACACATATTCATGGTTTTATTTAGGATATGTTGGTTACCATTTAACCATGGAATGTGGTTATGTTATAAATAGCGAAGGTGGTTACGTTATAACCAAATAAGGTGGTCACGTTACAAACGAGGTTGGGTGGGGCCTATGCCTACCACCAAATCATTGGGTAGAGATTAATTTTGTATGAGATCAAAGGGTACATGGTAGGTTATCCCATGTCTGAAATATGTTATGTAGGAGGTTATCCCAAGACCAGAAGAGAGTACATTGGAGGTTATCCCAAGTTTGAAGTAGGTACACTGGTGGTTTCCCCAATCCTAACTTATTATGAATGTCTTTCTGGATATCCTTGACATAAGATTTTCAATTATTATGCATATATAAAAAAATATATTCCATATTCCAATGTTACACTCTATTAGATTATGTAATTTTATTCCTTTTTTATTCAGGTCTTATGAACTACCAGGATTAATCCCATGACTTGTGTTGGTGATCTATGATATCCATGGAATGGTTTTAAAATGTTTTTCTCATGTTACCATACCCTTATATTCACATTATATTGATATATCACTTTTTCACCCTTACTGATCATATAAAATCACCCTTTATTATATTTTATATCCTTAGTATATGAAGTAAGGTGTTATTTTTGATATATCTAAGTAGGATTATATATAATAAAATCCTTTTGAGTGGTGATTTAGTTCACTTATGAATCAGTTGTTTATGTATTGATGTTTCCAGAGGCACTATACCTATAAAATTCTATCTTGGATCATTATATTATATAATTAATATTCATGTATTCAGATGTTATATATATATATATATATATGAAAAGTTAGGCTCTCTACATTTGTTATTAAATAATAGTATTGTTAACCTTTGGAAACAATGGTGGGAAATTTTTAGTGAGAAATCCAAGGATAATCCTAAGGGTAAGTCTAATTATTGGAAAACATCCTGGAATTTTGGTGAAGGATGAGAAAGTGGTTTCCAAGAAATTACATCAATTTCTGGATACTGCAAGTGGATGGGGTTGGTAATAGTTGTACCAGGGGTCAATAATTCTAGAAATGGTGCATTAAACTTGAATCAATCATCACATAGTTCATGACAACAATCCTTTTTACACACTCAGTTTGAAACTCTAATGGGATATTCATTGTAAATTTCAAAAATCATCACAAACCGACATGATTGAATATAATAATGACCATGAATGACCAAGATTAAGCCAAATATTTTTTATATTTAATGAAAGTTTCATGATTTGGACATCATATAAGTGATTTTATCAGGATTATTGGTTCACCGCTATTATTATTTCTTCTTACACTATGTTTTTTTCTTTTAGTCAATGAATGGAACCTGAAGGAAGGATTTTAATTCTATGAGTGATGGAAAATTCAATAATTTTACTCTTGAGAAACCAAACATTATAGGAAGTGGAATTCAAAATCACATTGCTATGCTCACACAACTTTCTCAAGATATAAATCTTGGATAAAATCACAAACGAGTAATGGAGGTAATATCATTGTATTGATTCCTCCATGAGGAAAAACCATCCTTCTTTTATTGGTTCTACTAATCCAATAGTTCTTGATCAATTGATAAATACCAATAAAAATATATTATATATTATTTGGTATTTGGATCTTACAAAATTTATTTTGGCTGACTATAATTTTGAAGGAGAAGTCGATCAATGGTGGACTGTTATGAGGAATATATGGAAATAGGGTGATATCAAATCCATTGAGTGTGATGAATATAAGATTTTGTTTTTAAATAATTACTTTCAACATATAACTCAAAAATTGTGGATTTCCCTTTTTGGTAAAATCACATCGTTATCAAAGAAATGGAAACATGTAGGGAATTTCATAAGGGCACTACTAAATATTTTTAAGTGTGGAAATTAAGGTCATAGAGAATCTAAATGCCATGGTGATGGGAAATAGTTATATATGAAAATAGAGATAATGATCAATGATATTAACCTCCCAAATTACAGTGTTTAAAATTTATTTATTATGGGAATTATAATAATAAGTTCTGAAATACAATGTTAATGATGATGATGAACATCAGAAACAGAAAAATCTGAGAGAAAAAGTGAAATATAATGTGATCACTATTTATAATGAGGGGTATGATAAGCAAGGGTTGAAAATTACACCTATAATTCTCTCTAGAGTAACAAATAGCATATTTTATTCTTGATCTACCCATTCTTTTATATTTGTTTAAATTTCTTAGGTTGTTAAGATTCCTCCAAATCGATTAGATATCAAATTAGTAGTGAAAACCCATAAAGATTTGTTGATCACATAACAATAATATGATCTTTATCCACTTCAATTTTTTTATAATTTGATTCTTAAAAATTTCTTCATTCTCTCTCTGGTTTTATTTTATTTTATCTTAAGCATGTATTGGATTTCACTACAAAATGGCAACTCAATTTTCATGTAAGGGAAGTCACATTTAATATTCCAAAAAACCGATGATCATATATTAATTCGACGATAAATATGACCTTTTTATTGAAATATAACCCATTTTATGGGTTTTAATTCTTATTCCAAGGGGGATTTAATTTAATATGGATTTTGAAAAACCCAAAATCGATGATATTTCTATCATGTTGGTGTTTTTTGAGGTATTTATAGATTATTTTCCCAATCATACATAAAATAATGATGTTAGGTTTTTAATATAATTAATAAATGGTTCCATACCTTTTTCAAATTCTCCCAGTAGAATATTCTTGATTGTGTTTTAGTAATTTATTAAGAAACTCTAAGAGAACCATGAAAATGAATTAATTTATCCAAGTTTATAACCCAATTTTTTTTAGTATAATGAAACATCATTGTGAAACTCTATTGAATAATATAAAATGAATAGGATCATAATCAAGAATAAGTATCCTCTATCCTGTATTGATGAATTGTTTGATTAACTACATGTAGATCAATACTTTTCCAAGAGTGACCTTCATTCTGGATATCATCAATTAGGGGTCAATAAGGAGGATATACCCGAAGGAAAATTTCATACAAGGTATGGAAATTATGAGTATATAGTACTGCCTTTTGGTCTAACTAATAACCTCACTATCTTCATGAATTTAATGAATATAGACTTTAGATATTACCTTGATCTATTTATGGTAGTCTTTATAGATAATATTCTTTTATATTCAAAGAGTATGTAGGAGAATGAATATCATTCAATGATTGTGATGAAGAACCTAAGGTAAGATAATATTTATGAAAAGTTTACTAAGTGTGTATTTTGGAGACAAAATGTCTCATTTTGGGGTCATATAGTCTAATGAAATGGTGTATCATTGGATCCATAAAAGATAGAGGCTATTGAACATTATCCCAGAATAACCAAAATGAAGGATATCTTCAGTTTTTTTGGTTTATGTAATGACCCTTACCCTGGGGCCTATGCCAGAACTACCCCAGCCCGCCTCCCAAAGGCCAAGGGCTGGCGACTAGTGCCGAAGGAATTATCTTGAAAATGTGAGGCATTTTCTGATTATCTGTACACACACACACTCGCAAACCTAGCCTAAAATGCTGAAAAAGAAAACATGCATGACACTAAGATACCCATTGAATGTATAATTACAATTTGTAAGTATGATTCAGAATAAAAACCCAAAAAAATACAAGCTATAAACAAGAGAGTACAGGGTCACTGATAATCTATCCACAGAAAACCCTACCAGAAGGGTAGTGTAGTGTAGCTTCTAGAAGTTGTAATAGTACGCATCACCAGTCTGATCACATTGGGCATTGAATGGTCCTTGACCACCAATGTTTCTATCAATACATCAATCATCTACACAAGACACAACATGTGTGGGTGAATCATATATAGGGTTGAGTAAAACAATACTCAATAGAGTCCTCAAACCCCAAAGAAGGACCAAAAAGGAAAATTACACACTAAGAATTTTCATCTCATACAAGTATAACCTAAAGTATATAATGAAATATTAACATTTGTAAAGCTGGACATCTTATACTGCTAAGGTACTCATCCTCGATGAGTCACTAAGGTCTATCAAGCTACTGATATCTGGTCATCTAACATGCCATGTAGGTCCTCTTGGATACCGGGCCATAGAGGTCCTCTCGGCATCCAAGCCACTTAGGTCCACTCGTCTTCCGGGCCACTTAGGTTTTCTAGTCACTTCCTTCACATCAAAAAAATCAAAATGATTTCCACGC
Source organism: Viscum album (assembly GCA_963277665.1). Lineage (NCBI taxonomy): Eukaryota > Viridiplantae > Streptophyta > Magnoliopsida > Santalales > Viscaceae > Viscum > Viscum album. The sequence goes on from OY728127.1 coordinate 1,174,612,913, forward strand.
ATAGCATGCTCAATTTTAGGAGAATATACTCCACATTCCATTGGTCATAACTCAACCTCCATGGAAGCTCAAATTGATTATTTCCAAAGGAGGTCCTCATCGCGAGGGTCACTACTCCGCAAAAAACTCACTAATTGGACGTACGGTTTGGAAGTTATGTTTGTTTTACCGAAAAGGGGATGGTGGGGTCCATGTCTTGTCCAATCCAACCTGGTCGGACCAACCCAACCCGACCTGGGGCTGACCAAACCCAAATATGAACCAGTTAGGGTTCGTCCCACTGGGCTATGGTTTTGGCCCGATGGGTTGTGGGGCCAGCACTCACGGCCGCCCGAGGTGGCCCGCCTCCTCCTGCCCGACCTACTGTGAGTGGGCTGGCCTACTCCTACCGAGAGGTGGTGGGTGCTCCGTGGTTACCACCAACACATGGGTCACTATGGGGTCAACCACTATAGTCCAGGTGGAACATGGCCCTCCATCCATGTGATTCAGTTCGGCTAGCCGCTATAGCCGACCATTGTCGGCGGCCCGATCCACTACATGTGACCGATGACGTGGACCACCTCACCACCATGGCACACCGGCGACACACATACTTTATGTTCTGTCATGTCATTTGAGCTGAGAACCCTCTACACAACCCATGGCCCCATGTCGTGGGCTTTGTTTTCCACCGAAGCGTGCTATCAGTGTGTGACACTACCCGCATGTGGCCACCGCCACGTGCTGTCACCAGCGCACCGATAGTCTCTTCTATGGGCCACCGGGTCTACTCTGGGGGTCCATATTCTGATTCTAAAGTGTAATTGGGATCCTCATATTGTCTTTGTTACTACTACAGGCTCAATCATATCTTTCCTTCAATACGAGGATTCGGTGATGAAGAAAACAAGAACACCAACAATGTTGGGATCCAAGCCTTGTTCGTGTCAGACCTAACCCTCTATGATAGAGTTTAAATCATATTGGGGGATTTTTTAATATTATATCAAGTATAAACCCGAATCAAAACCCCTAATATCATGTACTCCTCCCATAATAAACAATGACCTGTGGATCAACCTATTAGTGGGTTGATCCGTGTTCATTGTTTAGAAAGAATGAACATGGAAACAGTTTCCTCAAGAAAAAACCCCTACCTCAATGCTGGATCATTTGTTAGTAAATATCACACCGTTATGTTTGTTTCTCCACAATCCATCCTTATTGGCTACTCATTGATCGCTGCTCATCAATGCCAAATATCTAAGGGTTCAGAGCGGTCCAAGATTGCGCCAACGATCTGTCCTCGATTAAACAATTAAAATCATAAAACATGTTTCATTGTTTTTGTTACATTGTGTTGCAGCGTCATTCCATAGTTTCATAATGTCAAATAAAATTAGCATTAATGTTTATTTTATTTCCCTTAATTAAAATATTTTTTTTTATTTTTCTTCAAAATTCCAAAAAACTAACTTTTTTCCCTCGACCCGCACCAAACAAGGTTAAGTCCTTTTTTAGGTAAATTTGTTATTCTGGACACAATGGTTCCCTCATATTTTTAATTTGGGTACCCATTTAGATGTGGAAAAAATCACACATATGCTCTATTTTAGATAAACTTAATGAAAAGTTCAAACACTTCTTCTGGGCTCACTGGGCCATCGAATCAAGTTCCATCTGATCATGTGGCCATGAAATAATCCCATATAATTAAAAACATTCATGGAATTTCAGGATATTACATTACACCAATCATTAGGGTTTTACGTCCTCATAAGAAAAAACTAGGGCTAAACAAACAAATGGGGGTACTAAGAACAGATTTGAGCCTCCCACTCCCAAGTGATCTTCTAGATAGTCTCATGCTTCTACAAAACATGAACTAGAGGAATCAACCATCTAAAAAGTATCTACTATTATCAATCCTCAATCTTTATCAGTGACTTCGCAAATTTCACCCCATCGTCATAGTCCAACTCACCTCATTCAATGACATGCGATGGACCATTCACATTCATCATTAGTTGTGATACACAGAAGAAATTATGCACCTGGTGCATCTGTGGGGGATGATATAGGTGGTATGACACCTTTCTAACTCTTCTCAAAATCTGAAAAGGGCCGATGAATCGCGGAGGCAACTTTCCACCCCAACCAAATCTCTGCAACCCCCATCGGGCTGAGGCTAGGAAGGAAAAATGGTCTCCATCCTCAAACTGAAAGGGCCTCCATCTCTTATTTGCATAAGATTTTGGTCTGCTCTGTGCAGTACTTATCCACTCATATGTGAACAGAACCTTCTCAGTGGTATCTCGTACCAACTCTGGACCAATAAGGGCTGACTCCCATGGGTTTTTCCAGCATAACTGTGATATGAATGGTCTCTCATTCAACGCATAAAACAGTTCCATACCAATGGTGTATTGGTATTAATTGTTCTACACAAACATCACCAATGGTAGGTGATCCTACTAACTATGAACGAAGTACAATATTAAAGAACGAAGAATGTCCCCTAAAACATGGATTGTCCTCTCCGTCTGTCCATCTGACTGAGGGTGGAAAGCTATTCTCAAGCAAAGCTAAGTCCTGAATGACTCCTACAATACCTTCCACAACTGGTATGTGAAGATTGTTTCTTGATCTGAGACTATCGTCGATGATAACCCATTGATTTGAATTATATCTTGCATGTAGTGGCATCCCAAATTCCTTACTGAACCCATCCCTTTTATGGGTAGTAAGTGGGTCGACTTGGTGAGTCAGTTAAAAATCACCCTGATAGATTCATGCCCCTAGATGTGTGGGGTAAACCCATCATGAAGTCCATTGAGATACCATCCCACTTCCACTCCAGCCCCTCATGTGGTTGAGTCAAGCCTGTTGGAACTTGATGCTCTACCTTCACTTGCTGACAAGTGAGACACCATGAAACAAACTCTACCACATCCTTTTTCATCCTCGACCACCCGTATTAACTTTAGATATCCTGGTACATATTTTCCAATCATGGATATACTACCAAAGGGGAGGTGTAGAAATCCCTCAGAACAACCTCACGCGATGCAACTGGCACAATTGTGTACCCCTTGAAAAGGATGATGTGTTCCCCACCTATCAAATATCCATCAGGAGATAGTCCTAAGGATAACTGAGCACATCGATCCTCGCAGTCAACATCCACAAGATTTAACTCCCTAGCTCATTATAATAGTAGGGGAGTGACACCCATTGACTTAAGATGAGATGATCCATCCCCATATACAAATATATCTAGATCGTGGCTAACTTCTCTGATGCCTCGCTCAAATACTTCAAACCAGATCTCCTACTAAGTGCATCAGCTACCATGTTCTCCTTCCCAAGTGTATAGACTATCTCGGAGTCATAGTCCAAGAGGAACTCTAGCCACTACTGTTGCCTCATGTTCAGGTCCTTATGGGAGACGATATACCTGATACTTTTTTGTTTGGGGTAGACAGTAAACTACTCACCCACCAAGTAGTGATGCCACATCTTCAAAGAAAAGACCGTTGTTTCTGGCTCTAGGTCATGGGTCATTTATCTCTTCTCATGATACCTCCACTATCATGAACCATATGCAATAAATTATTTCCCCTGCATCGAAGCACAACCAAGTATGGTCCTTGATGTGTTGCCAAATACTACATACCCAATACCCTCCTCTAGTAGTCTCAAGATGGGGGAAACCGTTACTCTATGCCTCATCTCCTGTAAACTTTGTTGGCAATTATCCACCCACAAAAATGGTTTTCCCTTCAATGATAATGATAACAAGGGTTCATCTACACTAAAAACGTTGGGCATGAACCTCCGGTTTTACCCAACCAATCCTAAGAAACATCGCACAACAGTTACACTCCTGGGTGGCGCCAAAATAATCACCGCATATATCCTTTCCCGATCCACTGCATCTCAATCCTATGAAATGACATGTCCTAGAAATTTGACTTCCCGAATACAGAACTAACACATTGAGAATTTCTCATAAATATAGTTCTCTCATAGTATATTCAAGACTATCCAAAGGTGTGTAGTGTGCTCCTCCTTAGATGCTGAGTACACTAAGATATCATCAATGAAGACCACAACAAACTAACCAAGGTATGGTTAGAAGATCTTATTCATGAGTCCCATTCACAATACTAGGGAATTTTTTATGCTGAAAGGAATCACCAAGAACTCTTAGTGTCCATACAAAAATTTAAAGGTTTTATTCAGTAGATCCTCATCTTGTACATGAAGCTGATGATTGCTTGATATGAGGTCTATCTTTGAGAACAATATCTCTCCCTTCATCTGATCGAAGTGGTGATCAATCCTCATTTGTGTATACTTATTCTTCATGGTCACCTAGTTCAGGCACCGAATTTCCACACTCAACCTAAAACACCCATTCTGCCATCTTGGAAAACAATATTCGGGCGCCCACTGTGAAACATTAGGCCTCACGATGCCCTTCCTCTGCAAATCTTCCACCTGTACCCTCAACTCATGAAGCTTCATCAGATCCAAATGATATTCTAGTGTGGATATCAGTGCTATCCTAATCTAAAGATCAATACATAATTCAACCAACCTGTGAGGGGGTACTCCCAGAACATCCTCCAGAAATGTGTCTTCATACTCGTCCACCTCTATGGGAATGTTAGGAATCTTCTCATCCACAAAACTGAGGGTGAGGCTAGCCAAATGGTGAGTGATCGATTGCACCATCCTCTGAGAAACGTTGTACTATTCTACAAGGGATCCCTTCTTGTCGTTGAAGGAAAACCTAGTCCCATCCTCATGGACACACCACACTCTGTGTCTAATACTATCGATAAGAAAATAAACTATGGATAACTAGTCAATACTCAAGATTACATCATAAGGCCTCAAAAACTCTACTAGGAGATCCCAGTCGAAGATCCCGCCACATAGAGTAAGATTACACTACCAGAACCTGTGTGTAATCATAAAATCACTTCCTGTAGGATTATTTAATCATAAGGATCGAGCCTATGACTTCACCGTAATATCAGAGCTCTAAGTAAGGTTTGTTTCAAGGAAAGATTGGATGTAACATGTTTCTATAAGAACTAAATTTAATAAGGATAAGACACAGATCGTACATCTAATCATATCAAGAGCTCTGTGGTCATAAGTATCCATCTCCTGTAGCAGGCCTCACCCCTATCAACTAGCTCCATGAGCCCAAGGTGGTCCCCCTATTGGGTAACACATTGAATCTCCACCCACCTCCAGCTGCTCTACCAACTTACCACCCTGCTTGAACCTCTGCCTCTACTTCGACTGTCACTTGATTGTCGGCCGGTCTTCTATGTGGATAGTCGGGAAATCACGAGCTATGTTCCCCTACCCACTGCATGATTAGCACAACCTTCCTCTCTGAAGACTCCCTCCACCACGTGTGTCTTGTACCACCAATCCTACTTACCAGGGTTGTCCCACGAAATTCCTGGCCCTCTGGGCTCCCCATGTTTATATCATGCTACCCATAGATAAAGTCTCTTCCACCCAGGGCCTATTGGTATCCCCTACTACTGGAACCTGCTCTGTGAGGAATCTCTCTATGATTTGGGGTCTCTCTAGCACCCCATCCTGAGTACGGATGCTATGTGATACTATGGACACCCTGATATCCTGAGGTTTTCCCTACTCAAAATCTCAATCCCTAAAGAATGGGTCTCACACCATGTCCATGGAGTAGCGAGAAAGCTCAATGAATCTTTTTGAGTACTCCACAACTATCATTCCACCTTACTGTAGGTACTGTAGATCCTATATGCGTACTGAGTGCAAAGTCACTGTAAATAACTACTCTCTAAAGAGGAAATTATGGTATATCTAGGTTAGGGTCGCCTCATTGTGTGTATGGATGTTCATGCTCCCCCATCTCCACATTGAACCCTAAATAAAGCTTGCGGCTAAGTTCACCATCTGGTTGAGAGGAATTCTCACTTGATAAAAGACTAACATAAACACCTCGATCCCATTATCTACCACTTAGGGGTCACTCTTACCCCTGAAACTAAGAGGTATCTACCTCTGGAACTTGTGTAAGGAAATGATCCTAAATGCATCCTCTACAGGTAGCACTGGTAGAAACTACTGACCAACGGGTGGTGGCAATAATGGTGCACCTCCCGATGGGACATCTCTAGTAATAGTCCCTGTACTGATGCCTCATCATTGGGTGTACCATCCATGTGGTCATGCACTAGAATACTCACTATCTTTCTATGTGGCGGCATCATGAAACAGATCAAGATGAACCATGGTCAATAGGTTATACCTGGAGAGCTGACTCAATAAGGACATGAGGAAACACTCAAAATCCTATATGGTGAATTCAACCAATGGTTTCATGTACCAAGTCGAAAAGAAGAATTCATGGTCCGGATGTATGGATATGTCGGCCACAAGACGAACATTGGACTCCTTGATACTAAAAGTTGAACTCAAAACATTCGAAATTGTTTCCCAAAAACAAAACCATAGACTCTCAATATTTATGGTAGAATTGACTACCTATGTTACCAATTTATCATGACATGTCCCTCGGGGACTGTGCTAAGATTACTCAAAGCCTGGCTCCCAAATGTAAGGTGTTTAGAGATAGCATTGAAGGCATTATGCAGCACATGGGAGGCATTTTCTAAATATTTGTACACACACACACACTCATAACCCTATCCCAAAACACTGAAATGGAAAATATGCATGAAACTAAGACAAAAATTTATTGTAGAAGTAAAATTTATAAGTAAAATCATCTAGAATAGAAACCTAATAGAAGAGAAGTATTAAACAACAGAGTACAAGGTATCTGATAATCCATTAGTAGAAAACCCTACATGAAGGGAAGGTGTAGAGTAGCTGCTAGAAGCCGTACGAGTATGCATCGGGTGTTTGATCTCACTAGGCACCTCCTGGTCCTTGAACACCAAGGTCTCTATCAAAGAGTCGGTTGGATACACAATAAAAAACAAATGCACGAAACGACCATGCAGGGGTGAGTAACATAATACTTAGTAGGGAACCCAAACCACAAATAAATTCCACAAAGGAAAAGTACACACTATGAATTGTCATCACACACATGTATAACCTAAAGTATGAAAAGAAAGACTATCAATCAAATAGATGAACATATTTTAATACTGAGGGATCATCTCTGATGAGTCACTATGCTCTATTAGTCAACTAATGTATACTCGTTTGTCGGGCCATTGATGTCTGCTCGACTATTGGGCCACTAAGGTCCGCTCGTCTTTCAAGCCACTAAGGTCCACTAAGGTCCTTATCCACTGAGGTCTTCTCATCCACTGGTCCACTGAGGTCTTCTCAGCTATCGGGTCACTGAGGTTTAGTCATAACATTATTCTCATCACATCTTGGCACCAGATTCCTTCTCATAGTTTCATTGATTCCGGGGGAATATATCTCTCAAGACATTGGTCACAACTCAAACTCTACATAAACTCACTTGGATTATTTCAAAAGGACCACCTCATTGTGAGGGTACTAATCCCACAAAGGATTCATCAAAGTGATGTGAGGTTTGGATGTTATTTTATTTTTACTAAAAAGGGGATTGTGGGATTCGGGTCTAGTCTGATCTGGTCAAAATGACCCAACCAAATCTAGGTACGCCAACCTGACCTGGGTCTGACCTGACCTAGATCCAACCTAGTCTGGGTCCGACCCATCCTGTTGGCCCGTTGCAACTATCGATCTGCAACCACTGGCCACGAGCATCGTCTGCCACCGCTGCACACTGTCGGCACATGCCGCCTCCTGCACATGGTCGTCGTTGCATGCCACAGCTAGTGCCAGTGCACTGACGGTCTCTTCCACGGGCCATCGGGTATGCTTCATTGGTCTGTTTTCATGATTCACTAGTGAATTTGGGATCCATGGATTATCACAATCACTACTACGGGCTCAAAGTTTTCTTGCCACCAATCCATGGGTTCAGTCTGATAGAACACAAGAAAACCCACAAAAATGGATTGGAGCCTTGTTTATGTCATCCCAATCCCGCCTCGTTAGAGATTAAAACAAGTTGGGGGAGGTTTTAACAATTTATCAAGTATATCCCCGAATCAAAAACCCCATGATCATGTAACCCTCCCAAAAGAACAAACAACCCATGGATCAACATGGTTGTAGGTTGATCCACATTTGTTGTTTAGAATGAAATAACGTGGAATCAATTTCATCAAGAATGAACCCCTACATTGACATTTTATCGTTTATTGGTGAAGATCACACCACTACGTTTGTTTCTCTACAATATGTCATTGGAGACTGTTCGTTGATCATCGCTCACCAACACCAAATATCCAAGGGTTCAGAGCAGTCCCAAATCGTGCCAACGATCCATCCACTATTGAATCATTAAAAGAAAAAACACATTTCAACATTTCTACTACATTGTATTGAATAATCATTACACTGTTTCATTTATGAAACAATGTTTTGGATATGATTGGCTTGTAAAACCATTACGTTGCAACGAAATTCGAATTTAAAATAAAATAAACATTAATGTTTATTTTATTTCCCTTAATAAAAATATTTTATTTTATTTTTCTTACAAGTCAAACTAACATTTTCCCTCGACCCACACTAGTCAAGGTTATGTCCTTTACTAGGTAAAGATTCTATTCTGGATGCAACTGTTCCCATGGATTTTTAAATTGGGAACAAATTTAGATGTTTCAAAACCCACACACATGAACTATTTTAATTAAACATAATGAAAATCTCAAACACTTATTCCAAGATCACCGGGCCTCTGAATCAAGTTTAGTCAGAGCGCGAGAACTTGAAATAATCCCATATAATTTAAAAAAAATCATAGAATTCCGGGACATTAGAGGTTAGCAGTATATTATCATCAATTATTGGGTATTTTCTTATGACTTTATAATATACTCACTATGTTAACTTGGAAGGGAGTTAAGTTCCTTTAGACATAAGAATGTAATGAACTTTTCATGGAACTAAAGAGAAGGTTAGTTAGCTCAGTTATACATACATTACCCTATAGAGGATAATTTATTGTAATCAATAGTGTTGCATTGTAGAATGGATTGATATTCATCCTCATCCTGAATGACATGGCGATATCTAATGTCTCACAACAATTTATGTTTTATATGAATAATTACACAACCCTTTTTTTGGAGTTATCTATTGTAATTTTTTTATTAAATATATAGAGTAATTATCATAATGGATAAATGTGTGATATATATAATGGTTATAAGAGTTTAAAGTATATATTCCGATAGAATGATTTGAACATGTTTTAGAGAAGATTGCTGGAATTGATTGAATATTATGACTATTAAAAATATTACCACAATGGGAAAGAAAACAAGGTGGTCGGTTCATTGAGTTGAAAGGATCATGCTAGATTATCCCAAATAAGGATAAAAAATATCCAATATTTATGGATTTAAATTTGATCGAAATGGAAATTTTAAAATAATGGGATAAATATTATCTTTCTCAAAAGGGTGTTCAACTATATATCCAAGAGGAGATTAGAGTGACACAAAATGATGATGCAGAGCAATGGAGGAAGTTTGGAAATGTTAATTAGTTTAAATTTGATTCATATGGAATGACAATTTTAAGGGAACATTTATGTGTTCTATCCATATCAGATTTAACGAAGCATCAACTATACGAGGTTCAATGTTCTTTATTCATTATTAATCCTGGAAGTATGAAGATGTATAGTGATCTAGAAAAGTATTTTCGGTGGAACAACATGAAGAGAGGTATTATAGAATATATATGTTTTTAATTGGTATTATACTAAGTTAAGTATGATAGAAGAAACGATAAGGGTATGTTACAACCATTACCATAATATAATGGAAATAGGATAACATCACCATGGATTTTTTTAGTAGACTCCACAAAATATCTAAAGGGAACAATGTTATCTAGGTTGTAGTTGATAAACATAAATAGTCATAACACTTCATCACTATCAATGAATATTTCTCCCTAGATAATCTTGTTAGGAAAACCATTAATTAAGTTGTAAGGTTTTATTTTTTACCACATTCTATTGTATCAAATCGGGATTCTAGGTTGACCTCATGGATATAGAAAATACTTCAGAGGAACCTGGATACAGATTTATGTTACCGCATTGTATATATTCCTCAGATAGATGGTCAGTATAATAGAACAATTAAAACCCTAGAGTATGTTATTATATAATTTTCTATGAATTTCAAAGGTGGTTGGGATCAATACCTTCCTCTTTTTCTTACAATAATTTCTTTCACTCAAGAAATCAGACAGATCCTTATAAAGTACTACATGGAAAGAAATATAGAACTCCAACATGTGGGGATATATTGGATAATGAAAGATATTAGTACATGAGCTTGACTAAAAATAAATGTGAATTTTACATCCATGCTACAACACATCAAGGAAGCTCAGAGTTGACAAAAAAGTTATGTTGAAAATAGTCGGTGTGATATAGAATTTGAAGTTGGTGAGAATATATTTCAATGAAAATTAGATTATTGAGGAAATGAAACTTAGTACCTAGGAATATGGGAACTTTCATGATCCTTGATCGAGTAGGTATGGATTCTTATGGCTTTGTGCTTCCACTAGACCTCTCTCAAGTTCCTGATGTGTTACACGTTTCTCTACTGAGGAATTACATACTCGACCCTTCACATGTAATGAACTTATAGGTCATAAAAATGGATTAATATCTTTATATTTAGGAAAAATTGATGGATATTATAGATCACATAGATAATGTTATATGAGATAAAACCAATAACCTGGTTAATGTTTTGTGACGAAACCACCAATTTGAATAAGCTATATGGGAACCTAAGAATATGATGAGGTAAAAGTATACTCATTTTTTTAGGTGTGATGAAATATGAGTGAGATATTCATTTTATGTGGGTTATAATGTAACAACCTACGTTTATATAAATCATTTTTTTCAAATATATTATATTTCTTTGACAGCTTGAATTACACGCGACACTGATTTCTATCAAGCCGTGATATACTATTAATATTATATTTTAAACCTGAAAATTATAACCTAAACCTTATGAATTATGTTATGAATAGGAATAATCATATTTTAACAATTAATTATAATGGTTTTAGTTAAATAAAATATATTTATAAATAAATACTTAATTTTTTCGTAAAGCCTTTATATGCTTTGAAAATATATTTTTTCTCAAAAATTGATATTTATTTATTTTTAAGAACAAATAATAGAATTATTTTTTAAAATATTTTCTATTTAATATTTTAAAAAATTAAAATCATTTTTGGAATCAATATTTAATAATCATATTCAGGTGATGTTTTGAGAATTTTCTGAAAACATTAATTTCTAAGTGAATAGTGAAAATGCAATTTTTTTAAAAGCAGTCTTTTTGTTTAAAGTATTTAAAAAGTTACATGTTGTTAAAAAAATTATAAGAAAAATAGTTTATTTATTTTATTATTAAAAAAATTTATATTATTTTAATCAAATTCATGTTTACTATTGATATTTAATCATTCTATATTTATAAAAACTTTCCCTTTCAGAAACTGCTTTTTCATTCCATCTGTGGGTTTAATATTAAATTCAAATTTTCATTTCTATAAATGGGATTTTGAAATATTTATTTCATAATTTTAATAAGAATAATTATTTTTATATATTATGTTTAAATTATTTTTTGATAATATTAATAGTTAAAATACAAAAAATTAATTATCACGGTTAAGATTAAAACGGGTTTACCAGGGTTAACCTAATATGAAAAGGGGTAAATTGACCTGGATACTTATCCAAATTAAATTTTATGGAAATATTGCGAACTTATGTCATATAATGTTCTATACTGGTCCATTTTTTAGCTTTGTATCATATTTAAAATGTGATTATGACTTTTTCATTTCCAAAATTCAAAGTGTGTCCAATCCCCCGTTTATAAAAGTAAACCCACTCTCATCTTATATTCTCATTTCCAAAAATATATGGTTCAGAAAATAAATGCCCAAAAAAATTCCTTAATTACCTCTCCACATTATATATCTTTAGTTTTATTATGAAACCCTATTAGAAAGGCTTTAGGTAAAAACCTTATGAGGTTCTCTAAAGAAGAGGTAAAAATATGAACCATGCTTTTTTGTTTTTAATTTTCTTAAACCTCTTTAAAAATATTATTTAAATATACTAATATAATAAAAAAGGTATATAAAATATTCTTATATGTTATTATTTAAATTTAATAACCTATATTGATCTCCACATCCATCAAATGGTGAGTGAAATTGTCGATCGTTTGTATGGAAGACTACCGCCTCGTGAATCGATGCAATTCATTATCCATAAACACCTCTCATCGATAGATATAATCATAGTTTTAATTTCTATATATGATATATATGAAATTATTATATGTATTTTATAATAATATCATGTATATATTCTTACTTTACAATCTGTTGTAAAATGGAAACGCCGCTCGGGCATATGTGCGGACTACCGCCTCTATTAAGCGATGTGTAACATTTTTCATTTTAATTTTATGTGGATAGTATTAATATTTTATTTTAATAATACAAATAATATATATTAAATAATAATGATTATATAAAGCGTAATGAATATATAATTTTCATTCAATTCATCCGTTGAGAAAATGGAAATAATGTTCCTGTGTACGTACGACCTACACTCTCCATTAACGGTGTAATTCATTTTCCTATATGTGACCTTTATGGATGAATATTAATACATATAGAAGGTATTTATATGATATTAATATCATTATACACATTATGGAGATGATTTAAGCATGATACAAGTAAATGGACCAAAAATAATAAACCAAAACATACATGAAGGATGAAACAATTATCACCCGAAAAAGTGATTTTAACAAAGAATTGTTAATAAAATGGATATCTAAATTGATTAGTAAATAATATTTTTTATGATAAGAAACTATGTGTCTATAATTATTATATAATAATCCTATATTTATTATATAGGTGGGTTTTAAGTGTATGAATGAAGCCAAGACTTAAGGTTAGTGAATTTCATCTCAAATTATGTTCTTCAAGACATATGTTATGTTATGCACCTCTATTATTTTATAAGGTGTATATAGAGGCCATTTTAAATTTTATATAATTAATATAATTAATATCATTTTATTTAATGTTTCAATTTATTTTTTTTCTTTCATGGGGCTTATGATTCAGATAATACCAAATTAGTAAGGGTTCTATGTAACAGTCTCTTTGTTTATTGGGATTGTATACGATTACACTTAAAATAATGTAATATTATAATATATCTATCAAGATACTCATATTTTTACTTTTACTATTGTAATTTTATGAAATTAAATGTTTTCATTTCATTTACCTCCTTTTGTGTACTTAATAATTTAACTATTTTTTAAAGAAAAATTGACATTATTTCTCTCTTCATTTGGAAATCCATTTTATCCCATTTCCTTGTTTTCTAAAAATAATTTAAAGAGAGTTTTTAAAAATATACAATAATTTATTAAATAATATTTTTCCAATGTTTTAATTTTTACATTTTTTTATAAGTAATCTTCTTGTCACTTTCGAAACAATGTACTTTTTGACTTTTTATTAAAAATGTTAAAGGAAACTTTTTTTAACATGTATGAAATGAATTGTATTTTTCACCATCATAACCATTAAATGTTTTAAAGATTAATTTATAAGTTTCAAATATTTATTTCAAATAATTTTTTTTAATAATTTTTTGTTAAAATTTAGTTTGTAAAAGGTGATTTTCAAAGTGAAAATTTTATTTTCCCCATCAAACGTCAAAATTTATCTTTCAAAATAATTTTTCATATAAGATGGAATCCTTTAGTTTACATAATATTTAACTGGGATATGATAAAATGATACAATCCTTATTCATTAAATAGATGTTTCATAATTTTTTTGAATAGATGTTTAGGAATGCTATTCATTTTTTCATGGGTTATGCTGTGATGAAATGATAAAATGATGAAATGTTTATGAAACATATTCCTTTACCATTGGTTATGATGTGGTGATATTTTTATAAAACCAAATTATTTTCATGGGTTCTAAGGTGATTAATGTTTTATAATCATGTTTCACACATATGTTTTATTTTAATTATTAGATGATGTTTATGTAATAGCCAAGGAAAATGGTTAAGTTATAACCATAAATGATGATTACATTATAACCCAAAATTATAGTGATGTTATATGTAAGGATGGATGGGATATGCATATCTATCCAATGCATTGGGTAATGATTAATGTTATATGATCTAAATGGGTACAAAATAGGTTATCCCACACCCTAAAGAGGTTAGAAAAGAGGTTATCCCAAGCCCAATTCAGGTACATGGGTTGTTATCCCATTCCTAATATGTTATGCATGTCATGGTGGATAGAATTGTCATAATATTTTTGATGCTTTTGTGTATTCCCAAAATCTATGTCTTATGCCAATGTTATTCTCTCATGGAATATCTACATTGATTACTATTTGGTTTAAGTCATATGAACTTCTAAGATTTATGAATTGGATCATGTTTATGATCTAGGATATTCACGGTATAGTTTTCAAATGTTATTCTCATGTTCTCAAACCATTATTCTCATATTAAGATGATGTCCACCATATTTACACTTTTGAAAATATGATCTCACCATTTTTATGTTTTATTTCTATTGGATATGAATAAATATGTTATGTATGATATTTATAAAAAAGGTTATATTTATGAAGAACTTAGTGGCATATGATTTAGTTCACATATATACCGGTTGTCTATATATCCATGTCACCAAAGGTGATACATCTATATGATTCTAAAAAGGTACTCTATGTAATGAAATGAATATTTATATATTCATAATTAATATCTAAGTATTAATAGTGTGGTTAAATATAATAAATCCCACATAAATCAAACACACGATGCACCCAGTATAACTAAAATTGTGTGTTTTTAATTTAAAAGTGACATTTTAGTTGAAAAATTCATCACTTGCTAAAACCAAGGAAAAAACATAAATTTTATTGAAAAATTGGTAAAATTGCCAATAAATAATTTTTGATATGTGACAATCAACATCACATCAATACGACACACTACGTTCCTAGTATTAAAAATGTGAAGCTTTTATTTTTAAAGTTACATTTTAGTTCAAAACACATGCCACATAATCAAAACCTAACAAATATGCTCATATATTATTGATATATTAGTAAAATTATCCATAAATAATTTTTTACATATATAATTAAACTAAACATCATCATAATACAAATTGTTATTGATTTAATAAAATATTCTTACTTTTATCTTATTAGTGTCATCTTAATTTAAAATAAACACTAGATATTCAAAACCAATAATACTTACTTGGGTTGTCTTGATAGTTTATTAAAATTATACATAATACATTTTTGATGTTTATAAGTAAATATAATATAAATTTTACACATGGTGTTTCTGGTGTAACTCAAAGATCATGTTTTCAATTTAAAAGTGACATTTTTTTCAAAGCGTCCATCACTCACTAAAATCGAAGAAAACGAACATGGATTGTATAGCTAATTTAGGAAAAAACATTTTGACCAATTTTTTATATTTATAAATAAAACTAAATCTCATCCTTCTCAATGTGAGATGGGTATGTCTATAACTAAGCATTTTCATTTAAAAATGATATTTTAGTTCACAGCATCCAGCATATATTGAGTCAAGAAAACAGACTCAAACTGTCTTAAAATTTTATAAAAATGATACATAATTAATTTTTTTGTAGGAATAAATCAAACATATATATAATATAAAGTGTGATTGGTATGACTAAAATTGTGTGCTTTCAGTCTAAAAATTGATTTATAGTTAAAACCACGCACCAATCAGTAAAAATCGTGAAAAAACAATCGAATTTTCTTGATATTAATTTCTAATATTTTTTACTTGTGTATCATGTTATAATGTTTATTCATTAACTATTAGTTAAAATTTATTTTTATTTTTATTTTTATTTTTATCATTGCATTATTGTATCATATTTGTGTTTAATTTAATTCAATACATTTTTATTAACATAATAATTGTTTCTTAAATTGGGTATACTCTTCTTTTGATTGATCATGGGTTGTTTTTTTATAAAATGGTATCACAATATAGATCTTTATCAAGGGGGTCCTAAATAAAATATAATACTATGTTTTGGAATTTTATTGAAATATTTTTGTAATAAATTGTACAAACCAATGTTTGAATTGAAATTTTTGTATGAATTGTATAATTTTTTGTTATATTTTGATGTAAATTTATTTTAAATATAGTTATTTATTTTTTTAGTAGTGTTCTATAAATTGTAACAACAAATTAATAATACATGTATTTTATTATTTCTATTTATTATTAGATTAGATGTCTTAAAACCAACATCTATGTGTTTTATGATTACTTGTATTCATGGTTTTTGAATTATTAATAAAGTTCTTATCACATCATGATTTTTCATCTATGTAACATAGTATATGATAATATCCTAAGAGTATTTTTTTTGGTAATTATTAATAAAAGTTATCTAATATGATAAGAACCAATAAGTTTCATTTTATAATTATTAAATACAAGTTATATGGGCATATGATATCATTTTATAGGAAAGAAATGATACAGGATATCATGGTTAGGGGATTATAAGTCATTGAGATGCCTTCTCATGAAGTTCATCCCTAGTTATTTTAAGAAAGGAGATAATTAGAACATTATTATCCAAAAGAAAATATATATTTATATGTATAATTGGATGTTCCTATCCAAGGATATGTGAAATGGTCCTGATACATTTATATTATTATTAATACATGTCACGATTCAAGTACATTGATGAATTACCTTAAACTATAATGACATATGTTCATGGTGAAGTTGGGTACATTGGATGTCTGAATATTGATATAGTATTAATGAACAAGGGGAGAGTGTATTTTTACCTTGTGATCAATAACGGAATTTGATATCTCATTTCTTTTAATGGGAATATAACTATCTGAATAAGTCTATGAACTAAGGACCCATCATTAATACTTTCCTATTATAGTTATTTTATACTAGAATTCACATTTTTAATTTCCCAATATTTTTTTGAGTTTTATAGAATTAGATTATAAGTCACACATAAAAACTCAAATATTATAAAGTATACACTTCTACTGAATATCCACTTTTTTCAAAAACCAAATCTTTTTGATATAAAACATGGTTTCTTTTTATGCTCAATCTTTACATTTTTACCTTGTTCCCATACTTCCCTCTATTCTCCCTTAAATCTTGTGGAAAAAATTTCAAAACTTTGTATGACCACAAAATCAAAGTAAGGGAAATAATGGAAGGTAAGACGTCATTCCAGTGAAAATCCATAAAAAATTCATAAAAACACACCTCTTATTCGGAAAAAGGAATAATCTTTCCAAAAAGATCAATATATTACCTTCTTAAAATAAATAAATTTTCATGAAAAATCAATATAAAAGATATCAATAATATTTAGGTAACATGGTAAATCATTTTACACTTCACTCTTACTAATGGAGTAACCAAAATGGTCCACCTCTAACTCAAGAGTACCCAATGCATTGAAGGATATCACTTAACCACCTTTCCATGGTTTATCATTGAACCAATAATAATTGGATTATCACATAACCACCTATCATTGATATATGACATAACAACATCTAATTATTAACAAATAAAAATAATAATAACATAAACACAAATCATGAATGACTATATCATAAAAACAATCTTTGATTAAAATGAACTTTTCATTTG
Organism: Viscum album; assembly: GCA_963277665.1. Classification (NCBI taxonomy): domain Eukaryota; kingdom Viridiplantae; phylum Streptophyta; class Magnoliopsida; order Santalales; family Viscaceae; genus Viscum; species Viscum album. The sequence continues at coordinate 1,174,630,833 of OY728127.1, forward strand.
GAAATCCCTCATTTTGAAAAACTACACATGCAAAATGGATAAAAATTCCATTAAAATTAATAATATTCACATTTAAGTTATGATTAAAAATATTAATGTGACATGAAAGTGTAATTTTTTTTAACAACATATATGTAACAAAAACATTATTTTTGAAAAATGATCTTTCAAGAGGATTTTTAATAGAAAGACCCTAACATAAAACCTTACAAAGGTCCATTTTGGAAAATATATTAGAGAAAGTTAAATATTTAATTAATAAAACCATTAATTAAAAAATAAATAAATTTATAAAAATCATTTTAAAAACATGTACATTAAATATAATGTTTTATAAATTTAAACATTTTAACATTTTAAATGAGGTAGTTTAGTTAAAGAGTCCCTTATAAATATCATATCCTGAAAGTGAGCATAAATAAATCAAATAAAATATTATTATAATATATAATTCCACAAAAAATTTATAAATAAAACATCATATATTTAAAATTCATTTAAAACATAATATTATAATGACATAATCAATAAGGATAATTTTAACACAAAGAATGGAAATTGGGTTAAGAAATCCCTTACCTCACTGTTACTTTTAGATTCACATACCTTAAACTCCTGTATGATGGTTTAAATAAAATTATTATCTTATTATAAAACTATTTTGATACATATAACACGTTTTTGATGATTTTGAAACATCTTATTACCCATTAATAAACAATATTTTATGATTTTCATTATTTTGCGTGCATTCGCTTCATGGTTTCATGATCAGTTATTTGGAGTATAAATTTGGATTTTCCTAGGAAATGAAATTAAAACATAAGAAGTGGAATTAAATAGTATTAATGATAATACATAATTATTAATAGTCCCATATATTATTTTTATTACATACATAAGGCAGATTCCTTAGATAAAATGTTAATTATAATTGTTTAGTTTAATTTGGTCGTTTCCCTGAAACATCATAGAATAGTTTCATATTATTTAATATTATGTATGTATATTATTTATAGAGCTTGAATTAGTTTATAATATACATATTTCAATTTTATTTAACCAAAATTTCACTTTTATGACCATACATGAAGGTGGTAATGGAAAACAAAAAATCATAATTCACGTAGTTGATAAACCGATATAATTTGGACAATAGTCCAGTTTATTTGAATAAGAGGAGATAAGTAATGAAACATATATTAAATATTACATTATAAACATCAAACTATAGTATATAAATGAATCTATATTTATCATTCCTTGAAGGATGAAGGATGTGGGGGGAAAATAAAATAATAAACAAAATTAAGAGAGCTACTTTGAGAAAATTACCTCTTGAATACTACCTCTTTCAGAGACGCTTGGAGACTTTATTTCACATAAATTTATTTATTTTATGGTATTTTACCTATTTATTTTTTCTTTATATTTTCCCCTAGGTTCTCTTCTTAGTTTTGGTGAAAAATGAAAAAATTTGGGTGGACACATCGAGGGGCACAATTGGCGCACAATTATTGTAAATCGCGCTCCCAAAATAGAAAACCGTGCAGTAGAAGGAAGGACCAATTGTACGACTACCACACTGGCATGCACCTAAACCCAAGTAACCATGTTCTCCAGATGGATCATGTACACAATTTCCACATGCTTTAATAAACTATGCAGACTAACCATGCACGATGTCCATCTCATTAAAAATTTTAATTCTTCCATTTTTCCTTTCTAGATTTAAAACCTATTCCGCCCATATTCTTCCTCAATTAGGATTTTCAGTCATATTATTCCTCCATTCTCCCATAAAATTCCTTTTACACCCATTTCTAAAGGGTGTTCAGTGGGGAAACGTCAATATCCTTCAAGTAAGTGGATTTCTCCCCTATTTCTCCCTTCCTTTTTGGGATTTTCCTTCTTTCTTGGGATTCTATTTCTCGAGCAGCTAGTTTTTCATACATAGGTTTTAATCTTTGCGTTTTTAGTTTGATATTCATGATTAGGGTTCCTTTTGATTTCTTGTGGTGTGTTTGGAGATTCAGACTGATTTTTGTGCATTTTGAAACCAAAGGTAGGTGGTTCTATATATTAACATTATTTAGGGAATTTAATTTTCTTTCTTGAAAAATTTAGCATGTTCATTGATTGTTTATTGAGTGGTGATAAAGTGGTTTTTGGTAGGATTAAATATGAATTTGATTTTAATGTGGCGTTTATATGTGATATTTAGTGTGTTTCAGGTGTAAAACATTATTGTGTCACTTATTAGTGTTTTATAAATAGTGAAATTATTTCATTAAATAAAATAAGGGTTGTGAATCATTTTTTGAAATGGCATTGGTGTGTGGTTGATTTTAAAAGACGATTTTGGGTGTATATTTGGTGTAAAATCTTATTTTTGAAACATGAAATTTTTTAATAAAATTTTTAAATGATTTATTAAACTATGTATGATTTGTGAAACATATTTGGAAAAGTTTTTGGTGTGTGTATTATTTTAGAAAGGAATTTGGGTGTGTAAGTGTTGGAATCTGATGTGTAATACATTGTTTTGTTGATGAAATGTAAAAGTGGTGTTATGTGACATGTGAAACATGATTGAGCACAAAAAAGGGAAGCCCTGGTATCTATGTTGGTGGACTAAGACTAGTATGTGTGTAATTCAGAAGTGGATATGGCCCGATTTAACATAGTATGATTAACGATGACAATAGTAACTAAACATGGATAATGATTTTATACCACTAGAATTTTGGATGTTTCTCTTATCTAGTTGATCATCCTTGATAAAGATATTGGTTGTGGTCTTTATACCACATTTCTCCAAGGTATAAGGTACATAGGGTCTCATTTATAGCTATTACCTTAGGGTATTTCCCTTGACTAGTGATTATTGGTGATATCAAACTTACCATCGACATGCAGTATATTGGTCGATAATTTCAAAAGAAAGTGTGTATTCTTTAAAGTTCCAATCTTTAAAGTTGTTTCTCATTTAATGTTTCTTTCCATAAAATTTTTACATGGATTTCCATTTTTTTCAAAACATGCAATATGTTTGTCTTATAATGTTTATATCATGGAATCCTATATTGGATGACATCCTATAGGTTTTAGTATCACACCCTACTTACACCCAAGAGTGTAATTAGACTTCATAATGTTTAAAACATGTATGGTAGAGGCCTTTGCACACGATTGTTTGGGTTGCGAAAGGTTTTTCATATTGTAGTGTTATAGGGATGGCTTAATGTTGGTGCCCCATTTCTTTGTGGTGATTTTTGTGATAGAAATGTTGTATCATTTTGTTGTATTCTTGTTTGGTTTTGACATAATCTATGTAACTCAATACTGAAAATTGTAAAAGGTTTTATTTTTTTTAATTTTCAGATTTGGTTTATTAATGTTTTTTGGCCATTTAATGAATGTAAATTCAGGTAAATCATTCCCAATACTTATTTATAATACTATAGAATTTCTGCTAAACTGTGGGTATAGGAAATACCCTTCGGGACATACCATGGAATGGGTCGGTCATCGATTTGGATGATGACCCAGATTCATTTTTGATAAAAATGGTATCAGAAAAGGATAATCTCTTTGGGTCATTTCATTTGGGAAGAGCTGGGTTAAATAGGATCTACGGATATTGGGGCTCAGAGTTATGGTTGTGAATGGGGTACATTGACATCACACCTTGTGACCGACCTGGAGTCACCACGGGATATCGAGATTTTTGTTTGAATTCTCTTCCAGTTGTGAAGTTCATGCAGCAAACAGCACCTGGAAATTAGGTGGGGGTGAAGTGGATTGGTCATTTAGTTATTGTGATAAGTTTTATTTATTTATATTATTTGTTTTTAATAAAATTTTTCATAAATGTTGTACAAATTTTTTCTCTCGTGACTGTTTCTTTTTGTAGCATCATGCCTCCCTAAAGAGCTCCCTTGCAACCATGAGAAGAAGCAAGAGAGATTTCTCCTACACCACTTGATCAGGGCTTGGTGGAAGCTATGATTCAAGCTATTCAGGCTCTGGGATATGGAGCAGGTCCTACACCTGCTCCAGTTAGGGAAGATGAGTCTAGTTCTATGATGTTAAAAGCCTAGGAGTTTATCAACAACAAACCTCCGACTTTTTGAGGTATCGTGAAACATTAGGAAGCAGAGGAGTCTATTGAGAAAAGATAGGGAATGTTTTAGTTTCATGATAATCCTGAGGAGGTAAGAGTAAAATGAACCTTATTCTTACTAGAGGGTCCAAGCATAAGGTTGTGGGAATCAATACATCAATCTAGGAAGTCTAAGAAGATGAGATTGAAGGACTTAAATGCTATCTTCAACAACCAATACTCTCCTAAGTTCTATGCCTTTTCCAAATCTAAGGAGTTTATGGATCATGTTCAAGGGGTCTAGTCAGTAATGGAGTATGATAACAGCTTTACAGAGCTAGTATGATATTCATGTCAAATAGTTTCCAATGAGAAAATGAAGGCTTAGAAGTTTGAATGGTGTTTGCAGACATAAAACTATTCTCATGTATTCCTGTTCAGGATGAATACATATGTCAAGGTAGTTTATTGAGCTTGTATGGTGGATATTGACAGCAAGTTTATGTAAAGTTTCTTTTGGGAAATGTTAGTGGTGGGAAGTGGAAATTCATTTGAGAAGAAGAGGAAGTGTTATGAGCAGGGGAAGAAGACAAGTGGTAGTTCAGGACATCCTTCCAGGTAGTTATCATCGATTGCTTCTTATGCAGGGTCTGTCATGTTTTATTTGTGTGGGAGGATAGGGATTATCCGACCTGTATGAACATCTCCTCTGAGGCCTTGTCATCAATGTGGGATTATGGGTGACTTATAGTGTTTTTTCATGGTGGCACTCACATAATAGAGTGTTCCTAGATCTTTTTATTTTAGGGGAGTGTCAGCTTATTCAGGTTTATCCCTAATGATGGGATCACTATTTAGTGGTCATGGTGACATGACCGGGTCATCTTCAAGGAAGATCCTATTTAGGTTAGATCCATAGGTGAGTTGTAACTATAAATTAGAGACTAGTAATATTCATTTTGTGGATCAGTAACCCACAGGACATGATGTAAGTCCCTCGATAGATTGAGGTACCATATTGATTTCATCTTCTATAGAAGCTATTTTATTTGACACTACTGTATCTATTTATTTTATGTCTACTTTCCCTGTGTATCATTTGATCATTCCAACCATGATGATATCTTTTGAAATAGAGTTGGAAATGACATAGGGTAAGATGAAAGAGTAGGGTTTCAGGTTCCCGTCTTGTGTGATCTCTATGTCAGGGGTCGAGATGGAGTGAGATCTCCTGGTCTTCAATATGGAATTTTTTTAAAAAATCCTCAGCATGGATTGGAATGTGTACTTCTAAGAACATATCAGTTTTTATAGGAGATGTGTGAGTTTCATTTCACTTGATGTTATTCCTCAGTTCTGTCTTGAGTAATGAGATGTTTGGTCGGAATATTAAAAGTAGTACACAAGAGGGGGGTGACTTGTTTCTTTTCAAAAACATCCACAATTTTGGCTTTCAAAACCCTCTTTATTTTAATATGATATCAATCATTGTTCTTATTTATAAAAATATTCAGTAGATAAACCTAAATAATTAAAATAACTTTTTATAGTGGTTCGGGGCACAATGATCCTCCAGTCCACTCATACAAATAATATCTCTGCAATCTTGGTAAATTTCACTAGTATGGTCCTCATATCAAAAGACGAAGAATACACAACAGAGTACAGGTAGGTGAAACCTTTACTTGACTAAATACAAAGACTTCTGGTTCTACAATAGAGAACCAATTATCCATAGATTACATTGATAAGATGATACTCCACCACAACTGAGTATGAGTTGTTGAAACTCAAATAAATCAAAAGTAATTTTTTTTGAAACTGGTTGAACTTCACAATTATAATAACAACAATTGATAGTAGATAGATCTTATTCTTCATAAAAGTTAGTCTTTAAGAAATAATGAGTCTGAATAAATCCTGATTTCACATAATATTGTTGATTTTAGAACAACAATAAAACAGAGTAGTCACAAACATACACTAGAACAAGATAGAACATGTATGTCTCCAAAGTGTAGTATCTTCTGAGATTTTCAATCACTATAGTCCAATATATATTTTAACCAGAGTATAATTGAGTATATTAAATAAAATTTCGGCCCCATTTAAATATTCCTTATCAAAAATGATACACTAATGAAAAATATAATGAAATTAATCATGCATCTGAATTATAGATCAACAAAAGATGCTCACTGAAATATAGATATTATAATTCAAATAAATAAGGGGATTCATAACGTCCCTTAATAATAGGAGTGAAATTTTCCATTGAATATGGTTCTTTGAATCAAATATAATGATCTCTAAATCAGTTGAAAATGAGCTTTAAAATAGCCTATAACTCTGTCGAGACTGTTGTTGAAATCAGGAAAAATGTCATAGATTTAAATCTCAGATGTTGAAAAGTCAAATATAGGGTTCCTTTAAAAAGTGATAAAACACAAATTCTAGGTTCAACTAAAAAGCATTCATTCTTAGAACATAAGGTTGAAAATTTATTTTTGATAATAAAATTAAGGTTAATGATCCATATACTTATCTCTTAAGAATAAGGTTCATTACTTATATATTGTTATTTAACCATACTTCCTCACTTGAAAAATGTGTGGTTCCTTTTAAATTTAAGGTTCATTTAACCATACTTTTCTGATAATGTAGGGTTGATTAACCATATGTAATATTTTTAATGTTTGGTTGAGATACCATACTTTCCTTTTATAGTATAAGGATGAATATAAACACAGGGATCATGATCCTTATGCGGTATAAAAAATGTAGGGTTTATTCATTACGTTACGCATATCCATGTTGCGTATGAAAAATATTTCCAAAATACATTAAAATGCATCCCGAACACTTTACTAAAAATTATTTGAAAATTAAAATCATGAATATAATTTCATAATAAATAAAAAGAATTATTAATTCCCTAAAATACACATAAAGTAAAATCATTAGTAAATTATACAAGGGTGTATGTGAGCATAAAAATAATAATGAATTATAGTGTATTTCTAAGACATTACATGCCCAAAATCACCCCATTTTTTATGATCATAAAACCTATAATATTTTTAACACAATATTGAATTTTGTAAAAATACATATGGAAAATATTTATAACGATAATTCGACTTCACTATATTATTTAGATAAAATGAAATTTTGTGTTTATCCAATTTTCTCCCACATTAATGATATTAAAAAAGAAAGTATTTATGGGAAAAAATATTAAAACACTTTTAATTTTTCACAGAATAGTAAGTAAATGTTATAATAATCTTTTCAGATAAATAATACAATTATTATAATAATTGAGATATACATAACATAATAATAAATAAAGTAAATAAAATAAGAGTAACAAAATTTTATTAATAAAATATAGTCATATAAAATAAATAGTTTTATATAAGGAAATAGGTTAGTCAACCAGTAGGGTTTGGTAAGGGTTAGCCTCTGGTTCTGAAATGATCTAAGAAACATTAAACACTTCTTTCTACTATACCATCTGTACATGTAATCTTTTAGCAATATTATATCCCACCTTACTTATTAAAACTTTTGAATCCTGACTCACATTAAAACATTCAACAAAAATTGACATTAAAAAATTCATGTAATCTTTCTTCCTAAAACATAAACTGAGCCAACATATCACTTAACCTGTTTAGTAGATACCTGATACCTATTTCACTTGGAGTCAATTTATCAGTAAGATATTTCTAATTGTTCAACAAGACTGAAAAATAGTCACTATTTCACTGATGGTTCTGCAATCTCTCCTACACATCATCAATAAAATTTGTGATTGCTTGAAATATTCTTATTAAATCTTGTGAACTTGATGGGGTAGAGGTAAAAGTACTGACATGAGTAACACACTCCTTGATGGACTCAAACTGGAATCCTAAATACAACTCTAGATATGGAAAATCTATTTTGGAAACAGACTCATACTTGATTTTTCCAATATGACCTAGAATCTCCCCCTTAAAAGCATCAATATCCCTGTGTGACAGATAATTTTTTATAATTTTTTGAACTTGAGTCTCAAGAGACTCAAACTCCATCCTCAGGGCTAATGAGTTTTGTAAATCATTTATATATTTCCTAGAGGCCTCCAACTCTTGTCTAAGAATATTATTCTCTTCCTGAACCTTATTAAACATAACCAAAAGATCATTAATTTGGTTATTCAAGGAATCAGATGTCCCATCATCTATAATTTTTGACAGATCAACAACCATAGTGGATAATTTTTTAGAGATAGACTTCTCTACTAACTTTTCAACAAATTTATCACTATAATAAGATAAACCTTCAATAACCTCTATCTTATCTCCAGAAACTAAACCAAGACTCTACCATGACTGGTCAAAGGCTAAGATAGCCTACTTATCAACAAGAATTGTAACCTTAGTTAATGATATTTTCACTTGATTAGATTGTTGGGAAGACTCTTCTTGAACAGTTTCAGCCTGAACAGACTCAACTTGTTCATAAGGAACATCCTGAATATCTTGAGTCTAACTTTCAACCTATTGATATTCTTATTTAACTGGTTCTTCCAAATTAACTTAATGGTTAGCTTCTTCTAACACTATCACTGGTTCTTCAGATGGTTCTTCTTATCTATTCCTCAGTTTCATATTTATCTCCTCTATAACTTCTTCTTCTTCTTATTCTAATGCTGTTGCACCATTAAATTTCCATTTTCACATAGTATATTTGGAAAATCCTTCATTTTTGAATTCTGCAATTCATTTATTTCTTACATTATTTTCCACCCCCTGAAAAAATTATCGCAACTTCTGTTGTTCATCTTCACCAACTGGCATAAGCTTTCCTTTAATAATACTTTAATAAAAACCAAGCATCTAGAGATTATCGGCATTCAAAACATTACAATGATGACACTTTACTCTTGATATGAACAACTCAGTCATATGTTTCATGAACACAATCAAGTAAAGTATCATTCTATAGGGATAAAAATACATCTAATCCTTTACTTGAAAATAATAATTCAAATATCTCAAAATATATCTAGAAAAAATTTACTTGACTTCAATTATGAACATGAATATAATATACATATCTAGATATAAGATTTTCTACATTTCAGCTTCTCTTGGGTCAATTATAGTTTGAATGAACGGAACTAGAACTTCTTGATTATCCTCATGATCCTTAAGAAATATCTTCCTTATATTCGTTTATCGAAACAAAAAATACATAATATACACATACTTATAATCATTATTTCTAATAGATAAAAGGTCAAAATGAAATACACATTCATGAGGAAATTTTAAAATTTGATCTATTCATACCCAAAAATTGAAAATTCCATATCTTCTATTTTTACAGATACGGTATCTTCTATTTCACCAAAACTAAATGTCACACGACTGAAGAAATAATTAAATTACTTCTCATAAACAAACTCTATATTCAACTCATTGAATTGAAGTTCCAATACTTGAAAGTCCAAGTCTTCTTTAAGAAATAGATTCATCTCATACAGCCACTTGAAATCTACAACTTTACCTTGAATAATCTTCCTTGATGGAACTATCTAACGCATTAGGTCAATAGGTTCTCCCTCATTAGTTCACTTGGTCTTCTCCATTTATAAGAATCAAAAGTTTGAATGTTTTCAAATTCAATGGTTTTGAAGGTAGAAAATGGTTTGGGTAGACAAAACGGTTTGTGAAACCAAAGGTGTAAGGTAAATCGAATGTTTTTTGACAGATTATTATATAAACTTGTTTCTCATGCTAATTACATAGGGTAATTATTACAGATTTTGAAAACTCATGACTAAAAAAAAGAAAAATAATATATTTTAAAAAATAAACATCGAGAGTAAAATAAACTTTTTTTTAATACAAATACATATTATTAAAAATTGAAATTAATAAACAATTACTAATTTAAAATTAAATAAAATTTCCCCCCCTTAATAAAATCAAAACTACCTGTGGGAAGTGGTTTTGAGAAAATATCACCTCATTTATATTCAATATTTAAAAATTCTAAAGTTATATCCTTTCTAGTAACATGTTATCTTAGAAAATGATGCCTTTTATGAATGTTCTTATTCCTAGAATGACTTATAGGATTTTTTTTTGAAATATTTTTCTCACGAGTATTATAACATAAAATAGGAATACTATTAAAATTTAATCCAATTTCCAATAGATTGTTTCTCATTAAAAATAATTGTGAAAGAAAACTTCTAGTAGATAAATATTCCACCTTAATGATTAATAGGGCAATTGACTTTTGTTTTTTATTAGACCATTAAAACAAATGATTTTTCTAAACAGTGGCAGGTTCTTTAGGTATATTTTCTATATAATCTATAACATCAAAAGTGAGAATCTGAATTCGAAATTAAATTAAAATCAATTTTGTTTTTGGAAAAGAATAGATTAAAAATCATTTCTTTTTAAATAGATTAAAATTTTTCTAAGAGCACTAATATGAGATTCTATTGTATTTTATTGAAATCTATCACAAGGACATACAGAAAACATAATTTTTGGTCCTCTAGGAATAATATATAACAGAATACTAATCATGCCTCTATACAACTTATTTTCCATTGGTTTTTTAGCTCTATCCAAATCAAGATTTATATTGGTAATCATGGGAGTTTCATATGTCTTGATGTTTTGAAGCCCAAATTTATTTAATAAATTAATGATATAATTTCTTTGATGTCAAAAAGTTTGGACAACATTTTGATAAATCAAAAATATTAAAATGAAATTCAATATCCCATCATACTCATTTAAAATTATTTCTAAATTTATTTTGAAAAATCAGGAAAATTCTTTTTATTATAATAATTAAAAATAACATCATCAATATAAATTTTTACTAATAAAATATAAAAAGACTGTTTTTCGTAAATAGTGTTGGATCATCCAAACCGATAGAAAAATCATTTTTCATAAGGAAATAACTTAATCATTCATACCAAGATATATGTTCTTATTCAAGGCTATAGAGAGCATTGGTGTGTTTTCAAACAAGTTTTTTGAATTGTTTCTAAACCATAGGGTTTTTCAACATAAACATCAACCATTAAATATCAATTTAAAAAGGAGGCCTTTATATCCACTTGATATAATTTAGAATTCATATGAGATGTATTAGCTAAAAGTATCCTAATGGATTCTATTCTAGTTATAAAGTAAAATGTCTCATCATAATATATTGATTCTTCTTTATTATAAACCTTGGTTGATAATCTAGATTTATTCCTCGTAATGATTCCTTGATCATCCTGTTTTTTTCTAAAGACCCAATTGGTTCGTATAACAAGATAGTTGGTTGGTCCTTATACTAGTACCCAATATTAATATTTTAAATTGTTTTAGCACTTCTTTCATTTCTAAAATCTAATCTTCATCTTCTATGTCTTCTTCAATTATCTTAGGTTCTAACAAATACATAAAGGCAGAGAATTCTTCAAGGTTTCATATATTTCATCTATTTCTAATTCATGTTTCTAAATCTCTTATAATAGATTCTGAAGTATGATTCTTTAGGATTCTAGACTATCTTGGAATAACAATTTCATATTCTTCAATTTCATGTTCTTCTAAACTGGAATGAATTTTTTTAATATCATTTTTGAAATCATTTTCAGGGGTTTCTACCTGCATGTTTTCAAAAGAGTCAGTGACTTCGTCAGTTTGATCTTTCTCCTTAATAAAATGGTCAGTTTCATCAAACATCAAATGAACTAATTATTCAACAATACTTGAATTTTTATTGATCTCTATATAAGCTTTATTGTAGAATAATTTCCTAAAAATATACCTTACTAAAATTTGGATTGAATATTCTAATATTATCCTTGGTGTTTAAGATATATACTTAGCATCCAAAAACATTAAAGTACATTACTTTAGATTTTCTATTATTCCAAATTTATGAAGATGTATTTTTGAAAATAGTCTGAATTAAAACTATATTCATGATATAGGAGATCACATTTACATATTCTACCCAAAAATAGTTAGGAATTATTTATTTGTTCACTATAGTCATTTTCATTTCAAGAATAGTTCGAATTCTCTTTTCAACAATTCCATTTTTTGAGGTGTTCTTGGGGTACAGAAGGTGTGTTTAATAGCCAAATTTGAAAAAATAATAATTAAATTAATGATTCTAAAATTCTAAAACATGATCAAATCTAAATGAATTTTTTTTTAAATATTCATCATTTTGAACAATTTTACAAAATATTTTAAAAACAACAAAAAATTCACTCTTAAGTTTAGAAAATATGTCCATATAAATATAGAATAATAATCAACTAAAACATAATCATAACATTTACCATCCAAAAATTCTATCCTTAATGGTCCAAAAAAATATATATGTATAAGTTCTAGATGTACAGATGTAGAAATTTTGTTAATAGATTTGAAAGATGATTTATGATTCTTTCTAATTTGGAATGCATTATATAATTTTTCATTATCAAACATAAGACTGAAAAAATCAGAAACTAACTGTTTCTTAGAAAATTTATATAATGCATAAATATTAAAATCATCAAGTCTCTTATTCCAAATATATGAATAATTTATATTTTTTTGATAAAGAATTGACCTTTTATATATAATGATTTTAATACCTATGTATTAACATTTTCAATTCCTGGCGATCTAAACTTAAGAAATTTATCTTTAAACACATAGTTGGAATTATTTGAATATTCAACATAAAAACCATCATCAGAAAGATGAAAAATAATTATCATATTTTAATTCATCCCTTTTACATAAAGTAGATTTATTATAGATATGGTCTTCAGATCTCCAACAGTTCCAAACAGAACTATTTTCCCATTGGAATTATCATAAAAATTGATATAACCTACATCCATTCGAGTCAGTGTGTGAAAATTTGATGGATCTCCACTCATATGCCCCAAAAATCCTCTGTCCATATACAATATATAATTTCTGTTATTATGGAATGTTACCTGCAAAATTATTTTAAATTTTTTTTGTTTTGGTACCCTCACTTTCTTGGGTTCAGCAGTGTTTTCTATAAGAGATCTAGAATTCACACAAGTTTTTTTCCATAGATTAAATCATTAGATTTAGATAAACACTTTGAAATAAAGGCTCTATTAATCCCAGTAATTTTAATATTTCTCAAATTACAGTTATTTCTCTCATTCCGTTTTATTCCAAAAAAATAAAAAGTTTCATTTTTTGAATTGGGGAAAAAATAATTCTTATACAATTTGGATTTATCACCCTTAAATCCTTAACCAAATCATTCCATTTTAATAACATTATTTATAAATAATTAATTTGAGATATTTTCTCATTAATAAAAAAATAGCATCACTCATATATGATTATACTTCATCCTATAATTATGTGATATTCTTTTCATGATTTTCATAGATTGATGTTGATGTGTTAAAATTTTCAATTATCTATTGATATTGATTCCTCAAGGTATCTCTTTAACCTAAAATAGTATTGTGAATGTTAATTAATAATTTGTTCTTTTTTAATATAGAATCATATTTTTCATCTAACATAAAATAGTAGGCATCTACTTTAATATTTGAGAAACTGGTAGAATCAGAATCATAACTAGATGTGTAATAGGGTTGAACCTTTTCCATTTCATCTATGAAGCACATTCTAGAAGTCAAATTTGATTTTTTATTTTCTAAATCAGTTTTAGATGAGCTACTATAGTCTTTAAAAAAACTCCATGTTTCTTTCATTTCTCTTATACTATTATGTTCATAATCATCAATTTTTTATATATCTTTTGTGGATTTCTCTTTTCATCTTTTAGGTGAGGATAATAGGGTATAATATGACCTAATTTATTGTAATCATATCATCTGAATTCATATGACTCTTTCTCATCCTTATTGAATGATTTTATGAATCATCTATTCATATTTGAAATATGCTAACCATTTTTTCCAACTAATCCTGTTCTATTTTAGGATCATATGAATAAGAATTCTTCTCCTTTATCTCTTCTTATTATTTTTCTACTCATCTTCTGAGATATTACCTTTAAATTAGTGTTCTCATTTTCTAAAATTATTTTATGATCTTTAACTTCTACTTTTATTTCAGCTTCATACATCATCAATGTCCAAATTTGTTATTTCATTATAATTTCATAGATGGGTGATGATTTTCAAATAGTATCAAATATTCCATTCCATTTCAAAAGGTAACACTCTCAATACTTCAAAATCTTGGTCAAATTATTTGATAGGTTCACCTTAGGCTATAATATTATTGTTAATTTTTGTGAGAGTTACATGTATTTGTGTGATGATTTTTACATCAAACAACATAAATGTGTTAAATTTCAACTTATATATAGAATACCTCATTTATCTCACATTTTCTGTCCCTTCAGAGGCAATTACAATAGATTTCAACATTTTAAAAGCAGTAGGACATTGCAAAGCTCGATTGAACTCATCTGGTTCTAGACCACAGAAAATTGTGTTCATAGCATTTGAATTCATATCATATTTATCTTCAGTTGCAGTATACCATGTTTCTAGTTTCTTAGGATTCTTATAGGGATTACTTATTTTTTCATAAACTCTATATCCAATATTTTTATGGTAGATAATCATATTTGATTCCAACACCCATAATTTTCACAATTGAAGTACAGAGCACAAACCATAGCCATCCCTTATTTATGACCATCCATTTTCATATTTTTATAGACCATTAAACTTTTTTCATGCTATGACCATTATTCAAAATATCTCCTTTGATACCAATTGTTACGTCATAATATACGAAGTTGTCCACAAGTGGGGGGAAATTGTGTCTTTTCAAAAACATCCACAATTATGGATTTCAAAACACTTTGTATTTTACGTGGATATGAAATATTTTTCTTCTTTATGAAACTATGTAGTGTATAAACAGAATGAAAGAACATAACTCTTTATAGTGGTTTGGGGCACAAAGATCCCCTTTTCCACTCTACCAAATACTCTCTCATCGAGTTTGGTAAATTCAAATAGTATGATCCTATTATCATAAGACCAAGAATCCCCAACTGATTGCAGGATATTGAAACATTTACAAGACCAAATACAAAGCCTTATGGCTCTATAATAGATAATTTATTATCCACAACTTAGATCAAGAATCTATTAATCCACTAAAACTGATTACGAGCATTTGAAACTCAAATAAATCAAAATAAATATATTTTTTGGAACTGGTTGAACATCACAATTATTGAAACACCAATTGAATGTAGATGGAACTTATTATTCAAAAAATATAGTCCTCATGAAAAAGGACTCTAAAATGATCTTAGATTCAAATATGACTATCAATTTGATAACTTTAACAAAACAGAAAAGTCACAAACATTAAATTGAACAATATAGAACATGTATGTCTCCAAAGTGTAGTCACTTATGAAATGTTCAATAACTGTTTCACTATGTTGATTTTTACCAGTGTATGATTGAGAATATGAAAGAAAATATAGTTCCCTAGTAAATATTAAATAACAAAAATGATACACTGAAGGAATATACAAATAATAAAATATTTCTTCAGAATTCCATATTCACAAAATATTCTTGATGACATGTAGATATTAAAATTCCAATAAATTAGTGGATTCATAAAATCCCTTAATAATAAGAGTGAAAATATACATTGAATACGGTTCATGGAATCCAATATAACGAGCTTTAAATTAGTCAACATTGATCTATAAAATATCTTGTAACTCTTTCATGACCATTAAAGAAATCATGTAAAATATCATGGATTTAAATCTCTCATGTTTAAAAGTCAAATGTGAGGATCCTTTACAAGGAGACAAAATTCCAAACGTAGGGTTCAACTATGTTGTGTTCATTCTCTGAACATAAGGGTGGAAACATAAGGTTGATCATATAAGTAAGGTTGATGTTCCATACATTTCTCTCTAAATCATAAGGTTCATTACTTATTTATTTTTCTTTAACCATACATTACTAACATGGAAAACCTAAGGTTCCTTTCAAACGTAAGGTTCATTTAAGCATACTTTTCTGATAAAGAAGGGTTGATTAACTATACACACTTCATTGAACGTAGGGTTGTGATACCATACATTATTTTTCCAATGTATTGTTGAATGAAAACATAGGGATCAAGATCCATAAGCATTTTAAAAATGTATGGTTTATTCCTTACGTTATTTTTATCCACATAGGGTATGAACATTATTTCCAAAAATATTTAAAATGCATCCAAAACACATTGATAAAAATTCCTTGCAAATTAAAAGAGTTAAACTTATTATAGAATAAATATAATGAAATATTAATTCCTTGAAATACAATTAATATAAAATCATTTGTAAAATAAACTATGATACTTTTGAGCATCAAAATAATAATAAATTATAGATTATTTTTGAGGCAATACATACCAAACATTGGCATATCAGTCGGGTTGCACAATACCTCCACTCCTAGAGTTGAGAAATATTTTCAATTATTTATTATAAATTGTATTAGTGGATGATAGTGGTGATCCTGGGGCTGAATTACATCATGTGGTGTATGTGTTCTTAGTGGTACTTCTAGATGATTTTTCGGGTTTACTCCCAATGAGGGATGTGGAGTTCTCAATTAATATGGGGCCATGAACACAACAAATATCTCTTACCTCATATTTTATGGCCCACCCCAATCTAGGAGATTTAAATTTATTGTTGGATGATTTGGAATCCAAATGGTTCATTCACATGAGTGTTTCTCCTTGAGCCACTCCTATTCTATTCGTAAAGAAGGCTGGAGGATCCCTTTGGTTGTTCATCAACTACTGGAAGTTAAATAAGATGGCCATTATGAATAAATACCATTTTCCCCGAATTGATGACTTTTTTTTACCAACTAAAGGGGGGAAAATTGGTTTTCCTTATTAGACTTGTGTTTGGGTTACCACCAAGTGAAGGTGAGAGATGAGAATATCCAGAATATGACTTTCTGAAGTAGGTACGACCACTTCATGTACTTTTTCATGCCTTTCAGATTGACCAATGCTCCAACGGTTTTTATGGAACCCATGAATAGGTTCTTCCACCTGTATCTTGACTCATTTATTGTGTTATTCATGAATGAAATCCTATTTTATTCTACATCCAAGGAGGAGCATAAGAATCACTTGTGGATAATTTTGGGAATGTCGTGGGGTCATTGCCTCTATAAATTGTTTTCAAAGAGGACCTTCTAGATCATTGATGTGTTGTTTATGGGTTATATGATTTATGAACATGGGGTTTTGGTATACCCAAAGACGATCAGGGAAATTATGTCATGGGAGAATCTGAAGAATTTGTTTGAGATTATGAGTTTTCTTGGCCTTACCGGTTATTACAGACCATTTTTTGGGGATTTCTCTTGACTTTCCTCGCCTATGACTGCAATCACCTAGAAAGGGGTGAAGATTGAATGGCGCACATAATGTCAGGAATCAATTGAGGAGATTAAGTGGTGTTTGACTACTACCCCTATGTTGATCATGCCAAAATATGGTAAGGGCTACATGGTTTATTTTAATGATTCGGGTATGCTCCTCAGGTGTGTGGTCTTGAAAGATGATTACGTTGTGGATTATGGTTGTCTCCAAGTCAAAATACATGAAAATAGTTACCCAACCCATGAATTGGAAATTGAAATAGTTATGAATTCCTTGAATACATGGCACCATTATCTTTTTTGGGAGAATTTTTTGGTATATTAAAACCCTAAAAGATTTGACTAAATTTTATTCCAAAAATATTTTAACATGAGGCAGTGCCTTTGGATAAAATATTTTTAGGGGTTCGATGTTGATATCATCTATACCCTAGGAAATCGTAATGTGGTGGCTGATGTCTTGAGTAGAAAAGTTATAGTTCATGCTTTCAAGAAGTCCAATGATGAGTGGATCTTGTTGGGGATCTTTTCCAAGATGCACATGGAGATCAAGGAGCACAGTGGAGGTGCATTCTCGATGATCGTTCAGTTGACCCCTTATCTTTTGGAGTTGATTAATAAAGAAAAGTCTAGTGATGAGAAATGTTAGTGGTCTATTTAGTTTCTTCATGGTGAGGAGAAATATTCTTATTAGTTTCTATCTTCTGAGGGAATCTTGTTCTTTAAGGTTTGTTTCGTAGTGACACTGACTTTAAGGTTCGTTTCGTAGTGACACTTACTTTATAGACGGTGGTGATGTGGGATAGCCACCAATCTCAGTGGGAAATTTATTCATGGGAATCCAAAATGTATAATGATTTTATTCGATAGTTCTGGTGGCATAGAATGTTTCAAAACATAGATGACTTCATATTGTGGTTCTATACAAGTTAGTAGTTATTAGAAAAGCATCAAAGGACCACTGGTTTTATTCATCCATTACCCATTACTACCTAGAAGTGGGATGAGGTTTCTATGTATTTCATTATTTTATTGTCTTGTACAACTTTGGGAATGTACACCATTTAGGTGGTAATTGACTATTTAAACAAATCATCCCATTTCATTCCGATCAACGATTCGAAAAAAATGGATGAGTTGGGCCAGTTATATTTTCAGGAGGTGGTGAGGATTCATGGTCTGTCGTCATCAATTATTTCATATAGATACCCATGTTATACCTATTGACTCTCATAAGGACATTAAAAGCCATTGGGGTCACATATCATGATGAGTAAATTGCATCATCCTCAAACTGATGGTTAGACAGAGTGGGAAAATCAAATTCTGGAAGAAATGATTTATGATTGTGTTTTAGAATTTAGAGGATTATGGGTTATCTATTTGTGGTTGGTTGAAATTTATTACAATAAAAGTTACCAATATTAAATCCAAATGTCTCTGTTTGATTTTCTTTATGGTCATCTATATTGGTCTCCTTTATGTTGGGATGAGCCTGGTGAGACATGACTTTGGAGACCAAGACTTGTGCAAGAGACATCAAAGAAGGTCATGTTGATTAGAAAGTTCTTATTGATATCTCAGAGTCACCAAAAATCTTAGTCTGATTAGAGGCATTGAAATCATGAGTTCTTCTTGGGTTATTGTGTGTTCTTGAAAGTGGAACCACGCTTGGGTCATCATCTTTTGGGAAAGCAAGGAAACCTAATGTCAAAGTGTGTCAGATCTTTTGAAATCACTGAGAAGATTGGAAAGGTGGAATATAGTTTAAAATTTTCTTCTCATTTGACATAAATTCATGAAATATTTCATGTCTCCCAATTGTATAAGTATGATACATATATGTCCCATGTGTTGAAATGGGAAGTGTTAGAGATAGAACCTGATTTATTATTGTTTGAACGACCAGTGTAGATAGTGGATTCATAAGAGAAGGTGCTTCATGGGATCTCCATTCTATTGGCATGTGTCCTTTGGGGGTATGGGAATTATTTTCATGATACATGGGAGAAAATTTCATGTATTAACCAATTGTATACGTTTTTTCTAATCAAGATTGAAGTTGACTTTCCTGGGGCAAAAAGTTCTCATGATTAGGATAATATTCACATCTATGTATTTATTTTTATGTATTTTTCCTTTTTATTTTTAGTAAATATTTTCCCCCTAGGTTCCCTTCTAAATTTTGGGGGAAAATGAAAATGTTTGGGTGGACAGACGTAGGTGAACAATTGGTGCACGAGTAGTGTAATCCATTCGTCCAACCCAAGTAACAGTGCGAGAGAAGTCATAACCCACCGCACGACTACCACACAATTAATGCATATTTGTGTGCCTCGACCCAAGTAACCATGCACTATAGACATACCATTTGAATTGTTCCTGCATGGTTTATTAAATTGTTCAAACTAACTATGTGTGATTTCTATCTAATTAATTTTTTTAATTTTACCATTTTCCCTTTCCTGATTTAAACCCTATTCTACCCATCTTCTATCCACTCGAGATTTTCATCCATAGGAGTCCTCATTGCTCTCTCAATATCCCTTGGAAACCCATTTTTGAAGGGGATTTGGTGGGGAAATTCATGATCCTTCAAGTAAGTGTATTTTTCCCTTGTTTCTTCCTTCTTTATAGGGTTTCATCCAACTTTATTGGGGTTTTATTTTTCTAGTATCTAGGGTTTCATACCTAGGGTTTAATCTTGGGTTTTTTTATCATCATGAGTAGGGTTCATTTTTTCTTTCTGATGGTGCAGTTTAGGTGTGGTTGGAGATCCACACCTATTTTGAGAATTTTGACACAAAAGTTAGGTGATTATATTTATAAACATTATTTGGTGAATTTATTTTTCATTCTTGAGTAATTTAACATGTTCCTTGACTATTTTTAGTTATATGAAAGTGTTTTATGATAGGTTAAGATATTAGTGTGATTTTAATGTTGTGTTTCTAGGTAGAAGTGGGTGAGATTCATTTGTAAATCCTTTTTGTGTCACTTGGTAATGTTTTATAAATTGTGAAATTAGTTTATTAAATAATATAAGGGAAGTGAATCATGTTTTGATATGGTTTTGGTGAGCAGTTGATTTTAAAAGAGTATTTTTGGTGCATTCTTGGTGTAAAAGACTTGTAGTGCTTCTTGAAATTGTTTTATAAATTGTTTAAGTGATTTATTAAATTATGTAAGAGTTGTGGAACATATTTGTAAAAGGTTTTGGTGTGAATGTTATTTTAAAGTGGAATTTGGGTGTGAAAAATGGTGTCATGTGATGTGTAATTCCGTTTTTGGATGACAGGATGTACAAGTGGTGTTATGTGGCATGTGAAAATTGATTGAGCATAAAAACGGAAGCCCAAGTACATAGGAGGAGGACTATGAGTAGTATGCTAGCGATTCAAAAGTGGTTATGGTCCGGTTTCACTTAGCAAGATTGATGATGACAACACTAACTAAAAATGTATATTGATTTGAGACCACAATAAATTTGGATGTTTCTCCTCTCTAGTGGATCATGCATGAGAATGTTTTTGGTCATGGTTTCTATACCAAATTTCATCGAGATATGAGGTACCTAGGGTCCCCTTTCTAGATATTTCTTAGAGTTATTTTCTATGACATGTGCTCATTGGATATATCACACTTACCATTCGTATAAGACCTGTTTTCTTTGTAATTTCAAAAGTAAGTGTGTTTTATTTAAATTTTCATTCTTTAATTTTGTTTATTATTTAAATTTCCTTTCCTTAAAATTGTTACTAGAATTTTTTTAAAAAAAATAAGCAACCTATTTGTCTTATACTGTATATATCTTGTAATCATATATTGGGTGGAATCATTCGAGGATTAGCCTCACACAATACATACACACTTCAGTATAGTTAGACTTCATAATGTTTTACATAGGTAAGGGAAAGGCCATTGGAGATAGTAGTTCGGGTTCCTAGAGGATCATCTTGATGCGGTGTGGTAGAGATAACATGAGGGTGGTAACCCTATTTCCATGTGGTGTTTCTTTTGATGTACTTGTTATCCCTTTTTGTTGTAGCCTTGTTTGGTTTTGACTTAAACCATATATCTCAATTCTAAATATTGTTTATGGTTTGTTTGGATTGAATTTTCATATTCGTTTTGTTGATCTTTGTTTGTTGTTTAATACATATAAATTTGGGAAAATAATTCATTCTCAATATTTATGTTACACGAGAACTTATACTAGCCCATGGGGATAGGGAACATCCTTCAGGTCTTACCACAGACGGGGTCAGGCACTAGTTTGGATGCTGACCCGACATGGTTCATGACACCTTAGATTTGGAATTTTGATAATAACATAAGCACATGGACATTGGCTGTGTGAGAAGGGGAGGTTTGGTCTTATATTTGAGGATATTATTGGATTGTGAGTTGAAGGTGGGGAGTAGTGGTATTTATATTTTATGAGAGGTGTGTTAAATTGATTAAAATAATGATTATTTTACATTTAAAGACAACCACATTTAGGTAGAATTAAGTTCCATGACTTTAGATGACAACTAATATTGTAATGTTTTTTTTGGTCGATATATACCTCAAAAAAGTCATTAAATTTTGTATTTTTTTAGTACTTAAATCCTTTAAGATTTTAACTTTAGCCTGTTTCATTTTTTAGCAATACGACTGTAAATAAAATTTTTACCATGGTGATTTTTTTATTCCTAAAATTGATTTTTTCCTTAATACCTATTTTTTACCTTATTATTCCATATATGGAATAAATTTTACCAACATAAATTAAATTATTTGTTAAAATTAGATTTCAAATTCATCTCATAGACTCACCGAAAATGTGGGTTTCCAGTGTGAACATTTGAAAACATTGAATGGTTTTTTGTATCCAATTTCAATGTAAATATGATTAAAAATAAATAAATATGGTTTATTGATATATAATTTTACTAATTATACGTTAAAAACGATTTAAAATATAATTTAACAATATAAATTAATTATATGAAACTACATTTTTCAATTGAAATGTAGTGTTTCTCACTATTCATTAAAAATTGAATCATGTTAGAAAAACACCCAAATTACTAAAAATATAATTTTGATAATACTATTTCAAAATGAGGGATTTTTCGAAATTAAATTTATATAATTGTCAAAATTTATATTTAAAATATGTGTGCCATTATAATTCAACCAAAATCCCTTTTAGAAAAATATATATTTTTATGCTTAAAATTTGATTTATTCCTTATATCATGCTAATGAAACATTTTGGATGAATTCAGAAATAGCTTA
The DNA here is from genome assembly GCA_963277665.1 of Viscum album. Taxonomy (NCBI): domain Eukaryota; kingdom Viridiplantae; phylum Streptophyta; class Magnoliopsida; order Santalales; family Viscaceae; genus Viscum; species Viscum album. The sequence continues at coordinate 1,174,653,701 of OY728127.1, forward strand.
TTAGATATAAAAAAATATATGTAATTGAGATCATTCACTAATAGTGATAAATTTAATTTATTAAGATAAAATAATATTGGCTAATAAAAAAGTTTTCCAAAAAAAACATTTTCTTTATATTAAATTAGTTTTTATTTTTATTTATAATTAATTGATAAAAAATTAATTCATATTATAATCATGTGTAATCTATGTCATAATAATATATTTAATCTCATTTTTTCAATCATTTTAGTAGCTTGGTGATAACAATAACATTTTAATAATAATATCTAATTATTTTCTTAAGCCTGATTTGGAATATTATGTATGATATTAAATAAATTATTTCCTTTTAGAAATATCAGTGTGTCAGATTCTACCCCCTTTAATAAATTTCTTTCTCAAAATTTGAACTTGGGATAAAAAAAGGTTTTTAATTTTAAAAATAAATTTGCTGGCATCGCACATCAAAACAAGGGTCAATAAAACATCCATATGAAAATAGAAAATATAAAGTAATAAGGTCACTTGAGATATCACATACTATGGTTCTTTGTAGGTTAACATGGACATGGAAGAGAAAACTAAATGTCAAGGTATGATGGACAGTGATAGATAGCAAGTTCATGTGAATATTAACAACCATTAAACCATAAATCTATGATGGGTTAAAAGGCCATTGATTTCTTGGTATGAGAAGAAAATGGATAACATTTTTTATTCAAATTAATTTTAATATAATTAAGTAATTATTTCACTACATATAATAAAAACATAATTAAGCATACTTTCTTAACAATTAGAATTTAATCCTTTAATCAATTTTGACCACAATCTCATTTTTTCTCCAATAAATGAGTATTAAAGATGAATTTTCATACTTGAAGAATCATAATAAACTCCATTGGATCAAAAAATACATAAATTTATAGCTACATATTCCTCTTATATTTAGTAATTAACCAAAAACAAAATTGTTGGTAAAATAAATAATATTCCAAATATAATTATCCTTTATATGAATAAGAACTACTTTAATCCCAAAAAATTCAACATTAATACCCAATGTTCAATATAGATCATTCAAAAAATAAATATTCTTAACATTCCTCAAAATATTTTTGAGTAAAAATTAAATCCCAAAAATCATAAAGATTTGGTTACATAGACTTCCAATATAAATGCAATAATAATCTTCAAATAATATCAATTCACTCTTAAAGTCTCATACCAAAATATAATTTACCTAATCATATAATAATTGAGATATAATAGTTATTTACATAAATAACCTGAATCACCATAAATTATATATTTTTTCCAATGGATAACTCATGATTTATTCCTCGAATTAAATCCCATAGTATTCTGTTTAACTTAATCATATTATGTTCCCAAAATAGTAAATATCTTCTGAAAAAACATTAATAACTGACTCACAAAATCGATTTATAATCCCATGGTTATAAATAAGTTAAATATATTTTCCCAAAATGATCATAACCTTTATACATTAGATATTGTAAACAAATACAATTCCATACTAACCAGGACACCACATAGTCCAGTGGTAAGTGATACACCCTTATTGCCCTTCAGTTTTGCATTTGATCTTTGTGGTCATGCTGGATGTGAAGGGTTATCAACCATCCTATGGGTGGTACATTTTTCAAAACTAAATTAATATAATTCATATAAAATTCTTGAAATTTCATAATAACCATCAAAAATAACTTTAATATATTTAAACCTCAACGGTTATCCCCTTACTTTTATTTTTCATTCCAAAAAGTATGAATCCATAATTTACACAAATTATAAGATAATATAAACCAAAAAATACTACCAATTCCATTAAACTTATTTCTATAAAAAGGATGAACTATTCCATGAATAATTTTTATAAAATCAAAAAATTAAGTGTTACATGTATCATAATATTTATCACATTTTTATACATTTCAAAGGTATGTATTCCATCTAACAATTGTTTTGAAATTTTTTAAAACAAAAAATACTATAAAAAATACCTAGGGGTTACATCATTCCCATATAATTTCTAAAATACCAATATATCATATATTTGAAAATCTATAGATAAAAAAATCCTTCTTTGAGCATACATATTAACCCATTATCTATGATTATTTATCTTATTCGCTCATAATTTATTCCTAAAAAGATATATGAATTATATCATTATGATTAATCAGTATAATCCCTAAATTTTATCCATACCTTTAAAATTATATCCAAAAAATGAAAATATAATTCTTCCTCAAATAACTTTTTAACATGACAAACATAAGGGTTAAATATTACTTAATCTCAATAAAAGTGTAACACCCGAGATTTTTATGAGTGATATTTTGTTTTTATATATCATCAAATAAATCATTCACTACACACTTGATTGGCTTACTTTACACACAATCACGACCTTCCTCGATAGCTTGCGGCGTACGCAATACTGAGTTTCACTAAACAACGATATGCTATTAAAATATTATTAAAACTAGCCGTTATGAATAGTAATAACCACTTTTTGAAATTTTATAAATTTTATCTTTCAAAATGGACTTCATTTTTGGATTCGGAATACCGAAATTAGCCTAGGGTAAAATTTTGGTATTTTTCTGAAAACTATCAATTTTTTATGAATAGTGAAACCACTAAGTGGTAGGTTAAAAACTGAATTTTGCATAAAACTTAATTTTACCGCTTCTGTGAATGAAATTTCGAAAATCCGAGAGACACGGTTAATATCAAGGACTAAAATGTGGTTCAATGAGATGAAAATAATTTTTTGTTGAATAGTAACTTTTTACTTTTTTTTACACGGTTAAAAGTAAATATGGTAATTAAGGGTAAAAATGATATTATTATTACCGTAACACATGTCCTAATTCTATTGGACAAGTGTAATTCGACCAAAAACAAACTTAGGAATAAAATATGACCATTTAGGCCCACTTGGGTTAGATTAGGACATTTGTTATTAATTTATTTAAAGAAGGGTTAAAATAGTTAAAATCAAAGTTTAATAAGTAAATAATTTTTAATATGGGGTTATACATAAGATAAATTCGACTATAAATATTCATTAGAAAGCTAAAACGATTTCCTACATGATGGTATTTTATTTATAATTTTTATACATTGAATAAGTTAATTTATTTATGACATAATTATGATGCAGTAATTATCTTATTTATGAAATATTGACATAATTAATGTTATAAACACCAAAATAAATGTAATTTGAGACTTTTTATGAAATCCACTAATTTTATAGGTTACTATGATATATTAGTGTTGCTTTAATCAACTTGGTTCTAACATATAATTCTGTTATGACTTTCACAAAAATCATATATAAAATAGTGTCAAAATTGACACAAAATAGTTTTTAAATCAAATATTATATTATTAATTGTTATTTTATTCCTAAAAATCTAAGGTTCGGCCAAATGACTTAGATAAAGATATATATATTAATAATAAACAATTTGGGGTTCATTTGGCATGTTATGGTAAGTGTATTAACCATATAGTGTTAGAAAACAAAAAGACACGGTAAAAGTAAAATTATTTAACTTAGAGTTAAATCTAATTGATAAGTTTAAAATAATAACCTAAACTTGTCTAAATCCTATTGGTTGATAGGATTTCGACCCATCCCCAATTTATCTTCGAAATAAGACCCTTTGGGACCATTATAAACCTATTTTGACTTTAATATAAAATAATATTTTGAGATATTCTAAGGTTCCCCTCTCCTCCCTTATAAAAGGGCACCTCCTCCCCCTCCTCCTCACACCAATTTGAGCACTCAAGCTCGGCCGAACCCTTCCATTTTCTCCTCTCCACTTCCCTAGAATAATCCTAGAGGTCCTGGTATTCTTCAAAGACCAATCTTAGTTCCCTAATTGGAGGATTCAAAGAAGCGTTCCAAAGAAGAGGTAATATTCATTACCGATCTTTTCAATTTCATTCTTCTTCAACTTCTTCTTCTTTAGTTTTTTCATGATAAAGTAATAACATAATTATTACTTACATACTGATATGTTATTATAAATATGAAACAACCCTAATTCACCTTCTATCCATCCTATGGAAAAATGAAATCACCGCGCGTGCGTGTGTACGGAATACCGTCTCCACGCCGTGGTGTAATCTATTTTCCACCATCACCTTACAAGGATGGGTATAATGGTGTAATGAGTAACTATTTATGATTATTATAATGTAATATTGATACTGAAATAATATACATATACTCCAATACAATTCCACGATCATAGGAACGATATCATCACTCGTGCGTACGTACGGAATACCGTCTCCACGATGTGATGCGACTCGTTCTACATGATCATCATTACATAGTAATTATATAAATGAATTTAATGAATAAATATGATATATGTTACACTAATACCATTCTGGATATAAGGTATCTATAACCATAAAAGAAGAATAAGAATTTATTCAGCAAAACACGCATAAGAACAAAAGGCAATAAAGACCCGAGTAACAAGAAACAATGAAATATTACTAACAAGAAGCTAAGAATATGACCATATATGATATCATATAAATATGTATGATTCTGGAATAAGTTAATAACATTATTTAAACCATTATACAGGAGGTTCGGACACATATAAAGAAAATCGGACCTAAGGTAAGGGAAATATCACAATCTCATTTTTATCTGAGATTGTTTATTCGTAAGTATTTACTGGGGTGTATTTTATCATCCACATCAATGTTTCATAAATATGTAATATTATTTCCATCCTCCTAAAATTGTTTAAATCCATTTTTACCCTTCGGTGAGTTTTTAGTAAAAGAATATGAAAGGAATCTTTTGCCTTTTTTCGTACAAGGTACTTTTTGACTTTTCCGACAAAAGTACGAAGAATGTTTTTTTAAGTTATACGGCATGAATGGATTTCTAAAACATTATTTCCAAGAAGTTTCCATTACATGTATTCAAGTTTATTTTTAATCAACTTCTTTTAGTTTAAAATTGTATGACATGTTATGAAAGGAAAAGTGTTTTTGATGTAGAAAGTATATTTTCCTCAAGAATGGAGTTCAAGTATTTTATCAAAATTATTTTCCATCTAAGATAATAAAAGGGTTCTTTTTTTATCCCTATTATTTCATGTATTTGATTATGTTGTGATGGAAATATTTATATGAATTCCTTTATCTTATATGAATTATTTTATGATGTCATGTTGTTTAAAAATCCCATTTTTATTACAACGGTTACGCTATGATGTATGGTTTATGATTATGTGGCAGACATAAGAAAGGATTCATTATAAGATGGGTGGGACCTATATCTGCCACCAATGCATTGGTAAAGATTTATATCTCATGAGATAGACATGGATGGAACAGAAGGTTATTTCGGTTCAGTGATACAGGACTGAAACGAGGAGTGAACTCGGTTCAGAAAGGGACTTTGTCCACTAAGATAGTCTTGGCAATGAGTCATGACTAACAAGAAATGATTTTCCATGATTATGTGTGCATGCCACAAAGTTTCAAGTTTCATGTTATGGTTATGGGGATCTCATTTTCTCTTCTATGATTTATTCCATGTTAAGATATTATGATCTCTTTTGCAGGTTATGATTTTCAAAAAGATATGATATGATTTTTATTTCCTTTATTTTCCCTTGCTGAGCATTTGAGCTCACCCTTTTATTTTTTCTTTTCCCCAGGTCATGAAGATGGATATTAAGTAGAATATGCTAAAAGGGACCCTAGATATGATGAAATAAATGAGAGACACTGTAGAAGATTTATGAACCAGTTGTTTATGTTTCCCAGTTTCTAAAGACACTATACCTATACGGTCCTTTGTGGTTTTGTCATATGTTGTAATAAGTGTGCTTCAATTTTGAAGTATCAACAATGTATGTATAGTATGGGTCGTTATAGTTGGTATCAGAGGAAAGGTATAGTCAACCTTTGGAAACTAGGATGTGAAAGCCTTAGTAAGAACCCCAAGGATAAGTCTAAGCATAGAACACAATCTTAGTGTTTTAGAAATGGCCATGAATACCCTAGGATAAGACCTTAAGTCTGAAATTTTATCATTGATTATGTGGTTTTCCTATTATAATTAGTGTTTCTCACACTATTCATCTTGGTTTTAGTCAATGGCTGGAACCTGAAGGAACCTTGTTAATGCGGAATGAAACGGGCAATGCAATGATTGTCCCCCTGAGCAACCAAACGATATGGGAGCTAGAATGCAAAATCTTGTAGCCATGCTCACACAAGTTTCTCAAGCTATGAATCATGCAGGACTTCCAAATGAGAAAAGGAAGGAGAAAAATTCTATTGAATCCTTCAAGAAGCAGCGTCCGCCTTCTTTGAGTGGGTCTACTGATCCATTAGTTGCTGAACAATGGATTAGTCCTACTGAAAGGATATTTTCAGTTATTCAATTTTCTGAACATGATAAAGTCATCCTAGCAGTGTATCGTTTGGAAGGAGATGCTGATCAATGGTGGAATCTTATTAAGAATACGAGTCAAAGGGATGAAATTGAGTCTATGGAATGGGACGAGTTCAAGAAATTATTTTTCAATAAGTACTTCCCTCGTATTCTCCGAACAAAGATGGAGAAAGAGTTTCTTGAACTGAAGCAAAGGGATGATGAATCTGTTGATACCTATGAAGGAAATTTTACAAGACATGCAAGGTACGCTTCTGGTATTATTATCCAATCTGAGAGTAAGATCGATCAATTCTTTAGTGGCTTAAAACCAAGTCTTCGAAGGGTGTTAGCCATAAGGGACTTCAATAGCTACGAGGAAATCGTTCGATGTGCTCTCAAAGTAGAGATGGAGATTGGAGTAACCCATCAGTCACATGGGTTTGATAAGAAGAGGAAGATGGAATTCAAAGAAAAATCTAAAGAGCACACTGAAAAGAAGATGAGCTTTCCCTTATGCTCAAAGTGTGGAATGAAACATGGAGGGAGTTGTCTTAAAGGGACAAGTAAATGTTTCAAATGTGGAAAGTAAGGTCATCGGGCATTTGAATGCCGCGATAATGGGAAGAAGATGTCTAATGATGCAAACAAAGGAAGGGATACACAGAATGAACCTACTACACTTCAATGATTCAAGTGCAAGGAGATGGGGCATTATGCCAATCAATGCCCAAATCCAAGGGTTGATGATGATGGTCGACGTCAACAAAATCTTAAGGCTAAAGACAAAGGAAAGTCACATGCAATTTCTATCAGCGATGTGGAGTACGATAACGAAGTGGTGAAAGATACACTTACCGTCCACTCTAAAGTAGCAAATGTTTTATTTGATTCTGGATCCACCCACTCTTTTATTTCTGAAAAATGTTCTAAGGGCATCACCGTATTACCTCAACAATTAGATGTTGAGTTATCTGTGACAACACCTAATGGCACAACAGTCGCATCAAAAGTTTATAATTCTTCTCCGATCGAAGTTTGTGGGAAAGTGCTTCCTGCAAATCTTGTGATACTTCCTTTAGTGGAATTTGATGTGATTCTTGGCATGGATTGGCTTTCTCTACATGGAGCTCATATCAATTTCCAAAGAAGGGAAGTCACATTTCATATTCCAGATCAATCTACGATCGTCTATCGATGCAAGGATGAATATAACCTTCCAGTGGAAATTTCTTCCATCTTATGGGTTTTGATTCCACTAAATGAAGGTTATTTATCTCAAATGGTTGGTGAGAAACTCACGATTAAGAATATTCCCATCATACGAGAGTTTGATGATGTCTTTCCGGAGGAATTACCAGGTCTTCCACCAAATCGTGAAGTTGAGTTTTAAATAGAACTCGTACCGGGTGCTTTGCCTATTTCAAAGACACCTTATAGAATGGCCCCTATTGAGTTGAAAGAATTGAAGAAGCAACTCCAGGAGAATATTGATAAGGGATTCATACGCCCTAGTGCGTCACCTTGGGGATCACCTGTTCTATTTGTTAAAAAGAAAGATGGATCAATGAGACTCTGCATTGATTATCGAGAACTTAACAAGATCACTATCAAGAACAAATATCCTCTCCCACGCATTGATGACTTATTTGACCAACTACGCGGAGCTCAATACATTTCCAAGATTGATCTTCATTCAGGGTATCATCAATTAAGGTTAAAAAGGGAGGATATACCAAATACGGCTTTCCGTACAAGGTATGGACACTATGAATTTATAGTGATACCATTTGGTCTTACTAATGCCCCTGCTATCATCATGGATCTAATGAATAGAGTCTTTAGAGAATATCTTGATCAATTTGTGGTAGTCTTTATAGACGATATTCTTGTCTATTCATAGAGAAAGGAAGAGCATGAAGATCACTTGAGAATTATATTGAAGACCCTGAGAAAGGAGAAGATTTATGCCAAATTTACCAAGTGTGAATTTTGGCTTCAAAAAGTTGCATTTTTGGGTCACATAATCTCAAAAGAGGGGATATCTGTGGATCCAGAAAAAACAGAGGTTATCGAAAGATGGTCAAGACCAACAACAGTAACTGAGATCCGAAGTTTTCTTGGTTTGTCTGGATATTATAGAAGTTATGTAAAAGATTTTTCACGATTATCTAATCCACTCACCAAGTTGACACAGAAAGGAGTTAAGTTTGTTTGGACAAAGGAATGTGAAGAGAATTTCAAGGAGTTGAAAAGAAGGTTATCCAGTGCACCTGTGCTCACACTGCCTTGTAGTGGAGAAAGGTTTGTGATCTACAGTGATGCATCCAAGAAGGGATTGGGGTGTGTTCTTATGCAAAATGATATGGTGATAGCTTATGCCTCACGACAGTTGAAAATCAATGAGAAAAATTACCCAACACATGATTTGGAGTTGGCTGTGGTAATCTTTGCATTAAAGATTTGGAGGCATTACCTTTATGGTGAAAGGTGTGATATTTATACTGATCATAACAGTTTAAAGTATATTTTCACACAAAAGGAGCTGAATATGAATCAAAGAAGATGTTTGGAGCTGATTAAGGATTACGACTGCTCAATCCATTACCACCCTGGGAAAGCAAACAAGGTGGAAGATGCATTAAGTCGACAAGACCATGCTAGTTTATCCATGTTGAGGATCACAAAAGATCCAATATTTATGGATTTACAAAGGATGGATCCTGGAATTATAATGGAAGGGGAAAAATCTTATCTTTCTCAAATAAATGTTCAACCATCTATACATGCGAAGATTAAAGAGGCACAGAAAGGAGATGTCGAGTTACAAAAGAAGGTGAGAAATGTTCCGGAATTCAACCTTGATTGTGATGGGATACTAAAGTTCAGGAATCGGGTTTGTGTTCCTCCCATACCTGAATTAAAGAAGGAGCTGCTGGATGAGGCTCATAGTTCTTCATTCTCTATTCATCCTGGAAGTACGAAGATGTATATGGACCTGAAAGAGTACTTCTGGTGGGATGGCATGAAAAGAGATGTTGCTGAATATGTCTCTCGATGCTTGGTTTGTCAACAAGTTAAAGCTGAGGGACAGAATTCTAAGGGGATGTTACAACCACTACCCATACCCGAATAGAAATGGGAAAACATCACTATAGACTTTGTCACAGGACTTCCTAAAACATCCAAAGGCAATAATGCTATTTGGGTCATAGTTGATCGTCTTACAAAGTATGCACACTTCATTGCTATTAGAGAGGATTTCTCTCTAGATCAGCTTGCCAGGATATATGTAAAGGAAGTGGTAATATTGCATGGAGTACCAATTTCTATTATATCTAATCGGGATCCGAGATTTAACTCGAAGTTCTGGCGAAGTCTTCAGCATACTCTGGATACAGAGTTGAGTTTCAGCACTGCTTATCATCCTCAGACAGACGGTCAGTCTGAGAGAACAATTCAAACCCTAGAAGATATGTTGAGAGCTTGCTCTATGGATTTCAAAGGAGGTTGGGATCAACACCTACCTTTGGTGGAATTTTCTTATAATAATAGCTTTCACTCCAGTATTAAGATGGCTCCTTATGAAGCTCTCTATGGAAAGAAATGCATGACTCCAACTTGCTGGGATGAAGTTGGGGAAAGAAAGCTATTAGGACATGATCTCGTTGATGAAATGGAAGAAAAGGTCAGATCTATTCAACAACACATAAGAGAAGCTCAGAGTTGACAGAAAAGTTATGCCAACAACCGAAGAAAATACATAGAGTTTGAAGTGGGTGATAAAGGGTTCTTACGAATATCTCCCTGGAAGAGGGTTATGAGAATTAGAAAGAAGGGGAAGTTGAGCCCTAGATATATAGGTCCTTTCGAAATACTGGATCATGTTGGAAAGGTAGCTTACCGATTGGTGCTTCCACCGAATCTCTCTCAAGTTCACGATGTGTTCCATGTATCTCTCCTGAGAAAATACATACCTGATCCTTCACATGTACTCAGCTCAGAAGTTGTACCGCTGGAGAAAAATCTTTCTTATGAAGAACAACCGATAGAGATTCTGGATCGTAGCGAAAAAGTCATACGAAACAAGACCACTCGATTGGTGAAAGTTTTATGGAGGAACCACGAATTAGAAGAAGCTACATGGGAGCTTGAGGATATGATGAGGGAGAAGTATCCTCATCTGTTTGTTACAAAGTGACGAATTTCGAGGGAGAAATTCTTTTTAAGGGGGGTAGAATGTAACACCTGAGATTTTTATGAGTAATATTTTGTTTTTATATATCATCAAAGGAATCTTTCACTACACACTTTCTTGGCTTACTTTACACTCAATCACGACCTTCCTCGATAGCTTGCGTCATACGCAATACTGAGTTTCACTAAACAACGATATGCTATTAAAATATTATTAAAACTAGCCATTATGAATAGTAATAACCACTTTTTGATATTTTATAAATTTTATCTTTCAAAATGGACTTCATTTTTGGATTCGGAATACCGAAATTATCTTAGGGTGAAATTTTGGTATTTTTCTGAAAACTTTCAATTTTTGATGAATAGTGAAACCACTAAGTGGTAGGTTAAAAACTGAATTTTGCATAAAACATAATTTTACCGCTTCTGTGAATGGAATTTCGAAAATCCGAGAGACACGGTTAATATCAAGGACTAAAATGTGGTTCAATGAGCTGAAAATAATTTTTTGTTGAATAGTAACTTTTTACTTTTTTTTACCACGGTTAAAAGGAAATATGGTAATTAAGGGTAAAAATGATATTATTATTACCCTAACACATGTCCTAATTCTATTGGCCAAGTGTAATTCGACCAAAAACAAACTTAGGAATAAAATATGACCATTTAGGCCCACTTGGGTAAGATTAGGACATTTATTATTAATTTATTTAAAGAAGGGTTAAAATAGTTAAAATCAATGTTTAATAAGTAAATCATTTTTAATATGGTGTTATACATAAGATAAATTCGACTATAAATATTCATTAGAAATATTAAAAGATTTCATACATGATGGTATTTTATTTATAATTTTTAGACATTAAATAAGTTATTTTATTTATGACATAATTATGATGCAGTAATTATCTTATTTATGAAATATTGACATAATTAATGTTATAAACACCAAAATAAATGTAATTTGAGACTTTTTATGAATTCTGCTGATTTTCTAGGTTACTATGATATATTAGTGTTGATTTAATCAACTTGGTTTGAACATATAATTCTGTTACGACTTTCACAAAAATCATATATCAAATTGTGTCAAAATTGACACAAAATAGTTTTTAAATCAAATAATATATTATTAATTGTTATTTTATTCCTAAAAATCTAAGGTTCGTCCAAATGACTTAGATAAGGATATATATATTAATAATAATCAAATTGGGGTTCTTTTGGCATGTTATGGTAAGTGTATTAACCATATAGTGTAAGAAAACAAAAGGACACGGTAAAAGTTAAATTATTTAACTTAGAGTTAAATCTAATTGATAAGGTTAAAATAATAACCTAAACTTGTCTAAATCCTATTGGTTGATAGGATTTCAACCCATCCCCACTTTAGCTTCCAAATAAGACCCTTTGGAGCCATTATAAACCTATTTTGACTTTAATATAAAATAATATTTTGAGATATTCCTAAGGTTCCCCTCTCCTCCCTTATAAAAGGGCACCTCCTCCCCCTACTCCTCACACCAATTTGAGAACTCAAGCTCGGAAAACCCCTGCCATTATCTCCTCTCCACTTCCCTAGAATAATCCTATAGGTCCTGGTCTTCTTCAAAGACCAATATTAGTTCCCTAAGTGGAGGATTCAAAGAAGCGTTCCAAAGAAGAGGTAATATCCATTACTGATCTTTTCAATTTCTTTCTTCTTCAACTTCTTCTTCTTTAGTTGTTTCATGATAAAGTAATAACATCAGTATTACTTACATACTGATATGTTATTATAAATATGAAACAACCCTAATTCACCTTCTATCCATCCTATGGAAAAATGAAATCACCGCACGTGCGTACGTACGGAATACCGTCTCCATGCCGTGGTGTAATCTATTTTCCACCATCACCTTACAAGGATGGGTATAATTGTGTAATGAGTAAATATTTATGATTATTATAAAGTAATATTGATACGGAAATAATATACATATACTCCAATACAATTCCACGATCATAGGAACGATATCATCAATCGTGTGTACGTACGGAATACCGTCTCCACGATGTAATGCGACTTGTTCTACATGATCATCATTAAATAGTAATTATATAAATGAATTGAATGAATAAATATGTTATATGTTACACTAATACCATTCTGGATATAATGTATCTATAACCTTAAAAGATGAATAAGAATTTATTCAGCAAAACACGCATAAGAACAAAAGGCAATAAAGACCCGAGTAACAAGTAACAATGAAATATTACTAACAAGAAGCTAAGAATATGACCATATATGATATCATATCAATATGTATGATTCTGGAATAAGTCAATAACACTATTTAAACCATTATACAGGAGCTTCGGACACATACAAAGCAAATCGGACCTAATGTAAGGGAAATATCACAATCTCATTTTTATCCGAGATTGTTTATTCGTAAGTATTTACTGGGGTGTATTTTATCATCCACATACATGTTTCATAAATATGTAATATTATTTCCATCCACCTACAATTTTTTAAATCCATTTTTACCCTTCGGTGTGTTTTTAGTAAAATAATATGATAGGAATCTTTTGTCGTTTTTTCGTACGAGGTACTTTTTGAGTTTTCCGACAAAAGTACGAAGAATGTTTTTTTAACTTATACGGCATGAATGGATTTCTAAAACATTATTTCCAAGAAGATTTATTTTCATGTATTAAAGTTTATTTTGAATCAACTTCTTTTAGTTTAAAATTGTATGACATGTTAAGAAAGGAAAAGTGTTTTTGAAGTAGAAAGGATATTTTCCTCAAGAATGGAGTTCAAGTATTTTATCATAATTATTTTCCATCTAAGATAATAAAAGGGTTCTGTTTTTAGCCCTATTATTACAAGGATTTGATTATGTTGTGATAGAAATATTTTTATGAATTCCTTTATCTTATATGAATTGTTTTATGATGTCATGTTGTTTAAAAATCCCATTTTTATTACATGGGTTACGCTATGATGTATGGTTTAAGATTATGTGGCACACATAAGAAAGGATTCATTATAAGATGGGTGGCACCTATATCTCCCTCCAATGTATTGGGTAAAGATTTATATCTCATGAGATAGACATGGCTGGAATGGAAGGTTATTTCGGTTCAGTGATACAGGACTGAAACGAGGATTGAACTCGGTTCAGAAAGGGACTTTGTCCACTAAGATAGTCTTGGCAATGAGTCATGACTAACAAGAAATGATTTTCCATGATTATGTGTGCATGGCAGAAAGTTTAAAGTTTCATGTTATGGTTATGGGGATCTCATTTTCACTTCTATGATTTATTCCATGTTAAGATATTATGATCTCTTTTGCAGGTTATGATTTTAAAAAAGATATGATATGATTTTTATTTCCTTTATTTGCCCTTGCTGAGCATTTGTGCTCACCCTTTTATGTTTTCTTTTCCCCAGGTCAGGAAGATGGATATTAAGTAGAATATGCTAAAAGGGACCCTAGATATGATGAAAAAAATGGGAGACACTGTAGAAGATTTATGAACCAGTTGTTTATGTTTCCCAATTTCTAAAGACACTATACCTATACGGTCCTTTGTGGTTTTGTCATATGTTGTAATAAGTGTGCTTCAATTTTGAAGTATCAACAATGTATGTAAAGTATGGGTCATTATAAAAAGTATCCCAATATACTCACATTTACTAAAAAGTTATAATACATTTAAATATTTAGTCACCCTTAAATATAGCATAGCTATTGAATACCTTATATATAGAAATATTAATTATTAAAAATTCTTCCTAATCACATAACCATCAAATTCCATCTTATTCCTGCAAAATTATTTCTTTAAAACAAAAATATAAATCATTCACTACGATTCAACAATTTCATGTTGGGACCAAGATGGATGGAGAAGGCTTTTGGAAGTAATAAGATGTTTATTTTAAAAGATTGTGGTCTTTTATTGTTAATGAAAATAATGAATCACCTTATTTTTGTATTTATGGGTTATTGGAATCACATATAAAAATTAGTATTTTGACTGAAAATGCAAAAGAAAGATCACCATAATTAGAAGAAGTTTTCTTGAAGAAAATGCTTATTGGACTCATCATGGGTCTGAAATGAGGTTCTAATCATAATACAGAATAAAATGAAATTTGTAATGGAATTGATAAAAATATGATTATTATTATTTTTTATTCTAAAAAGTCATAAGTATTTGGTAAAACTCATGATACAAGATTGATGATAGAGAGGGGGAGTGACGCCAATCGTATTATAGATCAATTGGAAAGAGATATGTTGTTGAAAGAAAATGAAGTAATTTTAATTCCTAATATAGGTCATAAAATTCGAAACAAGATCTTAATAATATTCAATGTCACATGTAATTCATGATACAATAAGAAGTTTGTGAAGGAAGAAATATCCCCAATGCTGAAAATTATCGATCTCAATCCATCAGTGGGAGATCACTAGAAGACGTTTTGTTGGATGGGATGGTATATTGGAATGTGAAAATATGAATATTCTTGTTTCCAGTCAGACCAATAATAAAAAAATATTTAAATCATCAAATAAAGGAGTTCGTGGGTATCGTAATCATAAAAAGAGAAGAAGTTTTGAATGATGAAGCTACAAGAACCAGTCCACCAGATTCATAGTGCCACTGAGTCATCGTAATGGATTTTGGAACTGATTAATAATATTAGATTACTTTTTATGATGAATACAATGTCTTATAAGTGGTATAATTATTTATGGTATGTTTTTGGGACCAATGAATACATGTAAGAATAAGGGTTTATCGTGACTAATAAGATGAAGAAAATTAGAGATTAATCATTAATGTAATCAACTATTTCAATCAAGATGAATTGTTTTTGGTTTTTAAAATAGGAACATTGTGTTCCCAAAAAATTAGGTCAATAGGAAAGAAGAAGAATAATCTTGCTTAGAGACTATTTTAAGTGTTGTCAAATGGTGACTAAAATCATTCTTAAAGAGCTTGAAGTTTGAAGAATATGTTTTCATTTGTTCTTATCAGTAGATACAGAGCATCATAATGATATGACATATATTTTAAATTTTTCACATTTGGTATAGAGAAACATATTTAAGAATATTATATCTTTATCATAATGACTAAATTGGAATGCGAATATTAGTCTTTCAATTGGTTTGTAACAACACAATGAGACATCCTCATTTCTAATCTCTGTCATAGTGATTCAAGAAAATAGGAGTGACCAAATGCCTTTTTCATGATAAAGAAATTGTAATAGGAAAATAATAATCGGAAATTAGGATCAGATATGAGTTTTAAATGAAATTATGATGTAAGATGAAGTTATGAGAAGATTTGAGAAGATTCCAGAAGAGTTGAGTAGTATTGAAAAATTCATAAATGCATCCGGAATTCAAAAGAAATAGTGATTTTGGGAAATTTTTATAAATGGAAAAATATATTTTTAATCCATATCAAACCTTTTTAAGTTGGATATAAATGAAGAAAGTACATTGTACATTCTGACTTGGATGTCCTGTTGAGAATAATAGAGAGAAACTCTGAGTTTCTAGGGAGAAGATGTTTCTAGATGGGTTTTTGTTGATAAGTATTGATGGTTAAATGAATTAAAGGAGAAGTGAGATTATTTTATTCCACTAATTATTATATCAATCTAGACCATCATACTAGGAATTGAAATGGTATTTTTGGACTGAGGAAGAAGTATTTTAGATTCCTTCTGAGGTATTATAATAGAGAAAAATTATCATATTGATAAATCAATCATGGGAATCGTATTGGGAAATTAGATTGAATTTCATTACAAATTCCATGAATTTTTTCCCAACTTATGGGTTATAAATTTATTTTTTTAAAATCATATTTATGAAATTTGAGCAAGAAGCAATCTATCATCATTGTTAAAAAAGTTATCTTACTTCGTTTCATGGTATTTTAAGTGAAATTACTATTTTATTGATCGTAGATATATATGAGTATATGGGAAAATCCTACTCATTATATTCCACACAAAAATATTTTTTTTTCTAGTGGATTGTGTGGTATTGGATTATTTCTAAACCATGCCAATGATGTAGCTACTCTTGTTGAGAAGTTAAACTTGTAAATTCTTATGTTCTTGTGGATGTTGGTTTGATTTTTTTTAGATAAGAAGGAAATATTTAATAAGATGATAAGGTTGTTTCAAAAATAAGTAAACATAAATGAAACAAAAATCACTGATTCACCCCTACCCCTCTTAGTGATAAAACAGTATTTATGGGAACTTTTAAGTCATATCAGAATGAAAGATCCCATAGTTTTCACATTGCTAATTTTTTGAAGTGTTGATAATGGATAGTTTGTATAATGTCAATAGTAAGGGAATTCTAGTTTTTTATGGTATGAACTATCATATCAAGTATGATAGAAGGTTCCCATATATTATGTCACTAGGATATGGAGTTCTTGAATCTAAAATAGATGGATTTCCTCCAATTTATTATAAATTCCCACTTACATGTTTTGATAAGAATAACCACGAGAATGATGGAATGGATAAAAATTCCTTAATCACTTCACTTTTTGAGAGTGAGTATTTAATGGTAAAGGGTGTTTCCATAGACAAAGATATATAGGAAAAGTTGAAAATCATATATGAAGGAAATAAAATCGTGATGAAAGAATGTTTTTTAATTTGGAGGCTGAAGTATGAAGATATAAAAATGGGTGAGTATGAATCTATTGGGGGTTTCTTCACTACGATAAATTAAATTATCATCACTATCAGATGTCTTGGTGAAAAGCTGGAGGAACCTATAGTTTGTAAAAAGATCTACATAATTCTTCCTGAAAAGATTGATGTTAAAGTATCTTCATTGTAAGATATATATTTTGAAACATTATCTCTATATAATGATTATTGTACTCTCATTACTTATGAAATGTGAAGGGAGAGATTCATTAAGTTAAAATAAAATGTTGATAGAGGAATGTATTTCATGGTGGGCAAGAAAAAAAATCTACGAATGTTCATGAGAAAGATTATGTGGTTGAATCTATCGTCAAATATTATGTATGAATAATCAAAATGAAATTTTATACTTATTTATTAACAATGTGAGAAGAGGTATAGGTAAATAAAAAGGGGAGGTACCCTAGAATATTATTTAATGTGGACCATTAGGGAACTTTGTAGAAAATATTCCTTGAAGAAATAAATAAGAGGATAGTGTAGAATAATAAATAATTATAATAATGTCATGGAAGAAACATATTGATAAAGATAAATCCTATTCCAAAGGAAAGAGTAGAAAAAGAATCAAATATAAAAGAAGAATTTTCTTATCTAATGATTATGAAGAAGAATAATGTAAAGATAAATATGAAAAAACTATTGAGAAGGCTAGAGAGAATACTATTATTGAAATAGTGAACAATGAATAATCTAGAAGAAACTAGTTTAGAATTTCATCTCAAAAAATAATTAAAATAGCTCCAGAATATCATTAGAAAGCTTGAAAAGAAAATTGGAAAGTTTAGAAATAAAAACTCCTCATCAAACAGTCATGAATATTTTCCTAATGAGAATGTAAAATTTCTGGAATAGATTAATTATTTGAATAAATCTCTTGAGAAAGAAAAGTGTTGTAATGAATATCTGGAAGTTTAGTTGATTAGAAAATAAGAAGAGTAAGTACATGTCCAACAAAAGCATTCTAAATCTGACCGAAGGGAGAGAGGTTTCAAAAAATCTATCACTAAAGTTAGTGAATTCTTAATAAAGGATGAGAAAAAGAAGAATAAAAATTTACCTTCAAATTTAAGATTAAATATGGAATTTTTCCTATGAAAAATAAAGATGAGAAAGTTATGTATATGGTTAAAACCAACAAAGTGGAGAAGAAAAAAGATTCAAAAAATTCTCTTTCGAGAAAACCTTCTAGATATTTTGAATAAGAAAATGTTCATACAAATTTTGGTTATAATAATGGTTAAAAAGAACTGAGTTGAGAAGGATGATTCTTATTGAAACCATAATTGTTTGTGGTTATCGAAGTTCAGATAAGAAGGTAGTTTAGAAACATGATCACAACTCTTGTCAGTATGGAAGTTATAGAGTAAAATATTATTTCTATCGATATTACAGGTGTTGTGGTCGATAGGATCATATAGAAAATATGAGTTGGTTTAATCAAAAACATTATCACAATTCCAAAAATTATAGATGGGAAATTTTTAGGAGGAGTTAATATCCTCGAAGGAAGAAGTATGTGAAATATGTTAAGAAGAAACCTGAGAAGGTTGGTATGAATGTTAAAAGTAAATTCCAAACTCTAGAAACAATTTTTGAAAGATGTGAAAATCGTAGGAACCTGTAAAATGGATGTCTTGTTTTATTTCCAGTATTAAAAATGTTATTTAACAAATATCAGAAACCAGATGTTAAGAAATTTAAAGGTATGGAAAATGATTTTTATGTTGAAACTGATTTGAAATCTATAAAAGGATAATGATCTTGGATTCATGATAGTGGGAGTTCTTCTCATATTATAGGAGACAAAAATTTCTTGATGAATGTAAAAGAATTCAAAAAAAGAACAATGAAATTTGGAAATGATGAATCTCTTTGATTTTATGGTGTTGGATCAACCATCATTGTGGAAGAGAAGTTGAAATCGAAATGGATTTTTTTATTAACGGACTGAAACAGAACATTCATAGTGTTTTAGAAAAATTTGAGGAGGGAAATAAGGTTTTTTCAGAAGATATTTTTTAATAAAAATAGGGGATGATGGAAAGACGATCACAAGAGGCCAACACACAAAATAAATATTTTCTATGTTTGTGGAATATAAAATTCTTGATACTTGGGAAAGGTAGAAGAAAATCAGTTGGGTTATAAATGGACGGAACACATGTTTCATAGAAACAAGAGAAAATTATCAATATGAGATATTTTCCAAGATATTCTTAATGTCTTAAGAAAAAGGTTTTGGTCTCATGTTATTTTTTAGAAAGGACAAATTAAAAATCTGTGAATAAGAAAATTGATAGTTGTTCTAAAAAAGCCCTAGAAGTTATCCATTATGATATCTCTAGGATGATTATAAAACAATAAACTAATGAAGATAATTACTTTATCACTTTCATTAAACAATTTACTCACAATTATTATGTGATTTATATGGTACAAAATTTATATGCTTTAAAAATAATTAAATGATTCAGGAGGAAATATTAATAAAATGTGAGTAATCAGTGAAGACGTTGAGAACTAAAATTTTTGGGAATACAAAAATAAATAATTTGAATGTTATCTCAAGAAACATTGAATTCAGAATTAATTTAGTTCACCATACACTACTCAACAAAATGGGGTTTCTAAAAGGAAAAATAGAAGTTTGGTGGAAATGGGGAGAATTATGTAGTATGTACATGGTATTTCTCATTACTCTTTGAGGCAGTCCATGGGAAAGTCTATTTATAGAAAAAATTTATTTTCTATAGGAAATTTTCAGTTATGATTATATATGAAATATCTTATGAGAAAAATCAGGGTTTAATGCCCTTAAGAGTGTTTGGGAGTCCATTTATCATAAATAAGAAATGTGTAAACTTGGGAAAGTTTGAGTATATAGGTGAATATGGAATTTTTCTTCTATATTCTCTATAATAAAGTGGTTATAGACGTTTCAACCATAAAATTGGAAGAATAGTTGATTCTATTGATAAGGAACTTATTGAAAATTCCAAGGAATATGATAAGAATTTTGGTGATGATAAGGAAGATGAGCAGGATAAATAAATTTCTGTTAACCATTATGATATATATACAATAAAATTCTAATCCTACTCAAGATTTAGAATCATTCTCAATTATATCCATTGATGTGGATTAAACTCGAATATATCATCCTAGAATAAGAAATAAAGTTGAATCTATGAACATAATTTGTGATCAACATAATATGGTTCAAAAATGAATAACATCAAAAGAAATTATACCTAATTATTTATATTCAAAAGTTGAGTCGAAATATGTGAATGAGGCTTTTGAGCATCCAAAATGGGATCATTCTATGAATTAAGAGTTTGATTAGTTAGGAAATAACAATACTTGCCAACTCGTACCCAAAACATAGAATAAAAAGTATATTTTGAGAAAGTGGGTTTTTTTGAATAACCAAATAAAGACGGTGAAGTGGTAAGAAACAAAGAAATATTAGTGAGAAATGGTTATTCAAAAATTGAAGTCATTTATTTTTATGAGCCTTTTTCTCTAGTGGAAAGGTTAGAATCAATTTGAATATTCTAATCCATAGCTAAACAATGAAGTTACAATGTTTTTTTGGTGGAATTGAAATCATCATTTTTTAAATTGTGATCTTGATGAGGAAAATTATATTGAGAAAACATGTGGATTTATTATTGGGAAATAAGAATGTTATGTGTGTAAGAAGAATTAGTCCTTGTATAGTTTAAAAAAATATCTGAGGGAATGGTATTAAAAATTATATTCATTCTTTATGAATATATGTTTTAATAATGAAATAGTTGATAACAACATTAACATCAAATAAATTCAGGAGTCTTCCATTATTGTAATTGTTTATATTGATAACATTATCTTTGGTGGGAAAGATGAAAGAACATGGGGAATGGTTTCAAAATATTTGAAAAAAAATGATTCATATGGTAATGCTTGGGGGAAAATAAATACATTATTGGGTTAAAAATATTATAATATAAGGAAGATATTTTTATATGTCAAGAAATGTATGTAAAGGTACTTCTTATGAAGTTTGGAATAGAAAATTCAAAATTAGTTCCCCCACCAATTTTGTTGGGAACCAATTTTTTACATGATATATAAGGAAAAAAAGTTGATTCGAAAGAGTTTTGAAAGATGATAGGAATATTATTTTATTTGAATACCAAAAGACTCGAAATTGTTAATGTTGTTAAATTTTGTGAAATATTTAAATGTTACCGAAAATAATTATATTTTCTGGTTGGAAAACAATTCTAAGATATATCAAATCAACATAAAATTTTGTAATTTATTATGATATCATAGAAAATATTCACTTATTTTTGCATTTAAATGATGATTAGGAAGGAAATGATAATGATAAAAGATCCACATACGAGGGAGTTTTCTTTCCAAATAAATGTTTGTTTAATTAGCAAATAACGAGAAAAAAAATTAAATAACTCTTAGAATGGATGATGTTAAGTATGTATCATCCACTCAAGATGCTACCCAACATATTTGGATAAAGAATCAAGTAGGTTAATTATATATTGATTTGAAGTTAACCTTGCTATTAGGATGTGATAAAAAAAGTGAAATCAACCTTAAGAGGAACCCAATACAACATTTTCATTCAAACCATATTGATACCAAATATCATTTCATTAAATAGAATGTAGATTATAATGAATAAAAAATCTAGATTATGATCCTACATCAGAACAAGTTGCTTAAATTTTCACAAAACCATCACCGAAGGAACCTTTTCATAAATTGAGTTTGATCATGGGCGTGCAACCTATTTATCATCAGTATTGAGGTGTATTTTATTGTCCCCTCTATTATCTTATATTTTGATATTGATGTCAAGGGGGGGAATTGTTTCATAAGTGTATCCTGATGAAATATTGTTTAAAGTGGGAGTTATGGGTATGTTGTGACATCATCATGTAAGTGTGCGACGTTTTCTAACTGTTTATTACAGTGTCTGTAGGAAATGAAACTTTTTTTACAATAAAGTGGAAGAAGAAGAATATTGTAAATAAAAGATAGAGGTTTCATGAGTCACTAATTTTGGACCTCATGTATTTTCTATCAATAATTTCTATTTTCTATAATGTGTTAGCTCATACAGTCTTATAATTATCGATCTAAAATCCAAAGATTAAGGATACAATGCTTACATATTTATGAATCTTGTTTGACAAAAAAATCCAAAGGGGGATATTTTTTGGATCTTGTTTTAAGGAGAAATATTTTAGTAGTAAGAAGAATTTTTTTAAAAAATGTATTGACTTTTTTGTTATAGAAGATAAGGAATCGCCTCACTTTGTATTTTTTTGTTATTAGACTCACAAATATTATTCCGGATTTCAGACTCAAAATGCAGAAGAAATTAAATTGTAATGGGAAGAAGTTTTCTAGAAGAAAATTCTTATCTAACTGACCTTAGTTTTTTAATAAGGTTCTATTCATAATATGAAATGTAAATAGATTAAGCCTGGATAGGATATAAATATAATGATGATTTTATATTTTTTATTTCAAAAAATTCGTATGTATTTGGTAAAACATGTGATGAAAGATTGATGAAAGAAAGTGGTAGTGCTGCTAATTATATTCTGACTCAGTTGGAAAGAATGGTGTTTCTAGAAGAAAGGGAATTTATAATACTTTCCAATATAATTCATTGGATGCTAAAGCTAATCTTTAACACATTCAAATACATGAGGAATTCATGATACATTTATAAGATTGTGAATGAAGAAAATTACCTGAAGCCTAAACATTCTAGTCTCAGTCCATTGGTGTTAGATCACCCAACATAAAAGTTTTTTGTTGTCTAGGAAGGTTGATCGGAACACGGAAATATACATTTTTTAGTCAAACTAATAATAAAAAAATATTTAAATCACTAGAGAAAGTATTTAATTGGTATCATAATCAGAAAAATAGAAGATGATTCAAATGTCAAACTTCTGAAAATGGTCCTTCAGACTAGTAGTGACATCGATTAATTGTAATTAATTATGACACCAATTCATATTATTGTAATCTTTTTATGTCATATGTATAGTCTTATCCAAGGAAGAATGGTTCGTGGGAATTCTTTGAGACCAATGAATACATAAAATAATAAAAGTTTTTTTCACCTACATAAAGAAGATAATCAGAGATTAATCAACAATGTAGTCAACCATTTAAATGAATATGAATAGTTTATTATTTTTCAAGTGGGAAATTTGTTTTACATATCAAGTGGGTCAAGAGAAAAGATGAATAATATTATTATTTAGATATTTAAGGATGTTTTTTTAAAGGGGGACTAAAATATTTCATGAAGATCTTGATGTTTTAAGAATATATTTTCTTTCATTTTCATCAGTAGATATAGAGAATCGTAATGAGAATACAGATGATTTATATGTTTCAAATTTGGTATAAATAAATGTATTGAATAATATTTCATCTTCATTATAATGAGTAAATCATAATGGGCATATTAGTCTTTAAATTTGTGTTGTGAAAAATAATGTGACTTCTTCAGTTCTTATTTATTTACAAGTGGGTTAATAAAATCAGAGTGACCAAATGCCTTTATCATAATTAAGAAATAATAATGGGAAATCATAATGAGAAAATAGTTTGTAATGAAATTATGAATAATGTTTAAGTAGTGAGATGATTTGAGAAGAGTCATAAGTCATTGAAGAAGTCATCAATGAATCCAGAAATCAAGGGAAATAGAGATTTTAGGTTATTTTGATAAGCGAGAAAAGATTTTTGGAATAGTAAACCAATAGTTTTAGGATACAATTAAAGGAGAAAGTACTTTGTACTTTTTGAAATGGATGTAATATTGAGATGAAGAGAGAGAAGCTGAGAGGTTCTAAAGAGAAGAAGTTTTTAGATTGGGATTTGTTGAAAATGTTTTCCAAGTGGAATAATCAAAGGAGAACATGGAAGATTGTATTTTTCTAATTATAGTATCGAGTTGGATCATGAGACTAGAAATCATATTCGGATTTATAGACTCAGGTAGAAGTAGTTCATATTGTTTCAAAGTCATGCTGATAGATAAAAATTATAATATAGAGGAACCAGATTGGGAAATCAGATTGAGTTTCATTACAAAGTCCATGAAGTTCTTAATAGATTATGGATAAATAATTGGAGATTTTTTTAGGAAAATAATATTTTTGAAATTTGATCATGAAGAACTGAATCATGAATATTACAAAAATTATCATACTTCATTTTGTGCTACATGAAGCTTATGTACTGTTGTATTGATAACAGTTCCACATGAGTATAAGAACATATCCTACCCATTTAATTCCACATAAAATAATTGCTTTCTAGTGTATTGTGTGGTATTTTATTTTTTAAAACCCATAACAAGGACTTATATACTATTCTTGAGTAGTGAACCTTGTAAATTCTCGTGTTCCTATGGAATTCTATTTTTTAGCAAGGAAATAAATCTTTAACAGGAGAAGAAGGTTGTTTTTGAAATATGAAAAAATAAAATAAGAATATGTAACTGATTAAAATCACCCACTCTTAGTGATACAAAAATCATTATTGGCCACCTACATGTCAAAATATTGGAAATTAAATAATTCATACATTTCATATGTCATTTTAATTTTCCTTATATTAAATTTTAAAGGAATTTGGTAATACTGAACATTTATATGTACCATCCTTATGATCCCATTCATGAGCCTTCTCCTTAGTACATTAATGATTATAATTTTTAGAATCCACACATTTAAAACATTCATTTGGTAAATCAGGAACCTATTATTTACCCTTCATAGAGTTTACTAAATGAATCCTTTTTTCCTTCAAATATTATTTCCTTATGACCTCCTTTTCTTCTTATAAAACAGCTTCCATTCCTTTAAGACATTTTCTTATGTGATTAATTTTATATTCCTGATTCATAGTTTGTCAATTATATTTCCCTTTATGATAATTGTCACATGAACTTACACAGGGATTTATTTTTCTAATATTATATTCATTAGGAAGCACACCGAAGTTATGGTGGTTAATCATTATTTCTGATATTTTGTATAGAATAACCACAAGAGTTCTCAGTAAATCACCAATTTCATTTTGTTACTCATTAATACTACAATGAAATTTTCCTTCACATCTATTTTTACTCTAGTGATTGATGGTTCTATACATTTACTAAAATAAAAAATAATATTGTGAGCATATCAATAAATCAAAATAAACCATCTTATGAGGAATATGAACACTAATATATCATTAATCATGTTATCTCAATCTCAATCAATTTATCCAATATTACTATGAATCTCCCTACCATGATAACCATTTTTGTTATGTATGACTTTTAGATTACGCTTAATTAACATCGTAACATCTAATGTTATCTAAAACATTTAATAATACCAACTGTAAGGGAAAAACCATAATCCTAGCATATTCGAGTGATTTTAAACTAAAATTCACATTTTTTAAGTTCCCAATAACCTTTTCAGTTTAGATTTTTAAAGAATTAGGTCATTAATCACTCATAACAACTCAAATATTAAAAATTATACAATTTTACTCAATATCCATTTTTTCAAAAACAAAAACATTTTAAAATAAAACATGGTTTCTTTTCATGCTCAATATTCCTAATTTTCTAATTGATCTTATCTATAACTACCCTGCTCTATATTACATAATTAAACATGATTTATTACATAAAAAATCACTTGATATAACATAAAGGATTAAGAGGTCTAGTGTCTTTGGGGATTAAGAACATTACATAACAACAGAAATCATATAACGCAACATCTTATTGAAAACATCCTTTACATGACCACTACATTACCTCGTACTTAACATTGAATAGGATAACCCGAGGACATGAAACAAAAGGGTTAGATATAAAGACCAGTAAGGGAATAAACATGGAATAACATGAGGAATACAAAACACGTTAGAAAATAGACCTATGAATAGAGTAGAAGATAAACATGAACAGAAATTAATGATAAATCATGCTAATCATAACTTGGAAATGTAGCAACAACACTTAACATGGAATTAGTTTGAGGCAAGGCTCATTTCACATGGAGCATGAGTAAACCTTAATTTCACATTAAGCACGACTAAAGCCTCATTACACTTGAATTATCCTGAGTAAAAACCCATTTTACATGATGCATCATGATAGAATACTTGACCCAATTCATTGGAGCGCTATTAGGGTTCACCCATCTTAAACATTTCATTTCATGCATTAGTGTTCCACATGGATTCATTAAACATAATTATTTATTAAATGATAAAAGAGTGTGGAATTCATAAATGAAACAATTTAAACAATAAGTAAATGTGTATAAATGTGAATACCTTTGATAGAGATGTGGGAATGGTATTCACTACACAATGACTTTGTCTTGGAAAATCTCGGTGCAATTTTGACAGCGTAACGGCGTGACATAAGAACTCAGAAAAATGGTTTATGAGAGAGAAATGTGTGTCTCATCATATATAAATTATGTTTATAGTAAGGGGTAATATAGATACATGTCCCAACAATTGTAATATAATTTAGATTCACGATACAAAGAATTACTTGAATGTAAATGAGAATAGAGAAATTCCTTACGGAATTTCAGCATGGTAACAGGTGTACATGGAAGGAATTAATGAGGGAGAAATGGGATCTCTCATTAGTTAACCATGAATATGTCAATACAGGGGAGGTGAAAAATCATACTCCAACATTTATATTTGAAAATAAAAGGGCATAACAATATAAGGAGACTTGGTCATAAATATGGAAAGTGAGAATTCCTTACTTGGAAGTGTGCTTCCAAAGGCTTGGGAATGTCTTCAGAGAGGGTTATTGGTAGATTGAGATGCCTTGTGATAATTATAGAGAGATAAGGGCAGAGTTTTGATGAACTCCAAAGGCTTTGAGTGAAGAGGAAGTGAATGATTGGGTGGATTTTTATAGGAAATGAGAAGGAATTCATTATTATTTAGGTTTGGGATACCTCACATTAAACTAATCAAAACCACAAACCAACCAATGATTTTTTACCATGGTTTCTTCCAAAGGGGAGAGTAAAACAATATTTTATAAGGCCTATTGATGAAATTCATAAAATAATAGGGTTTCTTATGTGGAGGTGAGTCACACTCTCAAGGAAAACAATTTAAAAAGACAAAATATTTTATTAGTATTGAAGGGTCCACTAAAGCATTGTAAAATAAATTAAAAAAACCCGAAATCACATTATTTTAATGATAAAACAAATATCGGCCGAAAATAATGTTTATAGTATTTTATTACATCACTATTTGGTCATTATGATGTCATAAAATACATTATATATTTAAATGGTATTTAATTTTTACCCAAAAATTCAACTATCTCAGAAAATTATGAAAAATTCACCGTTGGATAATTTTGATGTCCTGATTCAAAAAATAATATTTATTTTATATAAATAATTTTATAAATATATGAATTTTTACTTTTAAAATAATCTAACATTTATTAAAAATTCATGGGTTTTGACAAAAACAGCCTTCAAACATTAATAAAAATTACAATTACATTCATAAAATTATACGATCATTTATATTTAATTAAATGTAATTTAATAATGATATTAATTTATTAAAATATTATTTAATAAAATAATCCATTAATTCATCAAAATATATTTCTTTGTTGAATATTATCTAATAATACTATTTGTGCTATAAAAATTATTTACAAAGTAACAATGATAAAAAATAATGTATATTCTAAATACAAGAATAATGTGAATAATTGTAGTACTAGGTTCTTGTTACATAACCCCTTAAGAACCCACATAAGTCCTTAGGTTAAGGTTCACGATGGTGATATACTCTTGTGGGGGTATGAATAACATTGCTCGAGTGGTAATCTCTATAAACATCTACTTCTCTCATAGGCGGTTCCACTCGAGCTTAACGTATTCAAGATTTTAATGTCCCAGTTCGGGGTACCACTCCATGGGTGCCATGAACCCGGTTCACCACATGACCTCAAGCGCATTTTCCCAAATGCCAGAGGCTGTCGACTAGCAGTGAGGGCCCAGGTCTGATACCTAGGAAACTATGCCCTCATTTTTCAAAGTGTAATGCAATGGAATAAAATAAAAACATGCAACAATAGTGGGAGAAATAATCCATACACATTTAATATAACAACTGTATTAAAAGACAACCAACCAGATATATAGATACAATGCAACATGTCTCAAGTTCTAAGAAAACAACCAGAACATGTCACATAGCAGTACAATACAATACAGAGTACCATAAAACAGTACACAACAACCAGTAGCATCGTGACGCAAAGCCCGGTCCCATGCTCCCCTTATCCTCAGTAGTAATCAAGTATATGTATAGGGACCCTTTCCCTTATCCACACCTACAGAAACGTAATCTGTTTGGGATGAAAAGCATGACCCAAATAGGGTATGAGAAATAAATCCCAATAGGCACCCACCAAAGGCTCATGACCAACTGTGTGAAAGTATGCAAAAACAGTGTGCAATAGTAAAATGCAACAAAGTAAGAAGTACATAAAAGTAACTAACGTAACCACTTATATTTCCATTTAAATATCCATTTAATCATTTTTTTTAAAATATCACTATAGTGAATATTCTAAGCAAACCGTCAGTGTCCTCATACACGCAATCCCTTACCCTCATGTAATCAGAAACGTAACCCGCAGGTAAATGCCCATAGGTATAATAGATATTTCCCTCAGGAATAAAAGTTTCATCCACAAGCACAGAGTGTATTTCCCATAGGCATGGAAGAAGTTGCCCTCTGGCAAAAAGATGCACTGCCCTCAGGCTAAGTAAAACAATTCCCTTGGGCTGAACAAGTAACCGGGCCATGCCCAACATGTAAACAAGAAATATACATGCAATACAAAATGAAATTCCTCTCATGGAAATTATACAATCATCAATTTAAAGTCATACCCTCGGGTATCCTGGCCAAATGGCTAAACAGAGGAACGCACCGCCGGGGTGGTCCTGGATCCATGCAACGATCCCAAACAACAGTTTATTATCACAATTAATTACCTAATCAATTTTAGGTATCTAAAATTGCAGAGGACTCACCCACACGACACCCCAACATGGGTTCGTGGCACAACGGTACATAAAACACACAACAGTTGGAAATTAAACACAAAACCACATACCTTAAACGCCCCTGATCAGTATACTCGAATGACGTTCCATGAATCATCCCAGAACAAGGTAGATCTGAGGTGAAATAAAACTCGTTTAATCCCAAATAACTTCCATTAGAGTAATAATTGGAAATAACTACATTAAGAGATGAGGGGTCTTACCCGTGCGGTTCCAACAAGATCGTCTGAGGTGGAAACGGATTCCCGACGCTCGATCTGGAGATCCTCGAAGATTCAGTTATCCCCTCTCGATCTCTCATCCAGTTTTAAGCCTTCCCTGTGATCAATGTTGTATACTACCCATTTTATGCGAAAAAAACAAAGTACACGGCGTGTACTTCCGAGTACACGGAATGTACATTCTTCATTTAACTATTCATCTGGAGGCACCGCAAAACTATTCATCTGTTGACATCATTACACGGTGTGTATTACCAACTACAAGGCGTGTATTGTCGCCTAGCTGGCGGTTGCTTCCACCACCTTACTATTTCGTCTGCTGACAAACTACACGGCGTGTAAAGGACCACTACACGATATTTAGTTGGTTTTTACACCCTTCATTGCCGACATGGCTACACGCCCTTTGTACTCATCCAATACGGCCAAAAGTACACTACCTGTGATAAAGTACACGGTGTGTACTTCAAAAATTTAGGATTTTTCCCTATTTTCCTTATTTTCTCAAACACACATAAGGAAAAGAGAAAACAGGAAACTAGTACCTCAAAAATAAGTACCGGGTTCTTACAAACCTTCCCCCTTAAAACAATTTTTCCCCAAATTGCCTTTCCAAGGGTGGAAAAGATAAAGCTCAGAACAACTCTAAACACTGAGCACGTACGTCGGTCTTCTACTCCCAGGTTTCATCCTGCACTCAGCCATGCTGCCATAGCACCTATAAAAGAGGAACTGGCCTATCTCGAAGAACCTTTATGATCCTATCAATGATACGAATCAGATGATCCTCGAAGGAGGCATCTACCTGATGCTCAACCTCCTCGGGATGAAAAATGTGAGACGGGTCTGAATGATAGCGGTGCAACTGAGATACATGGAAGACGTCGTGCATGTCTCGGTACCTCTATGGTAACTGCAACTTATAGACTACCAGCTCGAATCTCTCCCAAATCTCAAATGGTCCGACATACCTCGGTGAAATTTTACCCTATCTTTTGATCCGTATGTGTCCCATCCATGGCGAAACACGTATGAAAACCTGATCCCAGACCACGAACTCCAAAGGACATCTGTGGCGATGAGCATAATATTTCTGATGAGACTGTGTGGTAGCCATCTGCTTCTGGATCAACTGGACCTACTCAGAAGTCTCCTACACGAGACATTGTCCCAGTAAAGCTACCTCACCTGCCTCTAACTAGCACAAAGGTGATCAGAATGGCCTACCATATAATTCCTTTTATGGTTCCATTTCTATATTTTCCTACAAACTGTTATAATAGGAAAACATGACTAGGCGTATATTCTTCTCCCAAGAGCCCCGAAAGTCTAGGACACATGCACACAACATGTCCTCAAGTACCTATATCATTCGCTCTGACTGGACATCGGTCTGAGGGTGGTATGTTGTGCTCAAAATCACCTAGGTACCCAGTGCCCTCTGAAAAATCTACCAAAAATGAGACGAAAAATGGGTGTCCCTATCTGAAACAATATAACGAGGGAATCCATGAAGACGTACGACCTCTCGGATATACAACTTCCTGAGCTCGTCTTCTCTGAAGGTCTCCTTGATCAGAAAAAATTGAGCTACCTTTGTGAGTCTATCCACAACAACCCACAGGACATCATTGCCTCGAGGTGACCTTGGAAACCCAATCATAAAGCCCATCACGACATCATTCCATTTCCACTCTAGAATATGTAACTGTTGTAACAGTCTGGCTGGCCTCTAGTGCTCCGCCTTCACCAGCTAACAGGTGGAACACCTCATATCCAAACTAGCTACATCCCTCTTCATACCCGGCCACCAGTACTAACGTCACAAGTCATAGTACATCTTGGTAACTCCAGGATGAACTTCCCAAACTGGAGCATGAAACTGCCACATCAGCTCCTCGCGTATATCCCCTGGAACCCACACTCGTCCATGGAAACGCAAAACTTCATCATCGCCTATCATCCAACCATGAGAAGGGTCCTCAATGGTTATCGACTCTCATATAACTAGGCCTTCTAAATCAGATAGATGTATCATCCTCACTCTATCCAGAAAGGTAAAAGTCACATCTAAAGATTAAAGATAGGTCTGCCCCTAACAGTTGTGCACCTCCAAATGCATCTTAGAGAACAAATCCATAATTTTTCATTCACCACTGGCCTCTTGCACTACCTTTATCTGAGTCTTCCTGATCAATGTATCAGCTACTGAAATACCCTTACCAGGTGTATAGGCAAGCTTAAAATCGAAGGACTGAAGGTATTCCACCCACCTTCACTGCCTCAAATTCAAGTCACGCTATGTAGAGATATACTTGGGACTTTTTTGGTCTGTGAAAACCACAAAATGTTCTCCCAAGAGATAGTGTCTACAACAGCGTAACGCATGCCCAATTGAAGCCAACTCAAGATCCTACGTCGGGAAATTCCGCTCATGTGGCCTCAACTGCTGAGACCCGTATGCAACAACTCGATCACCCAGCATCAACACAACTCCTAGCCCAAAACCTGATGCATCACATTTAACTATGTAGTTATTTCCCTGCTCTGGGTGTATCAGGATTGGTGTTGATGTTAACATTCCCTTCATCTCTTGGAAGGCTATCTCACAAGATTCTTACCAAACGAACTTCACACCCTTCATATTCAAACCCGTCAACGACGATGCTAAGCGGGATAAGTCATGTATGAAGCGTTTGTAGTAACCATCCACCCCCAAGAAACTTTGTATCTCATATACATTCATAGGTTGCTCCCAGGATACTACTGCTCACACCTTCTCTGATTCTACTGCAACACCTGACTTTGAGATGATATGACCTAGGAATTGTATCTGGTCCATCCAAAAGTGGCACTTTGAGAGCTTATCATATAGCTGATGCTCTCTCAATGTACTCAATACAATATCAAGAAGGGTGGCATGGTCGTATTAATTGTGAGAGTAGACCAAGATGTCGTCCATGTATACTACCACAAATGAATCCAAATAGGGATGGAACACACGATTCATCAGAGAAATGAAACTGATGGTGCATTCGGGGGTCCGAACGGCATAACCGTATACTCATATAGACTATACCTGTTACTAAAAGCTATGAGAGGTATATCAGATGTTCTAACACCCAGCTAATGATATCCTGATCTCAAGTCAATATTTGAGTACACTCGTGCTCCACGAAGTTGGTCAAAATATCATCAATCCTTTTCAAGGGATACAGGTTATTAATTTTCAACTGGTTCAGCTTCTGATAATCCACATAGAGTCTAAGGGTACCGTATGCCTTCTTCACAAAAAGGACAGTAGAACCCCACAGAGAAGTACTGGGTCGGATAAAACCCTTTGACTGTAACTCCTATAACTACCTATTCAGCTCATGAAACACTAGTGTAGCCATTCTCTAAGGAGGAATGGACACCCGTGTTGCTTCTGGCACAATCTCAGTAGAGAAATCCACCTCTTGCTCTAGAGGAAGACCTGAAAATTCATCTGGGAAGACATCCCTAAAATGATCAACAACTAGAAGGAAATCCTTCTGACAAGTCCCCTAGTCGTCCAGATATATGCTCGCAATCTAGGTTTTGACTCCACCTCGACCACGATGGTCTGGTCCAGCTGGACTCGCCTGAACGTCCCAATCGCCCTTGTATAGAAAATATCCACCCTCTGGTGACGTGAAACTCACCCTGCGACTATAAAAATCCACAAAGGCTCTAAAAAAACCAACCAGTCAATCCCAAGAATGATATCATAGCACGTCATCTCTATGACATAGAGGTCGCAAAGAAAGTAACACCCACCAACCTCAGGGGGCACTCCTTGCACTAACGCACACCAGTCGTTCTAGTCCCCAACGGAGTGTCTAATATCATAAAAATAGAAGAATTAGAAACACAGAGCCCAAATATCTCCCCAATAGGTACAGATATGAAACTATGTGTAGCGCCCGTATCAAAAAGTACTGAAGATAAGACAGAAGCTACTAGAATAGTAACTCTGATAGTAGAAGGTCTGGGATCCTGCTCCTGCTGGGTTTGTTGCACTGTATATGCCTACCCAGTGCCATGACCCTACAACATAGCCCTGCTACCCTGAGCTATCCCGAACTGCTGCCTTTGAGATCCTGGTGTCTGGCTACCATGGCCACGTCCACCATCCCTGCATGCACACCCTGACGTATTCCAGTTTCCCGACTTGTAAGAAGATGTTGGTCCTGATCTCGCACTCAGAGTCTATACAGAACCCCTCTCACTATCCACTAGTAGAAACTCCCAGCAAAAGCGCTACAGATGACCCATACTCCTGCAAGCTCGGCACTCCACTGGGTCTCGTGGACACTTAGGTCTTTTTTACCCTTCCTTACCACTCTGGTAGCACATGACCTAGACACTTGAAACATTCTATTGGCTGGTACTGCCACCCTAAGAGAAGTCCATCCGTCTCTTCCTCTTACGCATAGAATTAGTACCATAAACTGGTGCTGAAACACCCTGGCCCACACCACTAGCACCCCGCAGGTTTCTCTCTGTAATCAGTGCCTTGTTAAAAATAGCATGTACTAAAGGAAACCTGAAAACATTCACCAGTGCTCGGATGTCATATCAATGACCATCCTTGAAGCATCTGTCTCTCATCATCTCATCACCCACCACAATGGGTGAAAAATGCTGAATCTCGGTTAAACTAGTTGAATAATCCATCACTGACGTAGCGCCCTACTGCAGATTCATGAACTCTCGAGCTCTATCTGCCGTCAGCGTCTCTGGGAAGAAGAAGACATAGAAGGATCTTTAGAAATATTCCCACGCCATGACTTTTTGGTGCTCTGACTGGGTGGTAAAATCCCACCACCTCTTGGCGGAATCACGCAGCACGTAAGTCGCGAGCTTGACCCTCCACCATAGAGGCGTCTCTAGGTGCTCAAAAATAGTCTGCATCGACCCCAGCCAAGACTCTGCAGCCTGTGGTATGCCATCCCTTGAAAAATTAGGCAGATGCTGATGCTGAAGGATATGAGTCAGCTCGGCCATAGATGTGGCAGCTGGCGGTGCTCCATGAAAGGTCTGCATGAACCGCATAAAGGCTTCACGGAACTGCGCCTCCATGCCGGTGTCGGGTATAACGGTCGGCACCACATCTGGCTCTACATGAGGATCAAATGGAATCCCATGTCCCACCATCTCCAGAGTATAATCGTTGCTGCTCTCCTGGCGAAAAACGCATGGTCGTCTTGACGGCATGACTCTACAAGGTCAAAACATACCTTAGAACAATATTATCAAAGACCGAAAATGAATAAAACCAAAAGTGAACAGGAGGAAAAAAGTATTCAGGATTGGAAAAACCAGACTACATGGCGTTTATACTGACTACACTCCCTGTACTTGACTTCTCTTCCCCTGCCCGGGTCCTTCTACATAGCCAAGCCACACTGCTCCCGTTAAACAAAACTACATGGAGTGTATATAATCTACACGGTCTGTATGGTATAATTTTCCAAATATCCGTGTCTTTTGTGACACGGCTGACTACTCGGCTTGATATAACACGGTGTGTTACACCCGCAAACGGCATGTACACTCCTCCATCTTCAAAGCCACACGGCTAAGTCCACACGGCCTGTCCTCAGACAAGACCGCACGGCGTGTCCGACAGGTACACGGCGTGTAATAGACAAGCTTCGCTGACCCATGTTGTTAGTTACATGGCTGGATAGACAGCTCCAACTACACTGCGTGTTCAATATACACACGGCGTGTACACGAAGGATTACACTGACTCGTGTTTTTAGTTACACGGTCGGATCCCAGGTCAAACTACACGGCGTGTTCCACAGTAGACACAGCATGTATGTATTAAGGTATCCCCCGTCCATGTTTATAGTTACACGGGCGGACTCCGGGTCAATACTACACAACATGTACATCTGGTACATGGCGTGTTCTCCCAAAATTCTTTCCTTCCACGTGTCGCCGCCCACAATGATTGTGACACGGGGAGAAACTACACGGCGTGTACTCAGGGTACACGGCATGTACTCAAATTTTTTTCTTTTCTTCCCTAAGAGAAGAACATACACGGAGTTTTTAAGGTACTACACGGTGTATATAATGGGTGTCTAGACAATATGCCTCAGAAACATCTCCAGAATCCAGAAAATGGAGAAAAACAACACCTAAGTGCCAAATTACGATCTGTGAGGGCCCATACTCACCGCTAATCAATGTTTGGCATCTTATATGTGCTATAACCGGATAAACAGCCAACGATCTACTAAATTTCGGTCAATGAGGGCCCATACTCTCCAAAAACCAAAGTTTGGCGTCCATTCCATAAACAGGCTCACACAATAGTACCCTATCAAATAGCATGTATCTATCCAAGTAGCTATCACAACAACATGCTTTTTCTAGCACACCATCTATCACAACAACATGCAATTTTCTAATGCTCCTACATGGCATCGAAACTATGCTTGTCATGTGATTTCTAGCATGTGCCTAAATGATGCATGATATGGTATACCCTCATGTCATTTGGTTGCAACTAAATAGAACCCATGAATAAAATATAAATAGCACAATACAAGTGTGTCACCCTTCGGTGAAAATCTATCCAACTGTAAAATTGGAAAATCAAAAAAATTGAAATAGGAGGTAAATTTCCTTTTCCCGGTACACGGGTTAGCTATGCCCGGGCACAACCTATTTCCAACTATCGTTCTCATCTTATCCCTGACTAAGGCACCAAATAGTATGTCAATGAAAAGAACTCCTTTGATATCACATTGTAACGTCCCGGTTCTGGGTACCACTCTACGGGTGCCCCGAACCCGGTTCACCACATTACCTCAAGATCATTTCCCCAAATGCCAGAGGCTGCCGACTAGCAGCGATGGCCCAGGTCTGATAGTGGGGAAACTATGACCTCATTTTTGAAAGTGTACCGCAGCGGAATAAAATAATAATATACAACAAAAGTGGAAGAAATAATCCATACACATTTAATATAATAATTGTAGTAAAAGAAAACCAACCCGATATATGGATATGATGAAACATGTCTCAAGTTCAAAGAAAACAGCCAGAACATGTTACACAGCAGTACAATACAATATAGTGTACAATAAAATAGAACACAAAAACCGGTACCATCACAAGCCAAAGCCCGGTCCCATGCTCCCCTACTCCTCAGTAGCAACCAAGTACCTGTATAGGGACCCTTTCCGTTATCCACACCAGCAGAAATGTAATCTGTTTGGGCCAAAAAGCATGACCCAAATAGGGTGTGAGAAATAAATCCCAGTAGGCACCCATCAAAGGCCTGTGCCCAACTGTGTGAGAATATCCAACAATAGAGTGTTGTAGTAAAATGAAACAAAGTAAGAATTACTGAAAAGTAACTAACATAACTGGTTATATTTCCATTTAAATATCCATTTAATAATTTATTTTAAAATATCACCAAAGTGAATTTTTTTAGTAAAAACTCAGTGTCTTCAAACATGCAATCCCTTACTCTCAGGTAATCAGAAACATAACCCACAGGTAATTTCCCACATGAATAACATATATTTCCCTTAGGCGTACAAATTTTCACCTATAAGCACAAAGTCTATAGCCCATAGTCATAGAAGAAGTTTCCCTTAGGCTAAAAGATGCACTTCCCTTAAGTTAAGTAAAACACTGCCCTCGGGATAAAAAAAGTAACCGGGACATGCCCAATATGTAGACAAGAAATATACATGAAATACAAAATGCAATTCCTCTCATGGAAATTCTACAATCGTCACTTTAAAGGCATAACCTATGGTATCTTTTCCAAATGGCTAAACAGAGGAACGCACCCCCGGGGTGGTCCTGGATCCATGAAATGATCCCAAACAATAGTTTATTATCACAATTAATTACCTATTCAATTCTAGGTATTTGAAATATCTATTTCCTTAGCCACACGACACACCAACATGGGTTCGTGGCATAATGGTACACAAAACGCACAATAGTTGGAAATTAAACACCATGAAACCTATCGTAAACGCCCCTAATCAGTATACTTGAGCGACGTTCCACAAATCGTCCCAGAACGAGGTAGATCTGAGGTGAATGATAACCCGCTTAAAACAAAATAACTTCAATTATAGGAATAATTGGAAATAACTACGTTAGGAGATGAGAGGGCATACCGACGCGGTTCCAACGAGATCGTCCGAGGCGGAAACGGCTTCTCGATGCTTGATCTGGAGATCCTCAAAGATTTGGTTGTCCCCTCTCGAGTTCCCGTCTGGTTCTAAGCCTTCCATGTGAACAGGTTTGGCTATTTCCCATTTTAAGGAAAAAAAACAAAGTTCACGGCATGTACTTCCATGTACACGGTGTGTAATTCCTTCATTTAACTGTTCATCTAGTGGCACCGCCAATCTGTTCATCTGTCAAATTGAGTACACGGCGTGTATTCCCGACTACACAGCGTGTACTACCGCCTATCTGGTGGTTCCTTCTACCACCTTACTATTTTGTCTGCTGACTGACTACATGGCATTTAAGGGACCACTACATGGCGTGTAGTTGGTTTTTACACCATTAATCACCGACATGGCTACACGCCCTGTGTACTCATCCCACACGGCCAAAAGTACACGACGTGTGAAAAAGTACACGGCTTGTACTTCCAAAATTTAGTATTTTTCTTTATTTTTCCTTATTTTCTCAAAAACACTTAAGGAAAAGAGAAAAGAAGAAACATGTACCTCAAAAATAAGAATCGGGTTCTTACAAAGATCATCTTGGGATTGGTCAAGAGCGAAGCCCAATGACGGCACCTCCTTTATGAGCTCTGACAAATGGAATTCGTATGGGGAAAGTCTATTGGATGAGGCCATCACTTCTTTTTTCTGTGTAAATTGGATTCGTTAATGATCTATATTTATAATAATCATGTGATCACTGTTCAAGAACTATATTATAAAAAGTCATAATTCTTAATGGTATTTTATGAATCCAAAACATTAAGCCAAATAAGTTCATACATTTTACATAACCATAAGAAGAAATTTAAATAGACCAAGAGAAAATTTTTATTAATAAATTTTTGGGTCGTTACAATCTTCTCCCCTTAAGAAATTTCACCTTTGAAATTTCCTTTTCCCATACTAAAAAAGATATTGGTAACTCTACATCATCACTTACTATGATTCCCATGCTGCTTCTTTAAACTTGTGGCTTCTCCACAACACCTTGACGAGGGGCATTGCCTTATTTCGTAGAAATTTTTCTCTATGAACTATGATCTTCATTGGATGCTTCTTTTAAGAAAGATCATCATCTAACTGTACTACCTCTGAAGAGAGTACATGTGAAGGGTATGGTATGTAATTACTTAAGAGTGAAACATGAAGACATAAAGAACTTTGGTCATAGTAGGTGGAAGCGCAAGTCGATAGGCCACAACACTGACACAATCAAGAATATAGAAGGGGATGATGTACCTAGGACTTAACTTCCCCTTATTTCGAAACCTCATGACCTTATTCCACTGAGATATGTGTAGAAACACCATGTCTCAAACTTTGAACTCAAGGTTTCATCGACTGTTATCTGCAGAACTCTTATGTCCACGTTGGGCTGCCTTGATATGATACTGAATGTTTTTCACCTTCTCCCCAATTTCATCAACCATTTCTGGTCCTAAAAGCTTACACTCATCGAATTCATCCCAACATGCTGGTGTTCTTCACCTCTTCCCACACATGTCTTTATAAGGTGTCCTTAGGATTCTCAAGTTGAAACTGTTATTATAGGATAATTTAACCATAGGAAGATGTTTATCCCATCCTCATTTAATGTCCATTGTATATGATATTAACATATGTTTCAGTGTCTGAATAGTTCACTCAGATTGGCCATTAGTTTGAGGATGATATGTCATACTGAAGTTCAGTTCAGTATCCAGAGTTGGTTGAAGAATTTTCCAAATCATAGAGGTGAATCTTGGATCTCAATCAAATTCAATATATAGTGGTACTCCATTTAGCCCTACCATATCCCAGATATATATCTATTCTAGTTGATCCAATGATAAATCCTCCTGAATTTCAATAATGTGTGCAGACATTGTAAGATGATCGACAACAACCCAGATTGCATTTTTGCCTTTGGATATCTTCCGAAGTCTTGTGACAATGTCCATGGTGATATTCTCCCATTTCCATGCTGGTATAGGCAATGGTTGAATCATATCCTTAGAATTATACCTCTCTACCCTTACTTTCTGACACACCAGACACATTGATGTATATTCAGCAATCTCCCTTTTCATATTATCCCACCAATAATGCTCTCGTAGATCTTGATAAATCTTTCTGTTTCCTGGTTGGATAGAGAAATTTGACCTATATGCATCTTCCAAAAGTTTCTTCTTCAGATCCAGACATGATGGAACACATAGTCTTTTCCCAAGTCTCACAATTCCCTCTTCATTAACATTGAACTCTGAGATTTTCCATTTTCTGATAGCTTACACTTTCTTCTGAATTCCCACATAATCATTTTGAGCATCCTTTAACCTTTCCAAAAGAGATGGTTGAGCAATAATTTGTGAAAGGATTAATGATGTTCCCTTCTCTATAATTCCCATGTACATATTTATAAAATCTAAGAAGATTAGATCCTTTTCAATTCTCATCAATTATATAATCACTAGGTCCTTTTTATGAAGGTCATCCACTACCTTATTCTTTTCCCAGAGTGGTAATTGATTGAACAATCATATTTTTTTATCAGCACTAACTATCTTCATTGGTTCATGTTCAACTCATTCTGTGTAAAAATATACTTGAGGTTTTTGTGATCTGTATATATTTCACACTTCTCCCCATATAGATAATTCAGTGAAAATTTTAAAGATAAGATCAACTCATCCAACAATAGATCATGTGTTGGATAATTATTCTCATAAAATTTAAATTTCCTTGAAACCTAGGAAATGACATTGTCATTATGCATCAATACACAACCCATTCCCTTCTTCGAAGCATCACTGAATACCCCAAACATTTCTCCACTTGTGGGTAAATTGATCTTGGGAACAGTGATAAGCCTTCTTTTCAACTATTTGAAGCTTTCTTTGCATTTATCACTCCAAGAATACTTTACTCACTTCTGAGTTATCTTGGTATGAGGGTTGAAAAATCGTGAGAAATTTCTCACAATTAGTCGATATTATCCAGCCAACCCCAATAATCTATTGATATCTGTTACCAATGTTGGCCTCAGTCATCCCTCTATTATAATTGTCTTGGAGGGATCCATATATATCCCATTGGTTGTGATGATATGGACTAAGAATGAGACCTACTTCAACTAGAACTCACACTTGATATACTTTTCATAGAGATTCACCTTTCTCAAGGTCTCTAGTATTGTTTTAGATGCTCCTAATGATCCTCCTTGGTTTTGGAGTATATTATAATATCACCTATATAGAATACCACAATTTTGTAAAGGTTATCTCTAAAGACTATATTCATCATGTCCAGGAATATTACTAGAGGATTAGTGAGTCTTAATTTCATTATTATGAATTCATAGTGCATGTATCATGTACGAAAAGCAGTATTGGGGATATCTTCATTCTTCACCCTTACATGATAATATCCCAACCACAAATTGACCTTGGAGAAGTATTGTTATCCATGCAGCTAATCAAAAAAATCATAAATTCATGGGAGATGATACTTGTTTTTTATCATGATTTTGTTAAGCTCACAATAATGGATGCTAAGGTGCATTGACCCATCCTTCTTCTTGACAAAGAGGACTGGGGCACCCCATGGTGAAGCACTTGGGCGTGTAAACCCTTTATCCAGATTCTCCTGTATTTGTTTCTTCATCTCCTCAAGCTCCACAATAGTCATTCAATACAGAGTCTTGGATATTGGAAATTACCCAGGTATAAGATCAATTGAGAATTCAACATTTCTTCTTGGAGGAAGACCAGGAAATTCCTCTGGAAACACTTTAGTGAATTCCCTTACAATAGTCATGTCTTCATGGATGGTTTCCACCTTATACTTTACCATCTGATCCAGATACACGTGCTCATAGGGATGTAAAGTCCATGGTTGAGATGATAAAGATAAAGAAGATTCATATTCCTCCTTTCACTTTTACTGAATCGTTGGTTGATTCTCCACATAGAGAGTGATTTCCCTCTCATGGCAATTTATGTTGGCTCTATATAAGGAAAGTCAATCCATGCCAAGAATTGTATAAAATTCTACTAGAGGGAGTATGATGAGGATTTTTGGGAAGTTAAATCAACAAATTATAATAGGGGAGGAGTTATATTCATGGGATGTAATTATATCCCTATTCTCTGTACTCATCGACATTATTAATTACATGATTTGTGGTGGTGTTGGGATTGTTCTACTAAACTTCTAGGATAAAAAAGAATGTGTAGAACTATGGACGATAACCCTACCTTTCACTTTTTTATTCTGGTTCTACTCATTTACTTTATCCATAAAAAACATAGGAAAGATAACTATTAAAAACATAAAGGGGAATCCAAAAGAAAAAAGGGATGAATTATAAATTTCTTTTATTTCCTTAATGTATGAATTTATAGGCTCAAATACATGTTGTCAATGATCTACTTTCTAACATATATTTTTAGTGGATTTTATTATTTCCTTAATAGTGGTTCATACTAAGCATGTGGATTTACCAATGCATATCCCTTGGGACTGTCATAACCAAGAGTGTAGTAAGGCCCATTTTCGTGTACTAATATACCCCAGGTCAAGCCCAATACTCCTTGTCAGGGTTTTCACCCCTAGGTACATATGTGCCAAAGCCGCCTCTACCTGCTCATATCTAGAAAAGGATGTATTTGCATGATAAACCACTTACACAATAATAAACAAAACATAGGTATGTTTTTATTATACTTAGTCTTATCCCTAAGGATTTAATTTGGGTTTTATAATCCTAATCCAAAAAATAACTAAACCTATCCTCTGATACCAACTATAACAACCCTTCTCTTTGTTACATAATTAAAAATGATTTATTACATAAAACATTCTCTTGATAGAACATAGAAGATCGATAGGTCTAGTGTCTTTGGGGCTTAGAAACATTACATAATAGCTTAAAGCATAGAACACAACATATTATTGAAAACATCATTTTCATGACCACTACATTCCCTCATACTTATCATTTCATAGGATAACCTGAGGACATGAATAAAAAAGGGTGAGCTATAAAGCCCAGTAAAGGAATAAAAATGGAATAACATGAGAAATAAAATACATGTTAGACCATAGGAATATCAATGGAGCACAAGAAAAACATGAACATAAAGTGATGATAAAGCATGATAATCATAACATGGAAATGCAACAACAACACTTACCTTGGAATTATCATGACCCA
This sequence comes from Viscum album, assembly GCA_963277665.1. NCBI lineage: Eukaryota > Viridiplantae > Streptophyta > Magnoliopsida > Santalales > Viscaceae > Viscum > Viscum album. Next base: position 1,174,696,960 of record OY728127.1, read on the forward strand.
AGGCTCATTGCACATGGAGCATGAGTAAACCCTCATTACACATGAAGAACAAGTAAAATGACATTTCACTTGAATTAGAATGATTAAACACCCATTTCACATCACGTATCATGATACAATACTTAACCCAATGCATTAGAGTTCTATTAGGGCGCACCCCTCTTAATCATTTTATTTCTTGCATAAGTGTGCCAGATGGATCATAAAACATGGATTCATTAAACAATATCATTTATTCCATGATAAAGGAGTGTGTAATTCATAAATGAAACTCTTTAATCAATACGTAAATATGCATACAGGTTAATAACCTTGATTGAGAAGTGGGCTTGGTATTCACTACACAATGACTTTGGCTTGGAAAATCACGATGCAATTTTGGAAGCATAATGGTGTGACATAAGAACTCATAAAAATGGTTTATGAGAGGGAAAGGGGTGCCTAATAATATGTACATTAAATTGATAGTAATAGGGTAATATAGATACATTTCCAAACAATTTTAATGGAATTTAGATTCATCATACAAAAGAATTACTTGAATGTAAATAAGGAGAGAGAAATTCCTTACGGAATTTCAGCATGGTAACGAGTATACATGGAATACATTAATGAGGGAGAAAGGGCATATCTCATTATTCAAAAATGAAGAGGGAAGTATGGGGGAGGTGTGAAATTATACCCAAACATTTATAATTGAGAATAAAAGGGCATAACAATATAAGTAAACTTTGACATAAATAAGGAAAGTGAGAATCCTTTACTTGGAAGTGTGCTTCCAAAGGCTTGGGAAAGGCTTGAGAGAGGATTTTTGGGAGCTTGGGGCGCCATGGGAGGATTATAGATAAAGTAGGGTAGATTTTGGACGAACTAAAAAGGATTTTAGTGAAGAGTAAGTGGGATCATGGGTGGTTTTATATGGAAAATGATAAGGAATTCTTTATTATTTAGGTTTGGTACACCTCACATTAAACTAATCAAAACCACAAACCATACCATGGTTTTTGCCAAAGGGGAATTTAAAACAACATTTTATAAGGACAATGGCATAAATTATTAAAATAATAGGGCTTCTTATGTGGAGGTGAGTCACACTCTCAAGGAAATCAATTTAAAAAGACAAAATGTTTTATAAGTTTTTAAGGGTCCAGTAGAGATTTGTAAAATAAATCAACCAAACTGAAAATAACATTATTTTAATGGTAAAAAATATATTGGCCGAACATAATGTTCATAGTATTTTATTACATCACTATTGGGTCATTATGATGTCATAAAACACATTACATATTTAAACGATATTTAATTTTTACCCAAAAATTTGATTGTCATGGAAAATTATGAAAAATTCACCACTGGATAATTTCAACATCCTGGTTCCAAAAATAATATTCATTTTATCTAAATAATTTTCAAAATATATGAATTATTACTTTTAAAAAAACTGATATTTATCGAAAATTCATGGGTTTTGACGAAAATAGCTTTCAAAACATAATAAAAATTACAATTGCATTCATAAAATTCTACGACAATTTATATATAATAAAAATTAATTTAATAATAATAATATTATTTTATTAAAATATTATTTAATTAAAAAATTTGTTAATTCATCAAAATAGATTTCTTAGTTGATTATTAAATAAAAATACTATTTTTTCTTTAAAAACTATTTACAAAGAAACAATAATAAAAATAATGTATATTCTCTATACAAGAATAATGTATATATTTGTAGTACTAGGGTGTTGTTACATAACCCCTTAAAACACATGCATAAGACCTTAGGGTAAGGTGTCTAATAGTGAGAGACTCTTGGGGTGGCTCGGATAACATTACTCGAGTGGTGATCTCTATTAACTTCCACTTCTCTTGTAGGCAGTTCTGATAGAGATTAACATATTCAAGATTGGATTGGGATTAGTCAAGAGCAAATACTAATTAAGCCACCACCGTTTTGAGCTCCAAAAAATGGTATTCCTACGGGGAAAGTCTATTGGATGAGGCCATCACTTCAATTTTATGAGTAAATTGGATTTTTTAAAGCCCTATATTTATACTAATCACATGATCATTGTTCAACGACTATATTTGCAATAATCACAATTGTTAATAGTATTTTAAAAATCCAAACATAAAAACAAATAAGTTCATACATTTTACCTAACCATAAGAAGACATTTAAATAGAAAAAGAGGAATTTTCTTTAATAAATTTTTGGGTCGTTACATTATCATTGTCTCTATTTTATCTTAAATCATTTCAATGAAATTTTAAAAATTGGGTTGAGAATAAAATCTCATTAAGGGACATAAAGGAAGGGAAAATGTTATTTGAGTGAAAATCAGTAAAAACAATTCATAAAACAAACCTTTCTATTCAGAAAAGGGAATAAACTTTCCCAAGAGATCAATATCATACTATTTGAAAATCAACAAATTTTCATTAAAACTCTTTAGAAAGAATATAAAAAATGTAGTTAAATTGGGTTACCATTTTAAATTTAACACTTAAAAATGGAGTAACCAATATGTCCGACCTCCAACTCTATATTACATAATTCATTTGAGGTTATCATGTAACCACCCATTCTTGGTTTATCATGGAAACACCCGTAATTGTTTTATCACATAAACACCCATCATTGGGAAATCACATAACCAACTATAATTGGTTTATCACATAACCATATTTCATTATAAGCAATTCACAAGAACCATAAAATAAACATATATAATGAAATATTTCATCATAAAAACAATCATTCAATTAAATTAACTTTCCATTTTGAAATTTCTCATTTTGAGAATTTTCTCACATACAATGGAAAAAAATATCATTGAAAGTAATCATATAAATTAGTATGTTGTTCTTAAAAATATAAAATGGACATGAATGTAGGTAATTCTATTTATACCATATATTTAATAGAAAAACTATTTTTTAAAAAATAACTTTAATAAATATTTTTAAAAGAATGTCCCTATCATAAAACCATTGAAATATCCCTTTTGAATATATATGAGAAAAATTAAAAAATTAAATTTCTAAAAACATTCATTTACACATAAAAATATTAAAATAAATAATATTAAAAAGATATAAATTAAATATAAATATTTAGAAAATATGACTTTATAACATTTAGAATTAGACATTTTAGTTAAAGAGTTCCTTATAAATATCATATCACGGAATTGAAAATAAATTAAATATTTTCTTTCTCTATAAATCCACATTATTTTTTTCAAATAATTCTCAATATATTTAAAAGTAATATCACTAATAATATTACCATGAAATAGTCAAGAAGTTTAATTTTAACCTAAATAGTGAAAATTGGGTTAAGAAATCCCTTACCTCACAATTCACATTAGATTCACTTAAAATAACCTCTATTATGATGGTTTAAATAATGTTATTCTCTTATTAAATAAGTATATTTATATTTATAAAACCTTATTTTATGATTTTATAATATCTTATAATCCATTCATTAATAAAATTTCATGTTTTTCATTGTTTGGGGTGCCTTTGTTTCATGGTTTCCTGATCAGTTCACATGAGTATAATTATAGATGTTCCCATAAAATGGAATTAAACATTTAGAAGTAGAATGAAATAGTATTAATGATATTAAATAAGTATTAATGGTCTTATATATCATTTTTATTTCTTATATAAGGAAGATTCATTATATAAAATTTCAATCATAACAATTTGTTTTATTTTGTTGGTTTTTCGGAACATCACAAACTAGTTTCATATTAGTTTACATTATGTGAGTATATCAGTTACAGAACATGAAATAGGATATAAAATTAATATTTAAATATAATTTGACAATAATTACACTTTTATGACTGGCTATTAAGGTAGTAATGGAAAATGAAAAATCCTAATTCACATAGATAGTAAACCGACATAATTTGGAAAATAATGTCATTACTATGAATAAGAGGAGATGCGAATTGAAATTGATATGATATATTGAATTTCAAAAAGAAAAAGAAAAAGTATACATGAATATTTAGTTATCATTCCTTTATTTACTAAGGTGTTGTGGAGAGAATAGTAGAAGAAAAGAAATTAAGAGAGGTACTTCAATAAAATTACATCTTAAATATCACCTCTTTAAGAGACCCTTGATGACCTTGGATTTGGTGTTTTTGTAAGACCATAAGTATTAGTAAATTGGGAGAGTGAGGATGAGATGATGTGATTGATATTTGAGGAAATTCAAGGCTTTTTATATAACAACACTTCTTTTTATTAGACAATTAAACATAATTTATTACATAAAATTCACTTGATACAACATAGAAGATCGAGAGGTCTAGTGACTTTGGGGATTAGGATGATTACATAACATCTTAAAACATAAAATAAAACATCTATATTGAAAACATCCTTTACATGACCACTACATTCCCTCGTACTTAGCATTGTGTAGGATAACCTGAGGACATGCATAAGAAAAGGGTGAGATATAATGACTAGTAAGGGAATAATCATGGAATAACATGAGGAATACAATACATTTTAGAAAATTGTATTATCAATAGAGAACGATATAAGACTAAAAATAAAGGTATGATAAATCATGATAATAATAACATGGAAATGTGGCAACAACAATTAACATGGAATTAGCATGAGCCAAAGCTCATTGCACATGGTGCATGAGTAAACCCTTATTGCACATGAAGCACGCATAAACCCTCATTGCACATGAATTAGCATGATTCATCACCCATTTCACATAATGTATCATGATACTATACTTTAGCCAATGCATTCGAGCGCTATAAGGGAGCACCCTTCTTAAACATTTCATTTCATGCATAAGTGTGCCACATGGATCATATAACATAGATTCATAAAATATCATCATTTATTCCTCGATAAATAAATGTGGAATTCATACATGACACTTTATAATCAATAAGTAAATGTTCATAAATGTTAATAGCCTTGGTAAATATATGGTCATGGTATTCACTTCACAATGACATTGGCTTGCAAAATTTGTGCAATTTCGGCAGCGTAACGGCGTGACGTAAGAATTCATAAAAATTGTTGATGAGAGATAAAGTAGTGTCTCATAAAATTTACATTAAATGGAAAGTAAGGGATGTCCTATAGATACATTTCCCAACAATTTTAATGGAATTTAGATGCATAATACAAAAAGGAATACTTGGATGTAAAAGAAGAGAGAGAAATCCCTCACGGAATTTCAGCATAGTAAGAGGTATACATGGGAGACATTTATTGAGAGATAAAGGGGTCTCCAATCATTAAAACCTAAAGAGGGAAATATGGGGGAGGTTAGAAACCATACCCCAAAATTTATAATTGATATTAAAAAAGGAATAACAATTTAAAAAATATTAGACAAAATGAGAAAGAAAGAAAAACCCTTACATGGAAGTGTGCTTCAAAAGGCCTGAGAGAAGCTTGAGAGAGGCTTATTGGGAGCTTGGGGAAACATGGGAGGATTATAAAAAGAGGAGGGAAGAGGTTGGACGAACTCAAAAGGCTTTTAGTGGGATGGAAGTGGGATCTAGGGTGGGTTTATATAGGAAAGGTGAGAGAATTCATTATTATTTAGGTTTGGGACACCTCACATTAAACTAATCCAAACCACAAACCAACCCATGGTTTTTGCCAATGGTTTTTCTCAAAGGGAAGTGGGAAAAAATATTTTATATGTAAAAATTCCAGAATTCTTAAAATAATGGGGTTTATTATGTGGAGGTGAGTCACACTCCCAAAGAAATAAATTTAAAAAGACAAGATGTTTATTTTGTCTTGAAGGGTCCATTAATGCTTTGTAAAATAAGTCAAAAAAACCCAAAATCACATTATTATAATGTTAAAATATATATTGGCGGGACATAAGGCTTGTATTATTTTATTACATTAATATTGGGTCATTATGATGTCATAAATTACATTATATATTTAAACGGTATATAATTTTTACACAAAAATTTGACTGTCTCAAAAAATTATGAAAAATTCACTATTGGATAATTTTGATGTCCTGATTCCAGAAATAATATTCATTTTATATAAATATTTTTCTAAATATGTTATTTTTCTCTATTAAAATAAAAACTGAAATTTATCGAAAATTCATGTGTTTTGACAAAAATGGCTTTCAAACCATAATAAAAATTACAATTTCATTCATAAAATTATACGATCATTTATATTTAATAAAAATTAATTTAATTATAATAATATTTTATTAAAATATTATTTAATTAAAAAATCCATTAATTCATCAAAATATATTTCTTAGTTGAATTTTAACTAAAAAATACTATTTGAGCTTCAAAAACTATTTACAATGTAACAATAATAAAATGAAAGTATACTCATTACTATATAAAAAATAATGTACATAACCATAGTGTTATGTTCGTGTTACATAACCCCTTATAACACCAGCATAAGACTAAAGAGTAAGGTGTGTGATGGTGACAAACTCTTGGGGTGGCTCGGATAACATTTCTATGGTGGTAATCTCTATCGACTTCCACTTCTCTCGTAGGTGGTCCTACTTGAATTTAACATATTCGAGCTCATCTTGGGCTTGGTCAAGAGTGAAGCCCAATAACACCACCTGTTTTCCAAACTCTAAAAAATAGGCTTTGTATGGGGCATGTCTACTGAATGAGGCCATTCCTTCTTCTTTTTTTGTATAAATTGGATTTGTTAAAACCCTATATTTATACTAATCATGTGATCACTATTCAACTCCTATATTAGAAATGGTCACAATTCTTAACATAAAACCAAAGAAGTTGAAAATTTATATAAACATTTTACAAAAAGAGATATTTAATTAGATCAAGAGGGATTTCCATTAATGAAAATTTTGGTTGTTACATTTTATTCTAAATGGGTTGGTAAAGAGTGGTATTTATACGTTACGAGAGGTGAGATTAAATGATTAAAATAATTATTATTTTATATTTAAAGCCAACCACATTGAGGTGAAATAAATTTAATTGACTTTTTATGAAAATTAAAATTTTATATGATGTATAGGGTCAATAAATACATATTAAAGCAATTAAATGATACAGTTTTTAGGTATTTTAAGTCGTTATCCTTTTAACATTAACTGGTATCATTTTTACCTATACCGTGGTATATACTTATTTTACCATATTAACTTTTCTATGCATAAAAATGAATTTGAAATTAAAAAATAATTTGGATATTTTTATTTCAAATATAAAAACCATTTATAGTATTCAATTAAAATATTTAAAAATTTTACTTTTAAAATAAACCCTTAGAAACAATGAAAAAGCAAGTTTTAAATGTGAACTGTTCAAAACATTGAAATGTTTTGAATAATCAATTTAAATATTAAATTAATTCCAATTACCTAATTTATATTTATTTATGTAAAATTTAACTTGTTATACTTTAAAACTAATTTAAAATATAATATAGATATATAAATTATTTAGATGAAAAATTTGTATTGAATTATAATGCAGTATTTTTTACTATCCATCAGAAAATGAGATATTTTATAAAAGCATAAAAAATCACCGTAAGATAATGTAAATTTTAATTTTTAAAAAATTAAGTTTATTTTTGAAAATAAAAATTATAAAAGTGTCAGAATTTTTATTTAAAATAGGCACATGAATAAATGGTAGAAAACCTTCCTTTTAAAAAAATATACAATTTTTGTTGAAAACATGATTTTTTTATTTTATCAAGGCAATCAAACTTATTGGATGAATTTAAAAACATTATATTGGATATAAATCATATATATATAATTATAATTATTATCTTTAATCAATATTTATTAACTTAGTTTAATAAGATAAAATTATTTTGGTTCCTAAAAATAGTTTTTTATATAAACATTTAATTTATATTAAATGTGTTTTTATTTTAATTTATAATTAATTGGTAACCAATGAATTTATATTATAAACATGTGTATAATGTATTTTCATACTTTATTTACTATCATTTCCTATATAATTCAAATGGCTAGGTGATAACTATAACATTTGAATATTAATATTTAATCATTTTTTATGATTGATGTGACATATCTTATATGATATTGAACATAGTGTTTCATTTTATAAATATTAGGGTGTTACTCATGTACATGGTGGTTTCATAGAGAAGTTAATTTATTAGTGTCTTATTAAGAGACATTGAGGATATAGTTTTATAACACCATCATGCTTCATACACGATTAGACATAATAGGATAATCTGATTATAATAAATAGTGTACATTCGTATGAGTTTGTATGTAGTTCTAGAATTATATTCTTTATTTATGGGTTTAATGGTTTGTTTTTAGATTCTAACCATGGAATTTAGGTGGTATAGGCAACGGCCATTGGGAAAGGGGCCTAAAATGTCACCCACTAAGTGTATTGAGAACCTAAGATAAATTCTATATGAATTTGACATGTTAAATAAATATTATTATCGTACATTGTTAAATAATTGTTAATGATTTATTGATTTCATATATTCAGTAACCAATTATTTGAGGGAATAAATATGATTTTAATATTTGATAAATATTTATTTATTGTTTAGTTTAATATAATATTTATTTATTTATTGGTGAATAATAAAGTCAAATTTATTTATTTCTCTAAATAACCATTATTTAGACCCGATAAATACTGAGGAGTATTTGAGGACTGAGTTTAATAGTGTAGTGATAAATGTTAGAATAAGTATTATTTAAATAAATATTAATATATTTATTCAATGAAATAATAAATTTTGTATCTATGATATTTTCTCATATCAAGTAAATAATGATAAATTTATTATTATTTAGACATGAGGTTCACTGGATTTTATGAGTCGTAAGGGGTTGTGTACAATTATTATTGTCAAACCATTAATATATTTAAACCTGGTTATGAAATTATATAACCCTAGTCGAACCAATATGATTTTTGGGCATAATGACTTAAAGAGAATCCTCTCTAGATTTAGAGAGATCCTCTTCAAGAACACTCTCAACAATATAGAGTGATCCCCTTCTACCACCTTCTTAATTTTAGAGAGAACAATGAGATTAATTACAGTCAAATTTATTCTTGTGGAAATCAGTGATGAATTATGCAAGTGATGGGATCATCCATGCTACTACCCATAGATTCTTACAGTGTAGATTAGTGGTTCATCGAGTAAGTGTGGACCACTGTTAGAGAGAATCTACACTTGATTCCATTGACAAAAATATGGTATGATGTGGATACTTTATGTAATCATTGAAAATGAGTGAAAAATAAAAATTATGTGATTCTTTATTAAAATAAATTAATTATAAATTAGATGTGAATTTTTTTTATCATCTTGGTTTTGGGTTTCTGTCAATTAATATTCGATCTAATTTCAATGGTCAGGACATTCTTTGTCCTGTAAATCTGAGAAATACCATATATTAGGACAAAAATATGAGTTGGTAACTTCAAAAAAGTTTCTTCCTATTTTTACAGAACCTTCATGTGGCATCAGAGTGGTCACATAATAATTCGTAATAATTTATTATTCATTTATCAATTATACAAATTGGTTGATATTTATTCACTTATATATATTTTTTTCATTAATTTGATGCTTAATTATCATATTTAAGGAATATTAATATGTATAATTAATGTTTCATATGATCTTAAATATAATTACAATATATAAATAGTGATTAGAGATTCAATTGTGAAGTGTTAAGGGTTCAGGATGAAAAACATGGTTACACAACGTATAGCCGAAAATACACATGGTGTAGCTAATTTCGTTATATATGGATGTTTCTTTAGATAAATTATGCACTAAGAGGTAAATAAAACATATTACATTTAATTTAAAATAAATGTTAACTAGTCCAGCCTTCCACATTGTTTTTCGGACAATACGAGTTATAGCTAGTGTGCACATCGTGTTATCCAAACTAGTTAGTGGTAAAATTATCACTAACTAAGTGGTAAAATACACGTTATACACCACATTAGACTAATAGTATAAAAAATTAATTCTATAAAAAATATATATCTAATAAACACACCATGAAACAAATTAATCTCAGCATTTAATGAACATGATACGTCAACAAACACATTACATAGTCACAGAATAAGTAGAACCCATGGCATGTAGCTCATTAGTACACATCGTGTATCTTTAATGAAGTACATGACGATTCCATGGGTGTCTATCATGGATACATGTTAGGAGACAAACATATAGTGTATCTCACTAGTACAACCCCTGTAGTCACCATGTAATGAAAAAAAATTACATAAATAATAACTAAATACAATAGTAAAAACTAATTACATTATTGAAAGATAGTGTTCTAACTATGTAACAAGTTTTTCATAATTAATAATTGCTCAATTATTTCCATATAATTATCATTAAATGATGGTAAAAATGTTAATTTTCAAAGATTCATCATGTGATGGTTTTATCCATTACATAATGAATAGACATTATGATGAAGCAATTAATTAATTAATTCAAACATGTTTATCTTAACAATGGAAAATGAATTGAAGTAAATGTTGGTTATTTTAAATTTTCATATTCATTTCATATATTCATATGACCATGAGATTATACCAATCCCTGTATGTGATTTGTTTATTTAATATATTATTATTTCATGGTTATTGAAATAATTTATTAAATTAAATAATGATATGTGAGTCATTCCACTCCTCTCATTATGTGTGGTCTAACGTTACTGAATTTTTTTTATAACTCCCTAACCAATATTTTTGTCACTCACTTTCTTGTTATTAAAATTATGCAAAAAATGGATCTTCCATGTGAGTGGATGTGGTTCATGTTTGGAGTTGAGGAAAAACCAATCTAGGAGGTAAATAGGATCACATGTTGAATACTGAAAATTGAACCAAAGATAGATCTAGGAATAAATTCCAAAGGTTAAATGGTTGGATTATCATCCCCTAGATAAACCAATAATAGAAATCTCATTGTAAATTCACTTTATTGATATTATTTCTATTAATTTCATGGTTAATTATTTATAGATTCTTAATAATTAAATAATTTAATTAATAATAATGAAATATTGAATTAAAATAAAAAACATTATATTTAAATTTTATCTAGACATGATTATTCACTTACATAAAACCCACTTAATATTAATAGGTGTGTAATAAGATAAAATGGGATGTTTATATATAAAGATAAAAACATCTCAAATAAACTATTGAGTAAGACGAGTCTAATGTTACTTGAATAAAAATGAAACCATATAATTATGTTCTTGCATGGCCAAACCTTGAACACATGGTTTTATTGGGTTATTTTTATAATAGCGTTGATTCAACTTATCCAAATCGGTATTGGGTTGAATGACCAAAATATGTTCAATATAATTTTGGAGGTAAGTTTTTGGGAAATTCAAGTCTACGATTTTGGGTTTCAAGAGTCCACTCGACATATCAAATAATTTTGATTTAATGTAGTTGCAATGTTACACCTATCTAAATTTAATAAATTTATTTATGTTGCCAATGACTAGGTCATAAGAAGAAATTAATGGATCCTTTCCACTAGAATATCTGGGTGGGATTATATTTTGAAACCAATGCTGTGTCATGTTGTATTTCAATAAAATAATGAGTGATTAATTAATTATATTAAATTTATTTTCTACAGTTTAATCCAAACAATTTAATAAAATATTTAGTTATTTATTATATAAATTAAAACCTAAATGAATTCTACAATATCACATTCATCCGTATTTGATAAGGATATCCTTTTCAATGGCTTAAATTTCTAGTAATGATATTTGCACTTGCATGTTAAACAACATAATGGATGGAAATTATATGCACTTGAAATACCTATTACCAAAATACATGGTAATGATGATAATAAGAATTAAATCTCACTTTATATGATACATTTGGATAATTCCACATATGTCCAAGGTTTCATTATATCTTCCATGTCTATTGAGATTATAAAGATACAAGAGGATTTGGTTGTGTGTAGAATCATGTATCACCTTCATGATCTTTATAAAGGGAATATGAGACTAGAGAGATATGATATTTCTAATGAACTACTCACATGTAATATTAGAGAGTTAGATCCAATTGGTCATCATGTAGTCAATCTAATTGTCTATATTGAGCACTTTCATATCATGGGATTTAAGATCCTTGGTGATCTATAAACAGATCTCATTTTGTTCTCACTATTAAATGGTTTTTGTAGTTGTATTAATAATTATAATATGATAAATAATGAAAATCCTCTCTCATAACTCCTTACCATGATTCTCTAAGTTGGAAAGGACATGATGCATGAAAACATGCAGTCCTTATAGTGAATAAATTGAATAATATGGTAAAGGGCATCAGAAATCACTCAATGTACAAAGATTCTAACCATTTTCCATCCAATAAAAGAAATATATAAATATAGAAAGTGTAAAAGGATGTTGTATGATTCACATGTGGTAATACAGTCCACTAGATTAAGAACACAACCGAGTTATAGAATAAAGAGAATGATTTTTTTCTATATATACATATTTGGTAGTAAATTTAGGTTAGTGTTCTCATATTTCTTTTAAAATTCAAGAAACGTGTGTCTTTAGGATAATTTTTAGAGTATTGGTGGATTTATAGGCTTCTAAAGTACCAAGGATGATGAATTTAGCCATTAGATAAAACCACCTCACATTAGTAACATTACTTATCAAGATTTTAATAAACTGTTATTATATTCCCACTATTACCAAGAAGATCATTATTTTCTTTCTCAATCATTGATGGATTTATTTTCATGTTTGAGAATAAATAATGCGACTTTTATAACAATGGACTTTTTTATTGAATGACATAACAAAATAATGGTATTTAGGTTTTAAATTTTGAAATCCATGTATTGATAATAGATAAAAAATAAAGATCACATGAATCATTTCATATTATGCCATGGAATCACTATCTTGTCTATATAATCAAGAAGTTCTTGAAAAAAATCAATCCATATTGTTATATAGACACTTTTAAGATAAAATATCACGAAATATGTCATGATTATTTATAAGAAAAAATGACTAACCAACCATTTGGTGGGTAATGTGAAAGGGTTGTAGAGATTCTAGAATTTTGATAAACTGATGTGTGCTGACCTTTTCCAGTAGAAGATACAATTATATATTCTAAATTCATTACTTTATTTATGATTTATGTATATATGTATATGTCTCCATAATGAGGTATAACTCCAATCCATTTGTGAAATTAAAATAATTCAAGAATAAAGTAGAGAATAAACTTTTTAAGAAGGTAGAGAAACATAAATCTAGTTAATGTGATGAATATCTTAATAAAGAGTTTATCAAACTTCTTCAGGTGCATGAAATAATATCCCAACCCACTCCTCCTAATACACCATAGTGAAATTGTGTTGGATAAGGGAGTAATTGTTCCTTTCTTGACATATTAGGGTCAATGATGATTTATGAATATATTATATGTTCCATTTGAGGAAATGCATTATAAAATGAAAAATACACACTAAATTGACTGTCAACCAAAATGGAAAATAGTATCCCATACCAGCTGTGGACTAAAAAGACTCCCATTTTGCTGAACTCTCAATCTTGGGGATGTGAGGAATTTTTTAAGGCCATAATCGGAAACAAACTAGCCCCCTATGGAATGAAGTGTATCTTCATAGGTTATTCAAATGAAACTAAGGGATATTACCTATACAGCACCATAGATAAAATATTTTTAGTCGACTGGTGTCCTAACTTCCTTGAGAAGAAACCCATCCTCAATATGGATAATGTAAGAAATATCAAATTCAATTAATTAGATACTCAATATACAAAATTTTGTTTTAGGGACACGTTTAATAGGACCCCATAGAAGAGGATGTTCTTTAAAAAATGTATTGTGTAGAAGAACCATAGACTTTAGAGAACCAAAATGATTTGGTTTTTTAGTTCCCAAATATAGTGAATCATTATTGGACAAAAATAATGATCCTATTTCTCTACAGGAGTTCACTGAAGCCTCTGTGATTCTTTCATCATCTCTGGTGGCATGGTTCATTCGGCGACAGCCCCCGATTGATTTGTTTGATAGGTATGTGAATGAGGAATGGGGTCTATCCTAGTGTGTTGTTGTTGGGATGTTAGGGCCGTGATAGATTCTTCTCTGCTTCTCGAGTGAGGAAGATTAAGTGCGTGCATGGTCTAGATCTGGAAGACCTGTTCAAGGATTTCACTTTCATCTATTCTGCTGGTCGTTCAATCTTTCTATGAAGAGGGAACCTTCGACCTTGAAGATTTTGATTCAAATTCCTAGCCTCCCACTGCCCTTCCAGAACCCAGTGTTACTCCCTTATATATGTAACTCTATTGGGAAATTTATCTATGTAGATCAGCGCACTTCTACTCTGAATCACCCGATAGTGGCACATTTCTCTATTGAAATGGATCTCTCTCAACCCCACTCGATGTGGTGTGGATTTTGATTGAGGGGGAGTATAGTTATTTTCAATCGATTTTCTACGAATCATGGACAAAACATTGTTCCTTCTGCAATAGATAGGGCCATAGTCTTCTTAAATGTCAAAAAAGCTCCATATTATTATGAGGTCGCCCCCCTGGTCTGTTTTGTGGGATCAATTCTCAAGTGGATGCTTCAGGGGGTGAGGAGTGTCCCCTTCCTACAGATGCGGATCAGACCATTCCAAGGGCCTCCTCTAGTCTCGTTTATTTTGGGGGTCAGATTGTATACATGACTAATTTATGTAAGGGTTGGTGAGGAATTTTTGGAGGTTCTCCATGAAACTCCATAGGAACCACAAAAGGCTACTCCAAAAAAACTCAAGGAAGCTATCCTAATAAAGGATGATAGTAAGGGGCATGAAACCTGTGTGTCTCCATATCACCTGGTATTGGAAGACATCCCAAATAATTTCTAATTTATGGGTTGAGGTCCTGAGCATATTAGAGCTCCAGACAATCCAAAGTTGGCCCCACATGCCTCCTTTTTTGCTTATAAGATTAAAGCATGAGGCCAAATGGTGTCTCTCAAAACCGATTTGCAGTGCTGGGAGAAGAGTACTGAAATAAAAGTGAAGATGGTATAGGGGTGGGTCAGGGACAAGACCCCTTGAGTGATGTGGTAATGTACCAAGAGTAAATGGATGAGGCTTCGGACCAGAATGATTCCAAGGAACTAGACATAGTGGAGGATTACCTTAGATCCTCTATGTGGAAGGGAAAGAACGAAATCATGGATTTTGATGGATTCATTTCGAACAATCAGAGGGCATGATGATGGAAGTATTACTACAAGATACCCAACCCTACTATAACCAGATCTTCTTCTAAGGGATAGTTTTCCCTGATGTCCTCTATAAGGTTTGGCTGCTCTACCCTGAACAGTTCCAAAGACCCTGGTCAACAAGAGGTGGTCGTCATCATTAAGGACCCGGTTAAGGGAATATTTGAGGATTCTTCTCTAGCTTCTCCTACAGGTGGTATGGATTTGATTGGTCAGGGTAAGCAGTGAAAAAGAAGGTTCCAAAGTTGATTCACAGTGCCAGAGGGCCTCAGTGCTGGAACATATGGATCTACTCATTCACTTGGATGATTAAATGGTTGAGTATTCTTTGTATATTAAGGCATTGAAGAAGATGATACCAATTCATGTGGATAATAAAAAGGATTAGGGTGAGTGGGCTAATAATAATGCTCACATTCTTTTTAGAGGATTCAACCTGGGGATGATTAGAAAGGAGGAATACAATAAATCTTCGGACAACATAGCGCTTCTATACATGGTCACATTTAAGGATTTCCCAGACACTCAGGTTAATGATATTACTTGAGTTTTTCTAGGTAAAATGATTCTCAGAAATTCACTCTTCTATTTAATAGATCTATAGTATCCTTTGGTACTGAAACTATTTAGTTGTGAGGGTTCCTAATTTTCCATTAAAAGTGCAAGTTTTAATAAAAAAAATTAACCTTGGAGGTAACAAAAGAATATTATCCATGCGTTTAAAAGTGGTTCAGTGAGATAATGGTCATAATAACTTGTAGTATATGTTGATTTCATATTTCTATTAGAAATTACATATCAATCATAAATACAGTTAAGTACTACCTAAACAAGTTCTTATCCATGAAAGGCTTAACTGAAGTAACATATATCCTTGGAATCAATGTCATTTGTGATAGATCCAAAAGTATTCTAAGGATAGGTCAACATACATTGTTTTTCCAAATTCAAAATTTGTTTAGTATGGAAGAATCCAAGAGGAGAATGGTTCCAATGTTCTATGGAATACATATTTCTAATAAAATGCATCCTTAGACCAAACTTGAAAAGAGAGGATGAGTAGGATATCATACACTTTTATGACATGATCCATCATGTAGGTCATGTTATGTATTAGGCTTGATGTTAATAATTCATGATTATGATTGGAAGAGATCAAGATTGTATAGGAGAATAATAATTTTATGTGATTTGAGTTATTATATTGTGTCTTAGGTGTACTTAGTATATATTCTTAGTATGTGGAGGAGAGGAGGATTTAATGAATATGGGATACACTGATTATAATTTACCAATAGTTCATAATGATCTGAAGTTATAGTTAATATACATCTTGATTCTTAATATAGGAGTCGTGAGCTAGAAGATTTCAAAGAAGTTAGTTGTTACTGATTCTACTATGGTGTCTGAAAATATATTGGCTTATGATTGATCCAAATAATAAGTTTATACACTCAACATTGTTCAAGATATTTTTGTGGTCCCTTCTAGTAAGGATTATCTCACATTGTAATATGATAATACTATAATGGTATCTCCTATAGTAGAGTCATGTTCACATCAATGGATGAGCATATAATTTAGAAATATCACCTCTTGAGGTATTTTTCTTATAGGTATGAGGTTATAGTGATTGGAGTTTCCATTAATTAAAACGTAGAGGACCCATTGTCTAATTCATTATAAGTATGAATATAATATGTGAGCTATTAGATTAATTTTTTTAGCAATTTTATGTAGTGAAAGTGGGGTTCTATTGGAGTTTATTCCCAATAACCAAATTCTATGTACTTTATGATTACTCGTATTTAGGGTTTTTGAATAATTATTAATGTTATTATCGCATCATGATTATTCTTTAGCCTAACATAATGTTTGATAATGATAAAAGAGTATGTGTCGCACTAAAATGTCATAGTTGTTCCTCTCTATGATGAGAACCTAGATGCTTCATGATAGTATTATTAAATACATGTTCTATGATCAGATGATATCATAAAAAAGGCATAGATGATATAGTATATCAAGGGTAGGGGACTCATAAGTCATTGATACTTTTTATTTTAATGTGCATACCTAATAATCTCATGAAAATAGATTATGATGTCTTGGAACACCAGTAGGAAATCCAAATTTATAGGTTTCATTGGATGTTCCTACATGTGGGCATGTGTGATAGTCTTTTTACATAAATATTATTATTAATATATATCTATTTAGTCATGTCATTTGATTTATTTCTAGAAAACATGATGACATATGTGGGTGGAGAAATTAGGTACACTGGCTTATCACAATTGATACAGTATTAGTGAATAATGTGAGAAAAGAATCATCCCTTCTCTTCAAGAACATAAGTTGATATATTAAGTAATTTGATGGGAATATAACTTCCTAACTAATACAAGGACCATTGAGGTTTTATT
The DNA here is from genome assembly GCA_963277665.1 of Viscum album. Classification (NCBI taxonomy): domain Eukaryota; kingdom Viridiplantae; phylum Streptophyta; class Magnoliopsida; order Santalales; family Viscaceae; genus Viscum; species Viscum album. Next base: position 1,174,714,769 of record OY728127.1, read on the forward strand.
AAAAAGTTCATTTACATAAATTCAAATAAACATACTTCAATCACATAGGTTGATGATAACAACATGAAACCCACTTTATTGGAGATATTAAGGTAAAAGGATTATATTAAATACTGTATGATTGTATGAGGTTTTTTGTTCTTGTGGAATTATCTTATTTCATTGTGGGTTTATTGGTGTATTATTTGACATTAACCATGATAATTAGGTGGTATTGGCCAATGTCACCTAAAAAGGGGCCTAAAGGGTCACACAATAAGTATATCCAAAATCTCAATTATGTTATATATGAATTTAACATGTTGAATAAATATTACTCTCATTTGTGTTTTATTCATTATTCATGTTTTTTTGATTTCATATATCCAGTCATTATTTATTCGACATAATATTTGAGATGTGAATATTTCATAAATATTTATTCATTATTTCAGTGAATATAATATTAATTAATTTATTGGAGAATAATATATCAATATTGATTTATATAAATAAATAGACATTATTCAATTCTTGATAAATATTGAGGAGGATTAGAGAAATGGGTTTAATGGTCTGGTGATAAACATAATATTAAATATTATTTAAATAAATATTAATATATTTATTCAAGGAAATAATATTTTTATATAAATACCTATACCCCATTATCTCGGAGTCGGTGGTTACTTTATTACATTGGCATAAGATATAAGAAATCACATCCCAATGGACCGAATATTTTAGTAGTTTTGGTAAACTAGACACATTTATTAATTTCACATTTAATTTAACGCATAAAATACCAAAAATATTTTCTTTTAGTACACAATTATCCCCATAGCACAACCCTGTATATTCAATCATAAAGCACGCCCAAGTATCTAGGGGGAAAATAAAACACAGGAATAAGGTGACCATAAATTCACATTAAGGGTTAACATACAATCAAAGCTAAGAGTAAATAATTAATAATAAATATAAAAAAGATAATTATAGAAAAAATTTCCATATAATCAATAACATGATAATAACATGTTAGGAATAAATGATGATCAAATAATTCCATAAAAATAATCACATGATTCTGAAACTTAACCATAGATATTCTAATAATAGAATAATCACATGGAATATGAATAAAAAATATCACAATGATGGAATACATTACGTCGGATATCTAAAACATACTATCAAGATTCATCCAAGATGTAAACATAAATGGATATGACCTCATCAACAAACCCTATTTATTTTGCATCATGAGACCTACTGATGCATCGAGGGGCTATAGTGGGACCCACCCATCACATACTAAGTCCAATGTGTTCCACATATGAAATAGAAGAAACATAATCAACATAAACATTCATATTAAAAATATAATATATTAAAATTAAACACTTTCCCCATTCAATGAACATAATCATAAACCGTCTAGAGTAATATATTGAATCGTATCAAAATAGTACATACCCATTCAAACTAATCATAAAACGTCTATAGAAAGAATAAGGATTATATTAGGAAAACATATCATCATTTTATCAAAATTACAATAATTATTTTATTTTATTTCTGAATTGTAAGATATTAAAAAACATGATTGAATAAAATTTCATTTCTCGCATTAAAATTCACTTTTTAAAACTACAATTTTACAAAACATTTGGAAAATAATTTTAACAATAAATAACCATTGAAACATATAAGAATTATTTAAAAAAATTTAGTGGTCATTAATACTAGAAATTCCATTCATGTCCTACATATTAAATCAAATATTCCTTTTTATTTTTTAATTAAAGCAAAAAATGTATTGGTTTGAAAACGACATGAAGATTAATTTCAAAAAAAAAAGAAATCAAACATGGGTAAAAATAAAATTAACCAATTTTTGAAGAATTTAAAAAAAATATTTAAAACATTTTTGTAAAACATAAACTTGGAATATAAATATTCCTCCGCTAAAACATATACATAAATAATCCTAAATAATGATGAGATTGTGAAATAAACCCTTACCTCTTGGGTATCATTTGAAAAATATTCCCCATTAAATAAATAACATAATATGAATATTTATATCTAAAAAACATTATTAATATATATAATAAAATTAATTCCTGGGAATAACATACACCACAGAAAGAACATAGGTGCTGAATAAGGCATATATCCCATCGAAATAAATGAGAGATGAGTAAACCTTACCTTAGGTCTGAATTTTTTAAAAAATGTTAAAAAACTGGTATAATTCTTTTAAACATGTTATTTACTTAATATATAATCATATTAACATTTATTATACCATATATGAACCCCTTATAACATTTTTTCACTTGTTTATTAAAAATATTTTGTTCTCACTACTGGAAATAAAGGTTTTCCCAACGGTTGTATATCAACGGTTCAAAAGAGCTGTTGGTATAAATGATCATTACCAATGGTTTACATTAACAGGTGGTATTGATCTATAAAAATTTATTTTTCCCAACGGTTTCATCAAACCGTTGGGAAATATTGGAAGAAAATTATTTTTCCCAAAAGTTTTATGAAAATGTTGGGAAAGATATTGAAAAAATCAGTTTTTCCAATGGTTTCAATAAACCGATGGGAAAACATTATCTTTCCCAACAGTTTTTAAAAACCGTTGGGAAAGATTTCCCCCAAATATAGACCAATCGAACCCCCACCCAGCTCGATTACAGACACATAGCTCCTAAATTCTTCTCAACCATGACACTCTTTCCACCCAAGATCAATCTTCAATCAAACAAAATCTTATTTCACACTTCAAATTAGTAATTTTTACCTTAGTTTTAGCGTTATTTCCCTATTTGTTTTGGTGTTTGTTGCTTTGATTTAGGCTAAATTAGAGTTGCTGTCTAAGGAACCCTTGGATTTGTTTTATATTTTTTGTTCTACACATCAAACATTGTAAAGGGGTTTTTTAGTGGGGTGATATGGTACTTTTGGTGGAATTTATTTTATTTGAAAATTGGATTTTGATTTTGATGAATTTATCATTCAATTGGAGGTGGTTGAGGGTGTGCAGATGGGGTGGGGGAGGATGTCGAGGGCTATCCAAGTGGGGTGGGGGAGGGGTGTCTTGGTAGGGGGCGAGGGGGTTGGGTTGTCCAAATGGGGTGGGGGTAGGGCTGTTTGGGGTGGGGGAGGGGTTGTCTAGGTAGGGTGGGGGAGGGGGCTGTCTAGGTTGGGTGGGGGAGGGGGTTGGGTTGTCCAAATGGTGTGGGGGTAGAGCTGTTTGGGGTGGGGGAGGGGTGTCTAGGTAGGGTGGGGGGGGGGGGCTATCTAGGTTTGTTGGGGGAGGGGGTTGGGTTGTCTAAATGGGGTGGGGGGTAGCGTTTTTTGGGGTGGGGGAGGGGATGTCTTGGTAGGGTGGGTTAGGGGGCTATCTAGCTAGGGTGGGGGAGGGTGCTGGGTTGTCCAAATGGGGTGGGGGTAGGGCTGTTTGTGTTGGGGGATGGGCTGTCTATTTAGGGTGGGGGAGGTGGATTTATAGGTAGGGTGGGGGAGGGGCTGGGTTGTCCAAATGGGGTGGGGTAGGGCTGTTTGGGGTGGGGTAGGGCAGTTTGGGGTGGGGGAGGGGCTATCTTGGTAGGGTGTGGGTGTGGGCTGTCTAGGTAGGGTGGGGGATGGGGCTGGGTTGTCCAAATAGGGTGGGGGTAGGGCTATATGGGGTGGGGGACGGGATGTCTAAGTATGGTGGGGGAGGGGGCTATCTAGGTAAGGTGGGGTAGGGGACTGGGTTGTCCAAATGGGGTGGGGGTATGGTTGTTTGGGGTGGGGGAGGGTGTGCAGGTTGGGTGGGAGAGGGTGTCCAGACATGGTTGTCCAAGTGGGGTGGTGAGGGTGTGCAGGTGGGGTGGGGGAGGGGGCTATCTAGGTGGGGTGGGGGAGGGGGCTGGGGGCTGGGTTGTCCAAATGGGGTGGGGGTAGGGCTATTTGGGGTGGGGGAGGGGATGTCTAAGTAGGGTGGGGAGGGGTTTGTCTAGGTATGGTGGGGGAGGGGGCTGGGTTTTCCAAATGGGGTGGGGTAGGGCTTTTTGGGGTGGGGGAGGGTGTGCGGGTGGGGTGGGGGAGGGGCTATCTCCGTAGGGTGGGGGGATGGGTTGTCCAAGTGGGGTGATGGTAGGGTTGTCTAGGTGGGGTGGGGGTGGGGCGGGGGGTGGCCGGGTTTTCCAAGTGGGTTGTGGGGGGTAGGGGTGTCTAGGTATGGTGGGGGGGGGGGGGGCTGGGTTCTCCAAGTGGGGTGGGGGTAGGGCTGTCCATGTGGGGTGGGGGTGTTGGGTTGTCCAAGAGGGGTGGGGGTAGGGTTGTCCAAGTGGGGTGGGTGGGGTGGGGGTAGGGCTGTCCAAGTGGGGTGGAAACCCTAAATTCAATGTTTTAATTGGAGATTTGGTTTGTTTTATTAGGGATTTGGTGTAGGAGGAATCCCCATTCCTATTATGGGTGGTTTTAATCCAAAGTTATGATGTTGGAACCATTAATGATGTTTTCGTCTCTATTTAATCTCATTTCCCCTAACTTAACATTAAATTCTATGTCACATTTGGTTTCTGTTTTTTTAATTTCCATTTATGTTATTTGTGGTCGATGATTGTATCATGTTAATTGTTTTCAATTGTTTGGCATGGAAATTGGGCATTTAATGTGACTTTTATAAATGGGGGTGCCTTGAGAATACTCCAAATATTTTTTAAAAATAATAAAAGGGATTTTATTATTTAAAATGGATTTGGAAATATATTTTCTATTAAAGTTTAATTCTATTGAATTGTTTATGAAAAAATGAATTATATAAATTCTTTTTAAAGAATGGACAGAAGTTGGATGTATAAAACTAATCGGATCTCAGGTGATTTTCAAAACAATTTGGAGAGCTTTATAGATTTTTCATTTCACAATGCTTTAGATAGTGGTCGCATCCACTTCCCATGTTCAAATTGTGTTGGTAGAACCTGTTTGAGCCGTGAAGAAGTCAGCTACCACATAACCAAAAAATGGTTTTCAAGAAAACTACTTTGTGTGGTATCAGAATGGGGAGAAAATGAAATCTCAAATTGGTGATGATCAAAATGAAAGGACTGGAATGGAGAATTTGTTAGATGATCAGTTTCCATTTGTTCGTCATCATGAAAAAGAAAGTATTTCGACTCAAGAAGACTTCGATATGAGGAAAGATGATGCATCTAGTGAAAATTATGATATTGATAGAGTGAAAAAATTGAATGATGCTGCCACGACTTTAGTATATCGACAATGCGATAAAATGAAAAAGTTGGAATTTTTAATCCGATTGTTTCATTGGATAACTGTGTATGGGATTTCTAATACAGCAATCGATTACATTCTTACCCTCATAAGGATTTACTTCCAGATGATGCAGATATTCCCTCAAACCACTATATGTCGTGGTAGTTATTTGAGGATCTTGGATTTTCAAAAAACAAAATTCATGCTTTCCCAAAAGATTGCAGTTTATTCTGGGAGGAAACCGCTGAACGAAATGATTGTATAAAATGTGGCACATCCCACTGAAAGTCAAAATATGATGGAACACCATCCCGCGTTACACAGAAAGTAAGGTGGCAGTTTCCATTGATCCCCAGACGCCAAAATCATTTTATGTCTGATGACATATCAATAAAAATGAGATGGAATTATACTAAGAGAAATAAGACTAATGATGAGTTGTTTCATCCTGCAGATGGATTTGCATGGCAGAGACTTGATGCTCGACATCAAGATTTTGCAGCCGACGTGCGTAATGTGAGGTTGGGTCTTTCATGCGACGGTTTTAATCCGTTTGGGCAGATGCTTACTTCGCAGATCACATGTCCAGTTTTTATACACATTTATAATCTTCCCCCATGGTTGAGTATGAAAAAACCTGCCACTTTCAAGAGTATACTCATATCTGGTCTTTCTGATCCCGGCATTGATATTGATGTATACATGCAACCTTTAATAAAAGAGATGAAACTTATTTGGGATGTGGGTGTGTGCACATATGATGCATGTTTAAATTACATATTTAAGATGCGTGATGTGATTATGTGGAAGATCAATGATTTTCCGGCTTATGCAATGATGTCTAGATGGAGCACGAAGGGAAAACTGTCACGTCCAGTTTGTATGAAGAATACACGATCCAGAAGACTGAAACATCACTGTAGTTTCAATTTTATGGGACATCGATGATTATTTCCAAAGGATCATCCATATATAAAGAATCTTTGAAGATTTGATAATACCATAGAGACCGGTGATCCACCTCAGCATATGTATAGAACAGATGTGCTTAATGAATTGAAAGATTTCAGTTTTTCGTTCGGGAAGGGTCAAATGAAATCTCGAAAGAGAAAGAATGTTTTCACTGAATCCTGTTACTATTGGAGGAAGAGGAGTATCTCTTTTGATTTTCCTTATTGTTCAACCAATTTGTTACGGAATTTCTTATACGTAAACCATATTGAAAAGAATATATGTGAAAGGTTTCTTTCAGTTCTTCTAAATTTCAAGGGGAAGACAAAAGATGATTTACGGTCTCGGCGTGACTTGGTCGATTGGGGCATCAGACTAGAATTGCATCCTGTGTGTATCAGTGAAAATAAATGGAAACTTCCATGTGCTTCTAATATGATGACACCTACGGAAAAAAACAATTTATGAATGTATTAGAGACTATTAGAGTTCCTAATGGTTATTCAAGCAACATATCTAAACAGGTCAACAGAAGAGAGTTGAAGCTAAAATCTTTGAAGACTCATGAATATCACGTTCTACTACATGAGTTGCTTCCAATAGCAATTAGTCATCTTTTTTCAATAATATAAGGGTGGATGTTATTCGGTTGTCCCATTTTTTTAGAGACATTTGTTCTATGTAGTTGTCCAAGTCTTTCTTGCAAAAAATATAGACATATGACCCATTAATTTTGTGTGAGTTGGAAAAAATATTTCCTCCATCATTTTTCACATGCATGCTGCATCTGACTGTCCATATTCCCAATGAAATACTTCTCTGGGGACCTATTTTGTTTCGTTGGATGTATCCAACTGAATGAAATATGTTCACATTAATGTATTATGTCCGAAACAGAAATCATCATGAATGTTCTACCGTGAACGATTACCTGGCTCATGAATGTATGGATTTCTGCTCGATGTATTTGTCTGATATTACTACAAGATTGAACAGACCAATGAGAAATGAAGAATAATAGTATGAGCAAATTGAACCCATTTTTCCATAACTACCTCAAATAGGAAGAATTCCTAGATCATATAAATTGAAGACATTAAGCCATGAAGAGAGGGAGATGGCACATCGCACAGTTTTGTTCACCTGTGATTTGTTCGATGACTATATCAAGTGACTAAATTGATTATGTATATCTCACAGATATATTTGTTAAACTATTCATAATTTTTTATCTATAGGGAACATCAAACAATGATAAATAGGAAGCATCGTTCTTTATCTTTGGGAAGGAGAGAGACTTTGAATAGCAATGATTTTTCTGCTTGGTTAAAATTGAAGGTAAAAATATTACTGTTTAAATTAATTATTTCAATATTTAATTAAGTTTAACAGTCATTTATATTGTAGGTATTGAGTTTGTCTGCTGACTCTGTCTTTGAGGAAATAAGAGCATTGGCTTTTGGTCCTAATACCGTGGTTTGTGACTGTAAATAAATTGTTATCAATGGGTACAAATTTATTGTCACTGAACGAGCAAAGAACACGAGAACACATAATTATGGTGTTATGGTTACTGCCACAACATATTGTTATGCTAGTGCATCAGATAGTAGACCGCGATTTGAAAATGTGGGTTATTATAGAGTTGTTGAGAAAATAATAATATTGGATTATTACTCTCATGGACGAGTCACAATGATGAAATGCCATCGGTTTGATTCGATGATGAGACATGGCACATTTATTGATGATTTTGGATTTCGAGTAATTAATATGACTCACACTCTTGCTACCGAAGAACCATATGTGTTGGAATCAATGGCTAAACAAGTTTTTTATGTCAAAGACCAACTTCAACCTAAATTTGGTGTCATAGTTGAAGTAATTCCAAGACATATTTTTGATGATGTTGATCATGGAATTGACACTGTCCCTATTTCCATTGGAACAAATCCATTTATTTCTTTTGATGACTCCAATAGTTCAATTGTCAGTGTTGATTGTGAACCTAAAGTTGTGGTTGAAAATATATATAATCATTCATCCATGTTCTCAATTCTTTTGCTTTACCTCGAGTTGGGTTGTTAAGGATGGTAATATTAAAATTGATTTAGTATTGATCACAAATATGTTTTAGCTGACTTGACCATTATGTGAATTTTCAATATTTATTGGTTTCTGTTTTATATGAATTTCATTTTCTAATTTGGAATTTAATTGTATTCAAACCAAGTTAAACAATATTTCTAACTTGGTGAACATTACAACTTATATGATTTATTAAATTCATTCAATCTCTCCGAAAACAATTGATTTCTAAATTACCAATGATTCCCCCAATTTCCTCATATATTTAGTTTTTTTGGTTTACACATTAGTTTCCTTTTTCTAATTAATTACATATTTTTTTCAAAATCAGGAAATGCAGCAAATTGAAGAGAGATAAAGGAAAAAAATGATGGAGAACAATCGTCGGATGATGGAGATGGGAGTTCCACCATCAGTGCCTACAGTGAGTACTTTGTTTCAAATATATATATATTTAAAAAATATATAATTTCATGTGATTAATTTTTTTGTAAACATTTTTGTAGGATCCACCTATATGTCAACAGTTTTTCGACGAGGAGCCTAGTACTGGTCCTAGTACTCTGGTCGGTGGTACGATTAGGGTTCGTACCAAAGGTGGATGATCAGCTGCGCGTGCCCGACTAGACCCTGCCCCTCCAACTGACATGTCATCCCTCCCACATTATGATCCCAGTGTGTCGTTAGGGACACATAGGATATTTAGGCCTCCTATGTTTTCGCTACCTTCTACATCTTCTGCCCCATCATTTTCACGTCTCATGATGATTCACACTCCCCAGTCAGATTTTCCTTCTACTTCTGTCTCTTCGAGCTTCTATATTTCATCGTCTTCGACTCCTGTTCCACCACAGGGTGTTCCATCAGTTTCTGTGGATCTGGAGGCGCTCAGTGATCAGACTGTAAGATGTATATTTATTAAACCCTAACAAATGTTTATAGCAATGTTTATCTTCATTATAATATGTTTTGATAAAATATTTGTTTTTCTTCCATGACAGATACATCTACTGACAGGAGGTAGGGGCAGGGGAATACATGCATGAGTTCGGTGTGGAACCGCCGCACACAAGTTATGGTGGATTACAATGGAGACAACCAAATGGTTGAGAAATCAGGGCAGCAATGTTGGAGTTTTTTGGCGCCACTTTCCAAATACTCCGACATCATTCCCGTCAGCCCGCTGTCGTGGAGACATTTTCCACATGAGGTCAAGGATAGAGCTTGGGCATAGATATGGGTAAATAAATCTATTGTATATAATGCCATGAATTATTATTGTATTTATATGAATTATTATTTTGATGTCAGCTTCGATTTAATTTTCCCGACGGTGAGGGTGCTCAAGCAGAATGTTTAAAGGCTTTAGAAGAGCTTTGTAGAGCCTACAAGCATGAGTTGTATATTGGCTGGCATGCTAGATTTGGCACTAAATTAGAGGTGGTACTAGTCGTGGATGATTTTCCTATAGAGCAGTATCGTCAGATGATTACTAATTGGACGAGTACCCAGTTTAAGTTATGAATTACAATTGAGGTATTTAAATCATAAATTTCATGTTTTTCATTAATATTATCCTTTTCATTATCTAATATTATTTATGAATCATCTGGAAAAAATAAAAAAAAACATTGATGCAAAAAAATACTTCCACACACTAGGATGTACGATGATGTCGGATTATGAGAGGAAGCAAGTATGACAATTTTTTATAAGTTTTCATTGCGACATACATTTTCTTTTGTTTTCTCAATTATTTAATTATTTGATAAAGTTTTCATATAACTTTATTTTTCAATTTCATTATAGAGTAAAATACAGAATATTGAAGGGTGTGTTCCTCGAGAAAAACTATTTTCCTCGAGTAGACGGAAAAAGGATGGAAGTGTCGTCAACGAAGTGACTCAGCCCCAGATTGTAAGTTTTAATCTGTTGGTTTTATATTTTAATATCTATTTTGTAAATTAATAATATATTTATATTTGTAACAAGTTTCTTTAGAGGCCCTCGATGCCCACAAACCAGAAAATTTTGGGCCAACAGATCACTTACATCAGGTGTTGGGAGAGGAGCATCCTGGAAGAGTACGCTGCCGACCTAGGATAGCCCCGGTGAGGTATTGTCCCTCCTCAGGTACGAGCTGTAGTTCCACCGAGCTGCAGAAAGTTAGGGAAAAGGCATAACAAGATGAGAAAAGGTCCACAGATACAGTATAATGGTCTGCTAGGGCAAACAGTGCGTTTATGAAATTTATTGAAGTTCTACGTTCAACACTTCCAGCAGAGGCCAGCCCAGCTTTTGATGAGTATATTTTGTCGATACGTTCTATATATGGTGCACCAGGTGGCGGTTAAAGTGGTGGTCAAGACGATGTCATGCTTGACGATGATGATGGCGAGGAGTCTGATGTAGAAGAGGAGGGAGAGGAGGAGGGCGAGGCAGGTGGTGAGGGCAAGGAGGAGGGCGAGGGTGAGGAGGAGGGCACTAAGGAGGGCGAGGAAAATGATGGGGACGAGGACAAGGATGATGATGATGGTGATGATGGTGATGGTGATGTGGGACAAGTTTATCCTTTACATTTTTTACTGATATTATAGATATTTGATGTTAAGTCTATTCTAGTTGTTGGTATTATCCGGACCTATAGTATAGTATAGGAGTTGCGTTATTTTTATATATTTAATGTTTTCATGGATGTTGATGTCTTTTAGTTGTTGTGTGTTTGTAAACCCCCCTCCTTCCTAGACCCAGGACAACCCCCACCATCCTCCTTGGTCCCCATACACCCCCCCAAACAGCCCCCGGACAGCACCCCGAACAGCCCTCCGGACAGCACCCCCACCCACCTCCCTGGACCCAGGACAGCCCCCCGGACAGCCCCCCAGACAGCCCCCCGGATAGCCCCCCGCACAACCCCCCACCCTCCTCCTTGGTCCCCGGACAGCCCCCCGGACACCCACCGAACAGCCCCCCAGACAGCCCCTTCGGACAACCCCCCACCATCCTTGATTTCATTTACTAATAGAAATCTATAATATATATTTTATTTATTTTCATCATGATAATCAATGAAAATCCGATTTACACATCTAATCAATATCATAGATTATTGGTATGTTATAAAAGAGATGTATTAATTGGGCATGACATTGTTAGCTCCGAAATGTTTCATAGCATGATAAACTAAAATCTAATTCATACTAAGAATGATATAAAAATATTCTATATGAATGTCCACTAGATTTTAAGTAAATACCATTCCACTAATAGACACATGAGGATTCTCATAAAATGGACAACATTTTAGGTCCATACGAAAAACCGACAAAACACATTCGGTTTCTGTTAAAACTTTAGGAGAATGATCCATGGGTCATATGTGACGTGTACGAATCAACCCCACCTCAATCTGAGACGCAGTGTGGCTGGAACCACTCAATGTTTCTATCTATTGTTTCAAAAGGACCTAATTTTAATTGAAAACCATCAAATTCCATACGGAAAACTGACCAAACACATTTGGATTGTGTCGATACATTAGAACAAAGATCCAAAGGTCGTACGTGACGTGTACGAGTCAACCCCGCCTCAATCTGAGGCGCGGTGTGGCCGAACCCATTCAGAGTGTCTCTCTTTTGTTTAAAATGGACAAGATTATAAGTGACAAGAAAAAATGACATAGGGAAAACCGACCAAACGCTTTCTAAATGTGTTGATGCTTTAGGACAATGATCCATGGGTCATATGTGTCCTGTACAAGTCACCCGGGATCAATCCGAGGTACGGTGTGGCCAAGGTCACTCTAAGTGGCTCCCTTTTGTTTGAAATGGACAACATTTTAAGTACATATGGAAAACTAACCAAACGCATTCGGTTTCCATTGAAACATTAGGAGAACGATCCATGGGTCATATGTGACGTGTATGAATCAACCCCGATTCAATATGAGAAGTTGTGTTGGTGGCACCACTCAAAGAGTCTATCTTTTATTTCAAAAGAATGTCATTTTAATTGAAAAACATCAACTGGAATATGGAAAACTGACCAAATGTATTCGGATTGTGTCGATACTTTATCAAAACGATCCATGGGTCATATGTGACGTGTACGAGTCAACCCCGCCTCAATCTAAGGCGTGGTGTGGTTGACAACATTCAGAGTGTCTCTCTTTTGTTTAAAATGGACCGGATTATGAGTGAAAAGAACAACTGACATACGGAAAACTGACCAAATGCATTAGAAACGTGTTTATGCTTTAGGACAACGTTCCATGGGTCATATGGGATGTGTATGAGTCATCCCAGGATCAATCCGAGGCACGGTGTGGATGGGATCAGTCTATGTGTCTCCCTTTTGTTTAAAATGGACAACATTTTAAGTACATATGGAAAACTGACCAAACACATTCGGTTTCCGTTGAAACTTTAGGAGAATGATCCACGGGTCATATGTGACATGTACGCATCAATCCCGCCTCAATTTGAGATGCGGTGTGGCCGACACCACTCAAAGTGTCTGTCTTTTGTTTCAAAAGGACGTTATTTTAATTGAAAAACATCAACTGACATACCGAAAACTGAACAAACGAATTCATATTGTGTCGATACTTTATCCCAACGATCCAAGGGTCATATGTGATGTGTATGAGTCAACCCCGCCTCAATCGGAGGCTAGGTGTGGCCGACACCATTCAGAGTGTCTCTCTTTTGTTTAAAATGGACAGGATTATGAGTGAAAAGAACAACTGAAAAACTAAAAACCTACCAAAAGCATTAGAAATGTGTTGATGATTTAGCAAAAAAATCCATAGGTCATATGTGACATGTACAAGTCAACCCGAGCTCAATCCGAGGAACGGTGTGGCCGGGATCACTCTATGTGGCTCCCTTTTGTTTAAAATGGACAAACTTTAAAGTACATAAGGAAAACACACCAAATGCATTCGGTTTCCATTGAAACATTAGGAGAATGATCCATGGGTCATATGTGACGTGTAAGAATCATCCTCGCCTCAATATGAGATGCGGTGTGGTCGGCACCACTAAAAGTGTCTGTCTTTTGTTTCAAAAGGACGTCATATTAATTGAAAAACATCAACTAACATATGGAAATCTGACCAAACACATTCAGATTGTGTTGATACTTTAGCACAACGATCCACATGTCATATGTGACGTTTATGAGTCAACCCCTCCTCAATCTGAGGTGTGGTGTGGCTGACACCATTCAGAGAGTCCCTCTTTTGTTTAAAATTGAAAGGATTATAAGTTAAAAGAAAACCTGACATACGTAAAACCTACCAAACGCATTCGAAATGTGTTGATGCTTTATGACAACGATACATGGGTCATATGTGATGTGTATGAGTCACCTTGGGCTCAATCTGAGGAATGGTGAGGCCGGGATCACTCTAAGTGGATCCCTTTTGTTTAAATCGACAGCATTTTAAGTGCATATGGAAAACCGACAAAACACCATCGGTTTCTGTTGAAACATTAGGAGAAAGATCAATGGGTCATATGTGACGTGTACAAATCATCCCGGCCTCAATCTCAGACATGGTGTGGCCGGCACCACTCAAATTGTTTGTCTTTTGTTTCAAAAGGACGTTTTTATAATTGTAAAACATCAACCGGCATATGGAAATCTAACCAAACACATTCATATTTTGTCGATACATTAGCACAACGATCCACATGTCATATGTGAGGAGTAAGAGTCAGCCCCGGATCAATCCAAGGTGCAGTGTGGCCGACACCAGTCATAGTGTCTCTCTTTTGTTTAAAATGGACAGGATTATCAGTGAAAAGAAAAACTACATACGGAAAACTGACCAAACGCATTCGAAATGTGTTGATTCTTTAGGACAATTATCCATGGGTCATATGTGACATCTAAACGTCCTCTTGGGCTCAATCCAAGAACGGTGTGGCTGGGATCACTCTAAGTGGCTCCCTTTTGTTAAAAATGGGCAACATTTTAAGTTCATACTAAGGAAACCAACCAAACGGATTCGGTTTCTGTTGAAACTTTAGGGAAAACGATCAATGGGTCATATGTGACGTGTATGAATCAACCCCGTCTCAATATGAGATGTGGTGTGGCCAGAACCACTCAAAGTGTTTGTCTTTTGTTTCAAAAGGACGTCATTTTAATTGGAAAACATCAACTGGCATACGGAAAACTGACCAAACACATTTTGATTGTGTCGATACTTTAGAAAAACGATCCACGGGTCATATGTGACGTGTACGAGTCAACCCCTCCTCAATCAGAGAAGCGGTGTGGTCGACACCATTCAGAGTGTCTATCTTTTGTTTAAAATGGAAAGGATTATCAGTGAAAAGAACAACTGACATACGGAAAACCAACCAAAAGCATTAGAAATGTGTTAATTCTTTAGGAAAACGATCCATGGGTCATATGTGATGTGTACAAGTCAACCCAGGCTCAATCCGAGGCACGGTGTGGCCGAGATCAGTCTAAGTGGCTCCCTTTTGTTTAAAATGGACAAAATATTAAGTACATACTGAAAAGCGACCAAACACATTTAGTTTTCGTTGAGACATTAGGAGAACGATCAATGGGTAATATGTGATGTGTATGAATCAACCCTGCCTCAATCTGAGACGCAGTGTGGCCGACACCACTCAAAGTGTCTATCTTTTGTTTCAAAAGGACTTCATTTTAATTGAAAAACATCAACTGCAATACAGAAAACCGACCAAAATCATTCAGATTATGTCGATACATTAGCACAATGATCCTCGGGTTATATGTGATGTGTACGAGTCAAACCCCGACTCAATCTGAGGATAGGTGTGGATGAAACCATTCAGAGTGTCTCTCTTTTGTTTAAAATGGACAGGATTATGAGTGAAAAGAACAACTGACATATGAAAAACCTACCAAACGCATTCGAGACGTGTTGATGATTTAGGAAAACAATCCATATGTCATATGTGATGTGTACGAGTCAACTCGGGCTCAATCTGAGGCACGGTGTGGCCGGAATCACTCTAAGTGGCTCCCTTTTGTTTAAAATGGACAACCTTTTAAGTACATAAGGAAAACCGACCAAACGCATTCGGTTTCCATGTAAAGTTTAGGAGAACAATCAATGGGTCATATGTGACGTGTACGAATAAACCCCGCATCAATCTGAGACACAGTGTGGCCGACACCACTCAATGTGTTTGTCTTTTGTTTCAAAAGGACGCCATTTTAATTGAAAAACATCAACTAGAATATGGAAAACTGAAGAAACGCATTTGGATTGTGTTGATACTTTATAAAAACGATCAACGGGTCATATGTGACGTGTACGAGTCAACCCCGCCCCAATCTGAGATGCGGTGTGGTCGACACCATTTAGAGTGTCTCTCTTTTGTTTAAAATGGACAGGATTATCAGTGAAAAGAACAACTTACATACAGAAAACCGACCAAATGCATTATAAATGTGTTGATGCTTTAGGAAAATGATCCATGGGTCAAATGTGACATGTACAATTCATCCCGAACTCAATATGAGGCATGATGTGGCCGAGATCAGTCTAAGTGGCTCCCTTTTGTTTAAAATGGACAACATTTTAAGTACATACAGAAAACCGACCAAATTCATTTAGTTTTCGTTGAAACTTTAGGAGAACGATCAATGGGACATATGTGATGTGTACGAATCAACCCCTCCTCAATCTGAGACGTAGTGTGGCCGTCACCACTCAATGTGTTTGTCTTTTGTTTCAAAAGGACACCATTTTAATTGAAAAACATCAACTGGCATACGTAAAACTGACCAAACACATTTTCATTGTGTCGATACATTAGCACTACGATCCTCGGGTCATATGTGACGTGTACAAGTCAACCCCTCCTCAATCCGAAGCATGGTGTGGCCGACTCCATTTAGAGTGTCTCTCCTTTGTTTAAAATGGACAGGATTATCAGCGAAAAGAACAACTGACATACGGAAAACCGACCAAACTCAATCGAAATGTGTTGATTCTTTAGGAAAACGATCCATGGTTCATATGTGACATGTACAAGTCAACTCGAGCTCAATCAGAGGCACGGTGTGGCCTGGATCACTCTATGTGTCTCCCTTTTGTTTAAAATGGACAATATTTTAAGTACATAATGAAAACCAACCAAACTCATTCGGTTTCCATTGAAACATTAGGAGAACGATCCTTGGTTCATATGTGGCGTGTACGAGTTAACCCCGCCTCAATCTGAGATGTGGTGGGGCCGACACCACACAAAGTGTCTGTCTTTTGTTTCAAATAGAAGTCATTTTAATTGAAAAACATCAATTGACATACGGAAAACTGGCCAAACTCATTTGGATTGTGTCGATACATTATCACAACGATCCACGGGTCATATGGGACATGTATGAGTCAACCCTACCTCAATTTGAGGCGCGGTGTGGCCGGTATCACTCCAAGTGTATGTATTTTGTTTAAAATGGACATAATTTCAGGTAAAAATGTATGGTATACCGAAAAACCGATCAAAATATAAATTCAATTCCGGATTCCACATATAATTGTCTTTGAAATTTTAAATTCAATTTTAAATGAATTTTGTATGTTTATAATTATGTTATGAATTCTAATTTAATTATGGATGTGTATAGATCCATGATGCATTATATGTTAAATGTTTATTAATTTGTTCTCTATATGTATGTGTTAGATTGTTATTTCTTGTACAATAATTGTATATGTATGTGTTAGTTTATTGCAGGTACAATAATTGGACTGAAAATGAGACGAATGCACAAAATGAGACCTTGTGGGAAAATTTCAGAACTGCTGTGCAAATTGTAAGCTGCTGTGCAATTTGCACAGCATAGGGTATGCCATCGATTTTAAAGCGGTGGCATAGCATCTCTGGGCTTTTTTTACCAACGGTTCATAGAACCGTTGGTAAAAAAATTTTCCCAACGGTTACAAACCATTGGGAAAGAGGAAGATATCTTGGGCTTTCCCAATGGTTCCTAACCGTTGGGATAGGTTAATTTTTACCTACCCTATCCCAACAGTTCACTATAAACAATTGGGAAAATCTTTCCCAACGTCTTCCTTCCCTATGGTTTGCAGAACTGTTGGTATAACATATACCAACAGTTCTGCATCCTATCCCAACGGTTTAGAACCGTTGGGAAAGACTGTATTTCCAGTAGTGTCTTTTCACTATTTCGGGTGTTTATTACCTTATTTCCTTATGCTTTTTTGTATTAACAGCCTTGGTGATCATCATTAGTATATATATATCCATTATCTAAATAATTATATTAATGCTATAAATATCATATTAAATCATTAAATATAGTTTTAGAACAATGCATGAATTTCGAACAAGGAAAATGATTCGCACTGTGTTATGGAGAGGGTAGGTTGTATGTACGCATGAGCAATGATATCATTCCCTTAATGAGTGAAATGGTAAGGGAGATGAAGGAATATTAAATTTAAACAATTTAATAGTTATAATATTCATCCATTATTCCCATTATTATTTCAATTCAAGTAAATTGGTGATGAAAAAGGAATTACACCACTACATGGATATGGTATGTAGTACATATTCACATGTGGTAATTTTGTTTTACATAGGATGGATAAAAGGTGGAATATTTATGTACCATAATCATAATAAAATATCATAATATATGTGATACTAGATTTATTACTTTATCATGGAAATAACACTTGAAGAGGATGTAAAAGAAGAAATAAACATGAATGAGTTGGTAAACAAAATTACCACTTCTTTAGGAGACTTCCTTATGACTTATTATTAAGGGATATTGGGATAGTATTTTGGAAGTAATATAACATTCATAACAAACATAATGATTTTTTCCAGAAAACATTTAAGGGTATGGGCAAGCTATATGGCTCATGTGATTTAAATAAGTGAGGTAGAAGGTAACATTTTATAATTGTGTTAAGGGTCACTTTTAGAATTTCTCGAAATATTAAAATATAATATGGAAATTCTGGAGAAAAATATTTATATATTTCCTATAAATTAATTGTGGATGAAATTTTAGACATTTTTATGTCCCCATTGGGCTTATTTAATATTTTTATTATTTTAGAATAATTTAATAAAACATCAATTCAATAAAATATCTTTATTGTCATATTTTATACTATTCATTAATTTTGAATTAAAATACATCATGAAAAAGTTATATTTAGAATCATGTTCTTTAAAAAATCTCTAATATATTATGTAGATCTATATAATTTATTTCAAAAAGTTATACATTAAAATTATATAATAATTAATATTTGTCATACTTTATACTATTCACTAAATTTAACTTCAAATACGTAAAATCAAAGTGAGAATTAATATATAATTCTTTAAAATGTATCTAATATGTTATATAGATCTATATAATTTGTTTCAAAAATCTATACATATAAATTATATCATCATTCATATTTTAAAAATCATTTATTTTAATTTTATGTTAGTTAAATAAATATTGTATTAGAATTTCATAAGAATTTAATGTAACTATATATCTTATAAACATTAAAAATTAATATCTACAATGGAACTAATTCAATTAATATAAAAATAGGTATTTATATTAATTTATATCTTGATTTTTTCCATAGGTGGACACATAAATGATATTAAAAACAATGAGTGTGACATTTTTTAACTATCATTGATTTAAATAATATATAAGTCATTTTCATGGGAAAGTATCCATTAAACAACTCAAATTATGTCCTACAATGATAATGGTATATTAATTTTCATTTAATAATGTTTTTATATGTTTATGTCATGCTTATACCATTATCATTTTGTTTTGACCACCTGTTAACTCTTCTGAAAATTACCAAACTATTAAGTATTTCTACCATATAAGGGTCAATAATGATAATATAAAATTTCAAAAGACATATAAATGGACTATGGAAGATTTAATTAACAATCTCCAATTCATTTTACTGATTTAATTATTTTTTATGATTTTTTAATCATTTATGAAATTTTTATTTAAGACAAAATATTCATAATTGGAATTTTTAATACTATTCATTACTTAGAGTTCAAGGATATCATGATAAAAATATATCATCGAACCAATAAATTGGATACATACCTTATATTTCATATTCATCTTGATAATTCTTGTAATAAATTAATTATATCATATTCTATTTATTTAAATATTGTCAGTATCATTTATTTGATTTTTCTATTAATTTAATAATAAGTTCATCATTATTGTGAATGATTTGATGTTAACTATTTATTTCCTAAAAATAAAAAATAAAATACCAGTATTAAGGTAAATATTTTATATTTTAAAATACTATTAATTTTTGAACATATTTTCTTGATAATTTCCCATTAAAAATTTTATACTTATTAATTCGAAGAGTTTGACAGGTTTGAGTTTTCATTAACTAAAATATTTAAAGGGACTTAATGTAAACCAGGTAGATCCAAAGGGTCATAAATTAGACCCAAGAATTCTCTTGGTTGAAGCATACACATACAATAAAATTATTACAAGTGTTAGTGTAATTTTATACCCTTATCATATTACTTTTACTCTTAATTACCCGATTTACCCTTAACCATGGTAAAAAAAAATTATTAAATTTATTATTCATATTTTCCATAAATAAAAGGGACATATTAATAAATTTGGACAAACTAATTCCACTTTTGGAATATATATTTCATAATTAAAAACAAAAAAGTGTTAAATTTCAATTTAAAATCAAATCAGAAAAGTGCAATGAAAAACATTTTTTTTTAGAAAAGTGGGATTTAAAATATAAAAATATTTTTATTTCAAATTCAACCATGAAAGTGATTCCAATGAATATAATTTTACTTATCATAATATTATATAACTAATTTTAATTTGAAAATAACATAAATTATAAATTTTAAATGGTAGAAATAAAAAAACAATTTTAAATAAAAAATAGTATGTTTTAATATCCACTGAAAAATAATTATTTTAAGAAAAATACCAAAAAAGCACCCTAATAAAATTTTTACATTAATATTTTATAAATGAATTTTATTTTCCACGTAAAATTTATAAAATAATAAAAAATTTGTTGTAAAATAAGTGTGCCGTTAATTGGTAGAAAAAATGCCTTTAGAAAAATATAGCTTTTATGTGTAAAATGTGATTTATTATTAACATATTCATATTAAATAAATTTTAATAAACTGAAAAAATTTTATTTAATATATAATATATAAATTTCATTAATATCATTCACATATATTAATTAATTTAATTTATTTGTATGAACCTCCTTTGGGCACATAAAAAATTGTTTTTTATAAAACAAGTTATTTTATATTCAGTTGGTATTTATATTTGTTTCTTAATAATTTGTCACCAAAAAATTATATAAACATGTTTAAATTTTTTTTCAAAGTTTATTTAATAATTTTTATACCTTCTGTTACAATGACTAATTGATAACAATTATATAAAATAGTAACATTAATAGTATAATGTAAGTTGATAAAACATAGTTTTTCATGTAATGAAAGCTATCAAATAAATGGAATTTAATAAAGGATATATATAACATAAAATATAGGGGTGTAACGTTCTCGCCACATTTAAAAAAATTTCATCCTTTCCATTAAAAATTTCTCATATAAAATAAAAGTGTGATGTTTGATAATTCCATTCTGGGAAACCCACATATTAAATATTGTTAATAAAAAATAATCTTAGTATGAGGGAAAGGGAAATGTGAAGTTCACCACAAAATTGGGCATTATAATTGGAAAAAATTCATGAAAATAAAGATAAACTATTTATTTCCATGTCGTACAAATAATTACATCATTTTTCTTGTGCATCGATCTATCTCCACATTATCTCTTTTGTTGGGAAATAGAAATTATAGATGAATTTATATATTTAAAGATATTTTAATGAATCAAAAGATCCATATGTCAATCCTTTATCCTAAAAAAATTAATAAAACCAAAATGACTAACAATGTTTATCCAATATTATAAATCATACAGTAACCTCAAAAAATTCTAAAGATCAACTTAATACTTTCTATAAGTTGATAACATTAAGACACATTCAACATACTTCTATCCAAATACAATGTCCCAAACTGTAGAAGGAATTTCACTAAATTTCCAAAATTAACTTATCCTTAGATTCCCAAAACAAAACAATGTATTTCTTATTGTCACATACAAAATATGTGATTACCTTGATCACCATAAAACCTTAATGATAACATGCATGCTACCAAAAATAAAATATCAGGATTTTGAATATATTCCGTAAATACAATCATCTAATAAACAAAATATAAACCTTTAAATAAATAACTAATAATATCCCATAAATATCTCTATATCATCAAGCATATATTTTGGGTTATCTTCCCACAATCATGTGTTTTACAAAATATCAACCTACAAAAGAATCACTTTTCTTGGTTACTAGTATTATTCATCACATGCTTATAAATCCATAAATAAAAATTATTTTTCTAAAAAACTTATTTACCCCATATTTATTATAACCAATAAATCATTGTAAAAAAACTCAATTGAAATAATTATTTAATCCAAGAATAGTCACATTAATCATTCCTCTTCATATGTGGTAAGATCAAACGCTTGACCAAGATCCATTATCTTTTTTTGAGTCATATTCCTTTAAAACATTAGGATTCTATTTTATAGTAGAAAATATCCTTATAGTTAAAGAAATGAACAATAGAAAATTAATATTATTTCATTTTAATGTTGGGTGTGGTGGAATTTTCATTCACACTAGAAGAAAACTCATTTTCATCTCAATAATATATCATGGTGTTTTCTTCGACAATAATCACATTTTGGAAAATACTTCATTCCCTTATTACCTTTATCAAATTTTTTACTTTTATCATCTTCATCTTAGGCTTCCTTATGAAGCCATAATAAATATAAAATTATTTCTTTTTCTTGGTAGAACTTGATACTATTTCCACATGGGAATAGAATGTTTGGGAGACTAGTTCCCTTTATAATATTGGCCTAAACCCAATGAAAAAATTATTTTTCATACTCTTTGGATTATATAAATTGATGTGGATTCTATTCCTTCTTCTAGGATCACTATCTAAATTTTGGAATACAGTATATTAAATCATAAAAATTTGAAAAATAATGTATAATCTGAAAACTATTTAAACACTTTAACATAAATTGAAAATTCTAGTATAACTCATCATAAAATCATACGATTAGTTTATTTGGAGATTTTTAAAAAATAATAATATGACCTAATTCTATAATATATTCTTCCATATATATAATTACTATGGATTATACTGAACATTAAATATTAGCAACTATATAGAACCTAACCTCAGTAACCCAGAGTTAGTGGTTAATTTATTACATTGTCATTAGATATGAGGAATCACATCTCAATGGACCGAATAGTTTAGTTATCTCGGTAAACTAGATCCTTACATTAAATCCATAGTACATTTCCTACAAAAAATAGAAATAATATTTAGTTCAATAACACCATTATCTCATAAGACCAACCTTTCATAATAAATTATAAAACACACCATGTTATTCTAAGGAAAAATAAAACATAATAAAGGGGTGAGATCAAATTCATAGTAAGGGTAAGCGTACAATAATAGTAATAATTAAATAATTCATAAACAATATGTCATGGTAAATCCCTAAAACATGTGACATTTAATCAATAACATGATCTTAATATGGTAGAAATAAACGATGATCAAATAATGCAATAAAAATAATCACATAAGTCTAAAACATAACCATGTATATTATTCTAATAAAATAATCACATGGAATATGTAACATCCTACTCCATCCCATGATCATGATATTTTCTGATTTAGTTATAGCCCACATGTTTTCATTTCCATGGGCTCTATCCTTGAGACATACCCCATGAAATGGCCTCATGATGGGAGAGGTATCCACACCACCTTATAAAGTGGTGCTTCGTTCTCTTTCTCCATCGATGTCGTATTTCCATAATCTTTCCCCATAGAGGGTTTTACCATCCTTTCTGACATATAGAATTGGAACTATCTAGGATACCACTTTTAATGTCCTAAAACAGCTCACCTATAAGATGGTAGATGAACAGGTCATTACATAGCCTCAAGAGGGCCTCCCCATATGATAGAGGATTCCGACTAGCCGTGAGAGTTTATTTATGGTACTATGGGGATATTATACCCTATAGATCAGAGTATCATAATGGTTCATCATATAATAAATAAATAACAGATAACATCATAATAATTATATAGTAACTGAAATTCAAGGAGTGGAAGAATAATACATTATTTGAATAAAAAAATTCCAAAACCAATTTACAAGAATGCATTTACATCATAAGATGATATAATTTCATGAAGTATGAATTAAAATTGTCATACCGAATAATAAAATAAATCATACCAAAAACTAGATCAATGAGAATCTAGATCTACGACGTGGTCTTGTGCTTCTAACTCCCTGGTACAAGCTAAACAACACAAGTAAGTAACCATGGTCATGAAAATATAAGTTCTATTTGGGTACTCCAGTGGAATGGTGGCCTGAGAAAGTTGTGAGATAATAACCTTCAGTAGTTCAACACCCTCGATGTTTATCCCATTGCATTAGTTTAGATGTAATGTAATGTAGTTAACATGTATAATATAAAAGATAAATAAGCATTGTTGAATAAATAAAAAACCGCCCACGTTTCTAAGGGACTCTTGCCGACTATACATACAATGGTGCCCAGCTAGGTGCCCATGTTTGTGGGTAGATCCTCTTACACCAGGATGGATCGTCCAAATCATAGGCAGATACTTCTTCTCAGGATGAATCACATAGAAAATACAATAAACATAACTCCTCTTCCCACTGGCTAACCAAAATCACACCCTCAGGAATAACTAGAACATATACCTCATGCATAACTAGAATCTCTCCATCAAGAATCATGTCATTGTAATAATTTCCCTTAGGATTCTTACATAATAATATACTCTTCCTTTATGCATTCAGTACCTATGTGCCTAGTCCTCAGGCGGTATGAAAATATGCTCCAAGCCCTCAGGCATCATCACTAATCATGATTCGTATGATGAAAAATAAACATGCCAATACACATCAAACCATTAGGAATGAATCATATCAATATCACGAAATATCAAAAGATAAGAAATCGAAATCACTATTCCAATATTGAATTTACCAGATGTATCATGATAAAACACAATGATAAATGCATAAAAACTTTCCATATGTCAATCAAATTCATTTCACTAATCAAGGTTCCTAATTATCATCATAATTATATCTAACCTATTTAATTAATCATTCATCCCTAAAGTCATTAATATATTAATTAACATATTTAGCCAAGGTTATCATGCCATAAAAAATCACACAATTTATTTTTATGCAAATTTAAAAGTCAAATCTATAAATCAAATAATTTATCTAATTTATTATAGGGCCCAATAGTCAAATAGACTAGATAAAAATTAAAATCCAATGATGGTACACCTATTGGGAGGCTATAGGTCCTAGTCTCCATGAGTATAGACCCAAAGGGATTCAATAGAGGTTTAAAAATAAATGATTATAGTTTAATAGAGATTATCCAATTTATATGTTCATACCTGCGACATCATAGAATGTTCACATATATCACAATTACTAAAAATAATTGTATAAGATACAAAGTGATTTAGTTTAGACCACCCACTTGTGGCACCAAGAAAAAGTTTGGAATGGGGTATAAGACACATGTCATAGGCCAAACCCTCACAAGGTTCTCTAGATCATTTAACAGTTATATGAAAATAGGACCACTCCATTTAATAATACTATGTACTAAAACTTCCACATAATCTATCAAATAAAAATCATAGGAAACATAAACACTATAAGGCTGTGAAAGAATAGACATTTAATAACTACATTTTATCTTCGAAGACAGTGAACCAAAATTGGATTGGATTTATTATGAAAATATGATTTTTTTATCCAACAAATCATTTCTTTCGAGAATCAAAATTTGATTTCTAAAAGAAGAATTGAGGACGAAGCTAATTCATTCTTAAATTTAAAAGTTCATGGGAATGGGATCCTACCTTATGAATTAGACCAAGCCTAACACTCAAAACTTGAAGACTTTTTCAGCAGCCGCTCGAAGCTC
Organism: Viscum album; assembly: GCA_963277665.1. Lineage (NCBI taxonomy): Eukaryota > Viridiplantae > Streptophyta > Magnoliopsida > Santalales > Viscaceae > Viscum > Viscum album. The sequence continues at coordinate 1,174,740,314 of OY728127.1, forward strand.
CTCCTTCCCTCTTTTTGAACATATAAACCTTTGTATATACATAAGGACACCTAGACCCTATGAACATATTCACATAGATATGAATATATGAAAGGGGATCCTTACACACATGCTCATATATGTATATACCCATTAATAATTTACTATGTATGAATTTTTTATATATAAACATAGGCACACCTAGCCTCATACATATATATTCACTTCTATGAGTGAATATACCCATAATGGGGGAACCTACACACACACACACACACATATATATATATATATATTACTCCCTATGCATACATGGGAAAGTATCCTCTAACTCCAGCGACATGAACCCACCTCAAGGATGACCAATACTCACAAGAAAATTATTATGAACTCGAAATTACCACGATAAGGTCTGAAATACATAAAAAATACCAAAAATCATAAACTAAAAAATCCCCAATTATAAATTGATTAAAATTTAATAATGATGGAAACACTACCTGAGATAATTGAAGGGTAGGCCAAAATTCTACAAACCGCTTCTCCTTTAGTGGTTGTTGCTGTAATATGGACCACAGAGTCCCAAGAGATGCACCACACACACTAAGAATAGATGAAACCAAAAAAATAGGTCATCCATAGCCTAGGGTTCATCCAAACCTAATCAGGTGACTAAAGAGATGAAAAACAACAAATTAAGGGAGAAGATTAGGAGAGACAGAACTTAACTTGAAGAATCATAGAGAAACCATGAATAAATCAGATGAAATCATCAAACAGAGAGGGAGTCGATAGGTGGCACATCACACGACCATGGAGATACCCATGGGGCATCACGTGATCCCAGGGGAGAGTGATAACCCTCTTGGGGTTCTCAAAAAACCTAAATAATAATAATAATTTTATTATTATTATTATTAATGTAAAAACATTTCTTTATTTTGTTAACTTCCCTTTAATCTTATTTAACTCATTTTTTAAAATAATTTAATTTAATTTCTAAAAAGAATCATACCACGTGGTTTGGGAAACGATGTGCACCCCATGCTGACCACCTCTTCTACACTTGTATAAGCACACATGGTCACTATTGAGGGCCTCACAGTTTCAGACAAACCATATGCCTTTTCCAAACCCTCATAACATTAGTTTTTTTTGGATCTCGATGCTTCTAAAACCCAACGAGACTATTAAGGGATGCCTCTTTAATTTACCCATGTCCAAAAAAATTAATTTTATGGGATTGAACTCTCGAAATTAGGTTTTGAAGCTTTGTTTTAAAAACCTCTCATCCATAAAATCTCCCAAAAAAAATTCTTTTGGATTCTTATTCTATTCAAAACACATGCCCCCATTGAATATCAATAAATAATATCATAATGATATAATTCAAAAATTTTGGAATCTAAAACATACTATCAATTATTTTACCATGAAGTCCACATAAATGGGAAATGACTCACCCCAAAAACATTCTTGTCAGTCTCATGAGACCTACCGATGCATTGAGGGGATATCACGGACACTGCATATCACTTAATAAGTAAAATTAATTCCTTGTATCAAAGGGTTGAAACATAATTAACAAAACTTTTCATGTTAAAAAAAATATAATAATTAAACTCTTTCCCCATTCAATTAACATAATCACAAAACATACATAGTAATATATTAAATGGGATCAAAATAGAACATCCCTATTTAAATTGATCATAAACCGTCCATATTAAGAATAAGGATGATGTTAAGGAAAAATATCCTCTATGTATCATAATTAAATTAAATATTTTTATGTAATTGATGAATAAAAATATATTTAAAAATTTTCTTGAGGAAAATATCCTTTTTTCACTCTGAAATTCACTTTTTAAAACAAATATTTTAAAAAACATTACAAATATAATTTTTTAGAAGAAAAAAACCACTGAGTCATATAAAATATTATTTAAAACACTTAAGTGTTCATAATTTCTGGAAATTAAATTCATGTCATACACATTAAATTGAATATTCCATTCAATTTTCCAATAAAATCTAAACAGGCATTGTTTAGAAAAATACATGAAGGTCCCTATCAAAAAAAATTAAAAAGTAAATCCTTGGTAAAAATAACTTTAACCAATTTTAGGAAATTATTAAAAATATTTGGATTTTTTTTGTAATTAATTAGCATGTCATATAAATATTCCCTAGAATAGACTTAAATATAAATAATCCAAAATAATGTTGAGATTTTGAAATAAACGCTTTCTGTTTGAGTATCATTTGAATCGTAAGATCCATAAAATAAATAAAATAAAATGGATATGTATAATTGAATAAAATTTATAATTTTTATCATAAAAGTCTTTTGTGGGTAGAATATACACCACACAAAGGATACAAGTGGCGGATAAGGAATTTGTATGATAGAAATAAAGGTGAGATGAGAAACCCTTACAAAAGGTCTAAATTCCTAAAAACATGATAAAAACTCATATATAATAGTTTTAATAATTTTATTAACTTATAAAAAATAATATTAATATTTATAATATCATATATGAACCTCTTATAACATTTTACCACTAGTTAATTAATAATATATATTTTCCCTTTCATTATTTCAGGTGTTGGTTTCATTATTTCCTTCTGATTGTTTTGAAATAAAGGTCATAGTTATCTTTCATATTATGTAGATCCATCATATTCAGAACTATATTAATGTTATAAATATCATTTTTAATCATTAAATTGTGTTTTATAACCATTCATTGATGTTTATCATGGAAAATGAATCACATCGCATCATAGAGATGGTTAGTCATACATACGCACAAGCGATGATATCATTCCCATAATGAGTGAAAGGATAAGGGATTTCGTGATATATTAAATTTAATGAATTTATGTTATGTTATAATTATAATATATACTCATTATTTCCATGACTATAACTATCCAAGTAAAGGGGTGAGGAAAAATGAATTACATCGCTATGTGGAGAAGGCAAGTCCTACATACACACGTGCGATGATTTTGTTTTTCATATGATGGATTAAAGGTGGAACATGGTTGTGAAATAATCATAATAACATATAAGAATATATATTATAATAAATTTATTATTTTATAATGGGAACAATTCAAAAATAGAATTTAAAATAAAAAATGAACTTGAATGAGTTGGTAATAATGAGTACCACTTCATTGATGGACTTCCATTACATGTATTCTTGAGGGATATAGGGATGGTTTTTTGGAATGAAAAAACATTCATAAATTTTCTATGTATTTTTTGAAGTTAATTTAGAAGGTTATGTCCAATATAGATGCCTCAATGTAGTGTAAATAAGTGAAGGATGAGGTTCCCTCTTAACTAAGGTGAGGGGTACTTTCAGAATTTCTCAGAATATTACAATATAATAAGGCTATTCAATATAAAAAGACTGAAAAATACCATATAATTGTATAAGAGATGATATGGTGGATACTATATTTTCCAATTTGAGATTATTTAATGTTTTTATTATTTTTTAATAATTTAATAATATATTAATTCAATATAATATCATTATTTCCAAATTTGATATTATTCATTTAAATTGACTTCAAATACGTCATAATTATGTGATAATTTGAATATAATTAATTAAAATAGTCATAATAAGTTATATGGATCTATAGAACCCATTTTAGACATTTAAACATTAAAATTTTTATCAAAATTATTATTTTTCAAATCATTCATTTTATTTTTCTGTTAATTATAAATATATACAATTAAAATTTCACAAGCATTTAAGGAAATTATGTTATATATAAAAATAAAAAATAAATTTACATAATTAAAAAAATTTAAATTATATCAAAATAGAAATTTCTATTGATTGATACCTTTATATTTCTCTATGTGGACACATAAACGATATTAAATACAAAAAAATTTATATTTTGTAAATATATTTGATTTAAAAAATATATAAGTTACAATCATGTAAAAGTGTCCATTAAAAAATTTAAAAACAAAAATAACATGATAAGGCTATAATAATATTCAGGAAATAATTTTTGGATAAGTTTAGGGCACGATTATACCATTATCATTTTTTTAACCACCTGTTACCGCTTTGGAAAATCACTATGGAAAAATGGGTATTTGCGACGGGATCCCGTCGCAAATGGCCTTTTGCGACGGGGGTCCGTCGCAAATCACCCGTTGCAGAAAACGTCGTCGCAACAACAATTATTTGCGATGGGCCCGTCGCTGAAGCTATTATTTGCGACAGGGATCCTTCCCATCGCAAATAATACTCCATATATTTGTAAAAGCTTTTAAAAAAAGTAATTGCGACGAGCCCCGTTGCAATAGTTATTTGCGACGGGCACCGCCACAATTTCTTTTTTTAAAAAAAATTAAAACTATTATTAAATTATTTTAATGGATATAATAATAATACTATTTGCGACGGGTATAGTATCCCGTCGTAAATACTATAAACAAATAAATAAAAAATTATTAATAAATTATTTTAATTAACATAATAATAATCCAATTATAATTCAAAAATAAAAAATAATAAAATATTAATAAATGATTTTAATTAATATAATAATAGAATTATAAGTCACAAATAAAAATAATAAATTATTAATAAATTATTTTAATTTATATAATAATAATAGAATTATAATTCAAAAATAAAAAATAATAGAATATTAATAAATGATTTAATTAATATAATAATATTAGAAATATAATTCATCAAAAAAAATATTAATAAGTTATTTTAATTAATATAATAATAATATAATGATTCCACATTCAAATAATAAAATAATTCAAATATTACAAAAAAATTAAATAAATTATAATATTATAAAATTTTAATATATATATATATATATATAATTTAATATTATAAAATATAAATAATATTATTATTCATATTAATATTGTTATTTCAAAATATAATATTATTAATATTTTATAATGAGATAGAAACTACGAATAGAAAAAAATTCAGATTTTGATTTAACAAACTTTATAACATAAAAACAAACTCTAATCTAAAGGAGGGGGGAGGGGGGGATCTGTAGATGCCGGTGGAGGAAACTCTATCCCTAAAGCATGAGTGAGTCGGCGCATGTACTCTATCTGCTCCTGGTGCTGCTGTTGCCACCGACTCATCTGCTCCTCGTACAACTGATGCTGGCGTCGACGCTCCTCCTCATGCTGCTGCTCCTGCTGACGCATCTGCTCATTCTCCTGTCGGAGACTCTCTATCAATGCAGTCTGAGATTTCAACTGATCCTCATACTGTGTAGCAGAAGAGGATGCACGAGCTCCTCTCGAGCTGGACGCCGACATCGCAGCACTGCCATAATAATCTCCGGGAGTCAGTCGAGAGCTAATACCAACTACCCGGCCCTTCTCGAAGGCATACTGGGTGGCCTGCATCCATGCCGCCTCATCAAACTGAGGGCCAGTGGTCTGATCTGATGACTCGGCCTAACTCTCAGGTTGGGTCTATGACGCTGCGGCCTCATATGACTTATGTAGTTTCAATTTAAAATTAAAATTGTGAATATATTATATGTAGTTAATTTTTAAACTTGAAAACAAATAATACTGACCACGATGTGATGCTGACGATCACCACTGAGCTCCCCAGTAGCAGGATCACTATACATCCTCTGATATACGTCGTACTCCGAAATGTCAGGGTGCTCGACAGCCTATAAGAATAAAAAATAAACTGTTAATATTTATAGTTATATAAAATATTTATAAATAATGTACGTACCAGATGTTGTCTATGAGTACTGAAAGAACAACTCCCAGCTCGATGAGTCACCTCATGTCTCCCCCGATTCTGCCTCCCCACCGATGACCTCCTTTGAAAGGCACCACTCAAACAGTGCGCACATAATCCATCCCATACATGGGATGAACTATACTCTGGTCGGTATTCTCTACATGACTCATCAAAATCTGACACTCCTGCTTTCTTCATGGACGATTTTCTTAAATTGTGAAGAAATTGACGCAAGCGATCACGCATGGCCACCTCCCATGCCTTGTGGATGTCTTCACGCATGGTATCCTCGATCGGATACCATAAACCCTACAAATAAATTAAAATATCAAGTTAGAAATGAAATATATTTCAAAATAAAAATTATTTATTTATATACGTACCAACCAATGGCCAAACATGGCCTGCTGCACATCAATGGGAATCTTCTCCCATGTGGTCCACGGCTGAGAGAAATAGTTGTGCAAAATAGCGCTGCCCTGTCCGACTGCTATATGTGGAAAACTCTAAAAATAATAAACATTTATTATGTGAATAGGTTAATGAAATCTTAGTCAAATCCAAAGATTATCTCACAGGTTATCACAACTCTGTGTGCGTGGATCAAACCCAAGACGTGGACGTCGCTCGGGGATAGGGTCAGGAATCATCAATCGTGCAAGACTGCGCCCCCACCGCATACTCCCTGGAGCGCCTGTAGGTTGAGGGTCATCTGCCAGCAACTCATCCGCATCGAAATGCAGGTCAGCATCCGCCAACTCATGAAATGTCTCGTCGTCCATCTGAAACAGAAAATGTTAATGTTGTTAGCAAATAATTCATAATTACTATTATATATATATATATATATTATGATTGTATATAACTACCATGGAATTCTATCAGTGTTCATCTTCATCATCATCTTCATATATGTCAATGTCATCTTCATATCCCTCCTCAACATCATCGATATCCATTCGAGTTCCAGTTGCTTCATCTCTTACCATTTCAAATTCATATGTGACATCATTAACATCATCGTCATCACTGACTCTTAAATGTGGGGTGTCATCATCGATACTCATGTCTCTTTGTAAAAAAATATTGATTTTGATGACTCTCTTGAAAAACTTCAATTCTTTCAACATTAGTGAAAGCACATTCACTTTGACTAAACTGATTGTCTCGAATTTTTATTTTTATTACACTCCACCAATCAGTCAAGTCTCTTGATGTAGCACAGTACTTTGCGTAATAAACATGATGTGCCTATTGAGCAAATAAAATGGTTCATTTACTGCGAGAAAACTATTACATTTAATATCAATGATTTCATGAGTCGGATGAACACGCACAGCTCTCCCTGTATCCAACCACCGACAATTGAACATGGTTATGTAATGTTGTCCAAGATAACAGTGTTCAATGATTTCATCAAGTATGCCATAAAAGTCAACATCATTTTCTCGATGATGAGATCCTCTCAAGCTAACTCCACTGTTCATTGTTTTTTTCAATTCCCCATATGCATGTGTGTGAAATTGAAATCCATTAACCACATATGCATTATATGTTTTAACAAATTTGGAAGGTTGGTTACTCAATTTACACAGCCGTTTGTCAATTTTATCAGCATGTTGAGACACCTGAAAAGTTGTGAAATAATTATCAATATATTAAACTATACATTGAATGAGTTGCTAAAAGATAAAGGATTTATGTTACCAGTTTTTGAAACCACTGAGAGAAATTTTTCAGTCAGCGTTCTTCGAGAGAAGCTGCTTTAATTTGTGGAATTTGTTTCTTGATATGATTATCATAAAACCTACAAAAACCAAAGTTATTTACTGTAACATAAATGATAGAATAAGTGATATAGAAACTTATAGTACAACTGATGTCATCTCTTCATAGTTGAGCAGAACATACGTATGAGCTCTGTGATGTTCATCATCCGAAAGCCAGCGTTCATAAACTCCAACAAAACCAAGCTCTGGATGGTTGAAAATAGATAATTGATTGTCAATTTCATCAATATTCCTCTCGTTCCATCCCATTCGGTTTTGTTTTGAAGGATACTCATATTCAAAATAATGGGAGCAGAAAAAAGATATTTCCTCTTACAAATAAGCTTCTGCAATAAATCCTTCAACAGATACTTTGTTACGTACTTTTCTTTTCAATTTTTGCATGCATCTTTCAAATGGGTACATCCATTGAAACTGTACTCGACCACCACATTTGGCTTCATATGGAAAATGTAACATCAAATGTTCCATTGAGTCGAAGAAAGACGGCGGAAATATTTTCTCTAGTTTACATATAATTACAATAACATCTTCATCAAGTTTGCATAGAGCATCATAATCTGCTGTAGCCGCACAAATTTCCTGAAAAAAATGAGACATGTATGTTATGGAATCCCAAATCATAGAATTCAACAGACCTCTTAATCCAATGGATATAAGTCGTTCCATTATAACATAACAATCATGACTTTTTAATCTAGTAATATGACCATTCTTTACACATCTACACAAATTGGAAGCACAGCCATCTGGAAGTCTCAAATCTGCAATCCACTGACAAAATAATAAACGGTTTTCTTTAGACAGTGTATAGGCTGCTTTTGGTTTCAGTAACCTTTCTGTTCTGACATTCTCAAATAGTTCCAGTTCTGGCGGCCTGCAAATTTGGGCAAGATCGAAATGTGCATTTACATTGTCTTTTATCTTTCCTGGCGTATCCAAAACTGTATGAAACAAATTATCAAAACAGTTCTTGTCAATGTGCATGACATCTAACATGTGTTGGACCAACAAATCAGACCAATATGGCAAATCTAAAAATATGCTACGTTTAATCCAAATGTGTTCTTTCCCAAAACAAGAAATTTTCTATTGGTTTATTGTGGGACCAAAAGTGATGGGAGGTAACGAAAAAACAACTGATTTTAACTCCGAACCTGATAGTATTTTTGGAGGTCGATCCCTTTCAACTGTTCCTTTTCTGAAATGAGATCTTTTTCTGCGAAAAGGATGATCAGCTGGAAGAAATCTGCGATGACAGTCAAAATAACAAGGTTTCTTTCCATGAATGGGCATAAATGCTTTGTTCTCTCCCATACAGTAAGGACATGATTTCTTACCATGTGTACTCCAGCCAGATAACATCCCATAAGTCGGGAAGTCACTAATTTTCCACATTAATGCTTCTCTCAGTATGAAATTCTGTTTTGTTGCAACATCATATGTACTGACACCGGTACTCCACGATAATCTTAATTCATCAATCAATGGTTTCAAATAAACATCAATATTTTTTTCAGATGTCCTGGAATTAGTAAAGTCAAAAAGATATATGGCTCCTTCATCAACATCAATGGATTTAAATTGTATAGAGTTAAAAAACAGGCCAACATGAATATTGACTACCATAAGATCCGAACGGACAGAAACCATTAGTGGAAAGGCCCAGTCGAACATTTCTAGCTTCTAAAGCAAAGGATGGATGCACTCTATCAAAATGTTTCCATGAATCACCATTGGCTGGATGATTCAAGCTTTTATCGGTTGAAATATTCTCTTTATTCCATGACATCATTGTCGATGTATTCTTAGACATGAATAAACGCTGAAGTATGGATGTAAGAGGAAAATATCTCAACTATTTTACAGGAATCAAACCAGACTTCCCATGTTGTCCTTCTTTATATCTCAGTTTCCCACATGTGGGACAACTATCCAATGACTCATTTTCCCCAGAAAAAAAAGCAGTCATTTGAACATGCATGAATATTCTGACAACTATGTCCCAAATTTCGAACCATCCTCTTACTCTCATAGTAATCTGTAGGAAAAACATTTTTTTCGGGTAACGGTGTTTTAAGAAAAGAAAATATCTGGTCAAAACAAGTGTTTGACATTCCGTTATCTGATTTGATAGAAATAAATTTTTCAACTGCTTCTAATTTGCTCATCTTGCAGCCAGGATATAATGCATCCTCAGCAGACCTCAACAACTCATAAAATTCAGACAGTTCCGACTCAGGATTTGAAGCTATATCAGTCGGAGTTTCTTTATGTTGAACAAATGAACCTGCAACATCATGTACTAAATCTTGAAACCGAGATGGATCCGGAATCAAGTTGGTATCACCTGCTCTAGAACTGCGTTCACCGTGTTGATTCCAAAAAACATAATCTGGTTGAAAACCAAAATGCAAGAGATGTCCCCCCACTTTTTCAAACATGTCAATCGTTCTCAATGTACATTTTCTACAAGGGCATTTTATTTTTCCTTCTGAAACAAATTCTGGAGTTGATGCCATAAATGATAAAAAAAGTCTCCACACCCTCTACATATACTGGAATTAAACCAGAACCGTTTGGATTTCTACGTTGATTTATCTATATGTGGTCACCTAATAATTATTGTTGATGACCTCATTGTTCCATATTTTTCTATAAAATATAAAAGCATTAATGGTTTTGAATAATTTGTTAGAAAAAACACTCAAGCAAGGATAATTATAGAGTTTACATCATACATGACTGACGCAAACTTTTTATTGAGATAGACATAAAAATTGACCCTTAAAGAATTGAATATGTTGAGAATAAAGCAAAACCTGTTACAAATATTGATAATTTTAATATTATATATATATTATATTATTTTCGGAGTACTAATATTATTTTTTCATAAATATTAATTATATAATAATAACATTATTACATTATTAGTATATTTTATTATTGGTAATTATTACTAATTATTTGTAAGTATTACTAATTATTGGTAATTATTTCTAATTATTGGTAATTATTATTAATTATTACTAATTATTGGTAATTATTGGTAATTATTACTAATTATTACTATTTAGTACTAATTATTGGTAATTATTTCTAATTAATGAGAATTATTCCTAATTACTGGTAATTATTCCTAATTATTACTATAATAATGTAATAATGTTATTATTCCTAATTATTGGTAATTAAGAATAATAACATTATTAGTATATTTTATTATTAATATTAAAATAATATAATTTTCTATATTATATACAATTCTCCTTTCATCTGTGTGTTTTCTGTCTCCACATACAAATATTAAATGTGGAGACAGAAAACACATAGATGAAAAAAGAATTGTATATAATATAAAAAATTATATTATTTTAATATTAATAATAAAATATACTAATAATGTCATAATGTTATTATTCCTAATTATTGTTAATTATTCATAATTATTGATAATTATTACTAATTATTGGTAATCATTACGAATCATTACTAATTATTGGTAATTATTACTAATTATTGGTAATTATTTCTAATTATTGATAATTATTCCTAATTTCTGGTAATTATTCCTAATTACTGGTAATTATTCCTATTTATTACTAATTAGTGGTAATTATTGGTAATTATTACTAATTATTACCAATTATTTATAATTATTAATAATTATTGGTAATTATTGGTAATTATTACTAATTATTGGTAATTATGGATAATTATTACTAATTATGGATAATTATTGGTAATTATTACTAATTATGGATAATTATTGGTAATTATTTCTACCTAATGGTAATTATTGGTAATTATTTCTAGCTAATGGTAATTATTGGTAATTATTGGTAATTATTGGTAATTCTTACTAATTATTGGTAATTATTACTAATTATTACTAATTATTGGTAATTATTACTAATTATTACTAATTATTGGTAATTATTATTAATTATTACTAATTATTGGTAATTATTATTAATTATTACTAATTATTAGTAATTATTATTAATTATTACTAATTAGTGATTATTATTACTAATTATTAACAATTATTACTAATTATTGGTAATTATTGGTAATTATTGGTAATTATTACTAATTATTGGTAATTATTACGAATTATTACTAATTATTGGTAATTATTACTAATTATTACTAATTATTACTAATTATTACTAATTATTGGTAATTAATATTAATTATTACTAAATATTGGTAATTATTATTAATTATTATTAATTATTGTTATTTATTATTAATTATTACTAATTAGTGACAATTATTACTAATTAGTGACAATTATTACTAATTAGTGACAATTATCACTAATTATTGGTGATTATTACTCATTATTGGTAATTATTGGTAATTATTACTAATTATTGGTAATTATTGGTAATTATTACTAATTATTACTAACTATTGGTATTTATTACTAATTATTACTAATTATTGGTAATTATTACTAATTATGGATAATTATCGGTAATTATTACTAATTAGGGATAATTATTGGTAATTATTACTAATTATTGATAATTATTTGTAATTATTACTAATTATTGGTAATTATTACTAATTATTGGTAATTATTACTAATTGTTGGTAATTGTTATTAATTATTACTAATTATTGGTAATTATTGGTAATTATTACCAATTATTGGTAATTATTGGTAATTATTACTAATTATTACTAATTATTGGTATTTAGTACTAAATATTACTATTTAGTACTAAATATTGGTAATTCTAATTATTAGTAATTATTACCAATTATTGTTAATTATTAGTAATTATTACCAATTATTGTTAATTATTAGTAGTTATTACTCTTTATTGTTAATTATTACTAATTATTAGTAATTATTACTAATTATTGGAAATTATTGGAAATTATTACTAATTATTGGTAATTATTGGAAATTATTACTAATTATTGGCAAATATTACTAATTATTGGCAATTATTACTAATTATTGACAATTATTACTAATTATTGACAATTATTACTAATTATTCGTAATTATTACTAATTATTACTAATTATTGGAAATTATTGGTAATTATTACTAATTATTCCTAATTATTGGTATTTATTACTAATTATTAGCATTTATTCTTAAGTATTGAAAATTATTACTAATTATTCCTAATTACCATTAACTATGAACAATGAATACTAATAATTTAAATTTATTAAGTAACAAAACAATGTAAACATAATTACAACTAATTAAAAATATTTGAAACTAATAAAAAATTTAAAACAAATATTAAATTAAAATGAACATAAATACCTTCAAAATTGATCTGAGGTTGATCTCTGAGCGTTGTTTAAAACTTCAATATCAACTCCGGAAAAAAAAGTAAACTTTAGAAACGCTGAACTCAAAAAATAGAGTTTTGAGATAAGAAAAAGATGGAGTTTGAGAATGAATGGAAAAAATGGATGGGGGGGTATTTATAGGTTAGATTATTTGCGATAGGTCTATTTGCGACGGGATACCAGTCGCAAATAGTATTAGTTTCGACGGTACCCGTCACAAATACCTTAGCCCTCATTTATTACGGTCAACGGTTAAATAGTTATTTGCGACGGGACCCATCACAAATAATAACCTGCCGACATACTATTTGCGACGGGGGTATATTCCCGTCGTAAATAGCTTTTACCGCCGCTGGCTATTTGCGACGGGCGATTACCGCCCGTCGCAAATAACTTTCCTGCGATTTGGCGCGCAAACCGCGCCAATCCTTTTGCGAAGGGGTAAGCTAACCCGTCGCAAATAAGTAGTTATTTGCGATGGGGGAATTTGCCCATCGCAAATAAGTTTCTAACGGGACTATTTGCGACGGGATTTATTCCTGTCGCAAATAACCCGTCGAAAATACCCATTTTTTCCGTAGTGAATTACCATACTATTATACTTTTATACTATATAAATGTCAATAATGTTACTATAAAATTACAAAAGGCCCATAAATTTACTATGGTAGATTAAATTAACCATCTACCATTCATTTTTCTGAATGTATGATATTTTAATATTTTTTAATAATTTAATTAAATATTATTTACCATAAATTATTCATGATGTCGATTTTTAGAAATATTCATTAATTGGAATTTAAAATATCAAGATAATAATATATATTAAAAAAATACTTTTGATACATCAATAAAATGTCATATAATCCTTTAAAATTCGTGGATTATATTAGTTATCTCATATTATTTTTATTTTAATACTTTTAATATCATCTATTTTATTTTTCACATAATTTAATAATCATAACATCATTGTTGCTAAAGATTTTGAAATAATTATTTATTCTGTAAAAAATAAAAATAAATTACCATGATTAATATAATTCATTTATATTAAAATATAAATTATATAGTAGAACATTTTTTCTAGATAACAACAAAATAAATATATTTTATATATTAATCAACAGTATATGAGATGTTTGACATTTCATTAACTAAAATATAATCATTCATTTAATGTCAACCAAGTGGCTCTATATGGTCATAAATTCAACCCGCTGATTATTTTGGTCTAAAATTAATCTTCAAAAAATATATGATAAGTTTTAGGATAATTTTCACATTGTTACCATATTATTTTTACCCTATGTTACCCTATTTACAATTAATCGTGGTAATAAAAATTATTATGTTTATTATTCATATTATCCATAAATAAAAGGGAGATATTTACTAAATTTGAACCTACTAATTCAGAATATAGATTATATTTTTCATAATTCGAAACTCATATTTTTCAGAATTTAATTTTAAATTAAATCGAAAAAATGCAATGAAAATACAGTTTTGAAAAAAATTCAGTATTTTTCACTATTCACATAAAAATAATTATTTTTAGAAAAATACAAAAAATTCTACCTGAGATAATTGTTAAATTTGGATTTTTTAAAATAAGTTTAATTTTTTAATATATAATTTATAAAAGTGTAAAAAATTTAAAACAAGTGCGCTATTAAAATGCAGCCAAATTGCGGATAGAAAAATATAGTTTTTTATGTGTAAAATTGGATTAGTTCATATATTATGTCAATAAAATACATTAGATGAATTTAAAAACTTTTTATTGAATATATAATATATAAATTTCATTAATATCATTATATAATAATAATTAAATTTTTTATTAGGATTAAACTCTTTTGGGAACATAAAAAAATATTTTTTTTCTAAAAAAATCTCTTTTATATTATATTGGTTTTTACTATTCATTTCCAATTATCCGGTTACCAAAGAATTATATAAACATGTGTAACCAAAGTTTAAAATTTTAGTTAATATTTATTATACCTTACACTAAAATATATTGATGATAACTATCATCTTAAATATTAAAATTAATAGTATAATGTAGTTCTGTAAAACTTGGTTTTGTGTGTAATGGATGCTATCAAAGAAATTGAATTTATTTAAGAAGATACATCCCATAAAATCATTGTGTGGAACATTTGAACTACTATTTTAGCACATATAAATTACATAATAATATTATTAATATTAATTTGAAATTTGGTTCAATGAGAATTATTAGGATCATAAGGGCATGTGTGCAATTATTTTTCTCTATCTTTAGCTCTATTTAAACTCGATTATAACATTCTCTAACACTAGTTGAACCAATATAATCATTATGAAAAATGGTATCTATATGGTACCCTAAATCCATAGATATATCATCTTCTAGAATACACTCAATAGAGGAGAGTGATCCTCCTCTACCACCGTCACGATTCTATAGAGAACATGGAGAATCATTCCTCCTGAAATGATTTTCACAAAGATCACTGATGAATGACATAAGTGACAGAATATTCATGATATAACCTAGAATTTCCTACAACATCTATTAAATTTTCATGATGTAATTGTGGATCACTTCTAGAAGGAATCCACCATTGATTCCTCTTTTGACCTTATGCAATAACATGTGGTCTTTATTCAATCATCGATAATAAAGAAATAATTAATCAAGAGGTAATTATATATTAAGAAAAATTAATAAAAAATTACGTGTGAAAAGAACTCCACTTATTTGTCCCATATTTCCATTAATTAAAATTGTATCCACATTAAATGTCCATGATTTTATTTATCATTAACATCTCATAATTATCATTGATTACAACAATATTTTGAGTTAGAATTGAAACAAAAGGAGTGTTCTCTATGCAAAAAACCATTATTTATAATGCCAACCAAAGGTTAATTTATTAGAATGAAAACTAACTCATTAAGAGCCACATTATCATCCCTTTTTATCACTAATGATGTATGCCTTTATTAGTACTTATTTTTAACACTGATAAAATTCACCATATATTATTGCATCTAACAACATCAGTGCTTTTTTAACACTGAAAATTTCCTTTTTAAGCACTACTAACACTTTTACAATGATTTATGATGTTATATTCCCCATTAGCAGGGTATTGTTGGAATTATTTCTTAGAAACGAGCAAATGATCTCCATTTTTCATTTTTCATATCATGATTGTGTTAGGGATGAATGAATTCATTATGTCAGATTTTTTATTATGTGATGGTATATACATGACGATAATTTATTTCAAATATTTTATTTCCAATTGATTTTAATTTATTTATATTATAAAATATTTAAATTATATATGCATCCGAACAATTACTAGAGGATATTTTCAGACATTCTTTGATGCTCATTCCTGTGATACCAAATAATTAATCATGAATGGGATAAATATTAGAAAATTTATTTCTTTCTAATTTAATCCCATAAATGAGAGAATAATATGTCACATATTATAGAATATAGAATAAATAATTATATTGATTTATGAATCAATATTTTATGTTATTTCTCTTCAAACATTCATAGATGATACCTAATAAATAGTCCTATGTGAGAATTCTCAACACTGATAGATACTTAATCAGTATGAGAAATAATTCATTGTATTTCATGAAGGGATTCGACACTAAAAAGTCTCAATTTTTTTGAATAACATCAGAGAATGGGACATTGTATAATTTTAGAGAAAAAATAGACTAGTATATAACATCAATGAATGATACTTGATAGAATTTTGATTAAAATTTGAATATGTGAAAATAATATTAGTAATAAATGGTGACTAAAAATTGAATAATTGGAATCACATATACCTAATACGAAATCTTGAATCAGACACTTCCATACTCACTATCTTCCCTTAGGATGGTTTTAATTCAATTAATTTTATTTCCGATTCTATAATTTTTTTAGTTTCTAATCAAATTATAAATTAATTTCACTGAAAATTATACGAAGAGGATATTAGCAGAGTCTACACATATTCTACAAGTGGGTCCAACCCTACATTCACTATTATTGTAGTTAGTGGGTTTTATAAATTTTTACATTTGCCACATTTTGACCCTTACAAAGTATAATGTTTCCTATATTTTCGTTAAGGAATGTTAATAAAATTAATCCCATTAAAAATAATATCCTTGAACATCATTTCTATTAAGTGGGTAGATATACATATTACATCATGGATTGGACCAGGCAAGCTCAGAACATAATCAATTATTGTATATGAAATAGATCCATGACAATAATATTTCATTTTAATTTTAAATAGTTATTTTAAAAATTCTTTACCCGATTCATTATATAAATTTTATGGGTTTAGGTAGATCAAATAATTATCATCTTCCATGGTATAAAACCATGATATGATCTATCTATAGTCTTCTGATATACATGAGTGAAATTCTTTCAATATATAAGTTCTCAAATCCTTGATGTTAGTTTTCTACCCCAAGCCCGTTGAAATAAGGTCAGGGAGGCACACTTGATCTCATAGGTTGCAGCGAATATAATTATTTTTCAAAAAAAATGATAGTTGAGAAGGGAATAGTGAATTGTTATAAACTACATTGTGTGTAATTGTTTTTTTGAAAAATTTCATGGATATTAAATATGTCACAATACTTTTCCATGAGTTTATAATGCAGGTTCTTGATAAATGGCTTTCATGATGGATAATTGCGATGAATGCTAAACTTATCATCAAAACTATGTCAGGTTTTTAAAATTTTCAACACATAAAATTACAAAACATTCAATGGAGATATTTTTTACAATGTATAATTTAATTATACATTAAATATGTTACAATAATTTACAATGTATCTAGCATACAAGACCCGATATATTGTTTTTTTAAGAATGGTTGTAATAAAAGTACGATGCAATCATGTAATTTTCTTTTTTATTTTCAATATAAATGTTTCTTACTCACTCCCCACCTAGACTTATCCTAGATCCACATTATGATTTTTATGTGTTTTATGATTTAAGAAAATAATTATTAGGAAAGGGTTGCCTGTATTTTTATAAGTTGGTTAGGGGAGGTGTAGAACTTGTTCACACTTCTCCAATTTTGCCAAGAAGCATGAACCCTATTTGTGACTTATTATAGATTTATATTATTTATATATATATATATATATTGAAATATTAGATAATAAGTAATATTTTTAAAAATAATTATAAACATTTAATAACTTTTTTTATATAACTATGAGTATTTTTTGGATAAGAAATATATTTAAAAATTACAAATTTAATAATTTATTTTTAAATAATAATACATATTATGTTGTTAATATAATTAATAGTTCTATAACTATTATTTATTATTTAATAATATCAATAAAATAATTTTTATTTGAAAATGTATTTACCAGTTAATAATTATTTTTTTAATATATTATGGTGTATTATTAATTTTTTATTTATATAATTAATAACAAAAAATTTATTATAAATATTAATATTGTTCATAGAATTTTTTTTTATAATTTTTTTTGAATTTTTTTTTGATATAAAATATTTTCAATTTGTTAATAAGTAATATATTTATTAATTATCAATTCTATTATTTATTTCAATTAATATTATATTATTATGTTAATAATTAATTAATAGTGTGACAAAAAATATATTTTATTTATTTATAAATCATTGTATATTTTATTGATATAATTATTTTCAATTTAATAAAAAGTAATATATTTATTCGTTATCAATTGTAATATTTATTATTAGTTATTAATTTATTATGATGTTATTAATATAATTAATGGTATTATAACAAACATTTATTGTATAATAACATATATAAAATAACTTTTATTGAAAAAAATATTTAATAGTTAATGATTATATTATTCTTAATATATTATGGTGCATTATTAATTAATAAATTATATAATGAAATAAATAATATTTATTAATAATATTACAAATATTTATATAATTGAATATAATAAAAAATTTATTACTTAAAAACAAATTTATTATGTCAATTTATTATACATAATATGGATAAAAATAATATGAGTTAAATATATATATAAAAAATGGGAATTATTATTATTAATAGTGTATTTATTAATATTAATTTTTATAAAAAATTCATTAATATTTGTATGAATTTAAATATATATCAATTTTTTTACACAATATAATATAATATATTAGTTTATTTTTAAATAATGTACAAGTAGTGATTTAAAAAACATATAACATGTATCAGTCTAATCTATGCCAGTGTCCTTGGTGATCCTCTATGGAACAATCAGATGTATATATAAAGTATCCACATCATGTTTGTCGATCTCTTATATTTTCCATACAAAACTCATGTGTAACATCTTTGGAACCTACCACCACATCATCTTGTTTTACATATGATGGATCTATAGTTATCCCACTTGTACCCCATCCTATATCCATGGATAGTGGATGTGGTCTAGAAATCTCCCCATTAGGTGAAGAATGCTGATGTTGTGTAGTAGATATATTTTTAACAGAGGAAAATAAGGAATTCAACACGGACCACCCAACCTTTATAATTGTATAAAAATATAACACACTAACATAATGTGCCTCTGGATGCGGTTGTGTTTTTTCCTATGTTGGTGCCTCTGGTTCAGAATCATATGTAATAGGAAGTGGAAGAGCATAGGAATTATCATGATAAACATCCTCCTTGGGTTCCACATATTCATCCATCAAAGGCTCATCACCACTTGAAAAGTCTATACTAGGTTCAACACCCTCAACATCTCCTGGAACATTAAAGAAAATTTCATGGAAAATCTCATCTATAAGAATAAGCGACTCTATCACTAATCTAGGATTATATGGCTGGTCAAATGTGCCTCCCTCTATGGTATTAGATATATGAATGACCTACGAGATATGAGAATATAGGAAAAAATTATGTAGTTAACTAAAGTCAATAAAAAAGAACATTGAACAGTGGAAGGAGGTATTATTACATACTCATAATATCCTCATCTGTGTCACATACGATATCTCACTAGGGACATGTAGTACCAGGACCCTATTGGATTTTTATTGGTGGAGATTATGATTTGGGGGTTAACAGTCAGTTTAAAAATTAATGACAACACAATCAGAGTTTATAAGTTATGAATATGTAGTGAGTGTAGTTTTATGGAGTTGAGTTATAATGAAAATAAAAAAGAATTAAAGTAAGATTTATAGTGGTTAAGATAAAAAAAATCATACTCGACTCCTAAGTCCCGACTACCCCTCGAGGAGAATGGTATCCACTAAGAACCTCACTTTTAAAGGTGTGAGAACCTTGTTACTAACCATTCCTATTAAATAATATAGAGGAACTAACTAATCATGATATAGAAGACCAACCTAGTCTGCTTATATGAATTTTGATCCAGATTCAAAACATATACTTCCTTTTAGGTGGTGGAATGACCCGAGAAAGGAATGATTCTTTTTTAATAAGAAAATCCTAAACTAGAGTTAATGATATTACAAACAGAAGGAAAAATATTACACAAATAAAAACTAAAATAGTGAAATTAGAAGATGATCGAAATGTTTAAGAATTTTAAGATCAAAATTCATTGATCACTTATATGGAATAATGTCTAAGGTGAATTCCATCTATAATCACAAAATTATTATAAAATTCACATAAGATCATGAACGATTGAGAGTAGTTATAATGTCGAAGAAGTATCAACAGTTATCAAAATGAATGATCTTCACATGTATCTTATTTTATTCATTGAATATATATCCAGGATCATTAAATCAAAGATCTTGTAGGAGCACGTTAGTTTCCAATATATGAATGTCACTTGTTAGAGAATAAAAATGATACAATAAGATCATTACCTTTGTTTGTTAAAGTCATTTTTGAGTAACATGAAAAAAAAGATTTATATTTCTTCATTAAATATTAATATAAACTATTAAAATGTTTTTTAAATCATTTTTTGAAAATCCATAATTATAAAACAATTAAAATAAAGAGTATAGTCTTTCTGATTTTAAATAAAATTAAATGCAGTAATATAGATCATGATATGAACATCAATATGGATGAATAAATGATCATAAAATATTGTTATAGTTATTTTTAAATACTCTACAAATATATTTCAACATTAAATAATAAATAATTTAACAAATTTATCTATTTTAATTATGTCCATTGAAATAAGAAACAAAATTTTAGAAATAAAAATTTTAACTAACGATGGATTATTTTTGCTTAAGGGGACTCATGAACCACCATTGAAAATAGAGATCATTGACTCATGGATCACTGTTTAAAAAATGAGAGCGGTGGCTCATGACCTATCATTGAATATAGAGAGTGGTGACTCAATTTTCTACAACATAAAAATAGAAAACATTCCTTGAAGGGGTTGCTTTTTGTTACACTTTTCCACACCATTTTCCAATTTTTAATCTCTTTTTTTATTAGAATAATTTACTCTAATTATTAATTATCAATTTTAGTCTTCATTATATTAAATTTATAGAATACTCTTTTTTTGTGATAATCGGAATTTTATTAAATATTTTTCTTATAATTGTGAATATTTTAAAATTAAATTTATTCTTTCTGTTTAAACAATCAAATATTTTTCTTTTATTTATATTTAAAATATATTTTTTCATCCTTATTGTAATTTCATTATTTCATATATTTTGTTTTTAAAATTAAATATTTTATGTATTATTTTAAATGATAGATTCTTTTTATAAATATTATATATTCAATTAATATTTAATGCATTAATTTAATTAATTCATAAATTTAATTTTTTTCTCTAATCATTTTTATCACATTAAAAAAACTTAATTTTCTTTAAAAAAAATTGTACTTTTTCTACTGTTTTCATTTGTAACGAATTTTACCTTTCTTAAGCTTAAATTATTTTAATTTAATTCATCCATTCAATCAATTAATTATTTTTATTAATTCAGTTTACAATTTCTTTTTTATGTTTCAGACTAATTAATTCAATTCATTTTTTTATTTTGAGAACAAATAAATCTTACATTATTGATTTTAAAATTGTTGTGTATTTGTTTTTTTTATAATTGTAATTAATTTAATTAATTTATTCCTTGTTTATTTTTTAGGTGGTGTTGTTGCTCCATACATACTGCCAGAAAAAAAACCAACAGTGAATCTTTTGAAACATCACCACCATTGAATACCACCCCCACTTTTTTAATCACCAACACAATTCGAATTCTCCATGAAACTCATCCATTTGAAAAAAACACACGTCTTTTTATCAAAAACCTACCAACAACCACCTGTAAATTTTGGAAACTCAAAATTTATGAACTATTTTCTACTTCAATGGTGGGTGCCATAAAATGGTGGGTTTTTACCTACCACTGCTTCTTCATTTTCCAAGAATCATATTCATAGTTTTCACCCTGAACGGTGACTCATTCCTTCCCACTACCCAACTACCACACTGATAACCCATTTTAAACTACCTCATCCATTCTACTATCTCACCATTGCTTCCCTGAACTCAACACACCGCCAGAAAAAACACAACCAGTAGAATCACAAAAATTCTTAATAGTATTAGAAAATCAAGCACATTAGTTGTGAAAATAAATCAAAAACACAATTCGTAAAAAAGATCTACAGAAACAAAAACCATTCACCCAGATTAAGAACAACATAATCAAATTGAAATTTGAAATTCTATATCTAAAAAAATAGATCTGTAATCGAACCCATTGTTGAAGAAGAAGTAACCACTTCCAAGCCAGACCACCACCCCTATTTTACCTCCATCGGATGAGCCATTTCTTGAAGCTACCCAGACCCCCACCACATGCTTCCCTCCACACCATTTTCCCTCTTGAGGCTGAGTACATCATACATCATAAATGGACTGAAGACCCACCGACCGTGCTCCACTAAAAAACTCTCAAGTAAAGGCACCACCCTTGAATCTTAAGTCCTTCACTCTAATTCCACCTGTCGAACATAACTAGCCACCGAGATTGTCGGTCCTGATTCTGACCCCTTGCACGAGCCCCTCCTCTCTCTCTAGCTAGACAACAACCCCTTCTCATCCTTCTTACTTCTCCTAAAACACCCCATCCCACTTTTCACTCATTATTATTTTAATTTTTTTTTATAAATAATATATAATATTCATAATATATATAACAACAATAATAAATTTCTTAGTTACATAATAACAATAATATATAATAACTAATTATTATTTTTAATAATAATTAAACTTATTTTACTAATTAATATTTATATTTATATAATTATTAAAATAATAATAATTTTTATTTAGTAATAATAATAATAATAATAATAATATAAATATATTAATAACATATATATTTATAATTAAATTTGGTTTTTTATATTTTATTATTAAAATTTTATTTATTTATTTTTTAAATAATTGTTTCTAATAAATTTAATCATAATAATAGGTATATATTAGTAATATGTATTATTAATATTAACATCTATTTTTCAATATTTCATGAATGTTAATAATAAATAAATATATTAATAATTGGATTTTATAATATTTTTAATTATAATAATAGGTTTATATAAATATTTTAACAATTACTTTTGAAATATTTTTAAAAAATTTTATTAAGAATTATTTTCCTTTTGAAGTAAGGGGAGGGATAATGATTCATGTTGACATTGATCATTTTCTTGGAGGGAGTTCGATCTATAGTGTAATTTAAGGTGGAAGCAGTTCAGTGAAGGTGCCACACAGAGGGAAGTAAATTCAACCATGGGCTTTGATGGAAGCTAGCTATGGGGATTCGAAGATTCGAGAAGTATTAGGAGATTCAAGGGACCAAACCTAGATTCTATACATGTCCCCCTATTTTGAGAAAAAACCATCTAGCATCATCAGAAAATCACCTCACCACTCAACTTCTCACTTTCATGCCACTACATTCAGGAGAGGGACATCTGAGGGAAGATCATTTGAGCACAACTTTGAAATTCATAGGGTGGGATATTAAGAGATTAAAACACAAATAAAACATTCCATTCATCATTGGTAGAAATTATAGGTCAGAAATCAGACAATCAGGGTTATTGAGGATCAGGACAAAAGAGAGGAATCTTTTCTATATTGCTCTATTTTTCTATGTTTTCTACAGTATGAAAATATTAAATTTAAATTATGTTAATATGTTTATCTTGATTATGAAGCTAGGATAGTATCACTTGGGATAATAGGCTGATTTGGTAAGATTTATTCTTTTCTTAATCATTCTTGTTTCATCTATTGGACCCCCCTCTCTCACTTTTCAAACAGTAATATTTTATAAAACATCAAAAATATGTGAAAAATGATCTTGATTAGTTTCTAATTTTTTTCAATATGAGAATATGATTAAAAAATGAATAATTCTCAAAAGATATTGTTTAAACATGTTCCAAAAAAAATTTGATGTCTGTGAATTATAATTATTCTCGTTTTTTTATTGAACGATATCTGTAGTTGATAACCTATTGGGATCATTATTTCACATGTTGACCTGATGAAAAAAACTATCACCTTGCTTTAATAGTATCCAGATGTTTAAATTTCAGGTCATGAACAAGAGAAAAGATTTTTTAAAACTTGATAACTTATTTCCCCTTCCCATATATTGGTTTTTATAACTATATTTTTTCTTATCTTCCTTCCTGTCTGTATACACCTTTCTTAAACTCACCTTTATGATAACACACTATCTTAATTCACTTTATAATTTCATCACCTTCCACCATTATTTCAACTAGTGTTTGGTTATTTGTTTTTTTAAAATTATTTTTTCTTGTTTTTGGTTACTAGCACAATTTCATTCCTTCCCTATGGTTTTATTCCATTATTACCACTATATGGGTAGAAATTTGGTTTTTATATATTTAAATTTGTTCACACTCAAGAACTGTGTCATTAAATTTTGTCCCATTTGTTGAAGAAGTTGTTTGCAACCAATTATCAAAACAAAACAAAATTTCACATGTAATTTACAAACAAAAATTTGAGAAAATATAAAACACAAAAAAATTGAAAAAATAAAAAAACCTATTAATAAACATTTATAAATACACTAAATATAAAAAAATATAAAAACATAAAAACTATCAAAAAAATATCCAATAAATAAAATAACATTTAATCCTACTATATGAAAACATGGTCTAAACCTAATACCATTGAACCTAGTATTTCTAAAATTGAAAAGCACCTCAAAAAGTTGAAAAACAAATAAAAAGGAAATAAAAATGGAAGTCAATAGAGAAGTTGAAAACCAAAACACGAACAAACCACCACTTGTAAATAAAAACCCCCTGGGTAATGAAATAGTGGAGATGCATAGTCTAATAGAGTTCCTACTACCTGTTATTTCTAGTAACACTTCTTACATTACAGTCTCACCTAGGTACAAGTACTATGAAATCAAATAGTCTATTCTATCTCAGTTTTTGACCTTTAATGTAATTCCTAGTGTAGAATCCCTAAACATCATTAGGGATTTCTATTGTCTTTTTAGAAGTTACAAGTAATAGGATTGAGTGAGGAAGAACTAAAATTGAGAGTGTTCTCCTTCTGCCCCAAGGGAAATTATAGGTCTTGGTTCCAATAGATATAGGAGGAAATATTTTTCACCTCGGAACATGTCTATAATGATTTCACCATGAAATTATATCCAATGAGAATTATCTCTAAGATTGAGCACAAAATCATTGGTTTATTGGAAGATGAGGGAGATCTATTTCATGAATCTTGACAGCAATTTAGGGGATTACTTAGATAGTTTCCTTTCTACAAAAATCTATCCCTTTACCACAAAACCTTGTTGGATGAATCTATAGGAGGGTATTTTAGTGATATGGCTACAGATGAGATAAATCAGATCTTTAACACATAGAAAAAAACTCACATCACAAATTCTCTAGGAGAATAATGACAGTGAGAAGGGAACTCACCCATGGTACATAAGATGAAGCCCATACTATTGGTATTTTCAATGAAAACACTCATAAAACATTAGGGAGGAAATACATTACTGTAGCATGTTTGGGAACTCACAATCTTTCTGTCAAAAGTTTGACATGCCTATCCAAGCTCTTGAGATTGCCAATTTTTCTGGGTCAAGTCCTAGGATGCAGCCTACATAAGATTCTATTCCCAACACCTAAAACCACGGGTATAAAAACAACTCAAACATATCTTGGAGGGGTTAGGGAGTTCTTTGGCCAGCCTCCCTCCTAGATTTCATCAGCCACCTAGGAAGCAGTTGCGACCCCAACCCAAGGTGGATTCATCTGATTCACAAGATTAAGTGAGAGGAATTTTATAATAGTTGATAGGAATATATAATGAATGAAAGACTAAAAATTATTTTTATAAACTTAAAATGGATTCAGAAATGAAAAATTTGAAAATAAAATTAGGTTGTTGTATAGGGAGGTTTATAGTCGAGACATGAGTAATCTCCCAAGTACAATGAATCAGGCACAATAGAAAATTCCATGAATGTCACAATAAGTAGTGGTATCCAAAAACACCAAGACCCTAGGAATGAACCCAAAATTGATGAAAATAAAAACCTAGATGAATATAAAAAATATAGTTTGGAAAATTATGAATCTCTATAATTGGATAGAAATATAAAAAACCCTCTGGTACCTACCATCCTAGATAAAAAAACTTAAATAAAATGATTTTAAAAACAAATATAATAATGGAAAGAAGAATCTTGCAGATTAACATGAAGCGTTTCACAAAATTTTTAGAAAATTTTCTCAAATAATCCCTTTTCCAAAAAGAATAAAAATAGAAACCCATGATTCAGAGTTTCTTAAATTTCTTAAAGTGGTAAAAATATTTAACATTGATATACCATTATTAGAATCCTTGATTCAAATCCAATCCTATCTAAAATCTCTCAAAAAAATATTCTAAAATTAGTGAACCATGTAATATTTTTTCCCTTAAAATATGATAGAGGATTGTAGTGATGTATTAAAAAATAGTATACCTTCTAAGATTTTGGACCAAGGTAGTTTTGTTATTCCATGTACCATCTGAAATAGAGGTGTAAATTTTAACTTTATTTGCGATTTGGGAGCTAGATTAATCTTTATTTCACTTTCTCTATTTCATAACATTATATTAGGAGTTCCCCAACCAACCATTTTGGTTTTAGAACTTACTGATCAATCAATCAATAATTTAGTTGGTAGGGTAGATTATTTTATTGTGGGAGTAGGTAGACACTTTCTACCTACTCACATTCAGATTCATGAAATGGAGTGTGGCCAAGAGGTACCAATCATCCTTGGTAGGCCATTCCTCAACACATGGTGAAATTTAATTTTCAAATTGGGTGAAAAAATATTATTTTAACGTGTTCAATAAAATTAAATATCCCACCAACCCAATCCTTCATATAAATGAGTTTTTAGAAGGTGATGGATCTACTGATGAGGATGAGGAGGAGTTTATGAGGATACTTGAGGATAATAATGGGGAACCTAAAATCCCAACAACACATTTCATGGCGATCTTCTCTAGTAAGAAGAATGAACCTATTTATGAGTTTTAGGGGGGTGTTTCTTGAAAAAAAAATTGATTTTTATTTGGAACATATTCTATCACAAAAATAGGCATCTAAGTGTGAGGAAAATTTTTCTATAAGTAATAGTGATGAGGAGGAAGCCTTCTACACTGCCATCATTAAGAGGAAGATTAAAAACCTAGGTCCAACCAGACCCAAGTTTCTTCCAATTAGTCAAGCACCACCTATTCTAAAGATCAAAACTCTCCCCATACATCTAAAATATTCCATTTTATGAGAGATATACACCATTCATGTGATCATATCATCCAATATGGGGGAATGTCAAGAGTATAACTTGTTGAGAGTTTTGAGGATGAACAAGTCTATTATAGGCTGGTCAATTACTCACATTAAGGGTATAAATTGGAATGTCCTTCTAGAGAAATATAAAAATATTGGCTCTAAGATTAGGAAAAAAAATTGGTCTGTAATTTCTTTGATGAGGGCAGTGGCTCTGTCTGACCCCATCCTGATTCTAATCTATGATTGGAGTCCCAAAGGAGACTCAATCCCAACATGAAGGAAGTTAATAGAGAAGAAGGTATTAGATTTCTTGAGGTTGGTATCATATTTACCATTTTTTCAAAGTCCCCAGGTAATTCCTATCCAGGTTGTTCCCAAAAATAGTGGAGTGACTATGGTCACAAATGAGATAAATGATCTAATACAAATAATATCTTTGAATAAATTGAAGGTCTATAATGATTATAGAAAACTGAATGCTTCCACAAGGAATGACCATTTTCACATGAAATTTTTAGATCAAATGTTAGAAAGGAAGGCATACAATGAGTTTTTCCATTTTCATTATAAATATTCAAGATATAACCATATTTTTTTCAGTTGATTATAAATATAAAACCACATTTACTTTTCGATTTGGGACATTTTCCTACTGGAAGATTACCTTTCACTTGTGTGGTGCTCCAACCACATTTCAGAGATGCATTATATCAATTTTCTCAAATATGATTGAAATGATAATTGAATTTTTTATATATCATTCTTTATTTTTAGGAATATGTTTTTAAAACTATCATGACAATATAGAAATAGATATGGAATATTGAAAAGAGAAAAAATTTGTTTCAATTCATAAAAGAGCCAGTTCATTGCTATTGAGGGCATTTTTTAGGTTAAAAAATTTCTAATAAGGCTATAGAGGATGATAATTCCAAGGATGAGGTTATCTAAAAGCTTCCCCCACCATATAAATTCAAGGGGATAAAAATTATCTTGGGACATACTAGGTTTAATTTGAGGTTCATTATGAATTTTTAAAGACTACAAGGCACTTGTGCTCACTTCTAGTAAAGGAAAATTCCTTTTCATTTTATGATATTTTTCATGGAATCCATTAATATACATAAGTAGAAAGTATCCACTTCACTAATGATCAATTCCTTAGATAGACTATATGCATTTGAATTAACGTGTGATGCAAGTAATTTTGTTGTAAGTATAGGTTTGGGTCATATGAAAGATAGGAAGTTTCATGTCATTTACTATATTAGAATGTTGTTGGTTGATTCTCATAAGAATTATTCTAACTCTAAAAAGGAACTGAATTCTTTGATGTTTAATCTAGAGATAGACAGTATATTCTTTATAGGTACCAAATTTATTATTTTTAATGACCATGTGGCCCTTAATTACTTTCTGGCTAAGAAGGAAACAAATACCTGGCTCATTATGTGGACATTTTAATTGAACGAATTTTATTTAGTTATTAATAATAAGAATAGGGATGAAAATTTTATAGAGGATCACTTTTCTAGGAAACCAGACACCCAATGTAAGGAACCAAGATAGATAAACACCTCATTACCTAAAGAATAGTAGTTCCCTATTTCTATGCAATAGTCTACTTAGTTTGCATACTATTACAATTTTCCAGTTGTTGGTTTCATTACCAAGGACCTCGTATAGAACCAAAGAAAGTGATTTATTTCTAAGTTGAAATACTATTTCTAGGATGAACCAATTATTTTTAGGAGATATGGTGATGCTATTTTGATGAGATGTGTGGATGTGAAGGAAATTATACCCATACATGGGAGCTTCCATTCAACACCATGGGGTGGACACCATATAGGAGAGAAGACTTCTCAAATGGTTCTACAATATTGTTTCTACAAACCTATTTTATTCAAATATTCTAAGAGTTTGGTCATTGCCTTCGATAAGTGTCAAATTCTTGGAAATTTTGGAAGAAGGCATAATCTACCATAGAAAGGAATTATGAATGTTTATGTTTTTGATGTATGGGGCTTGGATTTCATGGAACCATTCTCATGATGTTATAGGAATGAGTATATTAAAGTTGTTGTGTACTATGTGTCTAAATGGGCTGAGGTAGTGTATTATCACAACAATTCTTCTTACTATGTGGCGATGCTTATAATGGGATAAATTTGTTCTTAGATTGGATTTCCCCAAGAATTCATCATTGAATATATGACTCAGTTAAATATTAATAAGTTCAAGAGCATAATTTAGAAGTATGGATGCTCTCATTGAATAGTTTCCTAATACCACCCACAGTCTAGTGTACAAGATGATGTACCAAACAGGAAAATTAAATAGATCTTCAAGAAGATTGTTTCAAGATCCAAGGAAGATTGTTCAGTTAATTTTCATGTGGATTTTTGGGCAAACTGATCAACTTATAAGACTCTTGTAGGGATGTACACTTACAAGATGCTCTTTGGTAAAAATTTTCATATTTTAGTAAAACTGCATCAAAAGTATTATTGGGAAGTGAAGGCCTTGGACATTGACTTCAACTATTCTTAAGAGGGAAGGTTGTTAAAGGTGAGTGAGCTTGAGAACATTAGGAGGGAGTCTGATTAGAATGATTAAATTTAAAAATAAAGGAAACTTCATTTTCCTAAATCAATAATTCAAAATTGGGATTCCAATGTAGGTCAGCGGGTCATGAGTTTCAAATCTAGACTGAATCTATTTCTAGAAAAATTAAAGACTAGGTGTTCAAGACCCTTTAGCATTATTAAAGTTCTTATAAATGGAGATATAAAGGTAGTAAGTGAAGAAATATTTTTTTCTATCAATGGTAAAAGGATAAAATATTTCTTGGAAGGGAAGCCAAATGTTTTGGTTCCTATCTCGCTTCTGGAAGAATAAAGTTATTCCAATTCTAACCGAGGACTATAAACTCAGTGTTTAATGGGAACTAACTCATGAATTATGTTTTATTTCATTTTATTTATGTTTTTCAATAAAGATAACTCCTTCTTCTATTTGATTCTCTAGTCTTTTTCTATCTTTCTTTTATATTAGTGTCTCATGACAGGCTAGTAGTAGAGTGTTGATGTTGCTATAAATAATGAAAAGGAAAACCAAATGAGGAATTCACTATATCATATGGATAAAACCTCTTCCACTCAATATTTGGTTGAATTTTTTCTTTAAAATTAAATTCTATATTCTTATTATTATTTTCTACACTTCTTGGAAATGAAGAGGACCCACTAGATCACTTTACATAGTGCTATAGAATATGATCTTTTGAATGGAAATTAATATTCAAAGCACCCACATTTAGGTAAGTGTTGTTCATATTTTCTAGTTTTATTTTCACATCATATTATAGTTCCTTATTCAATTTTCAATGCGTGGGAGAGTCCCTTATGTTTTATTTTTAAATAATGTGTCTATTTTCTCTTCATGGATGTCATCTGCTCGAAGAATTTGAGTTTAGAATTTAGTTTGAACTGAATTGTTAAACCTATTTTACCCTTTGTTTTCACTTTGATTCTGTTGTTGTTTCACTTCATTTCTTATAATTCTACCATTTTCAGTTCTTTGAAAAATAATTTTTTTATATCATCTTAAATCAATAACATTTTTGAAAAAACTTTACATGATTAGATAGTGGCGGTTGGTGGATTTGCTTTGGCATATAATTTTTTTATTTTATATATAAAATAATCTTTCAACCATCACTACAAAATCTTAAAAATATTTAATCTTCTAAATTTACTATCAGGTTTGAATATTTTTTTCTCCAACCTTGAGAGTCAAAATTGGGGAAAATGTTGAGTTTTAGTGTGGTGGAGAGGGGTCTTTTTGTTATGATGTAGTAAAATTATGGTCACATATATAATTCATTGAACCCACACTTCTAGATTTGTTATTAAAAAATGTTGTGTATTTTTTTATAATAGAAACTAAATAATTATGAAACACTTTACTCAATCGAGGACCATTGCCAGTCTAATTTTTTTAGAATAAAAAAACATACATTTTATTCAGATCCTTACAAAGGTAATGGGTAAAATCTCATATACGTTGTGCACATTAGCAATTATTCAAAGCCACCCAACTTATAACATAAAAGTGTCTTATGAAAATAAATTTTAAAACATATAGTGACCATTTAATATGCCTATTAAGGGGTTTTGAAAACAATAATAAATCATTTTCATTGAATAAATTTATATACTAAAAATTTTGTTTTCCAAAACATTTGAATATATATATATATATATTAGAAAACCAATAATTTATAGAGATAATTTACTTTTAATAGATCATTGAGAATTATCCATTTAAAATAATAATTTTTGGTGGGTTATTTTAAATATTTTACCATCAATATTAAACATACAAGGCTTCTAGTAATTACTCATATGGAACAAAGTCCACTTATGATTTATGGGTTTACTCCCCATAACATAACATTCGTTATAGTAGTTCCATTTTTTAAAACACTTTTAATGGACTTTCTATTCTCAATCATAACCCAATAAATTTCAAAATACACACATTAAAATTATTTTCTTTAAAAGAAAATAACCTTCTTTATAACAAGTCAAATTTTTTTTTTGAGAATTTAAAAAAAAAATCAGAGAATCACTTGCATAGAATAGCTATCCTTATTTGTAAATTATTAATAAAATGAATAATGAAATAAATGCACACTTTACCTAAGAATTAATATATAACATGTATTCTTAAAATAATCATAAACAATAAATAATTTTATTTCTTATAAAAATTTATAAAAGAATCTTTTTAAAGAATACATTTTAAATCTAGAAGAAATATACTTAGATAATAATTTTGTTAGAAAACCTTAAAATATAAATTGATATCATTAATTTATTCTGAATGCAAGGTATGTTGATGTTATTCATAATACATGGTCATGACTATATTCAAATGTGACATCCTTAATTTTAATATAACATGATGACATGCTTAATTCTCATTGCACATTCTTTTAAAAACATGACAATAAAATTATAAACACTAAATTACAATTATAAAAATATTAATAATCATTTAATTATTATATATATTAGAAATTGAATTTATAATACTCATAATCACGGACGGAATTCATTTTTAATAAAAACGTTGATAAATAAAAATATACATATTTAAAAATAATTTAAACATTATTTTTATTAACATAAATATAATCATTTTCCGAAGAACATGAATAATTTCATTACACCACCATAAAATAAAACATGATTTGAAGAATAATTCCTTAGAAAATAAATTTGAAAGGTTAAATAAATAATAAATATCTTACCATAATTCAAGTTGTATATATATTAAAACCACAAAGGTATAAAAATCATAGGGAAACATAGTTTAAAGTATTTGTTACAGTATATTTAGCATTAATTAAAAAATAATTTTCATAAAACATAAATTAAAATAAATAATTTAATTCCTTAATAATTTGATATTTGATAATTTAATTTGATCGTATATAAACATAACATGAAAACATAATATTAAAACACAAAATAAAATCCCTTAATAATTATTTGATTCAGAGTGGTTCTTCATCATACTCTCTCTCTCTCAACTGCTATGAACTAAAATTGGATTTTCCAATTTCAATTACACGCTAATATAGGGGTTTTATAGCCCTTACCAATATTTTTTTACATCGATTTATATGTATATATAATTGGAAAATTGTGTAGAATATGAGAGACACCAAAGAAATATTTATGAAAACTTGCAGGGCTAGCTCAGTGTGAAGTTGTAAACATGAAAGAAAAAAAAGCACAAATGTTGACATATTTTGATTTCAAACTGACTATAAGAGGCAATGATATAGGGTTGTAGTGCAAGTTGTGTGTGTAGACAGTGGAAAGAAAACCCCACCAAAGAAAACAAAGAAAAAAAACAAAAAACATTAAAATAAATATTATATGAACATATAAATTGACATCTGAAGACCAAATTAAAAAATATATTTAATGTCTAAAATCAAACTAGAAATCTAAAAATAGTAGAGTTAAAAGAAAATAATGATCGGACACCTAACACAAAGTAAGACAACACCTACCTCAGATCTAGAATCCAACATTCATCAACATTAGAAACCTTAACCATGATTCAACCCCATAGACAACACTCAGATCTCCTTGAAATCCCACAATATAGCGTTTCCATTGGTAAATCCTTACTTGGTAAAAGTCGAAGCTATAGGTGCGGTTGAACATAGCTCAGACACCGACCATTGGGTAGCTTAACTCCATTTGTTGAATCGATTTCCCCTTAGTGCTTGATCTCTGAGGCCCTCTGGTTAGATTCACTCCACCCAAAGTCCTAGGAAACCCCCTTTCAATTCCCCTTGACCCCAAACGAAACCTGTAACCCATTATTCCCAACATGCTAATTTTTTATCTTATTTTAAACATAAAACGGAAATTTTATTTTAAATAAAATGATTATCATAAAATTAATAGGTATAAATTCAAATAATGATAATTTTCATAATAATAATAATAATTATTATTATTATTAAAAATAATTATTTATTATATAAAAACATTTAATTAATTATAATTTATAATAAAATTTTGATTTTTCACTTATAAAATTAACATTTTTATAATGTATTATTTTTGTAAAAAAATATTATTGTTTTTATCTTGAAATTTAAATTTTAAAACTTATTTCCTAATGAGTTTTGAGGACTAAATTTGTTTCATAACGACATAGTCTTAAATATCTAACATTTGATAAAATTTTATTTATTATGAAACAAATTATTAATATTCAGGTTGTTAAATTCACCCCCACTGAATGAAATTTTCCCTCACAATTCGTTCGTCGGACTAAAAAACATATTAATTATTGTTTTCAAAATTATGAAAAACTAGGACTCCTACACTCTAAACTATACCACTTATATGAAAACATCTAATTTACTTATATTTCTAGACCATTCATCTGATACCAATTATAACTCACTAAAATTATGCTTCCATATTTGGTGGTAAACCATGTTGTGTAACTTTTTTATGAATGAAACTGAGTAATTAAAAAAATTCTTTATTCAATCAAAGAACATTACTAGTATAGGTTTCAGAGAATCGAAAAAAATACATTTTACTAAAATCCTTACAAAGTTAAAGGATAAAAACACATCTAATATACATAGTTTTAATTAACCCTTTAACAAAGCTGCCCAACATAGAATGTAAAAGAGACATGTGAAAAAAAAATTAAAACATAGGGTGAGCATTAAATATGCCCATTAATAGGTTTTGAAAATGTTAATAAAAAATTTAAAATATTTTATTTTAATAAATGTGTATACATAAAATTTGGTTTTCCAAAACATTGGAATATATATATATATATCATGAAATAATTAATTTCTCAAAATAATTATCTTCAGAAATGTGATTGGGATTTCTAAAATGAAAACATTAATTATTAGGGGTTCATTTTTTCTACATTGATGAATATATTAGAAACATATTTCAGCTATTCATAACTCATATTGAACAATGTCCCCTTAGGAATTATGGGCACACTCTAGATAACATAACATTTATTATACCAATAACATTTTTTAAAACACTTTTAATGGATCCACCATTCTCAAGCATAATCCAAAACATTTAAAATATATAAATAAAAATTAATGTATTTAAAAGAAAAAAACATTCCTCATAACATTCCATAAACATTTCCTTGATAATTTCAAAAGCATTTTTCAGAGAATCCCATGCTTGAAATAACTATCCTTATTTGAAAATCATAAATAAAAAGGATAGTGAAATAAATTCACACCTAATATAAAAATGAATATATAATTTTGCCTTATTAAAATAATATTAAACAATAAATAATTATGTTTCACAGAAAAAAATATAAAAGAAACATGTGAAATAAAAAAATTTAAATCACTAATAAATCTATATACATAATAATTTCAGAGGTAAATATTAAAATTTAAATTGAAATAATGAATTAATTTTAAATGCAAGGCAGGGAGATGTTATGAATAATGCATGTCCATGAATTTATACAAATGTGATGTCCTTAGTTTCAATATAACATAACGACCTACATACTTTTATTTGTGAATTCTTTTAGAAACATGGAAATAAAATTTTAAAAATAACAATAGAATTATAAGAATTATAATAAACATTTCAACCTTATATATATATATTTAATGAAATTTATAATACTCAAAATTGAGAAATAAATTCATGTTTAATTTAAACATTTATAATTAAATATATATTTATTAAACAATAATTAAAACATAGTTTTTATTAATATAAATATACACATTTTTATAAGAATATAAATAATTTCATTACACCACCATGAATAAAAACATGATTTGAAGAATAATTCCTTATAATTTTTTTAAAATATAAATGAATTATAAATCTCTTACTATATTTAAAGTTATATATATATATTACAACCACAAAGACATAAAAAATTCATAGTGAAGCATAGGTAAAGGTACATGTTGCAGCAGATTTAGATTTAATTAAAACATAATTTTTTCAAAAAATAAATTAAAATAAATAATTTGATTAATTAATAATTTGATATTTTAGAATTATAATTTGAACATATATAAACATAATATCACATATAAATATTAAAAAACTAAATAAAATCCCTTACTAACTATTTTTTGTCGAGTGGTTCTTTGTCAAACTCTCTTTCACAACTGCAATGGACTAAAATTGGATTTTAAAATTTCAATTGCACACTGATATAGGGATTCTATATCCCTTTTCAATACAATTTATACAACAATGTATATGTATATATAATTGGATACACATTAAGACCATCATAGACAAAAAAACGTGATTTCTACAATCTTGCAGGGCAACCTCAGTGTATAGTTATAGAAAAAAAGCCCAAAGATTGAAAGATGTTGATTTTAAAATTGCTATAAAAGGGAGTCAGACTGGCTTGTGGTGAGAGTTTTATGTCAAGACATAGGACGGAAAAATCCACCGAAGAAAACTAGGGAATAAAAAAAATAAAAATAATTAAAAATAATTACAAAAAAACATATAAATTGACATATACTGATTAAATTAAAAAAATTATTAAAATTATAAAATAAAATAAAAACTAAAAATAGTCGAGTTAAACAAAAAGAATGATCAAACACCTAAATTTTTGTAAGAAAAAAATTACCTCATATTTGGGATCCGACCTTTATCGACATCTGAAACCATAACAGTGATTTATCCCCATCGATGAAACCTAGATATCCATGACATTGTTCAATCTACCCTTTCCACCGTTCGATCCTTTCTTGGTCAAAGCTAATTTTGAAGCTGTGGTCGAACACAACTCGGACTCTGACCACTATGTGGCTTGACTCCCCTCACCGGGTCTATTTCCCCTTCAGTGCCCGACCTTAGAGGCCCTTAGGTCTGATGCACTCACCCTAAACAGTAGTGAAACCCCACTTCGATGCCCATTGACCCCAAAAGAAGCCCAAAACCCCTTATTTCCCGCATCTCTTTTTTTTAAATATAAAAATGAAAATTTGATTTTATATAAAATAGTTACCGTAAAATTGATTGGTATAATATCAAATAATAAAAAATTTCATAATCAAATAATTATATTTTATAAATAAAAATAATTACTTATTATATTAAAACATGTAATTACATATAATTTGTAATAAACTTTTTATTTTTCACATACTAAATTAATATTTTTATAAATTATTATTTTAGGTAAAAAATTATTGATTATAATTTGAAATTGAAATTTTAAAGCTTATTTATTAATGATATTTGAAAAATAAAATTTTTCATGAATGCATCATCATAAATATATTAATTTTAATCAAATTTTATTTATTATAAAATAATGTATTAATGTTCAGGATGTCACAACATCAATTCCAGCATTATGTTTTGTTAAAAAATCAAATTTTTTCTAAATTAAATAAAATTATTACACTAAGCCGAAAAATATTGAGGATGTATGATTTCTGTGTAGATTTGGACACAGTTCATTATAGATATTTTGTTTGGGAACCGAGAAAGGGAGTGAAATTTGATGGTTTTTTTTGGAATTGTAATCATGACTTTATGAAACTATATATATAATAGTAATTATATCTTATAATAGTTTTAATAAAAATAATAATAGGTTTATGTAAATTTTTAATAACAACATGTGTTAAATTTTTATACATTTTTTATTAAGTAATATTATATTTTTTCCTTTTGAAGGATGGGGGGATCATGATGCCTGGAGAGATTGATCATCCAGTTAGAGGAAGTTCGAGCTCTGGTGATAGTTGAGGAGGAATTAGCAATTTGAAGGTGATACAAAGAGGGATGCGAAGTCATCTTTGATCTATGAAAATATCTAGAGAGGGGGATTTGAATATTCATGAAACGGTAAGAGATTTTAGGGACTAGAACCACATTCAAGACGCACCCCCCACATTTGAAAAAAAAATAGTCAAGCAGTAGGATTATATCACCTCACCACTCCAATTCTAACTCACACATTATCAAATTTAGGATAATAACATTTGGGGCCTTCTAAATTTATTTCCACTTCCACATTCCCAGGGATGGAGATCAAAAGTGGACCACAAGAAACATTATTCCATTCATGATCAAAAGAAAGAAAAAGGCACAGTTCAGAAAATCAATGTTTTCTCAGGATCGTGCTGGGAGAGTGGACTATATTCACCTTTTCTATGTATTTCTACATTTTCTATAGTTTGAACACCTTTTCATTAAATTCTATTAAAATTCTTATTTTGATCATGATTCTCAGTTAATCTCCCTTGGGGGAATAGGCTGAGTTGGTTAGATTTTTTGTTCTCTAATTCATGCATGTTTCTTCTATTATATTACCTCTCTATATCTCCCTATATATTTAGAGAATAATCATTTAAAAAACATCAATAATACAAGAAGATATATCTTGAATAGTTTTCAATTCAATTTTTTCAATCAAAGGATTACATTGAAAATTGATTTATTCTCAAAAGTGGGAGGTGCACTATGTTCAACCATCATTTTGAACTCAATTATTCTAATTATTATAATTTAGTGATTAAATGATCTATACATTTGATAAATAGTTAGGATCATTATAGAATAGGTTGTCCTGATGAAAAATCTCGTCAACTTACATAAATAAGATCTAGATGATTAATTCCAATGCATAAAGAAGATAAAATCAATATTAAAACTGACTAGCTGATTTCTCCCATTCCATCTATTAGTTGTTCGTAATATCTTGATGCTTGTTTTCCTTCCTACCTATCCCCACTTTTATTACACTCACCTTCATAATCACATATATTCATCATTCACAACACAGTTTCATCACCTTCCAACAATATTTCCACTTGTGTTTGTTTTTTAAATTTTTGTTTTGTCTTGTTTTTTTCACCAACATTCTGTCAGTCCATCCCTATGTTTTGATACAATTATTACCACTAAACTATTATTAATTATGTTTTTATGAATTTAAATTTATTTGAGATCAATGAATGTGTACTCATGGTACCATTTTTATTTTAAGGAAAAATAAAAGGACCTAACCAATAAATGTATTCCAAACAATCGATAAACCAATGTATTGAAGAGAAAAAATAAAAAAATTATACCATTGGGTGTTTAATGGTGACTTTTGATATACATTTTTTAAAGTCCAATGATGGCTTGTGACTTATCGTTGGATGTTTCCAATGGTGACTCACAGAAAACATTTCCGACAAACAAGAATAAAATAAAGATGAATAAATCCACTAAAAAATTAAAACAACTTAAAATAGAAATAAAAAATCTAATACAAAATAAAATATAATAACTTAAAATAGAAATAAAACATCTACTCCATGATAAAATAGTAATTTATCAAAATAGTAATTTAAGAAACATGATAATTTTAGAAACTTGAAATTTAAACAAATGATAAAATAGTAATTTATCAAAACAAATGAAACTATTAAAGTATTAAAAACCCATTTAAAATACTAATAGAACCATAATCTAGATGATATTATAGATTCATATGTACTATGTTGGCCCTTCATAATTGGGATTTATGTGGTATGTCCCACTTCTAAAAATATTTTGCATGATATCACCTCTAGTCAAAGTCACAGTTCCTTGAAATCTTTAGGAAATGAAGTGAAGGAAACTAACTGGGTGGTTTAGGAATTAAAAGATAGAATATGAAATAATACAATTGATTATAAAAATGATTCCACTCCATAATATGAAAATTAATAATGACAATGACACATCAGTTGAAATAAAAAATTATTTTATAGTAAGGTGAGAGACTCTGGATGATAACCTCATCATCTGGCATCCATGAAACTATAAATGTAAAAAATAATTTTAAAATAATAAATGAAGTCATGTTCTATACACAATAAGAATTTAGCAATATAATTTATAAACAATGATTTAATCTGTTCAAAGACATTCCATCATATGTCTATAAGCGTGGACATTATTCCACATTGTATCTAAAGATCAATGCATCTGAATCAACCAGTAAATAACGTTTTTATACTTATATTTTATAATATAATATTACTTAATTGATTTTCACACAAGAAGTAAACAAAAACATAACATCATCCACATGGGGACTCTCATAAAATATCTGCAGGTTGATGTATGTGGCCATGTGGAGCTAAGCAAGGTATGCACTCCCATATCCAAATATGAATAAAAATAATGAAGCGTGTAATCTATATCTTATCGATGAAAAGTGTTATGCATAGTTCTATATATGTATATATAAGACATAAAAACCCTCAGTTATAAATCCCTATTTGGTATAAATCATCTAGTAATAGTAAATATGTCACGACCCGACCACGAGGCCCATGCCGTGACTACCCCAAACCTGCCTTCCATAGGCCAAGGGTTGGCGACTAGAACCAAAGGCGTAATCCCAATAAAAAGGGAAGGAATTGCCTTTTAACCTATAACACACACATAGTATGAACACAAGCAGTAGAGGAAACAAGTACTAAACTAGAAAAATTATGGTGTGCTGAAAGTAAGTGGGCTAGTATACAAACCGAACTGAACAACAAATACAAGTACAAGTAAACAGGGAAAACAGATCCAGGATCATCCGCCTGGGAATCCTACCAGAAGGGTAGGTACATAACTTGATCAACCTGTCCCTACGGTGTGTCCCATCTAGTCCAGCTCTGAGGAGTCTCCGGTCATCACCCTCAGCCTCGATCATTGTTGCCTATCGTCTGCATAGAATACAGCAAGGTGAGGGCGAAGCATGTGAAGGGGTGAGTATAACAATACTCAGTAGGGGACCCCGAGACCCCCGAAGGTCTCCTAGTTACCACAAATGATAAACCACAGTAGAAAGATACAATCAAGAAGTACCAAACAACCCTACTTAGGTATATTCCCATATATATACCTAAGTTACCAGTCACAGTCTGGCTCTACTCTCGAGCCCAAACACAACCCAGTCCACAAAGGAAGTAAAGTC
Organism: Viscum album; assembly: GCA_963277665.1. NCBI lineage: Eukaryota > Viridiplantae > Streptophyta > Magnoliopsida > Santalales > Viscaceae > Viscum > Viscum album. The sequence goes on from OY728127.1 coordinate 1,174,781,680, forward strand.
AAGCACCATGATGATAATGGTTGATAGACATGACTTAGCTCACACAGGTATACATATTTCGTAGATTGATAGAGATGATCAGGTGTAGTCACTGATTCATAAATGTTGTCTGACCCACACAGGATACAGGACCAGAAAAGCTGTCGGACTCACACAGGATATAGGACCAGCTACTCTGTCGGACCCACACAGGATACTGGAACAGAAGTTAGAACTGTTGCACCCACGGAGGATCCTGGTATAGTAGCATTGTCGTCAAACCCAAGGAGGATTTTGATATAGTAGTCATCTTTTTCTAACCCACAAAGGATTCTGGCACAATAGTCATAGTTGTCGAACCCACGTAGGATTCTGGTACTGTAGTCGTTGCAACCAGCTCTAGGGTTCCCACACACAGCACGCTCGATTCCGGGAGGGTCCGCTACTCGAGTCAAGTGTCGATACATCAAATATCACAAAGTACTAATTTTATGTATTCTATAGTTTTTTCTCATTATAAAGAATCCAACGTGAAAGATGGCGCGTAAATGGGATTCCTTGTCTGAGAGTTATTGGCATTTCCATTCCAGGGGCCTGGTTGGATTTACGCTCGATCCAAACCCGACCATTTTTCAATGTTTTCCAAAACTCACATAGAGTATATCAAAAGGACCTACTTGTCATGAGGGTCCCAGTTCTGCAGACGGTGCGTCGATCGGACGCGCGGTCTAGGAGATTTCAGTATTTAAGTGAAGTCGGGCCTGGACCCTCAAACCCAGTGGGCTGGCAGGTCGGCCCGACCCGGCGAGGGGGGGGGGGGGGGGGTTGGCCCAACCCATTTTGGTGGGTCCAACCCGGCTAGGGGTTCATCCCACCAAGGGACCCGGCCCGCGTTGCGTGCTGGTCAGGTTCGATCGACGGCACCAAGCGGTGCCACCTCTCCCCTTCCCGACCAGTCGTAGCCGGCCGGTTTTTCCAGGTGCACACGGCCCGCACAGCGAGATGCGGTTCTTCCCATGCGGCGCCTGCGGGCACTATGGATTTCCAGCCCGGCCGGAAGGCGGCTGACTGGTTCGCCCAGTAGAGTGGCATGCGGATGCGGGCCGCGGTTTCCTCCGCACGACGCCTACAGGTGTAAGAACCCATGTTTTTGGAACGGGTCAAAATCCTGACGCTGTTTAATTTTTTGAATTGTTTTCGAGGAAACTGGATTAAATGGGCAGTTTCTAGAAATTTCCAGACTACATGCCATGTACTTTAAGTACACGCCGTGTATGTCTCGGTGAGTGGCCGACCGTGTACTCGCTGAGTACATGCCGTGCGGGTGACCGCGTAGAGTTTTCTTACAACACGACATGTTGTCTTGAACACGCCTTGTATACTGCCAACCGTGTGAAGCTATACATGGAATGTAGGCCGTTGGTCGGGTAAGAACCAGGGACACGCCGTGCTCCCTTTGGACACGCCGTGTAGTCTAGCCGTGTATGAGGGATATACATGGCGTGTTGGTAAGTCGACGAGTAGGATAGGAGGAACCCAGTGCACACTGTGTGCCAAGAGGTACATGCCATGTACTCATGTTGGTAGGTTCAGAATGTATTTCGGCAGAATCTTTCCATCTTATGAACAGTTAAATGAACCATACACGATGTGTAGTCCCAATGTACACATCGTGTACTTTCTTTTTTTCTCTTAAAACGGGCAGTAGCCTCGTATTGAGGCAGAACCTCATATCCTCCGCCCGGATACGTGAACCAGGCCGGCCGAACCTCTATTCCCCTCCCGATCGTCCGTCTGAGACCCGTTTCGATCGCTGATTAGTGCGTTGGAACCCCCTCGCTAAGGCCTCAATTCCACTTTGGTTGTTTTGTCTGATTTTCTATCTAGAACAATTTATAGCCCTTTGAGCAGTTTTGAATATTTTATAGATTTACCATGTTTTAGACCGAATTGGTGGGTGATACCGGAGTAGTAGCATCGTGTGAGTCTCAGTTAAGTGGTCCATAACTCATTTTGTGTTTTTGTGGTTGTTTGGGTAATGCGGCTTCGGCGCGTGTTCGGGTATTTTTGGGTGGGAACCGTTTTATCTACTTTTTCATTCTTTATTGTTATGGGACCTCTGGGATTCCTTTGGGTAAGCCCTGTTATGAGTTAGCGTGAGCGGGGCCTAGTTAGGGGTTGTGGCACATCGGGGAATTTTGGCCGGGGAATGCCAAAATGGTTTAATTGCAATATTATTGTGTTAAACTGTTAGATTAAATTATTTAAGCCTGTTATAATTATTGGAGGCATTTAAGACCTCAGTTCTGGTATGGGACAGCACCTGGTATAGTGCAATTCAACTGTTTAGTTTGTTTTGCTGGTTTATGTCTTCCTATTTAAACATGTTATATATGAAATTTCTGAATTGCATCTGCTTGACCATTTGGGTTGTGTTGGGCTTGGCATGGTTATGCTTGAGTGATGCTGACCACAGGTTGGGGCTTTGCTCGGGTTACTTTGGGTGGTTTTGACATTGGGATTGGGCGTCATGGACGTCGGTTTGAGGTAGTACGACTGTCAGGATGGGCATGGCCTGGGTTACATGGATGGTGAGACCATCACACTTGAGCGACATGGTCGTAGGGACACGAGGTGTCAGATGTTTTGGTGGCTTAGGACTATTTTGGGTGATTACCACTCACCGGGACTTTGAGTAGTGTGCACACAGAGATACGTAATTATGAGGTGGTTTTGACCACTCGTGTGGGTAGAGGCCCCCGTATTTGAGGTTAGGTATTTTGGTTGGGGGTGCTTTCCATATAAATCCATGGGGAGGTGAGGAGCCTTCAGGGAATGGGCGTGCCTTCGGGACATCGGTACTTGAGACACGAGTTGTCAGGAGGCACATGGTGTCGGGTTACTATTCTTGGGTGTGCCTTTGAGACGTCGGTACTTGAGGCACGAGGTGTCAGGAGGCACCCGGTGCTAGGATACTATTTTGGGCGTGCCTTCGGGACGTTGGTACTTGAGACGCGAGGTGTTAGGTGGCACGTGGTATCGGGTTACACGATAGAGATTCCGGCGTTGGCCAAAGTAGATGATACTCTATAGTGGCTGTTGAGCACTAGTGGAGTTTGTGTTTACTTGTGCATAGTGTTGTTTACCACTTTCCTTGAAATGCATGACTACATAAACACCTATATTTGATACGCACCATTGGGTGGTATCCTACTAAGATTTGTCACACACCCTACACGGGCCCTTCGGGATGCGTGCAGACTCTAAGGATTTACGTGCAGTATAGAGGCCAGCTATAGGAGCTGGGCTGCATTAGATATTTCATGGAGAGTGTATGGACCTTGAGGTCATTCCAAGCTGGGTTTACCTTGCTTTATTTACTTTTCTGTTTTGGCATGCTGGTTGTAGCTACTGTTGGTTAGACATTGGCACCCTTTTTATATTCAGTTGTGTATGACCTTCTTTGGATGAATTTTTTACTGTTCAGTAGTAGTTACATGTTATTATCATGCTGTTGTGTTTATTTCCACTGTTGTTGTTATAATTATTGATTCCTCTATTTGTTGATATTGGATATGCTTCCGCTCTGCGGGTCTGGTTCGAGTCTTCTGAGTCTTTCCTTCCACTGCATCTTTACTGTTATACTCTGACCAGTACCCTTACTATGACCCTCTGAGAGGGTATAGCCTCCCCACTATACCAATTCATACCCTCTCTGCTAGTCGACAGCCTTTGGTGTTCAGGGGAGGTGCGCCTAAGGTAGTGACACCCGACCCACTCGGCACTGTTCGGGTGGCTGGACGGGTCTGGGACGTTACAAAGTGGAATCAGAGGAGTTCTTGACAAGGATTTAGTAGTAGTGTTTTTTTGGATACTAATGAGATTGAGACTGATCTTTTTATTTCTGCTGGTTTTACTATTTGGGATATGGTAGACTGGAGATATGTTATGGTTACTGGGACTGAGTTTTTTAGCTTGTGCTTGGGTGCCTATAGCCCCAGGTACGAGGGATGGACCCAGTTTCCATGGGTGGGAATTGCTGTTTTCTTTTGCTCAGATTACAGTTTATATGATTTCCACCTCGGTGGATCACTTGGTGTGTGGTGTTCTGCATTGTGATATGTGACCCGTGACCCAGTGTGGTAAGGGGGAATTGGACCATGGCCCGGTATGGAAAGTCTTGTTTCATGGATTTTGATAGGCACATTTCTAGGGTATTTTATTTTCATAATTGCACATATGCTATGTGAAGTGATAATACCATGTGAATAAAATAAATCAATTGCCATGCTATATCTTCTTTGAAATGTAAAATGGTGAAATTCCTGATAGAATTTATAGTTGTTGCAATGTATATTCCATGCTTTCTTTTTTTGTAGAAATGCATGTGGCAGGGTTTTGGGTCTGACTCTTATGAGAGCATGCATGTACTATGCCTGAGGCAGTGTAACTATCAGGGTTGGGCGACTCAGTTGTCGGTTGAGGTAACGTAAGTTGTCGGGATGGGCATGGCCCAAGGAACTATCGATACTTGGCTCAGTCGAGCGGGTAAGGAGGCCATGAGGCCGGGATGCCGAGGGGCATGGGTTGCGGTGAGGGGGAGTAAGGGTAGTTGTTATACACTACCTTTTACTGCTTTCCTTATCTGCGTAGAATATATATTGATATATATATATATATATATATATTAGTTGTCTGTCCATTTATGGTATTCAGTGGGTTACTCCTTCACGACTCGATGGAGTGTCAGGCAGGATATGATACAGTGCCACAAAATCAGGGTCAGAATTCGGTATAGGAAGAACATGAGCCACAGGTACAGGCTCAGGGACAGGATCAGGTTCAGGATCCATTTCTGGCAGGACAGTAGCCGGGCTTGGCATCCTTCGGGTCGTGGCTCGACGAGCAACTCCAGGTGAGCCTAGTACGTGTCTTATAGGGGATGGACAGTGGCGTTCAGGGTGCAGAGCCTTCTATGGCGTATCTGACGCGGGAGTTCCAGTCGCAGCACCCGCCGCTTTTTTAGGGAGAGGGTGGTCCGTAGGCAGCTGAGAACTGGATAGAGATTATGCAGATGATATTCGAGAAGCACAAGACGCCTTCAGGGCGGAGGTTCAAGCTAGCGACGTATATGCGGAGAGGACTGGCGAATCGTTGGTGGGACATACAGGTTCAGGCTTGTAGACACGAGGGACTGGCATGACAGGACTTCGAGGGCAGGTTCTTTGAGCACTTCTACCCAGAGACACTGAGGGTAGAGAGAGCTCGGGAGTTCTTCAGTCTTCAGCAGGTGGACAAGTCCGTCATAGACTATGCAGCTACTTTCACAGAGTTGTCTTGCTTTGCACCTGGTATGGTGAGCGATGATGCAGCTAGGGTGAGGTGCTTCGAAGATGGCTTGCGACACGCCATTTGGGTCCAGGTGAACATTTTCGGGTTGGGTTCCTTCTCTGAGGCGGTGAATCAGGCGCTTATAGCTGAGGGAAAATAGAGGGAGAAATCTCGCTTGGGTAGGACGATAGATTCCATTGATGGTTCGGATAGCAGGAAGCGAGGAAGAGATGAGTTCCAGCATGGCAGTCAGGCTAGGGATTCAGCTAGACCACCTCGTGGGAGTTCTTCGGTGATTTTCTTCTAGTGTGGACAAATGATACATGTTTGGGCGTAGTGCGACAAGCCTCTGAATGAATGCTGGTCATGTGGACAGGACGGTCATCAAGAGAGTTTTTTCAGGCAGCCTTCTCAGATATCCGGCAGGTAGGGACCAGGACAGACTGCAGCGTCTGGAGTTTGTTTAGGTTTGGTAACCGGATAGGGTAGTCGAGGTTCATCTGTTGCGCAGAGGCTGTGACAGAGATAGTGGGACCCATCTCAGGGTTCAGTGGCCGGTGACCGGAGCAGCACCGCAGGGTGGTCAGGCGTCATCAAGCCGTGTTTCTGGCCAGGTGCACGCCGTGGAGCTGCCAGAGGCTGAGCAGGCCGGTGAGCCGATGACGGTTATAGGTACACCGCGGTGTGACCATGATCTCCATGGTTCCTTTTTGTAATGACCTATAGAAGTATGCCTGTTTTGAGTGCACGGGGTGCACAGGCTCTTTTTGGACTGACTAGATGCTACTCAGTGGGTTGGAACCATCTCGGGTGCGTGATATATATATATATATATATATATATATATATATACATAACTGTGTGTGTGTGTGTATGAGATGCGTGGCATCGGGGCTTCATGGATGTGGGTTACTTGAGGTGTCGTGGGCATCAGGGCATCGTGGATGCGGGTTACTTGAGGTGTTAGGCACCAAGACCTGATAGAGGCGGACACCGATGCAGTGCGGGATAGAAGCGACACAAGAGCACCAATGAGGTGCAGGGGTGACGATGCGTCACGGGAGGATTTTGCTTCCAGAAAACACGTTAGTAAACCCTGTTTGTTTTATGTTTTGTTGGGTTGCAACTGGGTAAGGCGATTCCGAAGGTAGGGAGCCCCCTTGAGGAATTTAGCCGGAACCAATGAGACTGGGGTAGTCCGGGTTGTTTAACTGGGATGGGTGTGTTCGGTGCCATATCTGGGATTCGTTTGCTAGAACGGGGAAGAGCTACGTTAAGGTGGGGAGTTTGTAAGAACCCGGGTTTTTGGAACGGGTCAAAATCCCGACCCTGTTTAAATTTTGGACTTGTTTCTGAGGAAACTGGATTAAATGGGAAGTTTTTGGAAATTTCCAGACTACACGCCGTGTACTTTAAGTACATGACGTGTATGTCTAGGCGAGTGTCTGACCATGTACTCGTAGAGTAAATTCCATGCGGTTGACCGTGTATATATTTCTTACTACAAGGCGTGTAGTTTTGAACACGCTGTGTAGACCGCCGACCATGTGACGCCATACATGGCATGTAGTCCATGGGCCGGGTAAGAACCAGGGACACACTATGTTCCCTTTGGACATGTCGTGTAGTCTAGCCATGTATGAGGGATATACATGGCATGTGGGTATGTCGGCGAGGAGGAGAGGAGGAACCCAGTACACACCATGTACCCAGAGGTACACGTCATGTACTCATGTCGGCTGGTTCCGAAAGTAAGTCGGCGGAATCTTTCTATCTTATGAACAGTTAAATGAACCATACACGGCGTGTAGTCCCAAAGTACACGCCGTGTACTTTTTTTTGCTTAAAATGGGATGTAGCCTCATATTGAGGTAGATCCTCATATCCTCCACCCGGATAAGCGAACCAGGCTGGCCAAACCTCCCTTCGCCACCCGATCATCCGTCCGAGACCCGTTTCGATCGCTGATTAGTGCGTTGGAACCCCCTCGGTAAGGCCTCGATTCCTCTTTTGCCGTTTTGACTGATTTTCTTTCTAGAACGAATTATAGCCCTTTGAGCGGTTTTGAATCATTTGTAGATTTACCACGTTTTAGACCGAATTGGAGGGTGTTAACAAAGGAGTATCATCATGCGAGTCTCAGGTAGGTGGTGCTTACCTCATTATGTGTTTTCATGGTTGTTTGGGTAACGCGGCTTCAGGCGGTATTTTTGAGCGGGATCTGTTTTATCTTCTTTATCATATTGTATTGTTATGGGACCTCTGGGATGCCTTTGGGTATGCCCGGTTACCAGTTTTCATGAGCGAGGTTGGGTGAGGGGTCGTGGCTCATCCGGGCATTTTGGCCGGGGAACTCCAAAATGGTTTTAATTGCAATATTATTGTGTTAAACTGTTAGTTTAAATTATTTAATCCTGTTATAATTATTGGAGGCATTTAAGACCTCAGTGATGGTATGGGACAACACCTGGTATAGTGCAATTCAACTGTTTAGTTTGTTTTTCTAGTTTATGGTTTCTTGTTTAAACATGTTATATATGAAATTGCTGAATTGCATCTGCTGGACCCTTTGGGTTGTGTTGGGCTTGGACCGGTTATGCTTGAGGGATACTAATCACAGGTTGGGGCTTTTCCCGGGTTACTTTGGGTGGTTTTGACCACTTGATTGGGTTTCATGGACGTTGGTTTGGGGTAGTACGACTGTCAGGTTGGGCATGGTCCAGGTTACTTGGATGGCGAGACCATCGGACTTGAGTGACATGGTCGTAGGGACACGAGGTGTCAGATGTATTGGTGGCTTAGGACTATTTTGGGTGATTACTGCTCACATGGACTTTGAGTAGTGTTCACACAGAGATACTCAGTGATGAGGTGGTTTTGACCACTCGTGTGGGTAGAGGCCCCCGTAGTTGCGGTTAGGTATTTTGGTTGGGGGTGCTTTCTGTAGAAATCCACGGGGAGGTGAGGAGCATTCAGGGAATGGACGTTCCTTCGAGACATCGGTACATGAGACACGAGGTGTCAGGAGACACATGGTGTCGAGTTACTATTCTTGGGTGTGCCTTCGGGACGTCGGTACTTGAGGCACGAGGTGTCAGGAGACATATGGTTCTGGTTTACTATTTTGGGCATGCCTTTGGGACATCGGTATTTGAGACACGAGGTGTCAGGTAGCACGTGGTTCCGGGTTACACGATAGAGATTCCGACGTTGGCCGAAGTAGGTGATACTCCATGGTGACTTTTGAGCACTAGTGGAGTTTCTGTTTACTTGTGCATATTGTTTTTTACCGCTTTCCGTGAAATACATGACTTCTTAAACACCTATACTTGATACGCATAGTTGGCTGGTATCCTACTGAGATTTGTCTCACACCCTACACGGGCCCATCGGGACGCGTGCAGACTTTATAGATTTACATGTAGGAAAGAGGCCAGCTACATGAGATGGGTTGTGTTAGTTATTGGCTGGAGATGGTATGGACCTTGAGGTCATGCCTAGCTGGGTTTAACTTTCTTTATTTACATTTCTGTATTGGCATGCTCGATGTAGCTACTGTTGGTTAGCCATTGGGGCCCATTTTATATTCAGTTGTGTATGACCTGCTTTGGATGCAAGTTTTACTGTTCAGTAGTAGTTACATGTTTTTAGCATGCTGTTCTGTTTATTTCGGCTGTTGTTGTTATAATTATTGCTTCTGATGTTTGTTGATATTGGATATGCTTCCTCTCTGTGGGTCTGGTTCGAGTCTGTTGAGTCTTTCCTTCCACTGCATCATTACTGTTATACTCGGACTAGTACCCGTATTATGACCCTCCAAGAGGGTATAGCCTCCCCACTATACTTATTTAGATCCTCGCTGCTATTCGGCATCCATTGGAGTTCAGGGGAGGTGAGCCTAAGGTAGTGACACCCGACCCGCTTGGCACTGTTCGGGTGGCTGGCCGGGTCTGGGACGTTACAGTGGGCGCTACGGTCCTCCAGCCCAACTAGAAGTATCATGACGGTTCTTCCAGCTAAGCGGCCTGTGGATGCGGGCCACTGTTTCCCTCCATGCGGTCGGCACGAAGGCACCGGTCCATCACTGCAGCAGCCTGGCCTGGTCGCGGACTTCGGCTCCACTAGGCAGTGTGACAGTGCTTCTCCTCTTCATCTATCACATCCCTCCTAGCAACGCTTCCTCTTTCGTTCACCACGGTCCTCCTGGCTGCGGTTATTCACCGGCACGGTGCGGGGACACCGCGCCCCTTCAGTTCCTCCTCCGACGTCATCAAATGGAAACCACAAAGGGGAGTGTCGGGCCATGTTCGTGTGGTCCAAACCCACATCGTTACATTTATAACAATCTGCACATCATTCCACCAACTTAACGATGTAGAATGGAGGGTATAATCAAACATTAAAGTAACCCCTACCTCGATTCAAAGTTCGTTGATTATTTCATGGAAGATGGTGTCGCGGAAGACGGACGTCATTCTGACAAAGTCATAGGGAATGCCATTGTCGTTGGAGACGTTCATTGTGGGCGATGTATTCCCTTTCATTCCACGGTTGGAAAGGAATGAGCCACGTCATCGTTCTTCAATGGAAAAGGAGTTCTTTATTGGAATAAGTCATTTCTCCAAGAGTTTCCCCCAATCTATAAAGTGTCCAACCAAAAAAAATAGCCTCCCTATTATTTTATCCATGCCATGCATTCTAAAAGGAATTCCAAAGAATTAAAATCTAAAAAAATTAATCAATTAATTGTGGGAGCTCAATTAACTAATTAATGGGAGTTGGAACTTTAATAAGAGAATGTGGAAAGGCTCCATCATAAAGTGGGTGTTCAAGAGTTAAAAGGGGGGTTCAATGGAAGTTGAGGAGTTTGACGCTCGTGTGGGCCCCACCAAATAATATGCTCTCATGGTAGGTTATGTGGGGGTGGTCCCCACCTCCAACTTCCCTTTGGAGAAATTATCACCACCTAAATAAAAATTATGTCACAGATAATTTTTTTTTAATATTTATTGAGAATCCCAAAAAATTAACTTTCACTCCCGATAAAACGTAATTGCGTTAAAGGTCTCCATAAGCGAAAATTGGCGTTGCGAGTTCATCAGTTTCCCCGAATTTCAATTCCAAGCACTGGTTCAAAAGATATAAAATCATGCAGGTACGTTCACTGAACGTACCTGAACTAAAATTCAGAAATTGATTTCAGGCACACCGGGCCCCAGAATCAGGCGTCATCAGGAACTGCGGACTCGTAAAATTCCAATGTATTGAAGAAAAATATTTCCACTGGATTTTCAGGTCGTTACATTATCCCCAACTCAGGCCTTTATGTCCCTGTAAGCAACAACACATACATAGAAAACAAATGGGGGTACTGAGCACACATCTGAGACTCCCACTCCCATGTGCTCTCCTGGAGGTTCCTGTGCTTCCAGCGAATGCGCACCAGAGGAATAGACCATCCACGTAGGACCCGATCCTGTTGATCCTATTTCTCCACTGGAACCTCTGTGAATGTCGCCCCGTCATTGATGTTCATCTCCCCATGGTCGATGATGTGGGACAGGTCATGCACGATCTCCTCAGCTGAGATACATGGAAGACATCGTGCACCCGGTGCAAATGAGGTGGAAGAGCCAGGCGATAAGCCACCTCGCCTACCCTGTTGAGGACCTAAAAAGGTCCGATGAATCATGGATACAACTTGTCGCCTCGGCCAAATCTTCATATACCTCGTTGAGGTGAGACCCGTAGAAAGATGTGGTCTCCATCCTCGAACTCCAGTGGTCTCTGTCTCCTATCAGTATAGGACTTATGCATGCTCTGTGCAGTCTTCATCTACACCTAGATGATCTTCACCTTCTCGGTCGTAGCCTGCACCATCTCTAGTCCTATAAGTGCTGACTCCCCCGGGCCATTCTAGTATAGTGGTGATCTGCAAGGTCGTTCGTACCGTGCCTCATAATGTGCTATCCCTATGGGTGAGTGGTAGCTATTTTTGTACACAAACTCCAACAAGGGTAAGTGGTCCTCCCAGCTCCGACCAAATTCAAGGATGCACAGAGCATGTCCTCGAGAGTCTGAATGGTCCTCTTAGTCTGTCCATCCGTCTGAGGATGGAAGGCGGTGCTCAAATGAATTTGTGTCCTGAAAGCCTCCTACAACCCCTTCCATAGCCAGGAAGTGAAATGAGCATCTCGATCTGAGACAATTGTCAATGGAACACCATGGAGTCTTACACTATCATGTATGTAGAGGCGTCCCAAGCTCTCTACTGAGCCCTACTCTCTGATCGGTAGGAAGTGGGAAAACTTGGTGAGTCGGTCGACAATCACTCAGATAGAGTCTTGACTTCTGGATGTATATGGAAATCCCATCACGAAATCCATTGATATCCCTTCCCACTTCCACTCTGGGACCTCTAAGGGCTGAACCGAGCCTACTGGAACCTGGTACTCCTCCTTCACTTGCTGAGAAGTGAGGCATCATGAGAAAAACTCTACTATCGCCTTCTTCATACCTGGTCATAGGTGCTGTCATCTGAGGTCCTGATACAGCTTTGCCACTCCTGGATGTACCGCTAGAGGGGAAGTGTCAAACTCCCTCAACACCTCCACATGCAGTGAAACTTATACCATGGATCGTCCTATTAAGAGGATGACATGCTCCCCACCATCAGAAAACACATTAGCATCCTTCCCTGAGGATATCAGAGCACATTGTGTCTCACAGTCAATGTCCCCACACTGTTCTTATCTAACTCACTGAAGAAGTGGAGGAGTCACTGTGAGAGACTGAAGAAAGGCTGCCCCATCTCTATCCACGAAGGATATCTGCAATGCGGCTAGCTGCTCTGTCGCCTCTCCTAGCAGCTGAATTCCTGATCTCCTATTGAGAGCATCTGCTACAACGTTCCCCTTCCCAGGAGTATAGTCTATCTCAAAATCATAGTCCTGGAGAAACATGAGCCATCTCCATTGTCTCAGGTTTAGGTCCTTTTTGCGAGAATATGTACCTGAGACTCTGGTGGTCAGAGTAGACTGTAAAACGCTCACCCATCAGATAGTGCCACCACATCTTCAAGGTGAAGACCACTACTGCTAACTCCATGTCTTGGGTAGCATAGTTCTTCCCATTTTGTCTCAAATGGAATGAAAAATATGAGATCACTACTCGCTCATGCATCAGGACCCACCCGAGTCCGGTCCCTGAAGCATCATAGTAAACTACATACCATAATCCCTCCTTCGGTAGCCTCAATATGGGCACACTGGTCAATCTCTGCCTCAGCTCCTGAAAGCTCTGCTGGCATCTATCTGACCACATGAAGGTTTTCCCCTTCTTCATCAATTCTAAAATCAGTGATGTAACTCTGGAGAAGTCTGGCACAAATCTCCGATAGTACCCAGCCAGTCCCAAGAAACGTTGTACCTCTTTCACACTCCTGGGTGGCTCCCAAGCAAGCACTACCTCAATCATCCCTGGATCTACTACAACTCCACCCTCCGAGATGACGTGTACCAAGAAGTGAACCTCTTGAATCCAGAACTGGCACTTTGAGAGCTTATCATAAAGCTAGTTCTCTCGGAGTGTGTCCAGTACCACCCACAAATGGTAAACGTGCTCTTCCTCAGTAGTCGAGTAAATCAGTATGTCATCGATGAAGACTACGAAAAATCGATCGAGGTAAGGCTGGAAGATCCTATTTATGAGACTCATGAACATTGATGGATCATTGGTTACGCCGAGGGGCATAACCATGAACTCGTTGTGGCCATACCGACACCTGATGGCTGTCTACTACACATCCTCATCTCTAACTTTGAGCTGGAGATATCCTAACCTGAGGTCTATCTTTGAGAACCATCGTGCTCCCTTGAGCAGATCAAAGAGTTTTTCAATCCTCAGGAGTGGGTACTTGTTCTTCACGGTTACCGGATTCAGGCGACGGTAGTAGACACACAGTCGAAAACTCCCATCCACCTTCTTGTCGAACAAAATCAGAGATTCCAAGGGTGAAACACTAGGTCGGATAAATCTCTTCCCCTGTAAGTCCTACAGCTGTACCCGCAGCTCATGAAGCTCGATGGGAGCTATCCGATATGCTGGAGTAGATATCAATGTTGTCCCAGGGTACAAGTCAATGTATAATTCTACCTCTTTATGAGGAGGTAGTTCTGGAACATATTCAGGGAAGAAATTCGCGTACTGATCCACCAAAAAAGGAAAACTCGGACTCCACACATCAAATGATCCAAGGATAATACTAGACAACTGATGTGTGGTCGGCTGCCCCATCCTCTCCATAAGTCTATCCTGAACTGCAAAGCCTCCCTTCTTGCTGGTGAAAGTGAACCTAGTCCCATCTGTGCGGATACACCGCACTTTGTGCCTAATACAGTCAATATGAGCATGGACTGTGGATAACCAGTCCATAACCAAAATGACGTCGTAAGACCTCAACGCTGCTACCAGGAGATCTCAGCCGAAGTTCTTGCCTCCTAGAGTAATCTCACACTACCGTCACCAGTGCATAATTGTCGAGTCTGCTCCAATAGTAGTCTTTATCCATAAGGATCGATCCAACGGCTTTGTCGGAATCTCCGACCTCCGAACGAGGGTAGTGGAAATAAAATAATTACTCGCACCTGGGTCTATAAGTACTGCATTAAGGGTGGAGTTGACACAGATAGTACCTCGAATCATCTCAAGTGTGTCATGGTTATAGGCCTCATCTTTCTAGAGCTGAACCTGACTCTATCCGCTAGATCCCGGTGGTCGGGGTGGACCTCTTGGTGGTGGTAGAGCATCGAAACGTCATCCACCACCAGCTACTCGGTCAGCTACTCTGCCACGTCCTCCTTCTCCCAGCGGACCACCACGTTTGAACCTCTGTGTCTTCTTGGGAGTTCCCTCTACTGTATGCTACTCATTTACATGGTGAGTCGGGTAGTCTCGGGCCATGTGACCCTTCCCGCCGCATGCATAGCACTACCTGCTCCTCGTATAGCTGGCTCTATATCGTGTTCCCCACACAACCAAACCTATATCTTGGGGTCTCCCAACTGATGGCCTGGTCCGCTTGGACCTCTGCAAAATTTGACTACTGCCGGCTATAGAAGACTGCACTACATGTCGCCCTGTAGTGGGTCTCATCCCTGGTGACTGCTTAGCATGAAAATCTCCACTATAATAGCTCACTCCAGTACCCCTGCCTACGTTAGGATACTGACGGGAATCATCGAAGCCCTGATCTCATGCCTGAGTCCCTACTCAATGGTCCGGGCCCTGAAGAAAGGATCTTGTACCATATCCGTGGAGTAGCGTGAGAGGTTGGTGAAACTCATTAAGTACTGAGATACTGTCATCTTGCCCTACTGCTGATGAAGTAACTCATGAATCTGCACTGCACGAAGGGTGGATGGAATAAACTCTGAGTGAAAGATACTTTCGAAGCCTGTCTAGGGTAATGATGCCTCATCATGCACTTGGAGCATCAGGCTCCACCATCTACCTACCACTACATGTAGGAGACTCGCGACAAGGATCACCATGAGGTTAGCAGGTGTACCTACCAATCTGAAAACTCTCACGACAGCCACCATCCAATCCTCAGCTGCATGTGGGTCCGTCTCTCCCTAGAACCTGGGTGGCCTCTGGTGCTAGAACTCGTGAAACGTAATCAGGCGGTATGCACTCTCTACTGCTGGAGCTAGTGGTATCGGTGGCCCAGCAGGTAGTGGTTCCGCTTGTACCTCCACTGGGATGGATCCCTGCACCAAGGCCTCATCGCTCGATGGGATACCATCTCGTACGAAGCTTGGAATCCTAGCTGGCTTCCTTCATGGGGCCATCCTCAAAAGAAACAGGAGTTCCATGGTTAAAATAGTATACCGAGTGAGCTGACACAAAGTAATCACGAAATGTCTTTTTTCAAGGGAACATACACGTAATCAGTGTTTTTCTGCACTGAGTTGGAAATCAGATTTCATAGTCCTAGTGTTTGGATACGTCGGCTGCCACACCAACACCGGTTTCCCTAAAGTGATAACCACACCAAAAACAGTTAACATTATTTCCATTAAAAGAATCATAATCCATGTTCTGTGGTAGAACCAACTCCTCTGATACCAATTTGTCACGAACTGACCTCGGGGCCCGTGTCATGACTATCCCAAGCCTGCCATCCATAGGCCAGGGGCTGGCTACTAGCACCAAAAGTGTAATCCCGATAAAAATGGAAGGCATTTCCATTTAACCTGTAACACACACACAATATGAACACAAGAAGTAGAGGAAAAAAGTACTAAAATAGAAAATTATGGTGTGATGAAAGTAAGTGGGAGAGTATACAAACCCAACTGAACAACAAGTACAAGTTCAAGTAAAAAAGGGAAAACAACTCCAGGATCGTCCGCCTGGGAATCCTACCTGAAGGGTAGGTACATAACTCAATCAACTTGTCCCTACGGTATGTCCCGTATAGTACATCTCTGAGCAGTCTTCGTCCATCACCCTCAGCCTCGATCACTATTGTTTGTTGTCTTCACAGAACACAACAAGGTGCGGGAAAATCTCGTGTAGGTGTGAGTATAACAATAATTTGTAGGGGACCCCAAGACCCCTGAAGGTCTCCCAGAATCCACAAAGGATAAACCACAGTACAAATATAAAATCATGAAGTACCAACCAACTATACTTAGGTATATTCCCGTACATATACCTATGTGACCATTCACAGTCTGGTTCCAACTCTTGAGCCCAAACAAATCCCAGTCCACAAAGGAAGTAAAGTCAAACACCACAATGATAATGGTTGAAAGACATGACTCGTCTCATACAAGTATACATCTTTAGTATAGTGATAGAGATGATCAGATTTAGTCACTGATTCATCTAAGCTGTTAGACCCACACAGGATACATGACCAGCTACACTGTCGGACTCACACAGGATACAGGAACATAAGTTAGAACTGTCAGACCCATGGAGGATCCTCGTATAGTAGCATTGTTGTCAAACCCACAGAGGATTTCAGTACATTAGTCATCGTTGTTGAACCGACCGAGGATTCCGGCATAATAGTCATCGCTGTCGAACCCACGTTGGATTCTGGTACAGTAGTCGTCGCAGCCAGCTCTAGTGTTCGTGCGCACATCACAATCGATTTGGGGAGGGTCATCTCCTCGAGTCAAGTGTCGATACATCAAATATCTGGAATTCCTGAGATTATATATCCCGTAGATCTGTCTCATCATACGGAATCCAACGTGACCGACGGAACATCAATCAGACATGCGGTCTAAGAGTTATTGGTATTTCCGTTCCAGGGGCCCAATTGGATTTACGCTCGATCCAAACCCAGACATTTTCCAAAGTTGTTCAAAACTAACTTAGAGTATTGGAAAATGATTGCCTCGTCATGAGGGTCCCAGTGCCGCAGATGACGCGTCGATTGGACTCGCGGTCTAGGAGATATTCATACTTAAGCGAAGTTGGGCCCGACCTGTCAAACCCAGTGGGCTCGAGGGTCAGCCCGACCCAACAAAGCATGTCCGACCCGGATGGGGAGTCATCCCAGATGGGTGGGGCGCGGCCCACCTGAGGACACAACCCGCACTGTGGGCCGGTCCGATACTCCCAGCGGCGCCAATTGGCGATGCCTCTCCCCAGCCCGGACAGCCGTAGTCGGTAGTTTCTGCCCGGCGCATGCGGCCCGCACAGCGGGCCGCAGTTCGTCTCATGCGGTGCCTACGGGCGCCGTGGTTTTCTAGCCCAGTTGGTAGGTGGCCGGCCGGTTCGACTAGAAGAGCGGCCCATGGATGCGGGTCGCGGTTTCCTCCACATAGCCCCTGCGGGCGCCATGGTCCTCCAGCCCAGCCGGCAGTAGCTGGCCAGTTTTTCCAGCCGAGTGGCCTGCGGATGCGGGCCGCGGTTTCCCTCCACACGGCCGACGCGACGGCGCCGGTCCACCACCGTCGCGGCCCGGCCTAACCGCGGACTTCGACTCCATGGCATGGCATGACGACGTCGCGCCTCTTCATCTACTGCGGCCCTCCCGGCCGCAGTTCCTCTTTCATCTGACGTGGACCTCCTGGCCATGGTTATTCACCAGCACGGTGCGACGACACCACGCCCATTCGACTCTGCCTCTGACATCATCAAATGGAAACAAAAAAGGGGAGGGTCTGGTTGTGTTCGTGCGGTCCGAACCCTCCTCATTACATTGATAACAATTGGAACATCATTCCACCAACTTAATGTTGTAGAATGGAGGGTAGAATCAAACATTAAAGTAACCCCTACCTCGATTCAAAGAACATTGTCGAAGTCACGGAAGAAGTCGTCACAGAAGAAGGACGTCATTTCGTCAACATCATAGGGAATTTCATTTCCATTGGCGACGTTCTTCATAGGTGATGTCTTCCCTTTCTTGCCCCGGTTGGAAAGGAAGGAGACACATCGTTGTTCTTTGGTGGAAACAACATTCTTCATTGGAAGAAGTTGTTTCTAAAAGAGTTCCCCCAAAACTACGAAGTGTCTAACCAAACTAAAATAATAGCCTCCCTATTATTTTATCCATTCCATGCATTCTAAAAGGAATTCCAATGAATTCAAATCTCAACAAATTAATCAATTAATTGTGGGAACTCAATTAATTAATTAATCGGTATTGGCACATTAATGAGAGAAGGTGGAAAGGATCCACCATAAAGTGGGAGATCAAGAGTTTAAAGGGGGATTCAAGGTAAGTTGAGGAGTTTGACACTCATGTGGGCCCCACCACATAATATCCTCCCATGAGAGGTTATGTGGGGGTGGGACCCACCTCCAAATTCCCTTTGGAGAAATTAACCACCACCTAAATAAAAATTTTGTCACACATAAATTTTTATTTAATTTATTGAGAATCGCCAAAAATTAACTTTCACTTTCGATAAAACGCAACTGTGGTTAAGGTCTGATTAATAGAATATCGGCGCTGCAAGTTCATCAATGTCCTCAGATTTCAATTCCAAGAACTGATTCAAATGATATAAAATGATGCACGTACATTCACTGAAAGTGACTGAACAAAACTTCAGAAATTGATTTCAGGCACACCGGGCCTCGGAATCAGACGTCGTCAGGAATTGCGGACTCGTAAAAATCTCATGTATTTAAGAAAAACATTTCCACTGGATTTCCGAGTATTTAAAAAATACATCAGTTAGAAAATTATAATGGATTGATAAATGAATATAATTCCATCATTTAGACTCTAAATTTATGCACATGCAAATCTAACCATTTTATATTTCCAGTATCATAATTTATATGGGAAATGTATTCATATATCGATGGCATTCATAATCGAATCCCTTTTATGGAACATCTTTCATCCCAGACCTCCACACTCAGTAGTTTGTGAACTAGATCAATCCAATTTTCACCAACTCGGATAGTCACATCTGCACCATCGATAGGGATTCCGAACATAATAGAAAAATTCTAAAAATTAATAGCCATCTTCCCTAGGAAAAGGAAATGTATGTGTATCTGGTCTCCATCTTTATACTAAGTCAGAAATGAGATGATGATTCATGAATGTGAAGTCACATATTGGCATGCCTTATATCCTTTTGTGGTGAAGATGAGGGAATATAGAAGGAGGTGGTGCAACATGATGAAAATAATGAGACCTCTATACACTCAAAGAAAGAACTAGATATCCCTCTATGACTTGTCATGAAACATGTATTTCCTAGAATATGAGAAATGTAGGGACACCATCTATAATTTTAATATAATTATTACATTTTATATTTAATTAAAAAATTAATATATTATTTAAAAAACCCTCCAGAATAAAAATAAGGTAGGCAGTTACCATTCCTAATTAAGAATTTTGATAAAAAAATTGAGGTAAACAAATAGATGTGTCTAATATTATTGGATTATTCAATAAATTTAAAATTTTAATGATCACCAATCATCTTTAATTAATTTATAAATAATATTGTGTACATTTACAATGATAAATATCCAACATAGAATAAGTGGTTTCTGATATATTCAACTAACCATGTGATTTCAAACAAAGATTTAATGAAAATTCATTTAGAGGATGATCCTCCTGATAATCATTTACAATTTTTATTAAATTTATTAATAGTTAAAATATCACAAAATTGTTCCTTACTAATACTAGGAATGTAACATGCTAGAGATGAAACAAGATAGAAATAAACTATTATGGAAAATGCCAAAATATTAAAAAAAATACACAATCATGATAAAATAAATAAACCCAATCAAGAATGATGTGATGTGGATCCCCTTATTTCCATTTGGGGACATATTTTATGATTATTCAATTTTGTGTAAAAAATGTTGTATCATAGTTCCACTAACTATTTTCGATGTCAGTCTATCTCCTTTTTGATATGAGTCAACTTTTATTATCCCTTAGGGAACATCATTTTAATATCATGCACCACAATTAGCTGAAGAGTAGGCCAGGAAAAAGAATGAAATATCAAAAAATTATTCCTGATTCAAACTAAAAATACATCCATCCATGATTTAAAAAACCATAAATAAAAAATATAGAATACAAAACTAGGTAATAACAGGGACTGTAGTCTTATAATCAGTGTGCAAGGTCATATTTAGAAAATCACCAACATGGATCGAAGGTGAACTATAACAGTCAACCAGAGTGTTCATGAGATATACCAAGTCTGTATAGGGTTACCATGATATGTTCATTAATGCAAAAATATAAGTGGCATGTTCACAAGGATATCTCAATGAATGGAAATTAAAACAGTCACAGTACCTAATTTCCAATACGACCACCAACACTCAACCATTTTTTCTTATGATCAGGTCATTAATTTTTTTTACCTGAAAGTGGATCTATACCAAGTCAATGGTTAGAACACAAAATGATGATACATCATGTAGTATCTGATTAATGTTTATTTGGAAGTTATTCCCAAAAACAGTCGATTTTTATTCATTTAATATGCCTATTTGGACCGTTAAACAATGTACTTCACACATCTATAAACTATATCATGTACTAACCCTATGATCAATAGTTTTCACACAGCCTTGAAGAACCCATTTATACACTCCACAAAATTAGTGTTCATATGGTGATATATTCAACCACCATAATATTCTTGTGATCCTTTTTCCTATGAAATCAGCATCGAATAATCATATAAATCATTTTTATCCCTTTAAATTTTTTCATGTCATTGATCAAAATTTCCTTTTTTATATTTTATTCTAAAACTAGAATAGAATAATATATTTAAAAGGACGTTTAAAAATTTTAAAAAAAAGATAAGTGTAATAAAATATACCCAACTTGATGGTCAACGTTTTTATTACCTCATCTCTGAAACTCTTATGCACATTACTGGAAGTATATCTAATGAAATATCGGTGATAATCATTTTATTCTCACTGTGATACTCCATCATTATTAATAAACACTATTATTTCTCTATGGTGATCATAATTATGTGACATGAATGTGTATACAGGATAAAAATAACTCCATGATTCAAAATTATCCATTTCAACAATAGATAATGCAAGTGGTATAGGAGTACGATTACCATCATATGTGGTATAAATAAGTATAACAACTTTATACATGCCATAAATAAAATTTCTAGCAACATGAATGGATTTTTTAAAATATGGAAAATTTGGGATACATGGATTGAATGCCCCAAATAGCCTATTGAACTTCAACTTTGATTGGACAACTTGATGATTCAGAGATACATACTCAATAGCATCCAAATGATAAATAACCTCGTTGTTGAGAGATAATAATCCATTAGTTGTGTCAACACTAAATATGATTCATCCTAATCTCTATAGACTTCATAATTTCATTCTATTTTTCATTATACGATTTATTGTAGGATATCTTGTATTTGAACAACTATTGAATTCCATTAAGGACAGGGGACTCAATAATGTCATGAAATGTTTATATCACATCTACAATAACAGTCAACATAAAATCTTCATTGTGTGAATTGTGATCCTGTGATAAGTTGGGTGATTGTAATGGTGGGGGAGTTGGATAACCTTTTCCTGACCTCTTGAGTTATTCATTAGATTATGGATATAAAGGTTGATTTTTTAAATTCTACTAAATTATCTCATTTATTTGTGTTTTTTATATTTTTTGAGTTATTGATCATTTTCTACCATCTCATGGAAATCTAGAATTAAATAATTTCGGTGTTTCCACTCATTTAACACCTCTATCAATGTGTTTATTATGAAAACCCATAAATGGGTCAATCTTAGTGATCCATAACTGAAGTTACCATATGAGAAGAGGTTCTTATATGCATTCATATGATATTGAATTTCACATACCCCCTCTTACTCTCTAATATAAACAGGTGTAGGCTAATATAGATGTATCTGCATGCATATATAACCACTTTATTATTAAGGGATATAGTAAGATATGATATCCTTGATTTTATGTGTTTCCAATAGAATTATCATAACATTATTCTTATGAACACCAAAAAATTAGTGTCTACCATCAAAAAATCATCCAAAATATCACATCATATGTGGAAACCTAATGATTAGGTTCACCTATAATATTATTTCCATAAATAAGATAATTCATGGGAATCCTACAGTTTGGGTCACCCATTATGAATGATCTTGGTTTTGGTATATAATTTTTTTATAAGTAACCCCACACTTAGTACTTTAGGAGTTTTCTATAGTCTCACCCTTTTCATATACATCACATGTATATCATTTATAACTAATTAAACCCATGAAATCTTCATATCTCATGTAATCACTATATGGGGTCCTTCTTTAAGAAATTTAGTTTTTTGAATTCATATTCCTCTAAAAAATTATGTTTTAAGACCTTATTAGTGTATAATTAGTTACACAACTCATAATTTTTTTTAATAATACAAATATAGAATCCAAATATATTTACTAATGTCCAAATTCATCATATAAATGAGGTAAATGAAACTCTTTAAAGTAAAGGATTAGAATTAAATAAATTAAATTATCCATACATGAGTAATCATGGAATTACAATTATCCAACCCTTGATTTTCTAGAAAAGGGATAATCCACTAGTATAATAAGAAAAATGACACAATTCCCCTATACCATTGGTTCTTTACCCAATAGATACCTCAATTACATCACAACTCTAATACTTGATATATTTAAACTATAACTAACCTTTAAATTCAATCTTATAACTCCATATCAAATCAGATTCAAGGTAGAAGAATGCTAATTTTTACATTGTTGTACGTAGTACGTAAATATTATATACATGGAATTGCTAATTATAAGTATTTTAAACAATATAAACTAATGGAAACCATATTCACATCATATAAACAATTTGTATTCATGAATCCATAAATAAAAATATCCTAAATAAATTAAAACATAAATTATTTAACATGATATTTAAATACATTAGACAATAATAATAATAACCACGTTAGATTCTGTCTAAAGTCGGGTGGATTCAGTACTTGGGAATGGTTTGGAAAAAAAATAGTTTCTCTATAGAAAATTGCATGATGAAATCATCCAAAACGTTTTTGATCTTTTATGGATTCTCCTCAAACCACATAATAATGAATTCCCACAAGTAGTTTGGCTTTGTTTTTCTCAGCAAGGACCATGAAATAGTTCAAACCGTTTTAGGTACTATTTAAATTCTTTGGTCTCACCAATTGTGTGGGCATAGATTAACTCGACTCGTCATTTGGGTCTTTTAGTATCATTAAGATCAAAAATGGATTTTCGATATCTACCATGATATGGTTGGTCATCATGGTGGATCTGACCAAGATATAGTGGTTGACTAACAATAGAATAGTGAACTTAAAATGATACATATTTTAATGGTTAGAAAATCCCAGGGAGTATCCCCTTGGAATACACATTATTCCCTATAAATTTTAATAGACTATGTTTTGGTAGTGGATAGATAATTTCATTTTCAAGGGAAAACTACATAGGCATATTTTAATGACTACACTTTAGTTTAGGGAAAATGCATATTCATGTTTTTAAAACCAAACTTCATCTTATTGATCCATCACCAGCTTGTTCCCTTATTCCACTAATGATTTTTATGGGACATATCTATGACCATTAACAGTTTATGAATTCAAAAAATACATTCCAAGATAAACTAAGAGAGGAATACACGAGATGAAATATTAAATATATAAAATTATCATACCTCACTATCCATGCATTTTATGCTTAATTAAAATTAGTTTGACTGAGATACCTCAACAAAAACCAATGGGTTCTTGACTCTGATGGTATCCACTAATCACTTGAATCATTAAACACTTCAGTAGGTCCTCTTGTACAAAATGGTGTACTCCGACTTCCTAAATAATGGATAATAGAGATAATATTATTAGATAGAGATTCATCCAAAAGAGAATGAACACCAATTATCTTTAAATGTGGTCCAAGAATTTGTATTTTTTGGAACCACTTCATTTAATGGGGTCCTACTGCATTTATAATATTTCATACATTATAAACCAACTGAAATTTTTTTCTTCAACCTCATTTATTAATATGATTGTAAAACTCCTTTAACAATCACAATTTTATCTAAAAATCATCATATGATGTGACATTATGATGAAATAATTATGTTAATTATTAATTTTTTCAAGCCACAGATTAATATCATGAAATTAAAATTCATTTTATTGTGGGATATTCATGTTTCATGTATTCTTGGTAGTTACGTGTATACTGATGTGGAAATTATATTTTTTTCATTTATTTATCTCAATGTTAATTGTGATGTATTTGTATTATGTATTTTTTTCATTAATAGTGGACCAACCTAGAATTTTGTCTATCCATGACCCAATAGTCATGAATGGGATAGTTTTTTTCTTTGACTTATGGTTAATCCATTCCCTCACCCTAGTCTCCAACACAGTACTACTATATATCTATGACAGTTGCACTCTCTCGGTTATTAGAACCTCTTGTTTCATCTTGTATATCCATGTTGCCTTCATCTTATGGATTATTCACTCACCGCCTATCCTTCACTGACATGTCATTATGAAACATGCTCTATGTTTCATGGGACACCGGTTGATTCATTATCATTTGATTCAATTTCCTTTAGGTTTTTCTCCTAATGAGAATAGAAACCCTCCCCATATCTAGTAAGATCTTGAAGGAAGGAGAGAGATGAGGACCAACCATGATTCTTATTCCGTAGTATTTAGAGGAATGACGTGAAATAACTAGATATTTATTTCGGTGGAGATATGGTGGAAATGTCGATTATGAATCATATTTGGATGACCCTTGCTTGCAATTGCATCCAAAAATTCATGGTAAGCAAATTTTGGTAAACAATTATGGATATATAAGTTATTTAATCTTCTATTAAATCCATTTTTATTAGTTATACCAGGTTTGTGCATGAAAACTTGAGGAGTAGATGGTGTTGACTCCACATGATGGGTTTTATCACCACCATTTGGTTCAGCAAGACCAGACTCCTCTAAGAGCTTTTCTAGTCCTTTTTTTCCTTATATAGATTATATAATTTATTGTTTGTGTAATCTAATAAGAAGTATCACATATTGAAGTTATCTCCATTTTTATAGGATCACATATATTATAACCACATTATGTCTTTGTGTTTATCTAGTTTAATTTTTTATTCTAACTTGAGAATTAGCCTTATTATTATAATTAAATGTTTCCCAAGTAAATTATTTTCTCTAGTCACTGTGTAATAATATAAATTGATTTTGTGGATCATTTCCATTATTAGGGATAGACACATAAACATTTCCCTTAAAAATTATCATCATATCATTCTTCATGTGTTTTGAATGAGTTCAATGACGTTAAAAATAGAGAAATTTGATGCTGAAAATGATTTTCATCTTTTGTAAATTAAGTTGAATGATACATTAGATCATAATGAATTAATTGAATCTCTCAATGGTTTTCAGAAATAGGTAAACACTCATTCCCTTGATGTAAAAACCTTTACTACATAAGTTGATGTCTTCATTAATGTTATTAGGAAATCCCATAGCCTTATTTTGTTGTCTTTATGGGATAAGGTTCTTAGGTAATTTTCTTTTGAGTCTTCTTCCACTAGTATCTTGACCTAATTAAAATCTGTATATATGATTGAAACTATAGTTGGATGTTTATATAATAAAAATATACTTTATACATTCAAAATGAGCTCTGGAACTACAGTAAAGTCGCATATTGATGATTTTACTAAAATTATGTTAGAACTTCCCAACGTAGATGTTAGAGTAGGGGATGAGGAACAATGATGATCCTTCTAACTTAATTTGATGAATAATATACTTCTATAAATGATTTGATGCTATTTGGTAGGGACTCTTAACACCAGAATAAGGTAAGTCTGCTTTTTTATCTAAATAAATCCATATGAATTCCACTATTAATAATTAATATGGTGGTTTAAACATTAAAAGTAGAGTCGAATATAGAGATAAGCCACAATATAGGAGTCAATCTATAAAACATAGGTCTAAATACAAGAATAGAGAGTCTTAGAGTAATGTTTTCAATTTTATTCCGTGTAATCTACCTCAGAATGTTTAAAAAAATATTTATAATATAAATATTTTCTATAATGATAATAATAGTGATTATTCATTATTAATTAAATAAGTATTTTAGACGACCGATTTATTTAATTTTAGTGATAATCCTACCTATGAGTAATAAATATTGGTTTTAGGATGTTCATTCCATGTGTCTGAATATGGAGTCATTCCCTGAATTAAGTGTGAATGGATCGAGTAATGTATAATACAGGAATAATAAGAGCTATCACATTATGGGTATAGTTTATGTTTCTTTAGAACATTAGGTTTGGTTGGGTAAAACACTTGAGGATTTTAGGTGGGTACATGAAATTAAAATAATCCGTGTTTCATTTTGTGTTATAGACCATATGGGTTATACTTTTAAATTTGGTTTTGGTTGTCTTAAAATCACCTGTGAATATCTCATTATTATAAAATAAAACCTTATTAACGGGTTTTATGTATTAGAAGGTAGGACTCACAAAAAAATAGATTTTTCAAGTGTTCCGGTGTTAGAAATTACCACTCCATGGCATAGAAGACTAGGGAACATTAGTTGAAAGGGTTTAGATGAACATAAAAATGGGATCTGTTAACAGATGTTAATCCTAGTAGTCTGTTGTTCTGTGTGGACTTTGTGTATGGTAATTCTAAATGGGTTATTTTCATTAAGTCACCGTACACAACTAGAAACCCTTTAGAGTGTGTTCACTCCCATCTTTGGGGCCCTTCTAGTACTTACTGTCATAGTGGAGGATATTACATGGTAACCATTATAGATTATTACTATTGGAAATATTGTATTTACATACTAAATGAAAAATATAATACATTTCAGACCATTAATAACTAGAAGTATAGTGTAGGAACTAAATAAAATATAAAGTTAAAATCTATTAGGAATGATAATGCTTTGGGATATATATCCATTGATTTTTTAATTATTTATCTCTGATGGTGTTCATATGTACTCCACTATTGTGGAAAACCCACAACAGAATGGGATAGCCAAGAGAATGAACATGACCATCCTAGAAATGGTTAGGTGCATGTTTTCTTATTACTCCATTACCAATAACTTTTTGGATTAATCTATTAGTACAATAGTAACCGAAATTAATATTTGATAATATTTTAATAATTATATAAAAACACCAAAAGAAAACTGGATAGATAAGTCTCTTAGTCATGATCACCTTAGGGTTTTTGGATCCATAGTTTATGCACATTCTAATAATGATATGTTGGAACCCAGGGTTTTCCGGTCTATCTTCATTAGTTATCTATAGTGTGTTATGAGGTACAAATTACCGGTAGATAACCCAAGATATAGAAATTGTATTATAAATCATGATTTATTGTTTGTAGATTTGAAAGTTCCTAACCTAAAATCTATTGGGACATAAGAGACCAATATCCCCATCCCTTGGGTGTTTATGTTGATCCGGCCTCCCCAGTCACATCAGAACATGAGCATACCACTTCTCTTCACTACTTGAAACCAGAATGTGATTTTTATTTAGATTGTTTTTTTGATCCCAAAATATAGGAGGCTGGCCTTAGGGGATTCCAATTGACCCAAAACCTAGCTTATATGATTATCAGACCCCCTTCTCTATTCATTAATGCTGACATGGGTATGTATGCCTTTAGTGTTTCTCAAGACATGTCTAATGATAAACCTCATATATTTAAGAAAGTAATAATTTCAAGATAATGTCATACATGGATGGCTTCTATGATCAATGAGATGAATTTTTTTTTGAAGAATAAATCCTAGTCTATTCTATCCAAACCCTTAAAATAAAATGCAATAGGCTGCATATGTATCTTCAAGAAGAAATGATTTAACACTGGGATATCAAAAATCAAACATAAATCCCGATTAGTCTCTAAGGGATATGTCCAACTTGAGGGAGTGGAAAATATTGTGATTCTCCCCTATTGTTAACCATTAATATATTTTTGTTTTAAATAATTTTTCTACTAAAAAATATTTATATATTCAAAAGAAGGATGTTAAAACATCCATATATCATGTAAAATTTCATGAAAACATTTATATGTGACCCCCTAAAATGATTTTAATTAATTTTAAATTAAATCAATTTGTTCTTTTACAAAATTCATGGTATGGTTTAAAAAATATTCAAAACAATAGTACAATGATTTTGTTTATTTATTATGAAAATTTATTTCTATAGAAGAAAATTTGATGCATGTATTTATTATAATCATGTTAAGTGTGACATGATATACCTGCCATTATATGTTGATGAAATGACTGATATTTTTACAAACATGAAATTAATATGCCATATAAAACCCCATTGAATTATTCCTTATAAATAA
Source organism: Viscum album (assembly GCA_963277665.1). Taxonomy (NCBI): domain Eukaryota; kingdom Viridiplantae; phylum Streptophyta; class Magnoliopsida; order Santalales; family Viscaceae; genus Viscum; species Viscum album. Next base: position 1,174,809,999 of record OY728127.1, read on the forward strand.
AGGAATTAAGAATAGAAAAAGATATTATATGTATGGAAATAATAATGCATTTAAAATAAAGGACCTTATTTCTATCTCAAAATACTTATGTAAAAAACATTTTGAAATAGAATTTTGTTGAGCACATTACACATTTTAATATAACTTTGTGAAAATTTTCTATGTTTTATTTGATCCACTCCCCATTTAGAGAATATGATAATGATTTCGTGAGCATGATCCCTTATGATAATGTTTTTTGGGGTCTTATGTATGAAATGGTTTGTTATAGACTGGATATTTTATTTTCAATGTGTACTCTAAGAAGGTGTATGGGAAAACCTGGGAAAGAACTCTGGCATTATATGAAATGAAATATTTGGTGTGTATCAATGTTCTCTGGTTTTCATATTCCTTTTTGGAAAAAATACTAGCTATACTGATGACATTATAGGCTTTGTAGATAGTGATTATGCAACTAATTTTTATACTTGTAAATAAATTATGGGTTTCGTTTCCCAGGATTATAGTGATCTCGTTTCATAGAATTGTAATATGAAATCAGTTGTTCCTCTTTCCACCATACATGCTGAGTTTATAGCTTTAAAAAATTTACTATTGAATCCATTTTGATAAATGGTATGATTACTAAGTTGAATTTATATAATTATAGTGTAATTGAACACTGTGATTGTCAACCAACATTACATTGGTGTAAAAACTAGTTTTCCCACGGTAGATAAAAGTTTTTTTTAAATTAGAATCCACCTTTTCAGGGATATAATTAAATATGTGACTTTATGTGTCACTAAGATACACAAGAGGGATAACCCAACAAATATTTTTATTAAGGTTGTTCCCCTTTTAAAATTTAACCATTGTTTGGATATTTTTTATCTTGTTCCAGTTCAATAACAAACACTGTGAGAAAACCGTCACTAAAATGTACCATTTAAACAACAAGGTGGATATTTTTTAAATTTACCATGCCTTGAATTATTATTTTACTATTTAAATTAATTTTATTGTGATATATTCATAATTCATGTATTTCATGGGAGTTATGTGTATATGTTTGCGAAAATTATATATTTACATTGATTTTTCTCAATGTTAATTATTGTGTGTTTGTATTATTGATTTTTTTTATTTTCAGACCAACCTAGACCATCAATAATCATTGATTTAATGGTCATGAATGGGTTGTCTATGTTTGTTAGTCTTGGGATCGACTTGTTCCCTTTCCCACATATCTAGCATAGTGATCTTGCATGTCCATTCCAGCTATGCCCTCATGATTATTTTAAATTCTTGATTCATCATAGCTATCTATGTGGAAATCTTATGTTGGTTTCATTGCTCTCTACTTACCTTTAACTAAGAAAACATTATGGTGTCTACTGTGTGTTTTGGGGGATGTTGGATGATTATTTATCTTTTAGTGTTGTTTCTTTCTAGTTGTTCTCCTGAAGAGAAGATAAACCCATTGTTTCAATGGAAAGAGAATGAGAGGAAGGAGAGATATGAGGACTCATCCATTCTTCCTATTACATGTAATTTAGAGGGATGTTCTACTGCATCTAAAAAATTTGTTTGGTGGTGACCTGTTAGAAACATCAATAAAGAACCATATCTGGATGACCCTTTCACATTGACTGGTTTCTATTGGATCTACAACAACAACATAACCAGATTTCACTAAATAAATCATGCAATGATATTTATATATTATAAAAAGTGTGTTAATGAGTATATCAAGGAGTATATAGTGCTGACTCTACATGATGGGTTTTATCACCTCTATCTGGTTCAGGAAGACCATTCTAACAGATAGATTATTTATCCCTTTTATATCCTTGTGTTGATTACATAATTTCTTATTTGTGTTCTCAAATAATAAATATATCATGGGGGTTCCCTCACCATGCACATAGAATCACATAGATCCAAATCAATTTATATCTTGGTTTTATTTTTTTTGTTTTCTATTCCAACTTGATCATTCAACTTTTTCAGATAATAAATGATTTCTAAAAAAATATTTTCTCTAATCATTGTGTAACGATATAGAAACCTTATTTGATATTATAAATTATTATATAAAACCACATTAAATCTTCCTATAATCATAATAAATGTGATGTAGATGATTTAATGATATAATATGTCATTCATCTCATTCACCACAATATGGCACTAAGAACCATGAGAACGCATGGACCACATCACCGGGACTTTCACCACATCATGGTGAGTTCATTATTGAACAATACTTAACAATACATACACAATAGAATATAATATTATGTAAAACATAGATAACATATTTTAAATAATGTTCAAAAAAACATACAATGTAATATAAGTACACACCATGTTACTATGTCCATGAAATGCTTTTAATTAAGCATACTAAATTCAAAACTTGAATATCAACAATAATTGTTAATTTTATACAAAATTTAAATACTTAAATCATTATTATTATTAAATATTATGATAATTTGACATATATGGATATGTGTGGGGTATATGGATGTAGAAATGTTGTGGGGAGGAGTGATGATGTCCAATAAAGAGGGGCGGCGACCAGCAGTAATGAGCGATGAGTAGGGTGATGATTATAGTGGGGGAGTTAGATAACATTGTGCTAGTCTCAAAATATATTTAATGGAATATGAAGATATGAAATGATTTTTTACATACCACTGAGGTATATCGTGTCTTTGGGGTTTTTTTTTATTTTGAGGAATATTGGTTTTTTTGTCCTCAGTTGTTGAAGTTTTTTCCTTACTGCATGAAATTCAAGAACCATACATTGTTTATAATATAAGTTAATAATATATTCCTTATTTATCATTTTTAATATTTAATATCTATAGTTTTATGATATATATGAGTGAGTTAATTTCCATTTTTGAGTGTTTAAAATCATGCTATCAGTTGTCAACCCCGAGCGTGATGAAAGTAATCATGGGAGGCGCACTTGGTCTCAAAAGGCTACTCCTTATACATTTTTTTATAAAAAAAGTGTATATGATAAGGGAAGAGTGAAGTGGACTATTATATGACTCAATGTATATAATTTAGTTTTTTTTAGATGGGAAATTGTGATGGACATTGAATAATTCACAATAACATCCCAACATTTTTTTAGTTTCATTATTAAAAAAAATATGCCCTCACAACATTCATAAAAAAATTAATGGAATTTGTGGGTTGACCTATCTCAAACCATGACCCTAGTCTACATTATTCTATTTAATTTAACTAAAAACGGAGAGAAAGCATCTAAAATTCTGATGTATACTCTTATTCCTGGTCCATCCCTTATGGAAGGTCTTTCCTTCATGTCACATACATCTGCTCCTACTCCTATTTCACACGATACACTACTGAACAGGTTTGCTACTACAAGATCTATTGAACTTTTAATGTTTAGAGCGTCCTTGATTCTATATATTTGATTCATTATTAGTTTCATATGTCACGCCGAGGAAAATTAGAGTAGATTTTATGTATTCAATTGTAAATTCATGTTTTCATATTTATATTCCAGTATAGTTTCTATGTATGTAAATTTACATACATTAAATATATTTTAGTCAACTTTCTAATGTAAAATTCCATTTTTTTCTTATTCTGTTTGAGTAATGGACACTATAGGGTTAAAAGGTTTTGAATGTGGGTTTGGGAGATTTTTCGTTACAGGAACATCTCTCATAGCTTTACAAGTGATGATTTTATCATGTTTTCCTATTTTAATGGACCAATATTTTATTTTTAAACATATTCTCATAGAAATAAATCATATAAATTTTGTCTTTAGATATGTTACAATTTATCCTATCATATTTTGAATTGTAAATACCATCATAATTTCATTATCAACATCACAAAATTAACTCATATATATTAGATTTATTTCATTAAATGAAAAACGCATCATCAATTTTTAGCCTTCTAATTTAAATTTTTACATAGCTTATTTCATTTTTAGGACATAATTATTTTAAAAAGTAATTAAACCTCTATTATATGTTTCTGCAACCTTCAATCATTTATTGTATCCAGACATAAGGATGAAAAAACCACTAGAGTATTAATGACTTCATATTATTAGTAATTTTCAAAGACACGTATAGGTCTCTTCCATTCCTTTTTAATTATGAATATGAGAACTTCATTTTTCTTTCTTTTATATGAGAGTTATATCATTAAATATTTGATAACATCAATTATAAAATCTTAATTTTCATCAACCAAATTTATTGCTTCCAAAAACCCAATCCATTAAAGAAACTATTATACACAAAATCTGAATTTCATAATTTCTTGAATCACTAACCATTATGGAATCTTTGATGTAGTACAAAATAACATGCATAACCATTTTATTTATAATAACTCTTATATCTACCGCCTAAACCCACTTCTCTTTGGGGTTAATATATCTGTAAAATAATTGGTTCCACATTTTTAGACATTCAATTTTTTGATATAATATTGTTGTAATAACGACATAATATATTTATATAATTAATAGTATCATAAAATATAATTTTATTAACAGAAATGTGTATTTAAAAACAAAAAATTCAATTTTCAAACCTAAAAAACAATTTCAAATGTCTTAAATGATAATTTAATCTATTAATTATTTTTGTATTTCTTTCTTTATTTTTTATAAAAAATAGATCTGGTGTCCTCATGGATTAAATGGGGTTAAAACATGTTTTTTTAATTAAATACTATTCATATTCTCAAAAAGGACTTTTTCTCAACTCTTGGTCTTGAAATAATATTTTATTTGTTTCTTTAACCAAAAATACATTTTTCAAATATAAATATCCCCTTTCACCCCCATGAAAAATCCCTTCCAAAATTTACCCCATTTTTCAATATTTGAAAAATGTTCCCTCTAAAACATCCAATGATACTTACAGATGTTTTGGTCTCACGCCACTCAAATACTTCAATGAATAAAATATTTAATAAATGAACAAACATCAAGGATGAGGAGGTGTGAACGTGACAAAGAAAAACAAGACCCAAGGTAAGGAGTGTAACACCCCAATATTTCACAATACGTTATCTCTTTAAAGTAATTTAATAGCTTATATTCCACGCAACACTGATATGGCTTGCATTATATGAAAGATTCAGTTTCTGCGAAACAACACATTAGTATTAAAATTATTGAAATGATATATTTATTTATCAATTAAACATTGTAATATGAATAGTAAAAAATTTATTGTAAATGTTATTTATAATTTTTTCAAATAAATAAAACATATTTATAATTAAATGTATAAGTTTTGTTAACATATTTTTATATTTAGAAAAACTATTTTTTTAAATGAAAAAATTTTTATGTCCTTTTGTGAACAATAATAAAATTAATTTTAGATACTCTAAAAAAATTAATTTGGTAATATATAATTCATTTTTTAATTTGGAATTTAAAAATTACCTTCGGGTTAATTTTTTTATTTTTCAGAAAACAATCAATTTTTGATGAAAAGTGAAAAATACTGCATAGCACATAAAAACAGACATTTTCATTTCAATAATTATTTTTAATTAAAATTTATCTTAAATTAAAAATATATAAATAATAATCATATTACCACAATTTAATTCATTAGGGTCATTTTATAATATAATTCGATATAAAAATTCATTGAACTTTTTTAACAACTTTTTACCCACCTTTTAAGTACATTTACCCACCTTCTAGGCACATTTGCAAATTAGCATAAACCATAATTTTACAACTTTAATGAAATAAAATTAAAAAATCCTATATACATTTTTTTCATCAGTAAGTAAAATGTAGTTCAATAGGATCAAAATAATTTTTTGTGAATAATAACTTTTGTATTTTATTTACCATAGTTGAAGATAAATAGGGTAATTAAAGGTAAAAATAATATTATAATAATATAAAATAACCCTAAAACATGTCTTAATTCAATTGTATAAGTGTATTTTGATCGAAATAAACCTTATGAAAAAAATATGATCCTTTTTAATCTACATGTGTTAGATTAGGACATTTATAATATTTTATTTAAAGAAGAGTAAAAAGTGTCAAATTCAAATTTTAATAAATAAAATTTTTTAATATAATGCCATATATAATATAAATTTAACTATAAATATTAATTATAAATATAAAAATATTTTCTACATCATGGTATTTTATTTGTAAATTTTAGACATTAAAATTTAAATTTATTTATGACACAATAATGATGTCGTATTTTACTTATTAATGAATGAATCAAATAAATTATATTATAAATATTAAAATAAATATAATTTGAATGTTTTTATGTCATCCACGAATTGTATGGATGATATTGACATATTAGGTATGTGTTAATTCCTTTTACTCGATGTAATAAATTTTTTATGACAATAATAAAAATCAATTACTAAATAGTGTCAAAATTGACATAAATGAGTTTTCAAAACAAATACTATTTTATTAAATGATATAAAAATCATAAAAATCTATAGTCAACCCAAATAACTTATAAAGTGATAAATATTTCATAATTTATCCAGTATATGTTCTCTTTGCAGTATATAGTAAATATATAAAACATGTAGTATATTAATACAAGAGGACTTGGTAAGAGTTAACTTATTTTATGAAGGGTTAAATCTAAATATAAGGTTAACGTTTTGACCTAATAATCTCTAAAACCTGTTGGTTGAGATTAGTTTGACCCAAAGTCATTTTACCCTCAAAATAAATCAATTTGGAGCTATTATAATCCAAAAAACATTTTATAATAAATTAATAATTCATGTTTTTCCTAAAGTGCCCCTCACCACTCTTATAAAAGGGAACCTCCCTTTATCATTATTTCACAACTACAAATCAATTTTTCTAGGCCAAACCATACCCAAATATCCTCCCAAATTCCCTCACATAATCTTAGAGGACTTAATTTGATCAGAAATCCAACTTAAGGATCCCTTTTGTTCAAGTCAAAAAGAAACACTCGAAGAAGAGGTAATTATTTTATCACCCCTTTCAATGTTCTTTTCTTCTTCTACTTCCACTGTATCTATTATTTCCACAATAAAATAATAAATCATGCACCTTACACATTTTAATATTTTATTATAATTATGGTACAACCATATTCCTTATTCTCTCTATCCTATGATTACCAATTTCACCATGCGTGCATACGTACGTCTTATCATCTCCACGTCGTGGTGTAATTTTTTATTCAACATTATGTTATATGGATGGATATAAATATGATTATTATATTTGTAAATAATGAAAATAGTATGATAATTTTTCTTTATAATTAATATACCATCCAATTCAATACCATTTTACCATTAAGGAATTGATATAATCGCTCGTGCGTATGTACGATTTACCGTCTCCACAACACGATGAGATTCATTTCCTCATTCCCCATTCAAAGATGATTATAAAAATATATATTATTAATAAGTGTGTAATATATGAAATAATAGTGGTACTGGATATATATATATATATGTATGTATGTATGTATGTATGTATTTGTGTATGTATGTATGTATGTATGTATTTACATTCAATTACTTCCATTCAATACGATATGAAAATGGAAACAGTGTTGATGCGTACGTACGACCTACCATCTCCATAAATGGTGTATTACACTACATATATCCATTTATTATACATATATATATTCTGAATATATATTATATATAAATAGTTTTTTATATTATGTAACTAATTAAATCATAGTGGTTTGAGAGAGGATGTTTTTTGTGGTTTTCATGGGTGGTTAATAAAATAAATCTAATTTATTTTAAATACCTTCCACCCCTCTTTTATGTTTTGGTGGCGGGGACTACGAGGGGTAGTCAGACATTTAATGTCGGATATTAAATTCCCAGTTATACAAAAATGTGTAACCACCCTACATGCAATTTAGGAGGTTCATTAATTTCAGCAATCAAGGAGGATGATTAATTGCACCAATTAATGAACCTCTATTAATTATGTGTCGTAAGGATAACTCCCCTCTTGTTTTTTTTGTTTTTGGAATTTGTTGTAAAGGAGTGGTGTTTTGGAGAGGATGATTTTGGAGGATCCTCTTGGTGAAGAATGGATCCATCAAGCAAGAACCGAAGATCGTTGTTTGAGCGGCTTCGTTGGCGGCTTCTTTGGGATCGACGAACACCGACCCATATTCAAACATGTGATGATCTCCAACGAATCATGAGGTAGGGTTTTGTCTTGTATAAATTTCCTGATTTTTTGAATAAATTATATTCTACCATGTTAAGATGCTAACACATAGGACGGGGGCCAAATGAACAAGTCTCAGTCCCTCCGCCACTTGTTTTATCATTGTGTTCTACATGGGTAAATTTTCGAGTTGGATGGAACCCAAATATGAGGGTCAATCAATGAAGGATATGACCAGAGAAGCCCGTAGGTGTGATTGGATGGAATAAGGGACCACCGGGTCTCACACGGTGGCCCACGGAAGATCGTCGGCATGACACCGACACGATGGTAACAGCGATCGGCACCAGTAGGTGACGGTGGTGGACGGAACTGGTCGACCACAGTGGTGATAGCACATCGTCGCGCGCTGTAGGAGGAGGCCACGACACTGGGCCGTGGTGGTCAGTAGGGAGTCGACACCAGCCGGACACATATATGGGGATGGCGCGCCATCGAATGTCATGGAAGGAGGAGGCCATGACATTTCAGCCACGGTGTTTGAGCATGGTGGCCAACACTGGTTGGACCTAGAAGTAAAGAGGCGCACCATCGTGCGCCTCTGTATGTGGCCGCAGCTCGAAGCTGCTGTAGTGGCAGGGACCCACTCCATGTTGGTCCCACGGGTGACCATTCGACGCCACGTGGCTCCACTTCTCTAGATCCCTAATTATGAATCCATTCGGGAAAATGGTGAGGAATGCCCCCCCCCCCTCGTGCTAGAATGGACAGGCCACATGCCCTCCTCTGGGTCGGACCATGCCCCCCTTTGGGCCGAGTAGCACCCCCTGTGGGCCAGGCCGCACCCCCCATGTGGGCTTGGTTGTGCCCCCAGCGGGCTGCACCACGCCCCCTGCGGGTCAGGCCACACCCATATAGCAAGAAGGGAGAAACCATGTCCCAGCACAACCGGCCTGGCCCAGGATGGTTTCGGGCCGGGTCGGATCGAACCTGGACCCATCCATGCCCAATTTTGCTTAAAATTCCATAACATGAAATCCAGAATTCCATTTGACAAACCGTCTGCGGCGCATAGATCCATGGAGTGTGATGGTCCTTTTCATATACTCAACTCAAATTTTGGAGAATGTTGGTGTACGGCTCGGTTGGATCATACCTGAATCCAACTAGGCCTTCGGTACTAAAATGATTATAACTCACAGACAGGGAGTCCGATCGACACGTCGTCTGTCGCATTGGAACCCTTATAAAATGGTGGCCCATTGTGTTAGTCCTTTTTGTAGATTATTGATAGTCGAGGTACGACCGATATCTCAAGGAGAAGATTCTACGGAACTCAAGCGCACCAATTGTGGGAATTCCTATGGATGGCTATCATTGAAGTAGCAACCCTATATGGATCAACATCATAGACACACTATGTGGATCAGTATCATAGCTACCTGAAGAGGACCTGTTTTAGAGTGACCCAAAGAGGATCAACACCTAGAGACCCTGAGTTTATCAGCACCTAGTGACCCTGTGTGGATTAACATTCCAGCGACCCTGTGTCGATCCGCAATCTGGTGACACTGTGTGGATCAACATTTGAGTGACAATATGTGGATCAGCAGTAGGGTGAACTGACGAGAAAAATACTTACAGTGTCCCGTTGTGGAAAATAGACTTACATCCTTGAGTGGATCAGTAATAGAACATCTTCTGTGTAGATCAGTTGTGGAAATTTGAAAATGAATAAGATGATATAGATTAAAGCTAATCATCTATATTCTTGATCTCTGGGTTGTTTACCAAGTGTGAGATGACTATTGCTACTTGCTTTTTGATTTAAATCTCCCTTTGTGGGTTTTACTTTTTGGAACACTGGGAGACCTTTGGGGGTATCAGGGTCCCTATTGAGCATTTATATACTAATTCGTGCATGGTCTTCACCCACACCTTTTTGTGTCTTGTGCATAAGATGGATAGATTTGATCGAGGTTTGAGAGCCAGGACTAGACGATGCTTGGAGGTGGACCTTTAGAGGTGATATGACGAAGTGAAGACCGACCATGAGCTATACCTACACTTCATGTAGGATCCTTGGTCGGTGATTCCAGGAGCTTTTTTTCTATTTTAGTTTTACATTTCAGTTGGGAATGTATTCTAGCCCACTTAACTTACAGTACACACCCCCTTTTTACTATATAGATTTACTTTGTGGTTTTCATCCGATCGTATGGTTGGTTTCTGTGTTTGCTGGTTTAAAGGAAATGCCTATCCATTTATAGGGATATGTCTTTTGGTGCTAGTCTTCAACCCCTGGTATATGGAAGGAGGGATTTTGGTAGTCACGACATGGGCCCTGTGGGACAGGTCATGAAAATGTGGTGTCAGAGGAGTCGGTTCTACCGAAGAACTATAACTCTGATCATTTCATGGGAAATAGTGTTAATTGTTATGAGTGTGGTTTTTAGTTAGGGGAATCTAGTGTCGGTGCGGCAGCTAACGTATCCATATACTAGGACCCTAAATTCTAAATTCTGACTCTGTACACGAAAACCCTAGTTGATTGTGTTTTTGAAATTTTTTCCCTTTTGATATCTTTTGAGTCATCTCACCATGAATAACTTATTGATTGTCACACACCTGTTTCCTTTCCGGATTCCTCCACATAGACAGCCAACCGGGGTTCTAGTGAGAGTTTGCGATGGTGGCCCACTATGTAATGAGGCTTCAGTGCAAAGCCCTCTTATAGTGATAATACCATCGAGTGGTGTACCAGCAGCACCACTACCCAATGGGAAGTCGTTGCTATTATCCCCACCAAAATATAGTGCATGATGACTGAGCGCGTTGCATAATTTTCAATAGTAGAGGCCTCTGAGGTTCCGAGGTGAGATGGATCAACAGGCGGTTGAGGACTGGATGTAGGATGTGGCTAGAGTTTTTCACCTGGTTGGGACACCAAAAAACCAGATGGTGATCCTAGCTTCCAGTATTTTCCAAGGAGTAGCAGGGAGATGGTAGAGCCTAATGATCATGATACACGAAGAGGCGACCCTCACCTGGTAAAATTTCAGGGGCCTCTTCCGGGAAGAGTTTGTTCCAGCGACTCTACGCTCTGTGTGAATACAAGAGATACTATACATACAACATGGTAGTCTAGCTATGGCCTAGAACTCAGAGAGGTTCACCGACCCCTCACGCTACTATCCCTACATGGTGCATGAACATTTCTTTAGGTCCACGACCTTCGAGCATAGACTCTAATTGTAGATCAGAGCCTTGATGGTATCTCTCCACATCCCGACACATGCTAGAGTGTTAGAGAGAGCGCTCTTGGTGGAGAGATTCTTTACTAAGCAGACACGGACAGAGAGACCCAGCACAGGGAGACACTTAACATAGTCATTTTTGTTTAGTAATAGGCAGATGACACAATGTCCCATGTGGACCATACCTTCTGATGGATGACCTCAGGATGTAGGGTCGGAGGTACGAAGCTCATGAGGTATAGTAGGCCAGTAGAGGAGTATACTATGACTTGCATGTGATGGGTAGGGTCACCTGGCTCTCCATCGCCCATCCAACCGCACTAACAACCAGCAGATAGTCATTAGAACACTGAGGAAGACGAAGAGATTCCAGCGGGGAGGTCCGTAGGAAGCAGGTGTACATGGAATAGGAGCTGGCCATGCAGTTGGCAGGGGGCGGAAATTCATGGTTCTACCGCCACCACCTCCAGGTGGTCCACTCCGACCACAAGGAGTAGCTAGGTAGGTCGAAGCTCAGGTCCAGGAAGCTGAGGCCTATGACCATGGCTCTCCAAAGATGATTCGAGGTATGATCTGTATCTACTCCACATATTTTTAATACTTATAGACACATGTGCAGTCACTCTTATATTTCCTTGGCCCTCGTTTGGGTCTCGGAGATTCTATTGGAGCTGTTAGATTGATCCTTATGGCAAGAGACACCTACGGGTGGGGATTAGATTATTACACACTTGTGTCAGCAATGTGGGATTACCCTAGGAGGTGAGAGCGTTGGTTGGGATATTCTTGTAGCGGCGTCGTGGCCTTAAAACTTCATCTTGGGTATGTACTGGTTATCTATAGTCTATACTCAGATTGATTTCATTTGGTCCAAAATTATGGTGTGTTTGCAAGGAAGGGACCTGGTTTTCCATCACCAGTAAGAAGGGATCCTATGAAGCATAGGATGGACTTACGCAGAGGAGGGTGCAGCCTATCACACATCATTTAGTTAGCCTTACCCTTAGATTAGTTTATGTTGAGAGTCTGACCAATCATGTAGTGGTGGACTAGTATGATGATGCCTTTTCTATTGATTTTCTGAGACTACCTCCTTGCAGATAGGTGGACTTCTACATTGACTTGTACCCAAGGATGACACTGATTTCTACACCAGTATATCGTATTTCTCCAACAGAGCTTCATTAGTTACGGGTATAACTGGAGGACTTGTAGAGGTTGGCGTTCATAATGACTTTTGTTTGTCCATGTTCAGCCCAGATTTTGTTCTCCAAGAAGGAAGATGAGAGTTTAAGGCTCTATTTGGATTATCAGTGCTTGAACCAGGTAACTAAGAAGAACATGTATCCACTTCCAAGGATTGGTGATCTCCTCGATCAGCTGAAGGGAGCTCTTTGGTTTTTGATGATATGCCTCAGAGCAGGCTATCATCAGCTTATGGTACGAAATGAGGATGTTCAAAAGATGACATTAAAATGTCGGCGTGGACACTACGAGTTCTTAGTTATTCCATTTTTCATGACCAATTCCCCTGTAGTGTTCATGGGACTCATGAACAAGATCTTCCAGCCATACCTCGATCACTTCATGGTGGTCTTCATTAATGACGTCTTAGTGAACTTAGCAATGGAGGACGGGCATGCCTGTCATCTGAAGATAGTTCTGGATATACTCCAAGAGCACCATCATTATGGTAATATCTCGAAGTTCCAGTTCTGGATACAAGAGGTCTACTTTTTGGATCACGTTATCTCGGAGGCTATAGTTTTAGTGGATCCGGTGAAGATAGAGGTTGTTATTTCTTGGGAGCCACCCGAGAGTGTGAATGAGGTGTAGAGTTTCCTAGGGTTGGTTGGATACTATCAGGAGATTCATACCTGATTTATTTCTAGAGTTATAGCACCCTTATATGCTTTGACGAAGAAGGGACAACCCTTAGTGCGGACGAAGAGATGCCATTAGAGTTTTCAGGAGCTAAGATAGAGACTGAAGAGTGGCCCCATCTTGGTGCTACCACAAGAGGGTTTTGGGTATGTAGTCTACTATGACACATCAGGGACTAGACATTGGTGTTTCTTGATGCAGGAGTGAGTAATGATCTCTTATGGTTCACGATTGTTGAAACAGCATGAGTAGGACTACACTAACCATGACTTGGAGTTAGCAGAAGTGGTATTCACCTTGAAGATGTGGTGACACTACTTGATGGGAGAAATGTATTACAATATACTCTGATTACAAGAGTCTCAGGTATATATTTTCATAGAAGGACCTGAACCTAAGACAATGACAATGGCTAGAGTTCATCCCGTACTATGATTGTGATATAGTTTATACTCATAAGAAGGGGAACATGGTAGTAGATGCACACAGTATGAGGTATAGTCTATAGTTTCTGAGTGAGGAGACAGAGTAGCTAGACGCGCTATAGATATATTTCATGGATAGATATAGAGCAGCTTACCTTCAGTCTATAATAGTATCTCCTCCACTCATTCAATGAGTCAGGGAGGTGCAGCTTGGGGACATTGACTGCGAGGGATGACGTGCTCCGATATCCTTAGGACAAGCACCTGATATATTTTCTGAAGATGGGGAGCACGTAATCCTCTTCAGAGGATTCCCCATGGTACCATTAGTGCTATGTGAGGAGTTGTTGAGGTAGTTTCATATGTCCCCTCTAGTGGTACATCTTGGTGTGGCAAAGATGTACCAGGACCTTTGGCATCTGCACTTGTGTCCAGGGATGAAGAAAGAAGTGTCCGATTTTGTTTCATGATGCCAAACATGTCATCAAGTGAAGGTCGAGCATCAGGTTTTAGCTATCATAGTGCAGCCACTAGAGGTGTCAGAGTGGAAGTGGGGTAACATTTCTATGGATTTCGTGATAGGGCTACCACATACGTACAAGGTCCATGATTCCATCTGGGTTGTCGTTGACTGACTCACCAAGTCGGACCACTTCCTACCCATCTGAGATAAGATATCATTAGATCACCTGGGATGCCTCTACATACCAGAGATTGTACAGATTCATGGGGTGCCATTGGCGATCGTCTCTGATCGTGAAAAACGTTTCACATCCTGGTTATGGAAGTGATTGTAGGAGGAATTCAGGACTCAGCTACGTCTGAGCACCTCCTTTCATCCTCAGATAGATGGTCAGACAGAGTGGACCATTTAGACACTGGAGGACATGATTCGTGCTTGAATCCTAGATTTTGGTTGTAGTTAGGAGGACCACTTTGCCTTGGTATAGTTCACTTACAACAACCTCTATCACTCAACCATTGGTATGGAACTGTTTGAGGCCTTGTACAGTCGACCATGAAGCTCAACTCTATGCTGAAAAAACCTAGGGGAGTCCGCACTTATGGGTCCAGAGTAGGTATGGGATACCACTGAGAGGTGGCAGATCAACTAGGAGTGGATGAAGACTATACAGAGCAGGCATAAGTCTTATGCTAAAAATTGATGAAGACCTTTGAGGTTTGAGGAGGGAGACCATGACTTCCTATGGGTCTCACCTCGACATGGTTTTCTGAGATTTGGCCGGGGCGTCAAGCAAACTATGTGGTTCATTGGACCCTTTCATGTTCTCAATAGAGTTGGTGAGTTGGCATATCTTCTAGATCATCCCCCATAGATACATTGGGTGCATGATATTTTCCTAGTGTCGCAGTTGAGGAAGTACATGAACGATCTATCGCACGTTATTGAAATGGGAAATTTGGACATTGATGATGGGGAAATGTTTACGAAGGTTCCATTGGCTATTGAGGATCGATAAAAGCATGTGCTTAGTGGACGATCGATACCTTTGGTTCCCGTTCCCTGGAAACACGAGAACCTACAGGATATCACATGGGAGTAGGAGGAAAAACATCATTCTCAATACCCCCATTTGTTTCCTTTGTCTATGTTGTGTATTTTGAGGATGAAAATCTCTAAGGTGGGGAGAATGTAAAGACCCGTATTTTCCATGTAATTTTTTTTTAATAATATAGAACTATTCCAAGGCTGTAAAATATGATGGAATTTGATTTCGATTCCGAGTGTGGCCAGAACATAATTTTAAAATTTTTTAAGGCTCTCTTAGTAAATGTATGAGCGGGGAATCCTAACATTTGAACCGGTGCTCGAAATTGACATCTAAGGGCACAGCTGAACTTGTAGTGCTGGGATTCACTTAATGGAGCCTTAACCTTGATTACAGTGGGTTGAGAGAGGAAATTAGTTTTTGCAGTTTTCATGGAGGATTAATATAATGAACTACATTATTTTAAATATCTATCTCCTCCCTTTTAGGTTTTTGTGGCGGGGACTACAAGGGATGGTTGGGCATTTATTGGAGGACATTAAATTCCCAGTTACACAAAAATGGGTAACCACCCTATATGCAATTAAATAGGTTTATTAATTACACCAATTAATGAAGATCTCTTAATTATGTGTTGTAAAGATAGATACCATATTTTTTTTTTGTTTTTGGAATTCGTTGGCAAAGGAGTCATGTTTTGGAGAGGAGTATTTTGGAGGATCCTCTTGACAAATAACAAATCCATCAAGTAAGAATCGAATATCATCGTTTGAGAGGCATCGTTGGTGGCTTGCTTCAGGATAGATGAACACCGACCAATATTCAAATGTGTGATGCTCTCCAATGACTCATGAGGTAGGGTTTGGTCATGTTTAAATTTCATGAGCGGATGATTCAATTATCTTCTCACTTTTTAAGATTCTAACACAAAGGGCATGGGCCAAATGAAAAAGGCTCGGTCCCTCTACCTTATGTTTTATCGATGCATTCTACATGGGTGAATTTTTGGGTTGGATGGAACCCAAATTGAAGGGTCATGTAGAGAAGGATATGACTTGGGAGCTCGTTGGTGCAATCAGATGGAAAACAAATCAAAGAGGCTCTCCCCGTGGCCCATGGAAGACTTCTGGTGTGGCACCATCGACTGAAACTGGTAGGTTATACCGGCGGTCTGCACTGGATGGTCGTGGGGTGGCAGCGCCACGTCGTGGGCCGCAGGATGATGTCATGGCATTAGGCTGTGAAGAAGGAGGCAGTGCTCCATTGTGCGCCGCAAGAGGAGGAGGTCGCGACTTTCCCGCTGCCTCGGTTGAGCAGGGCAGCCGGCCGTGGAGACGGAGTGACACACCGTCGCACGCCACTGTATGACGCCGCGGCTCGATGTTGAAGCAGAGGCAGGGACCTGCTGCCTAAGGGTCCCACGTGCAACCAGATGGCACCACGTGGCACCGCTTCTCCAGATCCCAAATAGATTAGCCGTTCGGGAAAATTAAGGGGAAAGTTTCCCCCCTATTCTAGGTAGAGCGGGCCCCGTTCCCTCTTGCAGGCTGGGTAGTGCCTTCCTGCAAGTAGGGATGCACCCTCCTGCGGGCGGGGCATCACCCCCCTATGGCTTGGACGCGCCCCTGGTGGGCTGGGCCGCACCCCATGCGGGATGGGCGGTGCCCCCCTCCCACCCCCCAGTGGGCCAGGCTGACCCAGGCCGGTTCGAGTCGGGCCGGGTCGGGTTGTCCAAGACCGTGTCAGACCGGACCTGGTCCTATCCAGTCCCAATTTCTCTTAAAATTCCATAACTAGAAATCTAAATGTCTGTATAATGAACCGTCTACAGAATTGGGATCCTTGGTGAAAGATGATCCATTTGGTAAACTCAAATCGAATTTTAGAGAGAGTAGGTGTGTGGCCAGGTTGGATCAAACCCGAATCCAACCGATCCCTTGCTACTAAAACCCATATAACACACATAACGGATGTCCGATTGACGCGCCATCTATGGCGTTGGAACTCTTACAAAATGATGATAATTTGGGTTACTCATTTGTGGATCTTAGTGATAGTTGAGGTATGACTGATATCTCGAGTAGTAGATTTGACGGAACTTGAGCGCACTGGATGCGTGGAATCCTGTGGCTGGATGTCTTTGAAGTAGAGACCATGTGTAGATCATAATCATAGCTACCCAACGAGGACCAGTTTTAGAGTGGCCCATCAAGGATCAGAACCTAGCGACCCTAAGTGGATCGACATCTAGTGACCCTGTTTGGATGAGCATTCCAATGACCCTATGTGGATCAGTATTATAGTGACCCTGTGTGGATCAGCATTCTAGAGACATTGTGTGGATCAGTAGCAGCGTGACTCGATGAGGACCAGTATTACAGTGGTTCATCATGGAACAAAGACTTATTTCCTAGAGTGGATTGATAATAGAACATCTTCTTTTTGGATTATTTGTGGATATTTGAAATGGAATAAGATGATATAGCTTAGGTCTAATCATCTATATACCTAATATCTGAGCTGTATACCTAGTGTGAGTTGTCTATTGCTTCATGATTTGTGATTGAGGTCTTTCATTGTGGTTTTTACTCTATGGAACTCTAGGAGATCTTCGGGGGTCTCGGGGTCCCTACTGAGTATTGTTATAGTCACCCAAGCACAGGATTCTCCCTCACATTGTTGTTTATTATGCAGATGATACATAGCTTTGACCGAGGTTTGGGAGCCAGGACTGGATGGTGCTCAGAGATGGACATGTAGATGTGACGAGCCAGAGTGAAAACTTACCATGAGTTATACCTACCCTTCAGGTAGGATCCCTGGCGGGTGATTCAGGGAGTTGTTTTTCTGTTGTAGTTGTACTTTTCAATTGGGCTTGTATTCCGGCCCCTTTTACTTACAGTACTCACCCCCTTTTTACTATACATATTTACTTCATGGTTTTCATATTTTCATAGACTTGGTCTATGTTTTTGTTGGTTTAATGGTAATGCCTTACCGTTTACAGATATATTCCTTTCGGTGCTAGTCACCAACACCTGGACTATGGAAGGCGGGCTTGGGGTAATCATGACACGGGTCCCGGGTGGATGATTCATGACAAAAGAAATATTTTATGGTTTTATAGAAGGGAAATTTTTACTAGATCATCATTTTAAATGTTTTAAAGATTTATTTTTATAAATATTTTTAGTTAATGTCCATATTTTCAAAATTACATTAAGGGTTTATTTATTTGGACATCATTGTTTTAAAATGTTAATTTATTTAAAAATATTCAATGTGGCATGGGAAACTTTAATTCCAAATTATCTCTAAAATGACATACTTTATAAATTGTGTGACTTTTAAATTATTTCAAGAATAATGGATATTTCTCTTAAAGAGTTTAAATTATTATTTTCAATTATGTCAACATCCATTATTAGAAATTATTCTTGATTGCGGTTGATTTATTATAAATACAATATTCCATTTTGTATTGAATAAGTTATGATAATTTTGACTATGGATGTGCTATTTTTATACCATTCATGGTTTATGGTTAAAGTATATGAATTTCGAATGATTGTTTTAATATGAAAGTTTATGTTATGTTTCACCCTTTTCATATGAGGAATGAATTAGACTTAGAAAGTGATGGTCGGGGCCTGCAATAGCCTCTCAATGCATCGGTAGGTCTCATTAGAGAAACTAGTGTCTTGTCACAATTCCTTGATAGAATATTTGTCAATGTTCTTGGCACAATACCTTGATGTAATAGTTGTTATGTCTGGCAATATGCATTCAATCGTTATGAAATTATTTATTACATGTCATTATTCGACTAGTATAATATTCGTGTGCATGTTTATATTTTAATGTGTGATGTATTTTTACCATATTATGTTCAAGTTTTGTGTTTAAAAGGCATGAATTTTTATTATACATATTTCCTTAATAGTTTATAGCTTCTATTGAATTATTTACCCTTACTGAGAATATGAGCTCACCAATTTCTTATGTTTTATTTTTCTAGGATTCTAAGAAGTGTATTATGATTTATATATATGGTTAAGGTAGGGGAATAATGGAAATCTCAAAAAACTATTTATGTTGTGTTTTATGTTTGAAATTTTAATTTAATGTTCGTTTATGTAAACTGTTTTTCTTGACTACTAAACTGATCGGTCCTTCAGGACATGATTCCTTCTAATCATGCCAATATATTAAAATAATGCACCGGATCTGGGTAACTGGGGTTGAGGAGTTATAGTTGGTATCATATGAAGTTTAGTAATAACCATGGAAAGTAGATTTAGATAAAACTATGATTTTATAACATTACCCTAAGATAGACTTTGATGATTAGTATAGAATAACATCGAAATTTTTTGATAATGTAGATATTATGTAGGTTTTTTCATGAAATAAATCCATGACTGGATACTAAAAGTGGATGTGGTTCTATCATATATGTACCTAGGAGTGAAAATTATGACAAGGAGTTTTGAGCTTGACCTGGGGTATCCTAGTACATGACAATGGTCCTTACTGCACACCTAGTTTGACTCTCCAGGGTTATATGATTAAGATAATTCACATTTTCTTTACAAACCATTATGATGGATTTATGAGTAAATATGTCAGAAAATAAACTATTATTATGATTATGAGACTATATGGGTGAAAATATTCAAATAATGCTGAGATTTTTTCTAGTTTTTTTATTATACATTATTATATGATCTAACCTAGTGTATGTCATCATTTTGAAATGGCGCCCAGTAGAGGGAATGAGAACTCCAGAAATACGCATTATCCAAAGGGTAAGAAGGGTCATATCGTTCATGGTCTTATGCCAATATTTAGAATGAAAATAGTCTCCCATATATTATAATTATATGAAGAAATAGTAACATGTGTTAATAAGATAAGTAATGAAGACTATGAGTCCTATGTTATTGAAGAGAAGCCGTAGAAAAAATGGATGGAAGAGAAAAATATGGATAATGGGAAGAAGGGAACGAAAGATTTTCCCACATGTGATAACTGTGGAAAGAATCAACTTGGTAAATGCTTGAATGGAAGGGGAATTTGTTATATTTGTGGATAAAAAAACACTAAGTACGTGATTGTAAGGGTAATAAAATGGTTTCAAATGTACAATGCTTCATCTCCAAGGATTTTAGACACTACATAAATCAATGTCCCAATCATTAGAGTATACCCCAAATGATGCTATTGGATAACAATAAAGTTATGATAGTACTGCAGATGAAGAGGAATAATTTTCGTTCTTATATTTTTATTAATGAATTTTGTCATTTGAGTATTTTATAAATGATTTATAAGTTGTAATAATTATAGAGTATATAAGGATTGTACTGCAGTACTATTTCATTGAGTATTTGAGATTGTTTGGTACTATGAAAAGTGAATCAATAGCAAGTTAAAATTTTTGGAAAATACATGGTTGAGGGAATGATAAAACATAATATCTTCCTGATTCTGAGGTTGTAATTTTGGAATAAGATATTGTTGATTTGGATAGATTATATGGGATATTCATGACTACTATAGAACTGATTAATGGTTTGTTTATTCTGTCATTGTTGGAGTATTAAAATTTTTTTGATTTAAATAGTATATCCAATATTCTATAAGTAATAAGGGATCATGATTCCATTCAATAAGGTTTGATGGTAATTTATAGTGTTACCATGTTTGAATAGAATACATGTTGATGTTATTAGCATGTTATTATGTGGAAAAATGATATCTTCATTATGTGACCTTCCTTATATATTTTTTGACTATGAGTTTGGATAGAAGTATTTTTGATAATCCTAACTGTTGGAATGAATTATGTTGTACTTTGGATACTATTGTTTAAGGATAAAAAATTTATTCAGATTATTTTTAGAATGTTTTAATTTTATTATAAGGACAACCCATGGGTCAGGCAACAACTCGTCGCATCCGGTAAGGTCGTAAGACTTGAACCCACAACCGAAGGGCGACAAGGGAGCATCACCTACCTCTGGCCTACACGATGTCCTGGTTTGTATAACATACATTTATTATTTAAAAAGTCTTACATATTACGTATAAATTATATTTTAAACCCTCTATTTTTTGATAAATAGAATATTTATTAGAATTATTATCTTTTGAAGAGAAATATGAGATTGTGGTTGGAATTAGACATGTAAGTATGATTCCTTATATTCTTATTCAATAATGTAAAATTAATTATTCAACTATAAGGTAAAGGATATTGAAACCAAAAAAGTTATCCTATTACTTTTACTGATGAATTAAATGGTCCATTAGATCATCACCGACTTCACACCTTGTGGTTACTCACTTTCATCTAATCATGTTCTCCATCAAAACATGACAGTTGTATTTTTCTTCCATGTCCATGTTTTCCTATATGAAACACTTTTATGTGTTATCTCTGGTAAATTTATTACTTCTACTTCTTTATTTTATATTAGACCTTTTAATAACTCTATTTTGATGTGGGTATTCCACAACATTTTTTTGTATAAACCTTTAATTTTCACAGTCCAATTTCAAATTGCGAGGACGCAATTTATTGAATGAGGGGAGAATGTAACACCCCATGTTTTCATTGTACGTTATATCTTTAAAGTAATTTAGTATATTATATTTCACGCAACACCGAATTGGATTGCATTATATAAAAGATTGAGTTTCTGCGAAATAACACATTGGTATTATAATTATTTAAACGATATAATTATTTATCAATTAAATATTTTAATATGAATAGTAACAAATAAATTTTAAAGGTTATTTATTATTTTTTCATATAAATAAAACTTATTTATAATTAAATGTATGAGTTTTGTTGAAATCGTTATATATTTAGAAAAACTATTTTCTTAAAATAACTACTTTTTATGTCCTTTTGGGAACAATAATAATATTAATTTTAGACACTCCTAAAAATATAATTTGGTAAAATAGACTACAATTTTGAATGTTTAATATCAAAATTATCTTAGGGTGAATGTTTTTGTATTTTTCTGAAAAAATTCAATTTTTAATGAATAGTGAAAAATACTTCATAGTACATAAAAACTAAATTTTTCATTTAAATAATAATTTTTAATTAAAATTTATCTTAAAGTAAAAAATAATTAAATAATACCTATATTATCACAATTTAAGTCATTTGATTAATTTTATAATAGAATTAAATCTAAAAATTCATTGAACTTTTTCAACATCTTTTTACCCACCTTCGAGGCACATTTACCCACCTTCTATGCACATTTTCAAATTATCATAAAACACAATTTTACCACTTTGGTGAAATGAATTTAAAAATATATATATAATTTTTTTCACAAATAAGTAAAATGTGGATCAATAGTATCCAAATTTTTTTTCGGTGAGAAGTAACTTTTGAATTTTATTTACCACGATTAATGGTAAATGAGGTAATTAAAGGTGAAAATATTATTATAATATTATATAATTATCCTAAAACTTGTCATAATTATATTGGATAATTTTATTTTCACCAAAATAAATCTTATGAAAAAAATATGATCCATTTTAATCCATTTTTGTTAGATTAGAATATTTATTATATTTTCTTTAAAGAATAGTTAAAAGTGTCAAATTCAAATTTTAATAACTAAAATTTTTTTAATATAGGGTTAAACATAATATAAATTCTACTATAATTATTAATTATAAATATAAAAATATTTCCTACATCATGGTAATTTATTTGTAATTTTTAGATATTAAATAATTAAATTTAATTATGACACAATAGTGATTTAATAGTTTCCTTATTAATGAAAGAATCAAATTAATTATATTATAAATATTAAAATAAATATAATTTGAAAGTTTTGATGTCTTAAACAGATTTTATGGATTAAATTGACATATTAGGTATGATTTAATTCCTTTTATTCGAATTAATAATGTTTATATGACATTAATAAAAATCCATTACAAAATAGTGTCAAAATTGACATAAATGAGTTTTTAAAACAAATACTATTTTATAAATGATATATAATTCCAAAAAATCTATTGTTTAGACCAATAAATTGGATAGTGATAAAAATTTCATGAATTATCCACTTTATTTTCTCTTAGTAGTATATATTAAATATATTAATCATGTAGTAAAAATATTTAATAGGACATGGTAAGAGTAAACTTATTTTACAAAGGGTTAAATCTAAACGATAGTGTTAATTTTATGACCTAATAATGTTTAAAACCAATTGGTGGAGATGATTTTGACCCATATTCATATTATCATATAGATAAATCAATTTGGAGGTATTTTAATCCGAAAATAATTTTATAATAAATTAATATTTCAAGATTTTCCTAAAGAGCCCCTCACCTATCTTATAAATGGGAACCTCCCTTTCTCTTAAATTCACACCTCAAATTCCATTTGGAACAGAAAAACCATGCCAAAATGTCCTCCCAACTTCCCTAAATTTAACCTAGAGGCCCTAATTTGATCATAAAGCCATCCTAAAGAGCTGTTTTGTTCAAATCAAAAGGAAACATCCGAATAAGCTGTAATTATTTTATCACCTCCTTCAATGTTCTTTTCTTATTCTACATATACTTTCTCTATTGATTCCATAAAAAAATAATAAATGCAGTACCATATAAATTTCAATATGTTATTATAATTATGGTTCAACCATATTCCTTATTCTATCTATCCTATGAATAACAATGTCACCATGTGTGCGTACGTATGACTTACCATCTCCATGTCATGGTGTAATTTGTTATTCATAATTATGTTATTTGGATGGATATAATGATGAGTATTATGTATTTAAATAATGAACATAATTTTATAATTTTTATATATAATGAATATAATATCAAATTCCATACCATTTTATAATTAGGAATGTGATATCGTCGCTCGTGCGTTCGGACGGCTTACCGTATCCACGATGTGATGAAATTAATTTCCACATGCACCATTCAAATATGATTATAAAAATATATATTATTAAGAAGTATGTAATATATTATATAATAATTCTACTTTAAATATATATATATATATATTCATTCACTTACTTCCATAAAATACGATATGAAAACGGAAACAACGTTTATGCGTACATACGACCTACCGTCTCCATAAATGGTGCATTCCATTCCATATATCTACCATTCATGCATATTTATATTCTGAATATATATGATATATAAATAATGTTTTATATTTTTGAAGTAATTAAATAATGATATAAGTGATACAATCAAGAATGACAAGATAAAACACGTACGATAATGAAAACGATTATTACCCAAAATGTTACATTAATATGGAAATTATTATTAAATGGGTAGTATAAAGTAATTAATTAATCATGTATGATATCATAAATATGAATATGGTTCTGGTATAATTTAATAACATACTATGGTCATTATACATGAGGTTAAACATACCCAGGACCAAAGGAAGTACAAGGTAAGTGTTAAATTCACAATCATATTATTATCTGATATTGTTTATGTGTATGTATTTAATGGGACCTATTTATCATCCATGTCCATGATTCATAAAAAAATTCCAAAGGAATATTTTAAGGTTTTATGTAAGGGAATATTTTAATAGATCTTCATTTTAAATGATTTAATGATTTATTTTTCTAAATATTTTTAATTAATGTCCATATTTTCAAAATGATTTTAAAGGTTTATTTATTTGGGAATCATTTTTTTAAAATGTTAATTTCATTAAAAATATTCAATGTTCTATGGTAAATTTTGATTCAAAAATATCTTTTAAATGACATCCTTTATAAATTTTGTGACTTTTAAATGTTTTCAAGAAAAAGGGATATTTCTCTCTAAGAGTTTTTATGATTATTTTCAACTATGTCAACATCCAATGTTGGATATTATTCTTGATTGAAGTTGATTTAATATAAAAAAAATCTTCCATATTGTATTGAATGAATTGTGATATTTTTTATTGTGGATGTTCTATTTTTATACCATTAATGGTTTATGGCTAAATTATTGGAATTTTTAATTCTAGTTTTAATTCTAATGGGTATGTTATGTGTCACCCTTTTCATATAAGGAATGCATTAGACTTAGTAAGTGACAGGAACGGCCTGCTATAGACCTTCGATGCATTAGTAGGTCTTATGAGACAAACATGTGTCTTGTCCCAAGCCCTTGATAGAATATTTGTGAATGTTCTTGGCACAAGGCCTTGACATATTAGTAATTATTTCCAACATTATGTATTCCCTCGTTATGAAATTAGTTATTACATTTGATTATTCGACTAGTATAATATCCATGTGCATGTTTATATAGTAATTTTTTGCTTATTTTTACCATATTATGTTCATGTTTTATGTTTAAAAGGATGTTGTTTTAATTATACATATTTCCTTAAAAGTTTGTAGCTTCTGTTGAATTATTTACCCTTTCTGGGCATCTGAGATCACCCCTTTCTTATATTTTATTTTCCCAAGATTACTAGAAGTATATTATGATTAATATGAAGGTTTATGCTATGGGAATAATGGCATTATAAAAGGATTATTTATGCTATGTTTTATGTTATAAAGTGTAATTTAACATTCATGTATGCAATCTGTTTTTCAAGACTGCTAAACTGATCAGTCCTTGAAGACTTGTTTCCTTGTAATCATGCCAATGTATTAAAATAATGCATCGTCTATGGGGAACTGGGGTCAAGGAATTACAAGGAGACTCCATATTGATACCTTTTTTATTATTATTCATTTTATAATCCTATTAATAGTTCATTTTATGTGTCATATACTTCAGTTCTTATATGCATTTTCTTTTTGAACTTATTAAGGATTTTCAAACCTATTCCTTGTGATCTCATATATTTATAAATAATACATTACTTACTCCAATTATTATTAATTTTTTATAGTTCTAATTCATATCCTATCAAATTAAAAATACTATTGAACATCATAACTTTTTATAGTATATTTTTTATACAGTTACAGTAGGATTAGTATATATATAGGGTTATGATAAATTCAATTGGAACAAAAAATGGATTGATGGCCTCAACATGTAGTATCGTACCATATGAGTCCCATTTAATAGATCTTTAAAGGGAGATAGCATGAATGGTATTTTACCCTGACCAATCCCAATATAGGATTCAACAACTAAAGCATGAGTGAAATAGTTTATGGGAGAATATCAAGCTCATCGAGATCATGGCACAAACAATGTTCTCTAAACCACTCTGAGAAAATCTCACCATCACACACCTTAACCAGGGGGAATTTCCTAGTGTAATAAAGGGATATGTATCTAGACCACAATAGTATGAATTTTTATATTTTTAATTTCAATAAACTAATTATTATATTTTAATTTTATTACTTTATAATGAATAAATAATAAGGTTTGTTAAAATTTATATTCTGAAATCAAGAAACAGAAATTTTATTTATGAGAAATATATTTTTTCAATAAATACACACTTTTGATGAATTAAATAATTTTAAAAAAAAGGTTGTTTTAAAAAAATCTACTATTAAATAATATTTAGTAGACATAAATTATAATATAATTTTAAGAAGTAAAATGTAATTTTTATAACGATCAAAAAACTATTAGAGTAAAAAACCCAATATTTTTTCCCAAATGAATATTTTTTATTTAAATAGTTAAAAATATATTATTTACTTATTTTGATAATATAAACATTATTTTTGAAATCGTCACATTGAAATTTGAAAACTAGGAATTTTTCATAATTTTTAGAGACATTCAACTTTTTTGATAAAAATTAATTATGAAATAATTATATAGTACCTATTATGACATAATAAAATTTAATAAGTGATGAAATAAATACTAAAAATATTATTCAAGATTAAAGCTATGTCCCCCCTTTAAAATAAATAGTTTTTAAGCTATTTTATTATTTTTATAAACCCTTAATTAATACTCCAAAACCTATATTATATTTTAAGGTTTTAAAATCAATTTTTTATAAATATGGCTCTCTTAAAAAATACCATGGGTGTTATTTTAATTATTTCGGTTCTTAGAACTATAAAATAATAAAATAAAATCATTTGGAAGAAACCATTCGTAAAAACCATGTGATGGTTTGTTGTTTTCAATAATTTATCATATAGAAACCAAAACCTATGTTTATAAATTAATAAAGAATTATCCTCTATTTTGTGATATAAACCAACCCAAAACATTCATTCCTATTTACTAAAAACCCTTGAATCATGATTTTACTCTTCCATTCCCTCTCTATATTACCCCATGGTGAACCCATTCCCTTAATAATCTCCTCAAAAGCTATTAGAAGCACCCACTCATGGTAATAGATCCTCTCATTATCCTTTGTATTCATGTACATTCTATAAATTATGCCTTTTTATTTACAATTATTCATATTGTAATATGTTTTTAAACAAACCCTTACTATATTTATGATTTAAAAGTGATGATAGACCATTTTCACTCTCATTAATCCCTTCTATGAATCATTACAAACCCCCATTATGCCGCTGGAATTGTCCTATGATATTTTATTCCAAACATTTTTATAGTGTATACCCATCCCCATTAACTAAAGTGTATTCCAATAGATATAAATAAACATGAATTACTGAGAAATTATATGTATGTAACCCAAACTCCTTAATCATGGGATTAAAAGTAATGAAATATATCCTTTAATTGTATGATCTATGTGGCACAGTAACGCATGTTCATGTTATGAATATGAAGGGTAGGCCTGAAATAATATATCCCTCCAATGAATTGGGTAAATTTTTTGTCTCATAAGATATTATGTATGGGATTATGGGGTAAAACTAATCCCGGATGGGACATTGTCCACCAAATTATTTTTTCTTTTCAATTAGCCTATACTTTTTCTTATGATGTCATGTTTTATGTTGTTTCCACATTCCAATATTTCCTTCATGTTATCAACTTATATCATGCGTCGAAGTTTGATATTCAAATTATCACCTATCATATGTTACGTTAACATGCCTATTGACTCACATGTAATAATTTCATCTTGTTATTCTTTGACTGTCCTCTTACCAAACATTATAACTCACCAATTTCTTATGTACTTCCACAGACGATCTCATGTAGTTTTAAAAGATTAAGGGAGTTTATATGAATGTTATGGAGTATTATTTTATAAATTTTTAATTCAATATGATGTTTTTATTCAATGTACCTAATTACCCCAAGACACTATGCCTCACAATCATCTAGGGTTGTATTAAGTGTATATTTATGTATTAAATCTCAAAATAATGTTTACTAATGATAAGAGTTATCATAGTTGGTATCAATGAATGGTATAGTTTTATTTTAGTATTAGGATTAAATAACCTTGTGAAAACCTAAGGGATAAGACTAAATATAGGAAAACATCCCCAACTTTTATCGAAATATAGAGTAATTGGTTTCAAAAAAAATAAATCCATGTATGGACATTAGAAGTTTATGTGGATATGATAGAATTATATATAATGATAATAACATCTAAAGGGTGCATTGAGCTAGACTAGATCATCACCCATTTGCTGACAAAGAGTCCTTACTATACACCATTTTTGGCTCTCTCATGTTATATGCTTTGGTAAACTCACTAGCACCTTTTGAACTATGATTAATGAGAAAAAAATTCTCCTAATACATTTTATTATGAATTATATCATGGATAACTTATATTAAAAACTATAAATCCAATGGTTATAGGTTATAGGTTATATATTAGTTACCCCTTTAATGTTATTTGTTTAATGTTTATGATAATAATTGTTTAAAAATTATAATCTATAGTTTCCCTTTTATTTTTTTTTCAATGGTTTGAAATAGGAGGTACTGACTCGATAACCAATATGATTGATGGGGTAATGACAAACCAAATGAGATGCCTAAAATGATGAGGGCTAAATAAAGCTGCCTTGATATTATTCAAAACCAACTATCACAAATTACCATCAACAACTAGAACATATAAAAGTCTCCCAAATACATCAATGACGATGAGTAAAATGAAGCATGTAAGTTCTTGTGATAAAGGTGAAAAAGGAAATATGATTGATATTTCCTACATGTAATAATTGTGTAAAGAGTCAGAAAGGAAAATTTCACAAAGGAATTGGACGATATTTTTGGTGTTTAAAAATATGGTATAAATTATATAATAGTCATGGATAAATGATGAATTGAAAAAAAATTATAAAAGAAAATAATGTTCAATGAAAGGGACTATTAACAGAGAGTTTTTATGTATTATTATATTTTAATTCATGCCACACTATAATATATTTTAATTTTGATAAGAACATCGAGTCACCACCCATAATTATTGTATGTCATCATGAGAAACATATATGATTATTGTATCATAAGTTAATGTTTCTGGTATTTTCTTCTTGACAATGTTATCATTCTACATTTAGTTGAACTCAATGTAATCCTACTTATTAATTTGTTTTCCTTCTATAGAGCCTACTTAAATATTGTGGCCAATGAATACACATCCTGTACCATGAATCACCCACTGATTTTATACAAGTTAATTGAGGATTATGGATCTCCTTTGGAATTACAATATCAAGAATGGAGATTATTTCCTTATGATAAATGGTATCTAGATATAATTATTGAGATGACATTCCCTTAGTGAGAGAATATATTCCTTAATGAATGATCTGAACATCCTCATAAACTAGTGATTGAGTTCACAATCTAAATTTTACTAGGATAAGTTAAAATTATAGTGTAATGTTTTTATTGGTAAGGGGTTATCTATGGATCCTTAAAAAATAGAGGCAATTTATAGATAACCTAGACCAACCTTTGTGACATAAATCCATAGTTTCCATGGATTAAATGGGTACTATCATTGATTTATAGAAACAATCTCATGATTGTTAAGCCCACTAACCATGATAAATCACACAGGGTGAAGTTTGAATGTTATAATGAATGAAAATAAGGATTTAGAGAGATGAAAAATATAATAATCATTGCACCTGTGATATGATTACTGATTAGTGGGGAATGATTTTTAATTTACTGTGATGCTTCCAAAAAATATTTTTGGTTTTTTTCTCATGAATGATTAAAAAGAGATATCATATTATTCATTCAAGCTAAATATCCATGAGAAAAACTACCCAAAAGATGATTAAGAATTGGTTATAATAACTTTAAAGAAGGACATTTGGTGACATTATCTCTATGGGGAGATGTGTGAAATATATATGGATTATAAAATTTTCAATTATATAATCAAACAAAAGGACCTCAATATGCACCAATGAATATGATTAGAGTTGATAAATTATTATTATTGTTCAATCCATTACAATCCTAGGAAGGTGATCAAAGTGGAAGATACTCTATATAGAAAGATCAATAAACCTTATCCATGATGTCATTTCCAAGGGATCCTATATTATTAGACATAAAGAAGATGAACATGGGAATAATAAAAGGATTATCATACAAATTTTTTCAAATGATTGTTCAACCATATATTCTCAAGAGGACCATGGAGTCTTAGAAGTATGATGAGGTGCTATAGAAAAAAGTTTTGAATATTCTAGAGTTCAACTTTTCTAAAGATGGATTTATAAGGTTTGGAACATCAATATGTGTCCCATAAATACCAAAACTAAATAAGGAACTTTGGGATTATGTTCATAGATCATCCTTCTCCATTCATCTAGTAAGTGCCATTATTTATATAGATTTAAAGGAAAATTTTTGGTGGGATAACATAAATAGGGCGATTGAAGAATTTGCATCGTGATGCTTGATATAATAATAAGTTAAATATGAAATATATAAGTATAATAGTATGATGCAACCATTTACCATATAATTATGTAAATTTGAAACCATAACCATGGATTTCGTCATATGACTCCCCATATCACCTAATGGAAATAAATTCATATGGGTGGTAGTTGATTTCCATACCAAGTCAAGGAATCCCATTGATGTCATGGAGGACATCTATAATGAAAAAATTACCTATATATACATAAGGTAAGTGGTAATATTTTATGGAGTTCCACTCTCAATTGTATCTGATCGAGGTTTGAAGTTTACCATGTGGTTTTGAATAGGTCTTTAGAAAGACTTATGAATAGAACTTAGGTTTGAAACTTCATATCACCCTAAAAAAGATGTGAAGTATTAAAAAACCATTGAAACTATAGAAGATATTATGAGATCATGTTAAATGTATTTCCAAGTATATTGGTATCATCACCTTCCCCTAGTAGAGTTATCATATAACAACAATTTCCATTCAAGAATTTAAATTGCACCTTATGAGGCTATACAGTGTAAGAGGTGTTAGACTCCAACATGTTGGGATGAAGTTGGAGAGTGAAATCTAATGGGACCAGATATTATCCATGAAATGAAATATAAGGTTCAAACCATTCAATGTCATATGAAATATACCCCAAGATGATATAAAATATATGAAGACAAATGTCGAGGAGACTTGAAGTTTAAGGATAGATAAAAGGTATTCCTTTATATATCACCATGGAAGAAATCCATGAAGGTTGGGAAGAAGGGAAAACTTAGTCTAAGATACCTAATACCCTTTTATATCCTTGATCACATCGGACTAGAGGCTTATCAACTCACACTCCCACATGACCTATCTCCAGTACATAATTTATTCTATGTTTCCCTTTTGTGGAATTACATACCATACCACTCACATGTAATGAACATAAAGGTGGTACCATTTTAGAATGATATTTCATATGAGAATTAGATAATGAAGATCATAGATCATAGAGACAATGTTCTATGTACAAGACAACTCTCCTGGTCAATGTGTTGTGGGGGAACCACAATTTTGAGGAAGCAACAAGGGAACAAGAAGTGGTTATGATTCAAAAGTAACATTATCCGTTTTAGTGTATGAAATTAAAATTTCAGGGGTGAAATTTATGGGGAGGGGAATAATATAATAAAATAAAATTATAAATAATTTTCCCTTTTGAATATATAAATTCATTATTTTGAAGTTATGTTATAGAGAACACAAGTTTTAATTTAGTTATTTTGTATATTTATAAGATATATCATTTCAAATTTAAATTCTAATTACACATCATAATTTTTGACAAAATATCTCTTATACTATGATTTTATTATTAGTATATATAAAGTGTTATGATAAAAATAATTTACACAGACAAAGGTAATTGTGGTCTTAACCAGTAGGATCATACCCTATGAATCTTATTTATCATAACTGTCGATGGAGACAACATCACTAGGATTTGTACTGGACCAATACAAATCCAAGATTCCACACCTAAAAAATAATTTAAACTATTTATGGGAGAACATAATGCTTGTTTATATCACAACCTAAACCATATTCATTGAACCACCCCAATAAAATCTCATAATCCCACACCTTACCCTTAGGGGAATCACTAGTGTAATGAAGGGAAATGTATCCAAAACCTATCATTAGGAATTTTTATATTTTTAGTTTTTATAAAATAATTATTATATATTTCTATTATTAATTTATAATTGGTAATTAATAAATTTTGATAAAATTCAATTTTGATATGATGAAACACAAATTGAATTTTTGGGAAATATTTTGTTTCAATCATGACACACTATTTGATTAATTTAATAATTTTTTAAATAAACGATATTTTAATAAAATATTATTATTAAATTATATTTATTAAATATAAATGATTATATAATTTAATAAAGTGAAATGTAATTTTTATATGGGTCAACAAAATATTATCATAAAAAACCAGTACTTTTCAATTAATGGTGATTTTTTATTTAAAAGAATAAACTCTCATTTTTAATAATTATTTTTAGAAAATAAAAAGTTTCTTTGAAATAAAAATGTAGAAGTTATCCAATGGTGATTTTTAATAATTTTTTCACAATTTAATATTTGGATAAAAAGTAAATTTGGTATCATTATATGGTATATATTATGACATCTTGAAATCTCAAAAGTGATGAAATAAATACAATAAATTGTTTCGATCACCAAAATTATATTTTCCCATTAAATTAATGTGTTTTGAAATTTGTGTTATTAATTTTATAAATTCTTAATGAATCCTTATAAACCTATATTATATTTTATGGTTTTAAAATCAATTCTTATAAACATGACTCACATCCACATCACCAATGGTATTATCTTAAAGATTTAGGATATTATCAATATAAAATAATTAAATCCTCTCATATTTCATAGAAACCATGGGAAAGACCATGACATGGTTTCTGGTTTGGATTAATTTATTATATAGATTCCAAAACCAATGTGTAGGAATTAATAATGAATTCTTATAACTTTTTCTTTATAAACCAAAACAATCTCCCACTACTCTTCACAAGAAACCCTTTGATCCTGAATTTACTCCACACTTACCTATCTAGATGACTCCCAAGGTTTCCTCAATCTTTTAATAATCCCATCTAAGATTTTAGAGGCTCCCTCTAAAGGTGATGGATCCTCCCACGCTCCACTTTATTCAAAAACCTTCTTTATATTATGTCTTTGATTTCCAATTATTCGTGTTGGGATATTGTTTTACACATACTCTTACATTACATATGATTTATATGTGATTATATAACGTTTTCACTTTCATTAAACCCTTATTTAAATCTTTATGTATGTAACGAATTAAAATTTTTATGTATTATTTTTGGATATTGAATGAATTATTTTCAAGACTAGGTGTTAAGGCATCATCTTATTTCAAGGCCTACTGTACCTGGAATAAATGTATGATATATATTATGTATATGAAAATCAAACCCACATAATTTTCTTAAAAATGTAGAATAAAATCTAAATGGATGATCATATCAGAATTATAAGGGAAAAATTGAGCTTTGAGTGTGGGTATTACCCTAGGTGTGATAAAACGTGAAACACATCAGGAATTTGAGTTGAGGCTCAATCATTTGAGGATGATTAAAATATATTAATTTAATAAATTAATTTGGATTAGTTACCTAACCAAATAATGAACCCTATATGTATATAAATTTGGTGGATTCTTAGGTTTGGCCAGTAACCCATGGATATCAAGATAACTATTGGAAATCTATTGGAGGGGATTCAATGGGTAAATACCAACTAGATCATGGTTTAATGGTCGATGCACAATGAGATTCATTGATCTCCCCAACGACAATTATGTAGATTTTTTCTTCATTGTTGATCAATCCAAACCGAGTTAGAATTTTTTATTATATTTATACAAGTTTTATGATTCCTACAATGAATACAAATCAATCAACTAATGAATTGATTTGTGGGTCATGCGTACTGTGGATATGGGTTAGACTTATCTATGAATTGGGTGAAATTGTTTGTCATTATTTATTTATATATTTTTTAATTATTTTAAGAGTAAATAATCCTGGTCAACACAAACATTGGATGAGGTTCATTCCTAATGTATTTTATTGTGCTTTTGTTTCCAATTTATTCGTTCATCAAGAGTAAATCTCTTAGACCAGAGTTCAAAAAATTCAGGTAAATCAATAGTTTTGCACCAGTTTCGTAGTGAAATGGTTTGATATCATAGGTCCGAGATCAGTATGACCTGGGAATTGTTTTACGATGGAAGTGGAAGTAGGAATGAGGAATTTGGGATTCCTGATCTTATTTTATTTAGTGCATGATGATAGATGATTCATGAGGGTGTTTTCTGAATGGTCTCAAGGGATGGAACCCAGTGATCAGTTATCGAAATGGTAGAAAATACTTAGATACAAGTTTATTAGAATGGTGGGTGGATATATCAAAGGTAATAGTTGTGGGATAATATGTGGGGTCTATATCAATAGTTTTGGAAAATCCCATAACACACAACATATAACAAAAAATTACACGGTTTATGGGACCCCTAATGAAACACTAGGGTTACCAAGAGATGATAAATATCACATGGTGTGTGACCCATGATACGGTGTGTGAATCAACCTAGAAGATCAGTGTGTACATCATATGGTACATGTGTAAGATTATATAGGCTCGTATACTCCTTTTACTACCATATGGACATGGAATATATAGGTGTACAAGGGAAGAGCCATATACATGGAAACAGTTGGAAGTACACAGTCTCATACATGTCGTGTAATATCACATGGACATGAGAGAAAGTCATGGTACATGGTCCGGACCTAGTGCTTAAGTGACACACCATGTACTTCTAGTGCATTCCATGTACTCCTTCAAAGAAGGATTGTGGACCTTATCCTATTTAGATTGTACAAGTTTCATTTGGGTGCGTTCCCTATATCAATTACCAGAGGATTAGTATGTTATTTTTTCATATTAAAAGGATAGTGATACCTTCTGTATACTTTCTTGGATATATTTCTTGGAATCCTTCCTTGAGGTCCCTAGTGAGATCCTATATCATCTTCTTTCCGTAGTTAGAGTACTTAGTATAATCATGAAAAACACTATGTGGGCTCTGATCCTCTACATAAATGGTTATTCAAGATTGACTTGTTGGTATACCATATGGATTTGGGTGTTATGCTCATCTATGTATCATTATCTTCATACATCCAGTGTATAATTCTTATAAAAAGACATGATGAGCAATACATCTCGAATGGAATCCATCATGGCTATCTAACTCTTAGAGTGTGTTCTCCTAGAAATTTTCAATGTGAATCCATCGATCCTAATTCCTAATCAATAATTATGGTTGTGACTCTTCCTTGAAATTATGTGTCTTTGTTGAGTATATCTGGATATTCTTATTATACGTGTTGTAGACATATACCTTTGTAGATATGGTTGTTATTCCTATTATATTCTTAGTATTTTACAAGGTGTCATACTGTGTATTATTATACTCACCCCTTTAAGGTATTTTCCCACATTTCTCTTCTCTTTTGTATATTATCTACCTTTTGATGAAGTCCTAGAGGGACCAAGACTAGGTGGTTCTTAGCGAACCAGATATACCTAGGTGTGTTCTGGAGATTATCTTGATAGAAACACCCATAATTACTTTTAGTATTGACTTGATATCAATCTCATTGTGGTGTGATTGTATTATGACCTTCTTAATTTTCATTACTAGTTGTTGTACTCAAGTTGTGGGACATAGATGTATGCAAGCATGGTTTATCCATTTTTTTACATTTCATCATTGTATGGACTTGGAGTTGTGTGTGTGTAGATACTTTAGTCGAAGGCCTCCCAGGTTAGTGATATGACTATTCGACACTATTCACCAGCCCCAAGACTATTAGAGGTAGGCTTGGGGAGTAGTTTAACATGCCTTATTGGGAAGGGACATGATAGAGTGGTATCACAACAGTTGGTTCTACCATAGGACTGGATCAAGTGAGATTGGTTTGGGGAAATAATGTTAAGTGTTTTGAGTTCATATTTCAGGTTAGGGACCCAATTTTTTATATAGAGGCCAATGTATCCACCCACAAACACTCTGATAAACTACCTTTCAACTCAATAAATGAGGAAACAAGTTGTTAGAAAAAAAATGGTACATGCATCATATAGGAATGGGTTCTGGTTTCTTTTTCCATATTGATTCATCCCTCTAGACATAGTTATTGACCATGGTGCATCTTGTCTTTTATTAGGATACCTCTACGACATATTCTAGTTAGGATTCAGTATTTGAAGAATGAGGATGATCCCCTCAGTGAATAGGAATCAATACAAGGTATTTCTCTAAAGGTGTTACTTCTAGGCGGTGGACCATTTACCCCACAACTATAGAGTAGAATATAGTACCATTAGTACAAGAAAAAGAGGCATACAAGGTGGGAGAAACTCATGATTTTATAAGATATCTCCCCCACAGGTTCTAAGGTGAGCCAAAACCACATATATTTGAGGGATTACTTGAGGTAGTAATGTGAATTTTTCATCTTGTCAGGACACTGGCTGATCATATGGTGGTTCTATAAGTGAGACTTATTTATTGATCTATAGGATGATGGTAGGGTTTTTTGACCAAGTCATATTATGAGGCGGCTCTATGATGGTTAGAGATTGAGTGTATTTTCAGTGAGAAGTTCTCTCTAGCTGCACTATGGGATTTACACATCTAGGAGATTTTATATCTCCAGTAGGGTAGTATGAAAGCGGATGAGTATTCATCGAGGTTCAACAACCATTCTTGGTACTTGATATATATGGTTCTAGATTAGTTCATTCAAGCTCAAAAAAATAATAGAGGATTGAATAGATACATCTGAGTCAGTGTTATACCTATGTGGATTCCTACCTATTCTATGTTTTTATACCATTCTTTGTTGGTTGAGAGATTTCTAGATGAGAATATGAAGACAGTGGTTTTTAGCAGTTGGAACATAGCAGAAGAGACTTTGGAAGTGGGGTCTTGACATAAATATTAGGGACATTAATGTGTGAGAGTTTTCATGAGGAGATCATAGACCAGAGGTTATATGATTTGGGGATCAAAAGATAGGTCTATTAAACCCAAGGATAGGTGAAAAAACTCATGTAATATCATGGTACATATGTCATGAGATTGTCCGACCCTTCGTATGATTGATAGGAAGATAGTGGAAGGGACTTCGAGGAAGAGGAAGTGGTAGCAGCAGATTAGTCTGTAGGGATTTTTACATGGAAGATGATCTTGGAGTGAAGATAGAGGTGGTATATTTTTAGAATTGTTACCACCACCTCCCCGAGGAAGTCCACACAAGGCTTAGAGTGATGGATGATAGGGGTGAGGAGAGTTGTAGGCATTCAAGGAATATGACCAAGAGGCTCCATAGGAAGAAAAAGTTACATTCTATTCCTTTTATACATTAGATATAGTAATTATAGACATAAGTTCCATTTATTCCTTTATTTCAACTTATCTGGTATGATACATAGAGATTCGGGTTGATCCCTTATCTCAACTTATGCACTTGGAGACTCCTAATAAAGATGAATTAGCAATGACACGCTTCTAATGGCAGTGTGAACCAACTCTTGGTGGAAAGATTTTTTGTAGGGATATCTTTGTATTAGTGATGAGGACCTATGATGTCATATTAGGTATTGAATGGTTATTATAGTTCATTCTCAGATAGACAGTTTTAGGTAGATGATGTGGAGTGTACATTGTAATGAGACTAGATTTTCCTTTGTGGGTGAAAATGAAACCAATGTATAATATGATGGACTCGTGCGTAGAAAGGTGCAGCTTATTACTCATTAGTTGGCTAGTGTAACCCTTGGTGTAGTGGATGTTATGAGTTTTTAGTTCCCAATAGTTGTGATAGATTCTAAGGATGTCTTTCTTGAGGATGTTCCAGTCTTACTTCGCTATTAATATATAGCCTTACGCATTAATATATACCCTTGGAAGAACCCAAAATCTACACCACCATATCAAATGGCTCCCAAATATCTTCATTTCAAGAGGGTAATGATTAAGGAATTTTATAGGAATGGATTTTTGATACCCATTGTTTCACATAGTGTATCCCCGTATTTCATTTCCTAGAAGGCGGATAGGATATTGAGGTTACATGTGGACTACTAGTTCATGAACCAGGTGACTATGAAGAACTAGTATCCACTACTAAGGATTAATTACCTCCTTGATATGTTTGGAGGGTCATAATGGTTCTCGAGGATTGACCATAGATCAATCTATCACCAGTTGTGAGTACGGGATGGTGATATACCTATGAAAAAATTCATATATCGCTATGGTCACAATGAGTACTTGGTGAAGCCCTATGAAATGAAGAGTTCCCCGGAAGTGTTCATGGGACTCCTGAAAAAGATATTTCAACCATTCTTAGACTAGTTTTTTGTGTTCTTCATTGAAAATATCCTTATGTACAATGAATAAGAGGAGGAGGACATGATACATTTGATGATGGTAATGGATGTACTCTGAGAGAATTTGATTTATAGGAAACTATTGAGTTTCTAGGTCTAGATTCAAGTTGTCCACTTTTTTGGGACATATTTGTATATGGTGAGGTAGTGGACCTAGTGAATGTTGAGGTAGTGTTAGCTTGGGAGACACCCAAGAGAATAATTCATGTTCAAATCACTCTTTGGATTTTAGGCTATTACTAGAGACTTGTACCTGACTTCTCTAGAATATAAAATCACATGATATATTTGACCTAAAGGGGAATCATTTCATTCATATGGATAGGTTCCATCATGATTTTCAAGAGTTGCAACTGAGATTGTTGAGCAGTCCCATCATGATACTTTCAGAGGAGGGTGTTAAGTACATAGTGTTTTGAGATGCATTCACAATATGGCTTGGTTTTGTTTTGATGAAGAGGTAGGATGTGATTTCCTATGGTTAAAATCAGTTGATACCACTTTAATAGAACTACATGACCCACAATATTGAGTTAGAAGTTGTGGTCTTTGCACTAATGATGGAGGGACACTGGCTGATGGGTGAGCATTTTATCATCTATTATGACCACAAAAGTCTCAAGTATATATTTTCTCAGGAGGATATTAACACGAGGTAGAGGAAATGATTATAGTTTCTCTAGGATTGTGATATTGAGATTTTTTTTACTCATAGGAAGGGATATGTGGTATGAGATTCTATCTACAAGGGATATTATTTGAAATTTCCCAGTGAGGAATCAAAGCAGTTGGACTCATTACAGTTATCCTTTGTGGATGGAGATGGAGTATCTTACATCCATAAGATGGTTGTTACCTCTCTGATTTTATGTTGATCGAGGAAGGTATATCTTTGTGATTCCGACTGTGTTACCCTATGTACTCAAATATCCACTGGAAATGATCCTGATGGATTATCTGAAGGTGGTAGCATGATTTTCTTTTCAGAGGATGCGCAATGGTGCCAATAAAATTTCAGGAGGAGGTTCTAAGATATATCCATAAATATCCTTTATTGATAAATCTAGATATGGAAATGATGTCTCAGGATAATCATTTTAAATTTTGGGGGCCATGGACTATGAAGGGAGTTTCAATGTTTGTCTCTTGGGGCCTAACATACAAGCAAGTGATGGATAAGAAAAAAGTTCCAGTAGGTTTAGATCAACACTTAGAGGTTCCAGAGTGGAAGTGGTATGGGATATACATGTAATTAATCATGATATTATCACATACCTCTATAGCGAATGATTCCATATGGGTGGTTGTATACCGACTCAATAAGTCATATCACTTTCTAATTATCATATAGAAGAGTTTAATAGAGAACTTGGGACACCTCTATGTCTAAGAGATATTCTAAATATATTTATTTCCCTAAAAACTTATTTCTAACGATGATGATAATTTCACATCTCATTTATGGAAAGTATTATAGGAGGGTTTCAGGACTCAGTTGTGTTTGAACATGGATTTTCACCCCTAGACTTATATCTAGACAGAGAAAACCATTCAGGTTTCTGGAGAACATGCTACCAGATTTCATGTTGTTATTTGGCAGTAGTTGGTAGGGAAACCTACCATTTATGGATTTTATATATATAATATATTTCATTTAACCATTTTTATGGTTCCATTTGATGCCTTGTATAAGAGACCATATAGGGCACCACTTTTTTTGACTAACTCAGGAGAGTCATCACTTATGGGAATAAAGTTGGTGAGAGATACTATAGAGAAGGTGTAGATCATCTAGATGTGGGAGATGACTACATAGATCCATCAGAATTCCTATCAAGATAGAAGATAGAGGAATTAGAAATTTGGGGAGGGGGCCATGAGTTTTTATGGGTTTCACCTCATTGTGGATTACAAAGATTTGATTTGGGTGGAGAAATACCACATAGATTCAGTGTTCCTTTCTTGATATAGTGTAGATTTGGAGAAGTGGAATACTTATTAGATCTACTACTGTAGTTTGATTTGGTACAAGACAAATTACACATGTTTTAGATGATGATTTGTGTGCATGATTTGTTGAATGTTATTGACAGGGGCGAGGTAAACATCGACTATGGATATACCTTTGTGGAGTACTAGATAGAGATCAAGGATTGGAGGGAGAAGATCCTTTATGGATGAATTATTTCTTTAGTACATATCCACTGGAATCATAGGAATATTTTGGAGAGCACCTAGGAGTGGGATACCCAGATGAGAGGTCAATACCCACATCTTTTTTAAAGCCTTGTTTTTGGATTTTTGAGATTTAATGACCCAATGTGGGGAGAATATAGAAAATATGATTTTTGATGTATTTTTTTTATGATTGAATAATTTATTTTCAAGATCATGTGTTGAGAAAGCATGTGATTCTAAGACCTGATGTGACCAGAAAAAATGTTTTTAATATATTAAATATATTAATATCACACACGTATAGATTTCCTAAAAAAGCTGAATAACTTATAAATTGATGCCTTAATTAAAAATATGATGGAAATTTTGAGTTCAGAGAGTATTTATTACCCTCAGAACAATATATCTATGGAATTCATCATTAGTTTTATTTGATGTTCCATCATGGGTAGTTGTTTAATGTAAATTATATTAATAAATTTATTTATTTTAATTACCTGACCTAATAAATAACTCTATAAGTATACAATTGTGTTAGATCCATAGGTTTATCCAGAAAACCTTGGAGATCCAATGAACCATTGGACATCCATTAGAGGATATTCTATGGGTGAAATATTTTTATATCATAGTTCTATGATAATTGGGTAATGGGAATCAAGGACCTCACCAATGATAAAAATGTATCTTTGTTCTTCAAAAGTGATCAATCCAAATCAATGTAGGATATTGTTTTTCTTTGATTTATCCCAATTTTATGATTCCTACAATGAACATGAATCAATCAATGAGGAATTGATATGAGGATCATTCATACTGAATGTACAAGTTTGATTTATCTAGGAATAGGGGGAAATTATATGTGATTATATATTTATATATTCATTCTTTATTCTAAAAAAATTATTCGAGGATAAAACAAACATTTTATAGGTTTCATTCATTATTTTTTTATTAAAATTTTCTTCCCCATATATTCTTTCATAATAAGGAAATATGTTGAACCATAGTTCAAAAAATGCTGATAAATCTGACATTTGAAACCTATTTCATGGAACAATTATTTCATATCGTATATCTAGGATCTCTAAAACACTTATTATGATTGAAGAGAAAGGGGATCATATGGATTTAGAATGCCCTATTTCATGTTCATTGGTGTGCATTAATAGAAGATAAATGAGGATGTTTTATGAATGGTTTTGAAGTTTATAATCATGTGATCAATGATGGTAGGGGTCAATTGACCACAGATTCACATTTTATAGAAATTTGGGTGGTTGAATTGATGTATAAAAGAGCAGGAGAATAAGAATAAATCATATCTAGATTTATGGAAAATCCTATAACACATGGCATGTAATCTGTAATTACACATTGAGTGGAACCCATGCGGTGACACTAGGATTTCCAAGCGAAGGTAATTGTCACACACAATGTGTCCCATGTCACATGGAATGTGACTCAACCAGTAATCTTGGCATCTAATTTGGATCATACCTGTCTAGGAGTACATGGGCTCATACACATCGTATACTACCATAAAGACATAGACATGCCATGTGTATATGGGGAGCATCGTGTACTTGGAAAAAAGTAAGAAGTACATGGGGTCATACATGCCGTGTAATTTTATATGGACATGAATATGGTATATGACACATGGTCAAAACCCATTGCAGAAGGAAACACTATTCACTACTAGTACACATTGTCTACTACTTAAAAGAAGTCTTGAAGCCATTGTCCTCTTCATCTTGGACAAGTTTTGTTAGGATGCATTCCCTATATCCATTCCATAAGGGCTAGTATGGAATCACCTCATATGTATAGAATAGTGATCCCTTCAGCAAGAATTCATGGATAGAGTTGTTTTAATCCATCCATGGGGGCCAGAGTGAGAATATATATAATTTTCGTTCCCTAGGTTGAGTTATTCGTATCTTTGTGACCAACACTACACAAGTGTGAATCCAATTCATAGCGGGTTATTCCATATTGGGTTGATGGTATAGCTCATGGAATTTGGTTTGATCCTCAACTATGTATCTTTCTCTTCACACTTCTAGTATATACATCTTATGGAAATACCCAATGAGGAGTTCATGTCAGTTTGACACCGTTAGTTCTATATGACTAAAGGAGTGTGTTCTTTTGGAGGAGTGCTATGTGAAACCAACCATCATGATTCCTAAGATGAAATTACAGTTGTGACAATTCCTTGAGACTTTGTGTCTTTTTTTAGTTCATCTGGCCATTCAATTTATATTTTCTATAGACATATACTTGTTTATATTTTACTATTATTATTATATTCTTAGTATCTTCAGGGTTCCATAATAGGTATTATTATACACACCCCTATAGAGGATTTTACCATGCGTTTCATATCTTGTACAGATAATCAATATTTTGATATAGTCCTGAGGGACCCAGACTAGGTAGTTCTTAGTGAGTCAGATAGACTGATGTGTGTTCATGTAGTTATCTTGAAATCATTTCACATCAATACGTTCAATTTTTACATGTTTTCTAACATTTTTGGGTGGGATTTTATTTTTCCATGTTTACATTTAATTACTTTTTTTCATACTATGGTTATAATATTTAGATATATTCATGCATGGTTTATCTATTTTTTATTTCATCATTGTATAGGCTTGGAGATGTGGGAATGTGTACATTTACATTAGGGTAAGGCCTCCTGTGTTAGTGATATGACTACTTGGAACTAGTATCTAGGACCTGGGATATTTGATGTGGGATTGGGGAGTTATGGAATGTTCCTTGTTGGTACATATTATGACAATGTATCCTCTTTTTAATGTTGATATTATCCTTGGATTTTTCAATGCCTACCATTTTGGTTGAAAATGTCCATACCCATTTCCACTCAATGGTATTCACCTAGATATACAATTAATTTATTGATTGGGGAATTACAAGTATGTAACAAACACTCCTTAATCATGGTATTAAAAGTGATGAAATATATCCATACATTGTATGATATATGTGGTACACTCAATCATGTACAATTTATGAATTTAATGGGTGGGCCTGAAATTATATATCCCCTTAATCTATTAGGTAATGTTTTATCTCATGAAACCTTATGTATGGGAATAGGGAT
The DNA here is from genome assembly GCA_963277665.1 of Viscum album. Classification (NCBI taxonomy): domain Eukaryota; kingdom Viridiplantae; phylum Streptophyta; class Magnoliopsida; order Santalales; family Viscaceae; genus Viscum; species Viscum album. The sequence goes on from OY728127.1 coordinate 1,174,854,525, forward strand.
TGAACCTAGTCCCTGACAAGACTCTATCCAACATGTGATGTTTTCATCATAGTTAACCTTGACACATGTTTATGATGTCATGTTTTATGTCATTTAAAAATTTCTTTATTTCATTTATGCTATCATGTTATATCCTGCTTCAATGTTTGCATTTATGATTATCAGACCTCTTTTATTAAATTCACAAACATAGTGAATGACATGTATTTATTTGATCATGTTATGCTATGATTATTCCCTTACTAGGATTTAAAACTCACCCCTTTCTTATGTACATCCCTAGACAATCCCAGACATTTTTAAAAGATCAAGGAAATTTAATGGCATGATATGGAATTTTAGTTTATGTATTTATATTGATGTTGTATGTTGTTATGATATTTACCTAACTACCTAATGAAAATAAGCCACATGATATTATTAGGTTTCATTAAGTGTATCTTTATATAATAAATTGTGGAATATAGTGTATTAAATATATGGTTTTTCATATTATCAAATTTTCATTGATATCTAGACATCTTCATGTAAATTCAATTTTCTAACATTGATTGGTCCATTATTATAATATTACAAAATCAATAATGGATTATCCTTTAATATATCATCTTATCTGAGTTTTTATCCCATGTAAAATTCCATTTTAAATGATTTTTTGGGTATTTTATACTCCAATTCTCTTATTCACACAAGATGAAAAAGACATTTTTCTAATTAGATTTTTAACATTGATTTTTTAAAAATTGACTTTAACAGTGATGTGGGAATCTTTTAACATAAGGTTTCTATAAAACTAAAATTAATAGTGTTTAGAACTAATTTGTTTCAATGTAAATCCCTCTATTTTATGGGGATATATTTATAAAAACCTCACCCTCTTTACTCTCTACTACACCTAACCATGCTTGATATCCACTTTCATTCAATATTCGTATTTCATTGTTTCTACTCAAAATCCCATCTGTCACCCCTCTTATAAATGGCTCAAAATTATCTGGTACACAAAAACCTTAAGCCACTCAACCCTAGAATACACTTCATATTTTTTGTTCATTATTTTTTCTACATCATTTTTTCAAATGTTTCTCTTCAATATTGTAGTGTTTTCCCTATTACCACTACATTTGAGTGAGTTCATTGAAATTAAAGTATTATTTTCCATTTTCATCCACTAAATTTTATAAGTTATTATTTTTTATTTTCCAAATATAAATTAATTATCTAATAGTTTAAAATTTCATTCCTCCATCATTTGTTTGTATGAATATTTTTTTCAATTATATTTTTTTGTCAAACATTATTTAATGATATAATTTATTTATGGATATAAATTAGTTATGACTATAGATTTTTTGATTGAAACTTTTAGTATTGTTTATATGTTTTGTTTATAAATTTTTTATCCTTATATTTTTTATGGTTATAATAATTTTTATTTATTTTATTCATTTATACATTTTTTTTAATTTTTTTTCATTTTTAATTTTTTTAAGATAAAAATTATTTTGTAAAAATTCATGCATGTTTATAAAATTGTATTTTTATATGTTGTAATTTAATTTTATAAAATATATGTTTAAATTTTTATGTTTATTTATATTTTAAACTATTATATTGTAACTTTTTTTGTATCTATTGGATATTGTAACACCCCAAGATTTCATAGTGTGTTATTTCTTCAAAATAATTCAATAACTTTCACTACATGCAACACCAAGTTCAAGCACACCATGAATTACCAAACAAGCCATTCAAAAGAGGTTATGAATAGTATTAGATAAATTTTAATGTTTATATAATCCTTATAATTTTAGAATCCATATTATGAGTTTCTTAGATATAATGCAAGAACAAATTCATTTTCAGTATTGAACTTTTATCAACTTTAATAGTGAAACCTTTTTAAATACTATATTTTAAACTTTTTGACTAAATTGGGACATCAAAAATTTAAAATGAAACATCCCAAGCTTCTACGGTACGCTTCTCTTTGAATAATGTGATAGCGTGTGTTGTACGCAACACCGAGTTCTAACAACCAATTAAACTAGCCGTTATGAATAGTAATAACTACTTTTTGAAATTATATATATTTTATATTTCAAAATGGACTTCATTTTTGGATTCAGAATATCAAAATTAGCCTAGGGTGAAATTTTGGTACTTTTCGGATAACATTTATATTTTGATGAATAGTGAAAATTACTAAATTTTAATTAAAAACAACTTTTTTAATCAAAATAATTAATATTGATAAATTGTGAATTTGAGTGGTTTTAAAGTATATTTAGAATATATTTTTACCATTTAATATAATGTTGGTCATTGTACATAATTTTACAATTAAACCGAACATAAACAAGTGTCAATCTTTTGATAGTTATTATCTCTTAAAAACACGCTTTTTGTTTTGACAGCGGGAATTAATTTTAAATTAATTTCTGCCACTTCTATGTTTTGAATATAGGAAAATGGATTCCATATTTGGAATCAGGATGTTCAAATTGTATAAATAGGTAACTTTTATTTTTAGACATTTTGAATAATTACTGTGGTAAATATTTTATTTACCATGGTTAAGGGTAAATCCGGTAAATAAGGGTTAAAAAATAATATTATAATAATACAAAATTAACCTAAAATGTGTCCTAACCTTATTGGTGGACACATACCCGACCATGAGCATCCTTGGGTCAATTTTGGGACCCCTTGGAGCCACTTGTATGTGGTAGGGACACTTTATATTAATAAAGTTAAAATAAAAATAAAAATGGCATAAGCTTACATCTTTTAGAAGAATAATTTTTACACAGGGTTATACATGTTGGATTTTCGATTATAAATATTCATTAGAAAGCTAAACATATTTCCTACATAATGATATTTTATTTATAATTTTTAGACATCAAATAATTTAAATTATTAATGACACAATAATGATGCAATGTTTACCTCATTAATAAATCATTTAAATAAATAAGATTATAATGATTAAAATATTATCTAAAACCTGTCCAATTCTTATTTGTTGATGTTATTTAGAATATTAGTCATCTTATCGTCGACCTCAATTATTTTTGGACCATTATAAACCGAATATAATTATATTATAAAGTAATACTTTCACTCTTTCCTAAAGAACCCCTCCTCTCCCTTATAAAAGGAGACCACTTCTACTCATTCCTCACACCTCTCAAGCCACTTGGCTCGTCCAAACTCTGCCTAACTAAGCTCCCCACATCCCTCTCCTCCTCCTTGAAGCTTCCCCTTAGGCAGAAAGCATTTCAAGAAGTCCTTTGGTTCCAACCAAAGTGAGTTACCTAAATTAAAGGTAACGATTTCTCTTAAATTATTTTCATTTATTTTCCTTCTCCAACCCCCAAACTCTTTTTATTTCCTTTCTTTTGTAACAACACCAGTATCCTCAATATACTAGGATGTTGTTATAAGAAGGATTCAAACTACACATACACACAACTCCATCTAATGGATGATGAACATAATGTTTCTGTGGATGGAAAACTAACGCCTCACGAAACGATGATTGTTCAAATACATCATACCGCCTCTCATGGTGGCCATTATGATGGAACTGTAATTAAATATGATATTAATGATATATATTTTATATATAAGCTTCTGTAATTCCATTTTATTTCATACCATTATTCTTTTCATGTTTTATATACATACGATAATTTCATTTGAGGAAGTGCGGACTACCGCCCCCTTAAAATGATATGACTCGTTCATACCACACATGGAACGTATAAAGGATGGTGTTAATGAACTTAAGTAACATATATAAAATATTATATTATACTGGAATAGTAATATACCTATGTATCATTTGGAGTCAATTCTTTTAAAATAAAAATTAAATGGAAGTAGCGTTCGTGCGTACGTACGGACTACCGTCTCTGCCAACGCGGTGAGATCCATCCTCCATCGTATCCATTCAAGTCTTATTCTCATTTTAGGGTTAAAAATAATGTTAATATCATTCTGATTATGAATAAGATTTAATCTATCCATTACAAACATGTCTTATGTAACCAAACATTTAAGAAGAACGAATCGATTATCACCTGAAATGACGATAATACTAAGATATTATTAATAAAGCAATGTTAAAAGATCATATATAATATCATATTAATGTATATGATTCTTGTATAATTTAATAACAATTATTTCACCATTATACAGGAGGTTAACCGACCCCAACAAAGGAAATGTACAAGGTAAGGGTTATTTCACAATCTCTTCATTATCTGAGGTTGTATTATACGTAATAATCTACTGGGATCTCTTTATCATCCACATCCATGTTTCTTCGAAATGTATTTCAAAACATTTTTACTATTTACAAGAATATGGGTTAAAGTCATTTATACCCTTTTTTTACTTTTTATAAGAGGTTTATAAAGGAATCTTTCCGTCGTTTTCAAAACAAGGTCCTTTTTAACCTTTTCGACATAATTGAGGTAAGAATGTTTTTTTAAACTTATACGGCGGGTGCGGTTATTTTCCGCCGTTATAAAATCGTCGAAGCTTTCCATACAAGCTTATAAGAATATTTTCAAAGAAAATGTTTTATTTTATATGGATCTTAAATGATTTCAAAATAAAAGGAGATACTTCTTTAAAAAGAATTTTGATTTCATCTATGTCAACATCCTTTGATGGATTTTAAGATTATTTGAAGTTGATTTATTATGATACAAAACTTCTATATTGTATTGAAGGTTTTGTGATATGTTTGACTATGGATGTGCTATTTTTATACCATTCATAGTTTATGGTGATATTATTGACATTTCGTATGCTAGTTTTAATACGAATGTTTATGTTATGTTTAAACCTTTTCATATGGGAATGCATTGGACTTAATAAGTGACGGGTGGAGCCTGCTATAGCTCCTCGATGCATCGGTTGGTCTCATGAGACAAACTAGTGTCTTGGCACAAGGCCTTGACAAAATCTTATTTGTAGTCTTGGCACGAGGCCTTGGCTATGTGGTTATGATAGTCTGGCATTATGCATTCCAACATTATGAAAGTGGTTATTGATTTTGCATGTGATTATTCGATTAGTAGAATATCCATGTGAACAAGTAAATGGCATTATTTCATTTTACTTTTGCCATACTATGTTGAAGTTCAAGTTTAAAAGGCTTTTGTTTTAGTAATTCATTGCCTTAAATGTTTATGCTTATTTTTGAATGTTCCGCTATATTGTTATCCTTACTGGGAATTTGAGATCACCCCTTTTCTATGTATTATTTTTCCCAGGAAGTGAAGATGTAAGTTATGAATGACCTGCAGGGATATTATGAGGGGATTATAGTGTGGACTGTGGAAACATTATGTTGTTGTAGTAGTTTTTCATTTTATGATGTAATGTAAAACTTATGAATATATCTAGTGTTGTCAAGGCTACTAAACCAATCGGTCTTTCGAGATTTGATCATTCTTGTGATCATGCCAATGTTATGTAATAATGCACCGACTCTAGGCAACTGGGGTCAGGGCGTTACAGTTGGTATCAGAAAAAGTTTAGTACAAACCTTAGAAGCTAGATTTAGATAAACTCTGATTAGAGCACGTAGACCTAAGATTAACTTTGAGGATTAGTATAGAAGAACTTCCTAGAATTTTGGTATTGTAGAGATTTTGTGAGTTTTCCGAGCAATACATCCCTGTCTGGATACGAGCAGGTAGATGCGGCTCTGGCACAGATGTACCTAGGGGTAAAACCCGAAAACACCACTTTGAGCTAGACTCGAACGGGAACTGGTGCACGACAACGGGCCTTGCTGCACTCTTGGTTACAACACTCCCGGGGGATATGCTTAGGATAACTCTCATTTTCTTTACAAATCATTTTGAAGGGATTATGAGTATATACTTCCTCAAAAAAAACATTCTTATGATTATGGATTATATCCATAAATAGTTCAATTTATCTTAAGTGTTTTATAAGTATGGGATTATGTATTTTGATTCATAAACTGATCTAGTGTATGCCATTGTTTAGAAATGGCGCCCAGTAGAAGGAATGAGAACTCCAGAAATGCACATGATCCAAAGAGAAGTAAGGATCATATCTTTCAGGGTCTTAATCTAGAATTTATAAGAGAAATAGTCTCCCATTTATTATCATCATATGAAGAAATAATATCATGTGTTGGTAAGATAAGTAAAGAGTTTACTGAATCCTATGGCTTTACAGGGAAGCAAGAGAAGAAAAGGATGGAAGAGAGAAAGATGGATAAAAGTAAGAGGGAAAAGAAGAATTTTCCCATATGTGGTAACTGTGGAAAGAAACACCCTGGAACTTGCCTGAAAGGAATGGGAGTTTGTTATAAGTGTGGAGGAAAAGGGCACAAAGTACATGACTGCAAGGGTAAGAAAATGGTTTTAAATGTACAATGCTTCATTTGCAAGGAGTTTGGACACTACGCGAACTTATGTCCCAGTCATCAGACTATGCCGCAAATGATGCTATTGGATAATAATCAAGTTATGATACTACCACACATGAAGAGGAATGATTAGAGTTTTTATGTTGATTATGTCAATTGAGTGTTGTATCAACAATGTACTTGTTATATTAATTATGGAGTATATAAGGATTGTACTGCAGTACTATTTCATTAAGGACTTGAGATTGTGTGGAACAAAGAAAAGTGACTCATTAGCAGGATAGATTTTTGGAAAATATATGGTTGAGAGAATGATAAACCATAATATAGTTCTGATACTGAGGTAGTGATTTTTGAATAATATGTGATTGTTTTGGATAAATTATATTGGATATTCTTGACTACCTTGGAACTGATTAATGATTTGTATATTCCATCATTGTTGGGGTTTAAAACATTTTTGGATTAATGAAGTATATCCATCATTCTATATGGAATAAGGGAGCATGAATGTAATCAATAAGGAATATGGTAATACATGATGAAGGTATTCATATGCTATTACGGGGTAAAAGGATCTATATTATGTTTACCTTCCTTATGAATGTTGGACTGTGAGTTTGGACAGAAGTATTTTGGATAGTTCTAGTTTGGATTATTTTGGATTGCCATAAAAGGACAACCCGGAGGTCGGGCGGCAACCCGTCGCGTCCGGCAAGGTTGCGAGACTTGAACCCGCAACCAAAGGGCGACAAGGGTGTATCACCTACCACTATCCCACGAGATGTCCTGGATTAAATAAAGTAGTTTTTTAAAAGATCTGGTAGATGAATTATAAATTCGTTTATTTTGGAACCCTCTATGAATAGTATAAATAGAATTTTTTTAAGAGTGAATGATGAGTTTTGGTAGAAATTTATTAATGGATAAAACTCTAAATATAAACCAAGTATATCTCCTTATGATCTTATCCAATCTCATAAATAAATTCCTCATCATTAATAAAAGGAACTTAGAACAAAAATGTTGTCCTAGATGGTACCTTAAATCATCACTAATTTATGGCTTTGGGATTGTTGGCCTTTTCATAGCCATGTTCTCTACCACTCTCCCTCAGATAATTTATGGCTAGATTTTTCTTCCATATCCATATTTTCTTACATGGAACCCTAGTATGTGTTATTTTCGGTAATCTTCATACTTTCCACTCTTTATTTTAAATAGAGGCCTCATTAATTCATTTTTCGATGTGGGATTTCAACTAAGATATTTTGAAACGTCAAAAATTTGTTATCCTAATACCCTATGTTTTGTTGAACCGATGGTATTTCAAATCATCATAGATTGATGAGTTTAAGGACCTCAATTTTATACTTGTTTGTGATTGATGACCTCAATCACTACCTATAAATATTTACGTTTTTCCTCCAATTATATGTCTCAAATTGCCCCCAATGTTCTTCTAATCAAGATCATAATTTGGTGGTGACCCTTTCATTTCACTTTTCCTCATATTAAGACTAAATTTTAGTAACCCAATTTCCGATGTGAGTTTTCCCACAAATATATTATCTATTTTCAACCTTTTATTTTCGAAGAACAATTTCAAATTGCGAGGACGCAATTTATTGAAGGAGGGGAGAATGTAACACCCCAAGATTTCATAGTGTGTTATTTCATCAAAATAATTCAATAACTTTCACTACATGCAACACCAAGTTCAAGCACCCCATGAATTACCAAACAAGCCGTTCAAAAGAGGTTATGAATAGTATTAGATAAATTTTAATGTTTATATAATCCTTATAATTTTAGAATCCATATTATGAGTTTCTTAGATATAATGCAAGAACAAATTCATTTTCAGTATTGAACTTTTATCAAATATAATAGTGAACCCTTTTTAAATACTATATTTTAAACTTTTGGACTAAATTGGGACATCAAAAATTTAAAATGAAACATCCCAAGTTTCTACGGTACGCTTCTGTTTGAATAATGTGATAGCGTGTGTTGTACGCAACACCGAGTTCTAACAACAAATTAAACTAGCCGTTATGAATAGTAATAACTACTTTTTGAAATTATATATATTTTATATTTCAAAATGGACTTCATTTTTGGATTCAGAATATCAAAATTATCCTAGGGTGAAATTTTGGTACTTTTCGGATAACTTTTATATTTTGATGAATAGTGAAAATTACTAAATTTTAATTAAAAACAACTTTTTTAATCAAAATAATTAATATTGATAAATTGTGAATTTGAGTGGTTTTAAAGTATATTTAGAATATATTTTTACCATTTAATATAATGTTGGTCATTGGACATAATTTTACAATTAAACCGAACATAAACAAGTGTCAATCTTTTGATAGTTATTATCTCTTAAAAACACGCTTTTTGTTTTGACAGCGGGAATTAATTTTAAATTAATTTCTGCCACTTCTGTGTTTTGAATTTAGGAAAATGGATTCCATATTTGGAATCATGATGTTCAAATTGTATAAATAGGTAACTTTTATTTTTAGACATTTTGAATAATTACTGTGGTAAATATTTTATTTACCATGGTTAAGGGTAAATCCAGTAAATAAGGGTTAAAAAATAATATTATAATAATACAAAATTAACCTAAAACGTGTCCTAACCTTATTGGTGGACACATACCCGACCATGAGCATCCTTGGGTCAATTTGGGGACCCCTTTGAGCCACTTTCATGTGGTAGGGACACTTTATATTAATAAAGTTAAAATAAAAATAAAAATGGCATAAGCTTACATCTTTTAGAAGAATAATTTTTACATAGGGTTGTACATGTCGGATTTTCGATTATAAATATTCATTAGAAATCTAAAAAGATTTCCTACATAATGATATTTTATTTATAATTTTTAGACATAAAATAATTTAAATTATTAATGACACAATAATGATGCAATGTTTACCTCATTAATAAATCATTTAAATAAATAAGATTATAATGATTAAAATATTATCTAAAACCTGTCCAATTCTTATTGGTTGATGCTATTTAGAATATGAGTCATCCTATCATCGACCTCAATGATTTTTGGACCATTATAAACCGAATATAATTATATTATAAAGTAATACTTTCACTCTTTCCTAAAGAGCCCCTCCTCTCCCTTATAAAAGGAGACCACTTCTACTCATTCCTCACACCTCTCAAGCCACTTGGCTCGTCCAAACTCTGACCAACTAAGCTCCCCACATCCCTCTCCTCCTCCTTGAAGATTCCCCTTAGGCAGAAAGCATTTCAAGAAGTCCTTTGGTTCCAACCAAAGTGAGTTACCTAAATTAAAGGTAACGATTTCTCTTAAATTATTTTCATTTATTTTCCTTCTCCAACCCCCAAAATCTTTTTATTTCCTTTCTTTTGTAACAACACCAGTATCCTCAATATACTAGGATGTTTTTATAAGAAGGATTCAAACTACACATACACACAACTCCATCTAATGGATGATGAACATAATGTTTCTGTGGATGGAAAACTAACGCCTCACGAAACGATGATTGTTCAAATACATCTTACCGCCTCTCATGGCGGCCATTATGATGGAACTGTAATTAAATATGATATTAATGATATATATTTTATATATAAGCTTCTGTAATTCCATTTTATTTCATACCATTATTCGTTTCATGTTGTATATACATACGATAATTTCATTTGAGGAAGTGCGGACTACCGCCCCCTTAAAATGATATGACTCGTTCATACCACACATGGAACGTATAAAGGATGGTGTTAATGAACTTAAGTAACATATATAAAATATTATATTATACTAGAATAGTAATATACCTATGTATCATTTGGATTCAATTCTTTTAAAATAAAAATTAAATGGAAGTAGCGTTCGTGCGTACGTACGGACTACCGTCTCTGCGAACGCGGTGAGATCCATCCTCCATCGTATCCATTCAAGTCTTATTATCATTTTAGGGTTAAAAATAATGTTAATATCATTCTGATTATGAATAAGATTTAATATATCCATTACAAACATGTCTTATGTAACCAAACATTTAAGAAGAACGAATCGATTATCACCTGAAACGACGATAATACTAAGATATTATTAATAAAGCAATGTTAAAAGATCATATATAATATCATATTAATGTATATGATTCTTGTATAATTTAATAACAATTATTTCACCATTATACAGGAGGTTAATCGACCCCAACAAAGGAAAAGTACAAGGTAAGGGTTATTTCACAATCTCTTCATTATCTGAGGTTGTATTATACGTAATAATCTACTGGGATCTCTTTATCATCCACATCCATGTTTCTTAGAAATGTATTTCAAATCATTTTTACTATTTACAAGAATATGGGTTAAAGTCATTTATACCCTTGTTTGACTTTTTATAAGAGGTTTATAAAGGAATCTTTCCTTCGTTTTCAAAACAAGTTCCTTTTTAACCATTTCGACAGAATTGAGGTAAGAATGTTTTTTTAAACTTATACGGCGGGTGCGGTTATTTTCCACCGTTATAAAATCGTCGAAGCTTTCCATACAAGCTTATAAGAATATTTTGAATGAAAATGTTTAATTTTATATGGATCTTAAATGATTTCAAAATAAAAGGAGATACTTCTTTAAAAAGAATTTTGATTTCATCTATGTCAACATCCTTTGATGGATTTTAAGATTATTTGAAGTTGATTTATTATGATACAAAACTTCTATATTGTATTGAAGGTTTTGTGATATGTTTGACTATGGATGTGCTATTTTTATACCATTCATAGTTTATGGTGAAATTATTGACATTTCGTATGCTAGTTTTAATACGAATGTTTATGTTATGTTTAAACCTTTTCATATGGGAATGCATTGGACTTAATAAGTGACGGGTGGAGCCCGCTATAGCTCCTCGATGCATCGGTAGGTCTCATGAGACAAACTAGTGTCTTGACACAAGGCCTTGACAAAATCTTATTTGTAGTCTTGGCACGAGGCCTTGGCTATGTGGTTATGATAGTCTGGCATTATGCATTCCAACATTATGAAAGTGGTTATTGATTTTTCATGTGATTATTCGATTAGTAGAATATCCATGTGAACAAGTAAATGGAATTATTTCATTTTACTTTTGCCATACTATGTTGAAGTTCAAGTTTAAAAGTCTTTTGTTTTAGTAATTCATTGCCTTAAATGTTTATGCTTATTTTTGAATGTTCCGCTATATTGTTATCCTTACTGGGCATTTGAGCTCACCCCTTTTCTATGTTTTATTTTTCCCAGGAAGTGAAGATGTAAGTTATGAATGACCTGCAGGGATATTATGAGGGTATTATTGTGTGGACTGTGGAAACATTATGTTGTTGTAGTAGTTTTTCATTTTATGATGTAATGTAAAACTTATGAATATATCTAGTGTTTCCAAGGCTACTAAACCAATCGGTCTTTCGAGATTTGATCTTTCTTGTGATCATGCCAATGTTATGTAATAATGCACCGACTCTAGGCAACTGGGGTCGGGGCGTTACAGATATTAATTGGATAAATGTACAGAGATATACCAATTAATATAAGAAAGATGTTGAAATTTTCTTATAATATTTTAAAGTAAATCTTGAAAAAAAAATATTTCCTTTTCTGTCGATGTATAGAATGTTTGAATATAATTAAATTAGGGTACATAGAAATCAAAGATAATATGATTTTATTTGGTTTTTGTCATAATTATACATACAGGATCAGACATGTTCATATAAAAAACAAGGATTGATATAATGTTGATAAATATTTTCTAAACAAGGTAGATGATCATCTTAAATAAATAATTCATGATATAGGTTTGAAATCCATTGAAAAAAACATGTATTGAACCACTGTTAGAGTTGATAAGAATCCAATTTTCATAGGATAACCTAAATTTACATTATTATCAATGAAGTTGATATTTATTAATTTAAAAACAACACATATATTGAGTGATAATAGTTTCATTGAATTTCTTGAGCATTTAAAAGAGATACAACAAGAAAGCAACGAGCATGAAGCTTCCAATTATGAGTTAAAAAAATATTATGTCTAGTGTGATTGTGGAATAAAGATACATGATTATATTAATGACTATGTGATATATGGGAAGGAATGTTAATATTTATCATATTTTTTGTAATGTGGGACATCATGATATAATATCGATGGAAAATTAAACTATGATTCATTCTTAATAATAGGATCTAATCCTATCGCTAAAGAAATCTTGTATCTTCAAATGATTACTCTTTTTTAGCAACTCTTTTCAATTTAAAATGATTCATGGAAGCTATGATTACATACATATGAGCTCATATTTGAAGGATACCTAGGTCATCCTACTGATTCACCACAATGGAAAATATTTGATAAAAAAATTTAATTCTTGAAATGAAGTTAGAAAAATTATAATAGTGATGGGTATAGATATAATGAATCCATATCATTGAATTAGTAGCCAACATAGTTCATGGAAAATTTATTGGTTGTCTTCAAAATTTACCCATAAATATATATGAAGAGGAAATGTGTGATGATGATCTTGATGATTTATGTGTAACATCCCAGTTCTGGAAGCCGCCCAGAGGCGCCCCATAACCGGTTGGCCACATGGAATCAAGCGCATTTACATGAATGCCAGAGGTTGTTGAATATCAGCAAGGGCCTTGGGTGTGATATTGGGGAATTTATGCCCTCATTGGTAGAGTAACACAGTGGATGTAAACAGATATACAATAGCAGAAGTAGTAACAATACCATACATCAGTAAACAATGGAAGACAAAAAGAAGAAAGTGGAGAACATATATATAATGATGATGCATGATACATATGTCTAGGAATACAACCAAACAAATCAAAATTATGGAACACATAAATAAAAAAATTAAAAACAGAAACAGATACACTCCGACAGCATCGTAATCCTCATCTTAGTCTCATGCTCTCTATCTCCTCAGCAATCATGTACCTGATGTAGAAGGATGATTTCCCTTATCTATACCTGTAGCAATATAATCTATTTGGGCCCAAAATCATGGCTCAAATAGTGTGTGATACTAAATCCCAGTATTCAACCACCTAATGATCTGTGCCTAATAGTCAGTGAATATATATGGAAGGTAATAATCAAGATGGAGTAGTAAACAAGGAATTACTCAAATGTAAACAATCCTACAGTTCAAATGCATTCAATTTTATATATCAAATAAGAAGATAAACAAAGAAGGTAAACCTCTGAGGGTACTCACAACTTAACCCCTCTAGTTCTACTAAACAAAAACAAGCAACCCTCTGGGAAGTACACACAGTCTAACCCCTCTCACTTCTAGAAAAATACCCTATACCAATGGTTTGGAACCGTTGGTATAGGCCTCCAAACCATTGGTATAGCCTCTACCAATGGTTTGCAGCACCATTTCGAAGTAAGTCATGAGGATAGGTCTATACCAACAGTTTTGGGAAAACCGTTGGTATACACCTATACCAATGTTTTTGCAAACAGTTGGAATAAGTAATATGAAAATCTATACCAATGGTTCCGTAACACCATTGGAAAATGTAATTCAAAAAATAATCTTTCATTTGGTTTTGATCATAGCACCTCCCGTTTTTAATTGAACCACCTAACCACTAACCTAACTCACTTTTGTGAAAATAATTTCATAAATATATATATGTATTATCATAAGTGTTTTAAATTATTATTTATTTAATATCCTCTGTAAAATTATTCCATTAAAAATACATGAACCTATACCAATGGTTCTCAAAACCATTGGTATGGGTTCTTTTATTTTGGGACCTATACCAAAGTTTTTCGACAAACTGTTGGTAAAGGGGGGGCCAGTACCAATGGTTTGGCCAAACCGTTGGTATAGGTCACTTATAATGGACCTATACCAACATTTTTGGCCAAACCATTGGTATAAGTCCCCCTATACCAATGGTTTGTCCAAAACCATTGGTATAGGTCCATATAAGTGACCTATACCAATGGTTTTCCCAAAACCGTTGGAATAAATAATATTTCTAGTAGTGTCTAATTCATCTTAGTCATAGACTCTCTGAAGAAGTACTCACCGTCAATTCCCCCTCTAGTATCGTATCGGTAACTAAAAGGTGATTTTTGGAATCACTCAACATCCCATTTCCCCTGTGGCCCACTTTGAGGAACTACAGACACTCTAAGGAAGCACTTAGGTCAATTCCCCCTATAGTATAGCATCATAACAGTAAACAAGCACTTCGGGGAATCCCTTAATTTCCATTCTCCCTAGGGTCTACTACATTAGGTTCTCATGACCCTATGTAATTCAATCGAGCCCAAAAATTCATAGTGGGAAACGTAAACCTCAAGAACTACTTGGCTAAATAGTCTATAGCATAACATCATGTTATAATATAATAACTTCATCCTACAGTACTAGGCATGGGAAGCAAAGTAATAGCCTAATAGGAAAAGCTAGAACAAACAGTCATAAAAGGTATAATCATGGGAAAACACATCCATAACATGGTAAACAGCCATATTCACAACAATTAACCTCTACTCAAGAATTCTAAGCATATCAGGCATTAATAGGGTCAAAACCCAAAACATGCAATACTCTGATCAAGGGTATTGGGCACTTTTTCACATATATCTCAAAGACTATCTACTTAAATGCACAAACCACAAAACTCAGTGTTATAGGATCGTTATATATGAACCTAAAGCCTTGAATCACCCATGAACACCATAGATCTACAAAAACGCTAAAAATGCTCAATTGGGGATAACTCTTGAAAAAAGAGGAACCAGGAAATGAAGCACTAGAAGAAGGAAGATCTTACCGTGGAGTTCCTAACACAATCAACGACGGTCAAATCAGAGAACAGATGCTCAATTCGGGTCTCGAGGAAAGATCAGAGTTGTACGGATGCTCTCAGTCGAAGAATGCATAGAATATGATGCTTCTGCCAATTACAAAAGACCTCGGTCTGTTTAGTGAAAAAAAGTACATGGAGTGTACTTTAGAAGTACATGGAGTGTACTTTAGAAGTACATGGCGTGTATTTTACCTTACCGGCCCCCGCATTAGGTAGTCTCCATATCACCACACACGGTTGTGTTCATGGCTGTTACACAACCATAACATGGCTACCCATGGTAATCAAGTATACGACATGTACTTATAAAGTACACAGTGTGTACTTAAAAAATTTCCAGAAACTCTTATTTTTATCAAAAACACCTGAAAAAGGGAAACATACCTAAAAAAGAAGATCTGAGTTCCTATAAACATCCCCCCTTAAAGAAATTATTCCCTGAATTTCAATAGAAAGGCGGTGTAGAAGAATAATCCTTGAAAATTTTCGGCCACTACGATCATAAATCAGCGTCCCTCTCCCTGGTCTCATCTAATACTCTCCTGTGCTACCATAGCACTCATACTAGAGGAATATAACATCCACGGAGAACTCTCACACTTCAATAAAAAATCCTGATAGGGTGCTCCCTGAACGAGGTGACCACCTCTAACTCATCCTCCTCGGGTTGAAAAACATTATAAGGGTATGCAAAGTAATGCAGAAACTGAGAAACATGGCAAACGTCATGCATATCTCGATACCTTTTAGGTAACTACAACTGATAGGAAACCATCCCAACTCTCTCCAAAATCTCAAACATCCCGACATACCTCGTTGAAAGCTTACCCTATATCTTAATCATCCTATGAGCCAACCTCGGTGTGACACGCATGAAAACCTAATCTCTGACCTCAAACATCATAGGATGTCTCCATCAATTAGCTTAAGACTTTTGTCATGATTGTGCAGTATTCATCCTCTTTTGAATCAACTCTATCTGCTCTGTGGTCTCCTGGACAAGTCAAGGTCCCAACATAGCTTCCCCTCCAGCCTCTATCCTCTAGAAGGGTGATCGGCATGGCCTACCGTACAAAGCCAAATAAGGTGTCATCTAAATAGTTGCTTGAAAACTATTATTTTAGGAAAACTCCACAAGAGGTATGTGATTCTCCCAAGAACCTCCAAAATCCAAGATGCATGCTCAATGCATGTCCTCAAGAACCTAAATCGTACGTTCAAACTGGCCATCTTTCTAGGGATGGTAAGTTGTAATCAATAGTACATGTGTACCAAAATCCCTCTGAAGTCCCTACCAGACCCGAGAAGTAAAATGTGCATCCTTGTATGAAACAATGGATTCTAGAACCCCATGTAGACATACAATATCTTGGAAGGACAATATTCTAAGCTTATCAACAATGAAGGTATCCTTAATCGGTAAGAAGTGATCAAAATTTGTGATTCTTTTAACAACAACCGACACTGCATCATTCCCTCAAGGCGACCTCGGTAAACTCGTCATGAAGTCCATCGCGACGTCATTCCACGTCTACTTGGGAATGGGTGACTGTTGCAAAAGAACTGTTGGTCGCTAATGCTCCGCCTTCACCTGCTGATAGGTGGAAAACCTCATGACGAAACCAACAACATCTCTCTTCATAATTGGCCACCAACACTGATGGTGTAGATCACGAAACATCATCATGACACTAGGATGAACTACCCAAACTGATGAATGAAAGTCTTGCATCAGCTCCTCGCATATGTCTGCTGACACCAATACATGCCCCTAAAAACACATGATCTCATCCTCGCCTACTGTCCATCCAGGTATAGGGTTCTCTCTTGACATGATTTCCTATAGGACTAGGCCTTCAGAATCTGATAGATGCCTCATTCTCACTCGGTCAAGAAAAGTAGAGGCAACAGCTACAGAAGACAGAAATGTCTTCCCTTTTCTATCATGCACCTCAAAATGAATCTCTAAGAATAGATCCATAAGCTTCCACTCACTGTTGGCCACCAAAACTTCCTGTATCTGAGTCCTTCTACTCAGCGCATCAGCCACTACATTGCCTTTCCTTGGCATATAGGAAAGCTCGAAGTCAATGTACTAAAGGTACTCAATCCACCTTCACCATCTCGAATTCCGGTCACGCTGAGTGAAGATGTAATTGAGAATTTTGTGTTCAGTGAAAACCATGAAATGCTCTACCTGAAGATAATGTCTCCAACAGAATAAAGCATGAACAACTGTAGCCAATGTGAGATCGTGCGTTGGGTAATTTCTTTCATGTGGCCTCAACTTCAGAGACAAGTATGCAATGAATCCTTCTCCATACATAAGCACATCTCCCAGCCCGATACCTGAAGCATCATATTAAACAGTATAGATCTTTCCCAGATCTGGAAATACTAGAATCAGTGATGAAATCATCCTCCCTTTAATCTCTGGAAACGCTGACTCACAAGAAACTGACCACAAGAATTTTTCCACCATTCTTAGTCAGGCCCGTCAGTGGCATGACTAAGCATGAAATTTCATGTATTTAACATCTGTAGTACCCATCCAACTCAATATAACATCATACCTCAAATATATTTTTTGGATTCTCCCAGAAAAATATTTCTCTCACTTTCTTTGGGTCCACTAATAATTCTGTCTCTGAGATACCATGACCTAAGAAGTGAATTTGGTCCATCCAAAAGTGTAATTATGAGAGCTTATCATAAAACTGATTCTCTTTCAGTGTACTCAAAACGATCTCAAGATGGGTGGATTGGTCGTGTCGAGTGTGAGAGTGGACCAAGATATCATCTATGAAGAATACTATGAAAGAATCCATGTATGGATAGAAATCTCGATTCATCTTTTCCCAGAAGACTGTAGGAGCATTCGGGAGACCGAACGACATAACCACATATTTTTATAGACCATACCAACTTCAGAATGTTTTATGTTATATATCAGATGTTCTGACACACAACTGATGGTTACCAGACTTCGAGTCGATATTCGAGAACACCTAGTCTCCCAAAAGCTAATCAAAGAGATCATCAATACTTGGTATGGGATATCGGTTCCTGACATTCAACTGGTTCAACTTCTGATAATCCACACAAAGTCTGAGGGTGCCATCCACCTTCTTCGCAAACAGGACTGGGAAACCCCATGGAGAAGTACTGGGTCAGATGAAACCCTTTGTCTAAAACTCCTCCAACTGCTTCTTGAGCTCCTGCAACTCAGTTTTAGCCATCCTATAAGGAGTTATAGACACTGTTACTGCTCCTAGCACAAGATCAATAGAAAATTTAACCTCTCACTCTAGAGGAAAACCTAAAAAAATTTGGGAAGACATCCCTAAAATGATCCACCACTGGAGGAAATTCCATCTGTTAAATCCCTTAGTTATCAAGATATAGACTAGAAATCTGGGTTGTAAATCCTCACAACCCATGATGCTCGTGTCCTGCTCTGCTCTCCTAGACATCCCATTAACCCTAATAAAGAAACGATCCTCCCTCTTGGGACGTGAAACTCAACCTACGATGATAGAAATCGACAACTACCTGGAAGGTAACAAACCAGTTCATTCTAAGAATGACGGCATATCCTGTAATCTCTAAGACATAAAGGTCCCAAATGATGTGACACCCACCAACCTAAAGAGGGAACTCCTTTCACTACTGTAAACTAGCCATTCTTTTCCTTAACGGTGTGTCTAGTGTTAATATATCAATAGAAGAAAAGATACAGAGCCTAAGACTCTTCACAATAGCAACTAATATAAATTTATGGGAATCCCACGTATCAAAAAAGAGAAGAATCTAAAACTAAGGTAACTAGGATCATGTCTTGAACTATAGAGGTTCTGGGATCCTGCTCCTACTGGGTTTTCTCCACGACAAAAGTTTGACCTGCACTCCGGACCTGTGACCCTGCATGACCACTCTTAGATAATCCACCCTGTTGTTGTTGAATGCCTGGAGATTGGATAACATGGCCATGACCTCCCCCTCTTCCTGAATGGTTGAAAGAACTCCAGTTCCCAGACTGGTGAGAAACTGGTGGAGCTGCTCCTAAACGAGGAGTCCTAGTAGAACCCCTATCACTAGCTTCCATTGAGAAAAACTGACAAAAGTGCTGAGGATAACCCTTTTTTTCGCATGATCGACAATCCAATGGGTCTCTCAGGAAATGTGTCCTTGTATGCCTACTTTTTTCACACTGGTAGCACACCACTTGGCTACTAGAAGAGGTGTCTTGCCTCTTTGGATCCCCGTGCATAGACTCCCTATGGCGCTTCCTCCTGTCAGTAGAAGGGATACCAACTCTGGATGTCAAACCGCCCTGGATCACCACTCCAGAATCCCTTAGGTTGCGCTCCTTGATTAGTGCCTGGTTGACAATAGAAGTGATGGAAGTCAACCTGAATATTTTCACCTGAGATCATAGGTCGTGCCTAAGACCATCCTCAAACTTCTTTGTCGGAAATAACACTTCACCTCCTAGAATGGGTGTGAAGCACTACAGCTCTGTGAACCGAGAAGAATACTCCATAACAGAAAGAGTACCCTACTACAGACTCATGAACTCTCAGGTTCGATTGTCCCTCAATGTATCTAGGTAGAAGTGGTCGTATAAGGAACGTTGGAACTCATCACATTCCAAAACCTACTAGCGTCCCTCCTGTGGGATCACATCCCACCATCTCTTGGAAGAATCCCAAAGCATGTACGTAGAAAGCTTCACCTTCCTTTCTGGAGGTGTCTCCAGATTCTCGAAGATAGAAAGCATGGCTTCTAACCATGACTCCACACCCTGAGGTCCTCCTTCCCCTGTGAAGGTGGGAGGATGCTGCTGGTGGAAAACCCACGTCAACTCTACCATAGAAGGGGTAGGATGTGGTACTCCACAAAAGGACTGCATGAACCTTATAAAGCCCTCTAGGAACTGTGCATCAGCACCTATGTCTGGAATGACGGTTGGTACCAAGACTGGATCAACTGGAGGACTTACTGGTAGTCCTTGATCATCTATGTCCGACGTCTGATCATTGCCCTGTAACTGGTGGACAACTAGAGGACATCTCGGTGGCATGACTTTTTAAGGTCATGTGCATACCTTAGATCAATATTGTAAAGGCATAAAAACTATAATTTTAATAAGGAAACAAGATAAATAAAGCATTCATGTTTTTTAAAACATGGATACACAACGTGTATAATGGCTACACGACATGTACTTGAATCCTCTTCCCCATCCCAAGTTCTTCTACATGACTAACCCACACGGTTCTCCTAAAACAAGACTACACGGCCAGTTCTTTCCAGACACAATGTGTACTAGACAAGATTCACTAACCCATGTTTTTAGTGACATGTCCGGTTACATGGCTGACTCTACAGGGCGCGTTTGTGCCAAAAACGACGTGTACATGGAGATTTCACCATCCCGTGTTGTTCGTGACATGGTTGGATACACGTTTTCCACTACATGACGTGTACCATATGGACATGGATTGTATTAGAAAAGACTCAACTGACCCATGTTGTTAGTCACACGGATGGTTATACGGCTCTACAACCCGGCGTGTACATCCGGTACACGGCGTGTCCTATTAGAGATTTCCCAACCCCACGTCATTGCCCACACAGTCTGTGACACGGTTAGAGACTACATGGCGTGTACATAAAGTACACAACGTGTACTTAAGAAAAACATTTTCTTCCTGAACAGAAGAACACATGGTTTTTACTCATCATTACCCGTCGTGTATTCTTGGTTTTTACTGACAGTCAGTCTCATAAACTTCTCTGGAAACACAAAAAACACTGAAACGGACATTAAAGTTCCAAATTATGATCCGTTAGGGGCCATAATCCCCACAAATTAATGAATGGAATCTTATACATGTCATATACAAGGAAAACAAGGCAATTGTCCACTAAATTCTGGTCTATGAGGGCCCATAACACCTCAAGAACCAAAGTTTGGCATTCACTCAAGGAAATCCTTACACAAAGCAATACCCTGTAAAAATAAGGTATTCTATCAAAGAATATATCAAAACCGCATGCATATCAAGAAGAACATCTATCATAATAACATGAAATCACTAATGCACTCTAAATGGCATGGCAAGAATGCATGACATTTGATTCCTTGAAAGTGCCTATATGATGCATGAGATGACATACCCTCTTCTCATTGGGTTACAATAGAAATAGAACCTCAATATCATCAAAAATAATAACACAATACATGTGAATCACCCAACGGTGAAAATAAAATCAACTATAAAATTGAAAAACCAGAAAAATTGCAACAAACGAGGTAAATTGGATTTTCCCTATACACGGCTTAGCTACTCCCACGCACAAATTATTACCAAGTACCTATTCCGTCCTATCCCTGAATATAGGCTCCAAACAATATGTCATGAAGAAAAAAAATCCTCTAATACAACTATGTAACATCCTGGTTCCGGAAGCCGCCTAGAGAATCCTCATACCCAGTTGGTCACATGGCCTCAAATGCATTTCCCCGAATTCCAGAGGCTGATGACTAGCAGCGAGGGCCTTGGGTGTGATAGTGGGGAAACTATTCCCTCGTTGGAAGAGTACCACAGTGGAAGTAAACAGATATAAAATAGCGGAAGCAGAAATAATACCATACATCAGTAAATAGCATAAGACTAAAAGAATAAGCTGGAGCAAATATATATAATGATGATGCATGATACATATGTCTCGTAAAAGAGCCAAACAAATCCCAATTCTGGAATATAGAAATAACCAAATTACAAATGAAATAGACAAACTCCAACAGCATCGCAAGCCTCAGCTTAGTCCCATGCTCTCCAGCTCCTCAGCAATCAAGTACCTGATATAGAAGGGCGCTTTCCCTTATCTATACCTATAGAAATATAATTTTTTTGGGCCCAAAAGCATTGCCCAAAAAATGTGAGAGACTAAATCCCATAAGGAAACCACCCGAAGATCTCTGCTTAATAGTCAGTGAATATATATGGATTGCAATAATCAAGATGAAGCAGTAAACAAGGAAGTACTCAAAGGTAATAAATCCTATAGTTCAAAGGCATTCAATTCCATATATCAAATAGGCAGCTAAAAAAGAAACTACCCTCTAGGATTACTCATAGCCTAACCCATCTGGTTCAACCAAACAACAAACAGCAACCCTCTGGGAAGTACATGCAGTCTAACCCCTCTGGTTTAGCTTAAGAATAGACACTCTGAGGAAGCACTCACCGTCAATTCCCCCTATAGTCTCACATCGGTAACTAAAATGAACTCTAGGTAAGTACTAAACAACCCATTCCCCCTGTGGGCCATATCGAGGAACTACAGACACTCTGAGGAAACACTTATGTCAATCCCCCCTTTGGTCTCTCATCGTAATAGTAAACAGACACTCGGGAGAAGCCCTCGACGTCCATTCTACCAACGGTCTATTACATCAGGTTCTCACGGCCCTGTATAAGTCAATTGAGCATAGCAATGCATAGCGGCCAAGGTAAACTTCAAGAACTACTTGGTTAAATATTCTACAGCATAAAAACATGTCAGAATACAATAACTTCATCCTACAGTACTTGGCATGGAAAGCAAAGCAGTAGCCTAATAGGAAAAGCTAGACCAAACGGTCATAAATGGTACAAGCATGGGAAAACACATCCATAACATGGTAAACAACCATATTCACAACAATTAACCTCCACTCAATCATTCTAAGCATAACAGGAATTAACTGGTTCAAACCCCTAAACATGAAATACCCTGATCAAGGGTGTTGGGTACTTTTGCACATATAACTCAAACAATATCTACAAAAAGAAACAAACCACCTACCTCGGTGTTTTAGGATATTTATACATGAACCACAAGCCATGAATCACCCAGGAACACCGTAGATCTATAAAAACAATAAAAACATTCAATCGAGGATAACTCTTGAAAGAAGAGGAATCAGGAAATGAATCTCTAGAAGAATGAAAAGCTTGCCGTGGTGATCCCAACGCAATCGACGATGGTCAAATTGGAGAAAAAATGCTCGATCAAGGGATTTGGGAATTATTGGAGTCGTACAGAAGTTGTCTATCGAAGAAGGCGAAGAAGAAGATGCTTCTTCAAATTAGACGCAACCCTAGTCTGTTTAATGAAAAAAAGATAAAGTACACAGTTTTTACTGTATAAGTACATAACGTGTTCTTTCCCTTACCATACCACACATTAGGCAGTCTCTAGGTCACCACACACAGCCGTGTGCACGGCCGTTACATGGCTAGAACACGGATTCCCACAGTAACTGAGTACATGGTGTGTACTTATAATGTACACAGCGTGTACTAAATAAATTTCCAGAAACTCCTCTTTTTCTCAAAAACACCAAAAAAATGAAAACATACCTGAAAATAAGATCCAGGTTCTTACATTATGGATTGAAAAAAATAGGTAATGATATTGATGTTTATCTATTACCATTGATTAAATATTTGAAATTTTTATGTGAGACATGTGTTAGAGTATTTTCCTTTTTATGATAGGATAATATTCTCTATAAATGGATTTTCTACATATGGAAAATTATCTTGATATAATGTTAAAGGACATAAATAATGTCTAATTTGAAAAGTGGGTACATCATATCATCAATTTCATAATTTTATAAAAACAATTTCTATGGGAAATCATAGAATTTCAGTAATGGACCATCCTTATCGAAGTGTTAAAAAGGAATTTAACACTTTACAAGAGTATGAGTCTACCCCATAATAATTATCATATGAATAATATTACACCATGGTGAAAACCATCAATGTAATATTTGTAAAGAAAGGAAGTCATAGTCATTAAGAAAATATATAGATGAAATGAAATATTTTATTTGAGCTATGTTATATAAAAATTTTAAACATAAAACGTAACATTGGCATAATGAATGTTGAGAAAAACAGTTGTGATAATCTAATTTGACATTATCTAAACATAAAAGGAAATAAAAAATTAGGATTGAAAGAAACATAGGACTTAATAACCATTGGAATACATTTATAGTTATCTTACTATGTTAAAGGAAACAAAACTTATTTACCTTCATATTTTAATGCATTAAGGAAGAGCAAGAAGAATGTTTTTTCAATGTATGTATTAATGTGCCTAGTGTGTGTTTTTAAATTGTGAAAATTTTGATTTCATTGATGGATTTACTGATAATAGTTATGAAATATTATTATTTTTAGGTATTGATGTAATTATTTCTAAAAATTTCATTATGTGAGATATTTCAGATAACTATCAGAAATTCTATAATCAAGTTTTGTTTCTTTCTAAACTGAATTTCTAGTAAATTAATAGATTTATATTTGTTAGATGCTTTTTAGAATTAAGTTTTTATCATAATTTGTCAACTAGAAATGTATTTTACACCATTTTTTTGATATAATGGTTCATATGATGATACATTTGGTGTTATAGATACAAATATGATGGATTATTTATTTACTTTGGATATAACCTTTTAAAATATATTTGACAATTTGTGAAAGGATTTATTAAGAATCTGCATCAAATTGTGGCCTATATTGTTCAAGAATATATATCAGAATATGTAATCGAGTTCTTTATTGTTTTTTTCTAATGGGGAGCATGTTTTTCTCCCTAAATATTTAAATTTGATAGTTTATAGTGAAGTTGATGGGATAAGTGGCTTAAAGTTAAAGTTAAATCCAAATGATGAAGTTATTCCTGCACATTCATATATTTTGAAAAACATATGTGATGTTAAACCATATATATCATCACATATTACATGATTGAAGGTAAAATATATAAAAATAAATTAAAAGTTGTTGATGAATGAACAAAACATCACATATATTTCATGGTTTAAAGACAAAATAAACATTTATTTATTTTCACTAGAAGCATTGAAATGGTTTACTGGGGGACCAAGTGCTAATGTGATCATATGGTGTATTTTGGATATTAATGGGTACACATTTTACAAAAAAATAGGATGATTATTATACCATTAAAATTAGTGGAGTAATGATTTTCACTAAAGTAATGAATTTTTTGAGTTCCAAAGATAAAAACCCAATTTCATCATCAACATAATATTTTGGATTTTTTGATGATTTATGGGATATTGATTAAACTAAATATCATGTATTGGTATTTAAGAGTAATTGGGTTGACAACAATAGTGGTGTGAAATATTATGAGTTTGGAGGTAAATATGTTGATTTGAAAAAAATTTGTTGTAAGGAGGAACCATTTATCTTGTGGATGCATGAAATGGAAAAAATTTATATATTTATCCTATAAAATGATTAGTGGTACATTGTTTTTTTGGGAAAAAATTCATTTGGGTGATGAGAATATTGATGATTTTGAGGACTTACACAAAATTTCTCCATCTATTACACGATTAACCAATGATAACAATGACTACGACGTGGACATTATCCATGAAAAATTAAGTGATCCTATAGAAGGGATATAAGAAAACACTCTATTTCTCTTCTAATTAATATGGTAATCTGTTTTTTATGAAACTGATAGAGTTAAAATCTATATTTTTTGACCTTAATATTTAAATATATAGATATTTTTCATTCAGGATATTTTTTAATATTTTTTATATTAATTATATTTATATAACCATTTTTTTTTGAAATTTCATTCATTTATTATCTTGTTGTGGCTATTTTATTTATAATATTGAATTGAGAAGTATACAATTATATTCATTAAAATATTTACAATTTCATTCCTACTAAGAATAATTATATTTTTACTCAAAAAATATATTTATTTCTTAAAAAATACAACACAAAATTACACATTTTAAATGATATTCATTTTTTTCATTTTTTTCAATTTTAATATACACGAGTTTATTTTACACATTTATTTGGTTGAAAAATATAACATTCAACGTTTTTTTTCTATTCTGATCATTCATTATTTTATTATAGTTATTTAACTTTAATCAAATACAGTTATATATACTTTTATTTATGTAGCATACATCTTTATAAATAACAAACACTGAGGTAGGGGAAACAAAGTACACATTTTTTCATATAAATATATATATATATTGTAAGGAAATTATTTAAATAAATAAAACGTATATTTATTAATATTTTTTGAAAATCATCTTCTTCTCTAGAGTGTATGATTCCTAAATATGGTTGTTGTGAGAATACATGTTTTCGAAAAAATTGACTCACACATTAAGAGTATAGGGTGATAATTATCTTTGATGAGAATCACCCCCCAACTTCCCCACATGCCACATAGTTTTGTACTTACATAGCTATATAGAGTCATTATTGGATAAATATTTTATTCCCTAATTTGAGGAGCTTCAAACAGTCGGTGAAAGACCTATTATGAGAGTCCATAGTGGTAATATTTCAATATTTATTTATTTATTTTTCAAGTAGTTTAAATTTTATAAATTTCAAAGTATATTATTTTTTCAACTATAGATGAAATGTAAAATTCAATATACAAAAGTAATTAATAAAAAAATTTATTTTTTGTGGTAACAAGATGGAGTGATTTTAATAAAAAGTTGACTTTATTTATTTTTGTAGTAGATACCTTATGTATGAATTTATAGATAGGTATACATGGAATAATATTGTTCAAACACACCTATATTAGGTAGTTTAAAAATAAAATTTAATTTCCAAATGTAGCATAGAGACATACCATTTTCGTCTCACTTGAAGAGATTCACAATTGTTCACTTAATTAATCTAATTCACATTAACTTTTTATTTTTGGTGTTATTATTATTTTATAAAAACAATAATACATGTTTTTGATTTTAATTAAATTTTAAAAATATTATAATGAAAAGAAGAATGAAATTTAAACATATACTAGCATGAAATAATAATATAATGAAATTAGAAAGAAAGAACTTGGTCCTGAGTTTGGTTTTGGGTCCCATTATCATCCGCCTTTATTTTTTTTATTTTTATTTCGATTATATAATAATTAAATATCATGATGAATTTCTATCCTTTTATTTATAAATTTTTAAATCTCAAATTCCATAATAAATCCAAAATATACCATATGTAATCATGGTTAATGGCACGCCTAGGTTGAAGGTGTGAGATCTTTTAGGACTATGCTCTACCGAATGTTGTTTCATTCATTTATTAGATCAAATAAATCATGTGAAGAGATAAATAATGAAGTTAGGGATAAAAAATATAATAAAATATTGTAAATATATTTTAGATTCATTTCATGGGGGTCATTCTCCTCACAAATGTTTCCAACTCATATCCTCCACAATCAAAAAATAAACATTATGAAATAATTAAAGAAGACCTTGACCTCACTCAATCCAAGCCTCATGTAAGAATCCCATTATTGGGATTAAGAGGTCAAAATGGTATAATAATGATGAAGAGAATAAAAATAAAATAGTTAAAATGAATGAGAGAAGAATGAGAGAGCTAAACACATGAAATAATAAAAATAAAAATAGATGGATGTGAGAGAGAGAGAGACAAAAGAATAAAATAAAATAAAATGAATGAAATATATATAATATATATAAATAAAATTAAAAAATTTTTGAAATAAAACTAAAATGAATAAGATTGAGACTGAGAATATGAATAAAGGAGAATGATGGTGGAAGAAAAATTTAAAAAAATCATGAATTCAAT
This sequence comes from Viscum album, assembly GCA_963277665.1. NCBI lineage: Eukaryota > Viridiplantae > Streptophyta > Magnoliopsida > Santalales > Viscaceae > Viscum > Viscum album. Next base: position 1,174,882,571 of record OY728127.1, read on the forward strand.
TTAATAAAATAAAACTAATTTAGATTTAAATTTAAAAAAAACTAAATTAAAAAATAATAATAAAAGGAAACATAAAATTGAATGAAATAGAAAAAAATTGAAGCATGGATGAACTCCTCCCTTTTTTGGATTCCCTCCTCATTCCTTCACACTCTCATTGAGGTAGTGGGATTCCTCGGTTTATAGGAAAAAATAAGCCCTAAGGATTCCTCATGAAATTTTGTGGATCTTTACATCTTTGTTAAAATCAAAACCCCTCAGAGACCCAAATGTGAAGAGATTGAAAATATCCCTCAATATTAGGCATTTCTATTTCATTGTGGACTGAAATCCATGGGGATGGTGGCTTTTCACATCCTTTATTTCTTCTGAGCATGGTTTTCGTGGAATGCCTTAGGATGTGCTAATGGTGTTTCATTGAGATAGTCTAGGTGGATTAAAAATGGAAGGAAGACATTTCATCAAGTCATCCAACCATCAAAAGTGGCCAGATTAATCCTCTATGGTGTTCATATAAGGATTTGGAGAGGATCCATAATGGTCGATGGCCCTAACAGTGGGTTATGGATTTAACATGAGATTACAAGGGTCAACAATGGATATTCATAGTGGTCAAAGATAGTGTCTAGCGATGTCCAGTGGTGGAGAAATAGAAAATATGGGTAGCTTGTTCTCTTTGACCGAGGTTATAGGAATTATAAAAATGTTATCATATCATTTATAATATTTTCCCACATAGAACTAAGTTGTGGAGGGGTGGTGGTTTATAATGAAAGAGATGGGATCACCATCCAAACATCATATAGCGGGTATAGGCTCCCATAAGAAACTGTACAAAAACCTGATGTGGGCTGCACCACACATGACATGTATAGGCCTTCATGTACACAATTCTTCTCATGGGATTTATCCAACGAAATAAACCAATGCACACTAACTTCATTCCCCTATGAACTCATGTAGTTGGGAGGCTTCCTCTATTGTTATACATAGTCAAATGATTATTATTAAGCTAGATAAGTGGTATTCTAACCTCTTGAGTAAAGGGTTTCCTGAGAAAGCATCCTATTTTTTTGGAAAACACATGAAATTTCAAACTCTCTTAATAAAATTTCAACACAATGTTAAAATAAATTCAAATTTTCAAAAATAATAACAAATTATTTCATTTAAAATCATTTAATTTATACTTTCATAATTCCCCAAATTTTACTCAAACAATGTATTTCATAGTTGTATTCATTAAAAACTATGCTAAATCCTTATAAAATGATCAAAAGTTTCCTGATAAAATGAGTATTTCAAATACCCCCACACTTAAACTGTGTATATACTCGAGAAAAGAATCTCAACATTGAACATCAGAGGGATCCAATGTTTCCATTATTCAAATATCAGAAAAAATATATTAAATAATTATACATGTTAAATCAACCTATAAAATTCTACATAATAGATTAATTCAATTTTCTCAAATTTCAACGAAATATATTAATCCAAGTATTATAATTTATCCCTTTAGAAATTGGTGGAACTTATCCTTTCATTAATTCAAGTTCCTCAATTAATTATTATTAAACATTCCAAATCATTATTTACATATCATTGAAATATTTTCACCCATATCTCATTATAAAATTTAACAAGATTTATGTTAATATCATGAGAACATCATCCTCATCCATTTTCTAGTAAAGGAACTCTTATCTCCACTTTATAAAGAAGAAATGTACATGGAATCCTAAGTACATTCATTAAAGGTTCTAATGGCTCTGAAGATTAAGGTTGGTCTGAATTGAATTTTTAAAAAATAAGGTTCAAGGAATAGGTTTCTCTCTTAATGTATAAAATATTAAATCCTAATTAAATGTTTCATGAAATTATCCCCTTCCAAATATTAATTCATACATTCCCCAAACTGAAAGTATAGTCATGATCAAAATAAGTTATTATGAATGATTGGTGAAACTTATTTATTTTTTCTCTACTTTAAAACTTTTTTTAATTGTAATTATTTTCCATTTTCTTAATTTTTTAAAATTCATTTTTGGAATAAACATCACATCCCCCACATAAACACAAATGATAAAACACATCAGTCCATTGATTGTGATTTTATAATATTCTAAGTCACAACCCATTCATTTTTTCATTTATTAAGAAGGTAAAATATTAATATACAATTTATTAATGAAATAACATTTATTTATTCTAATAATTACCACCCCCATAATTTTTATTTATAATTTATTTCATCACATACACCTTGTGTCTCTTCACCCCAAACTTCAATATAAAAATATCATTCACCTACTAAGAGGATGGTAAAAATGGAAAAAAATAGATTGAAACATTTCTCATATTTAACAAGTTCATTCATGGTTTCTATATTTAAAAAAATATTGTTACAAAGGTTCTATTTAAGGTTAATGTATTTTCAAAAGATTTCTAAATCATTTTAAATGTGGTTTTTCATAAAAACAGCATTGAATAGTTAAAATATCTATTCTTGTAGCTAACATGTCCTAACATCAGTCAAAAATTATTCTGAAGATAAACTAGTATGTACTTGGTCTATATATCTTCTTGGGAATGGAAATTATAACATTGAACAATAACCCAAGGCATGAATAGTAATAACAGTTTAATTCACATGAATTTCATAAATTAAATTCATGGAAAATGTTTAAGAAATTTCATTTAAATGAATTAATTAATTCCCTAAAATCATGAGTTTTAATTTTAATATCCATGGTTCTCATTAATCGTTCAATTCTCTATTTTACTCATTAAATCTCATTAAAATTTGAAATTGAAAACATTACATCACAACGTTTATATTAATTTCATGTCTCCCAGATAAGTCATGTAAAGTATAAATTATAGTATGGACTTGTAATTCTAGTTTCAAAGATCAAAACAGGTTTTGGAAAAAATAATTAATAATGTTTAAAAGATAAACATTAAAAGTGAACAATATTTCCCATGAATATTTAGTCCTCTATACTCCATGAATATTTAGGGGGGTTACTTGTGTCATCTTGGTCTTATAAAAGTAAATAAATTAATTAAACACAAGGATCATTTCATTTATGTTCAAAAAGATAAAAGGTAGTGGGATTCATACTACACTATTTCCTAAAAATAAAATTGAAACTACTGGAAAGTAAGAAAAGATAAATTTTGGTATGATCCCACCAAGTGGTCATTGAATTTTTTTATCTATAGAGGGATGTAATAACTGTTATCCATAATCTGATGGAGGATATATTTTTTTATATCTGAAGAACCACATAAGGATTTTTATTGCGTGTTCTTCTTCTTTGTTGGTAGTGTGGAATAATCAAGGGATAAACTCTACCAAATCCCCCCCTTCATAAATAAGTATATATTGCATGGTGGGGGTAGGATGAGTTATAGATCCTCCTCCTCCATGGGTTTTAATTTTGAAACCTCATCTTTATTATCAAGTGGTGGATCCAATTAGGAAACATGAATTGAATGATCGAAGGGAAAGTAAGAAGATATTTTTACATGAATTAAAATTAAATTTTATTTATTAATATGAAATTTATACCTTTAAATATATATAGCCTTTGTATTGATTTTCTCAGGCTCAATAACTCCACACTCTTCATCGGCCTCATTAAATTTATGTTTATCAAAATTAGGAAGCTCTATGTATTCCTCAATAGGTGAATGCTATTTTCTTTCATCTTCCTCTAAGGTATAGAAATAATTGGAAAAATATGGGAATTAAAAATAATAAGGAGTGATAATAAAATCATATTGTATAAGATTATAAATAAAATAATTCAAAACAAGATAATCTTCTGGACTTGGTTTTGGTTCAATAAATTCCTCAGTGTTTAGTTCCTCTTTGAGTTGGTTCTCAGCTGATGGAGGCAGATATTTGGGCTTCTCCATTTTTCATCAAACTCCATAACATGTGTGGATTATTCATCCATGTATAGAAAAATATATAATGGTTATAGCTCTTCTACATTATAAGGATTTTTGTGATATTTTTTTTACTAATAATCAATATATAAGTCATCTAAATATTGTTGATCTCCTACACATTGCTCACAAGATAGTTCTTCTTCATAATGGATCCACCCTAGCTCATCATTTTCATCCATGATATGATCTTTCAGATGGTTAGGTTGTGGATACTTCTCAAGCATGGCCTCAAATTCTTATATTTCCTTAGAAAAATTAGTAATATCCAATGGCTTATCTTCTTGTTCAGGTCCTGGTTTCTAAAAGGATACATTTAAGTTCTCAATTACCAAATCCATTTTTCCTTTCAAATCATCCAGTGTATTTATCATTGTTTTCACCAGATCATTTAGATCACCATTATAAAATTATTGATCTTGATATTTAACCTTGGGAATCTCTTAAAAAAACTTGGGAGGAAACAAGGATGGATGTAGTTGTGTCTTGGATATTTATTGATAATATTCATGGATATACTTTAAAAATTCTATTAACTTTCTAACCAATCCTTCAACAATTTGTTGTTCAAGGGTCTCTTTATATATTGTATGAGGTCCTTGAATTTATCCTCTATGCTAATTTTTCTCCAGGATCCCCTAATCATTCTAGGAAAAATGGAATCTCCATATTCTGTAGACTAGGATGGTTCAACTATGGGTTCATACACATATGAATAATTAGTCAATGAAGCAAAATTATCACTGGAATATATCAAGGGAAAATAAATTTTTGTGGTCTATTTTTATGAAATAAAAACTATAAAATATGTAATAGAAGAAAATTAAAATAAAATAACTAATTGGATTCCCAAAAACAATTCCATTTTTTATAGACGCTTATTTTTGGGTGTGGTAAAAGAATAGTTATTTAATAATATAACACTGAGGCTAACCATGGTCATCCTACTTGAAGAACATCATATTTTTAACCTATATAATCTAATTCACCTAAAGTATATATATATATATATGATTACTTTATAAAAATTATTATAAAATTTTGATCTTTAAAATTCTTTCTAAAAATATTTAAATTAAAATAAGAATTAGATTCAATATTATACTAATATTCAATGCTAACAAAATGAAATTAGAAAGAAAGAAATTGGTTCTGAGTTTGTTTGTGGGTTCCACCATTGTTCTCCATTATTTATTTATTTCTTAGATTGATAATACAGTCATTATATATCATGATGAATTATCATAATTTTAATTATAAATTGTGAGATCTCAAATTCCTTAAGATATATAAATTATACCATCTCCTGCAATAAATATTGATGGAATACCTAAGTCAATGGTGTGACATATCCCACGAACATACTCAATATAATGCCATTTAATCCATTTATTGGATCAAATACATTGTATGAAGAGATAACCGATGAAGATAGGGAAAATAAATCAAATAAAATAATAGAAATATATTTGATTTCCAATTCTTGGGGGAAATTTTCCACACACATGCGTGAAACACATATCGACCTTAAACATAAAATAAACATTAAAAATTAATTCTAGAATAGATTGACCTTCCCTAGGAAAAGACTTCTGTCAGCCTCCCATTATTTGGATTAATTGGTCACAATGGTGGAATGAGAAATAATAGAAAAAAAAATAATGAGATAAGAAGGAGGGATTTAAACACATGAAATAACAAAAATAAAAGTAGAAGAATATGGGATATAGAGATATGGATGAAGGAAAAAATAAATTGAATGAAATATATATAACATATAGAGATATTGTAAAAATAATAAAAGAGGAAGAAATAAAAAAACAAATAAAAAGAATTAGAGGAAGAAGATGAGAGGAATATGGTTGAACACACATTATAAAAAGTTAATTATTTAAATTTAATAAAATAAATATACTTTAAAATTAAATTTAAAATAAAACTATTTTAAAAATAATTAAAATAAAATAAAAATTATAGGAGTACAAAAAATTAAATCCTGGGAAAACTCCTACATTTGGTGGACTCTATCCTCATGAATTTAAAATCCCATTGAGGCATTGGGATACCTCCTTCTATAGGAAAATAAGGTTACCTTGATATTTAAATTCAAATCATGTGGATAGTCAAATCTTCATAAAAATTGAATCCCCTAAGATCCACATGTGGGAAGATATTTGAAACACCCAGGGATCCTTAGAATTTTTATTTCATCATGGACTAAAATCTATTAGGGAAACAACATTTCACGTCATGTGTCGCTTTGGTGTAAGGTTCTCAAGGAATTCCTAAAGATAAGGCCAGGAAGTTACATAGAGATAGTCCATGTGGATCCAAAATGGTAGGAAGATATGTCTCATGTAATACGAACTTCATGGTGGCTAGATAGATCTTCATATTGGTCATCAGAGGATTCAGAGAGGATCCATGGTGGTGGGAGGCATAAAAAATTGGTGATGTCTTCAGAACAAGATTCCAGGGGGAGGCAGTATAGATTCTCAATGGTTACAGGTGGTGGTCAGTAACGTTAGGTGGAAAATATATTGTGGATATCATTGGCATGGTATGTCTAGGAGAAATGAGAAAAGTTTTAAAAATGTGAAGAATAATGATTATATCTCTATCCCACATCCAAAAGATAAGTTTACGGGGTGATGGTTTATAATGAATGTTATAGAATCATCATCCAAACATCCAACAATAGAGATGGGATCACATAAGACACTTCACACAAACGAGATGTGGGTCACACCATACACAACTCATCCAAGCCTTCATGCGCACTATGATTCCTACGATATTTCTCCCTTATGGTCCACCTATATGCATAGTCATGATGCCCGCCTGAACTCTTGTGGTATGGTCACCTTAATCTATCACTATTCTTTGATAGCCAATACTATTTGTGTAAGCTAAGTGTCATGCCAACATCTTGAGATTATGGTTTCCTTGGAAGGTATCATATTTTTTATACACTATAAATTTTATAATCTCTTAATTATATTTCAAAAAAATGTTAAAAAAAATTCCAAATTTCAGAAATCCGAGAAAATTAATTTATTTCAAATAATTCAAACTCTACATTCATAATTCCCCACATATCACTAGAAATGATTTTTATGGGTATATTCATTAAAAACTATTCAAAATATTTATAAAAATGTCCAAAATTTTCATGATATGAGTCTGTTAATTTTCTCCAGTCGATGGGAGGAATCCTTTAGGGTATGTTTTTGTTTTTTGCAAAATTTTTTATATGTTTTTAAATTTTTTTAAAAAATTATAAATAAAAAAACATATATTTATTTATGTTTAAATATATTTATTAGAATCAGATTTGGGTAAAACAATATTATGTAAGGGTAAACAAAATATTTTATTGGTTAAGGGTAAAATATAGTTATGTAAGAGTAAAACCATGTTACATAACACAAATATTCTGTTAAATAAGTGTAGTAAAGTAATGGGTAAACTAAAATTATGTAAGGGTAAAAACATTAATGATAAAATAAAGTTAATATTGGGTAAACTAAAGTTACGCAAGGTTAAAATAATGCTACATAAGGGTAAACAAATATGTAAGTGTAATAAAAGTTATTTAAGGGTAAACAAAAACTATCACATGTTACATAATGATAAATTAAATTTAAGTAATGGGAAAATGTTAAGTAAGGGTAACCTAAAGTTATGTATGGGTAAAATGAAGTTATGCATGGGTAAAAAAGGTGTATAAGGGTGAACAAATATTATGTAAGGGTAAAAAAAAAGTTAATTAATCATAAAAAAGTTATATAAGGGTATATAAAAAGATTTTCAAGTTATATAATGGTAAAACAAAGTTATGTTTGGGTAAAAAAAGTTATGTAAGGGTAAAGTAAAGTTAGGTAAGGGTAAAGTAATGTTATGTAAGGGTAATAAAAATTTATTTGAGGATAAATAGAACCTTTTAAATGTTATATTGGGATAAAATAAGGTAATGTAAGGGTTTAAAAATTTAGATAAAGGTCAACTAATATTATGTAATGGTAAATCAGTGTTAATTAACGGTAAAATAAAGTTATGTAAGGGTAAATGGAAGTTATTATAGGGTAATAAAATTATATGGGAAAAAAACGTTTTACAAGTTTATTAATAGAAAACAAATGTAACTAAGGGAAAAAAAGTTATGTAATGGTATAAAAATTTATGTAAGTGTAATCTAATGTTAAGAAAGGGTAAAATAAAGGTAGTAAATCATGAAACAATGTTATTTTAGGGTAAAAAATTTTACATGTTAAGAAAGGGTAAAATATAGTTAAATAAGGGTTAAAAAGTTAATTAAGTGTAAAATAATGTTATTCAAGGGTGAACTGGTGTTATGTAAGGGGAAAAAGTTAAGCATATGTAAATTAGAGCTATGTAGGTGTAAATAGAAGTTAATTATGGGTGAAAAAAGTTAAGTAAGGGTAAAAAGAAACATTTATAGGTTAATTTAGGGTAAAATAAATTTATGTAAGGGTAAATAGATGTTTTTTAATAGAAAAAATTTAAGGGTAAACCCATGTTATGTCAGGGTAAACTGAAACTTGTATAGGTTATGTAAGGGTAAACTAATGTTCAGTGAGGGTAAAAAAAGTTAGGTAATGGTAAACTAAATATATATATTGTTAAAATAAAGTTAAATAAGTTTAAAAAAAGTTTTGTATGGATAATCTAAATTTATGTAAGGGTAAAAAATGTTAAGTAAGGTTGAAAAATGATATTAAAGTGTAAACAAAAACTTGTACAGGCTGTGTAATAGTAAACTAATTTTATGTAAGGATAAAGAAATTAATTAATGGGTAAAAAGGTTACTTAAGGGAAAAAATGTTATATAAGGGTAAAACAATGTTAAGTTATCGAGGAATTGGTTTCTCTATATAAGATTTTGGAATATTCCTAGGAATATTTGTAGAGTTGGGCACTGAGACAGTGGGTGATCCCAAGGCCCGCTGATCCGAAAATTAATTTTATAAAAATATTCAACATATTTCTATTACACCTACATGATTTTCTTAAAAATAGGATTATATAATAAATGGAGTCTTATATTTAAAATCGGATACCACGTATGAATCAGGAACATGGATTTTACCCTATATGAGACCTAAAGTTCCTCAGCATGGGAAATTTGTATGGTGTAGCCGTTGGAGGGTGCATTGGATAAATTAATTAATTTAATTAATTTATTCAATAATACTAATCCTAAATGACTCACAAATGGAGACTCATATCAGTAACTTGAGATGACCATTTAGTTTTTAATGTGTTTTTCTCCTAGGTGTGATCTAAAGTTTCTCGTCGTGGGATATTCATATGAGACAACTATTAGTATGTGAATTTAGTTAAAATAAATAAATAATTTATTTATTTTATATTAAATTACCTAAAATTAATTCCTATATAAATAATAGACTATGGAAAATCTACAGGGTTAGCCTCATATCCATGGGATCTTTGAGAGGATCTTACACCCCTTCTCAATTTGCAGATTGGGACCAGATGATTATCAGTGATCAGATCCAGATGAAAAAAATAGGCAGCAGAGGTAGTATATAATATTCATCACCAATGGAGGTGTTCTTCATCAATGATTGATCTATAATCAATGTAGGACTCATCAGTTGGTATTTATTGTCCATTTGATTAAATTATTTAGAATATTGATCTTCTTTCTTCAATCTGTATCCTTTTGTAGCATTTTCATGTCCCAAAGTATTGAAAATATGATTTAATTCAGTTTTTTTCTAAACACGGGATCCTTGTTCATTATTGGCTAGACAGGAATGATTTGATTTTTTTGAAATATTTTTTATTGGTGATTTCACCCCACTTTTATTCATGTTATTCATTTTTTTATGAAAGGGTCATGAGTCAATATTTTTGAGGTGGGTTTGAGTGTGATCGAACCCTTGAATTCTTTGTAGCAGCATGGACAACATGCATATCAATAGTTTGGGTACAATTTGATATATAAGTGAGATGGTTTTTGTTGAATGGATTGATTTGGTCCCATGGGTGTGAGATTTGTGATAGGAGGTGGTTTGGTGTTGGATCAGTGAACCCTGTTTCTCGAATTAGTGCATGGTGTTGACGTATGGTGTGAAGGGATTGATTCCGAGAAAAGGTCATGAAAAGTGTCTACTAGGGAAGGATGATCAGCATTGATGTGTTGGTGGTCAGATTTGGTCAACATGATGATCATTAAATAACAATAATAACAATAAAAATAATAATAATCGTTATGGGTTTATACAAAATAATTAAAGGAAGATTTTTGTCATTATTATATTAAATAATAAAAATAATGGGGATAAAAAATGTATGAGAGTTTAATTAAATAAAATGGGTATAATTTAATGGTAGTTTCATTGATAATATTTTTCATAATATTAATGATAAGAGGAATTGGGTATAATTAATACAAATAATAATTTTAATTGAATAATTGGAAAAAAATTATTTGGGGTGTGAATACATGTGTAAAATGGTAAGGATTTAACGCCTATTTTAAGCCTACCATATAATATAAATATAATGGTATTACTATTATAATAAATGAATATTTGGAGTTGGGTATTAGGGGCACCACATGAAGTGTAGATTATGAGGAAGAGTTTCTCAGGCGTGACCCCCATTTGCCTTGGAGGTGAGGTTTAATAAAATAATAAAATTATAATAAAATAATTTATTTATTATTTTGGTTATCAAATAGTAATCCACCCATAAATTATTCATAGGGTGTCAGATTGATGATTCATCAATGACATCATGACCCTGAATTTAAAATAGTCATTTTAAGACCGATTTTGGATACCATTTTCAGACTCGTTCCTCAGGTCAACGAAACACCATAAATTATAAAAATTATTATTATTTGGGGATTTTGTATCAAACATATCTCTCTTATATGGTTTCAAAATGATGAGCCATCAATGATGGTGCAACCCTAAAATTAAGTTAGAAATTTCAAGACAAATTTTATGTATTAATTTTGGACTCATGGCTTGGTCCCACAAAGCATTGTTCATGCGTGAAGTCATTAAATGTGGATTTTTCACTGGGTGTCTGATTGAGGTAATTTCATAGTCAATCCAAAGAATTTTTCAATAAGGATAATAATGGTGTTATACCTTGGGCCATTTGGGGCTATTTTTAAGAGGCGTATTAGTGAAATTATGTTTTTTTACCTCAGACCGGCGACGAGCCTCGTGCATTCATTATGATTGTGGTAATGACACATTGTGTAGTAACATCATACATAGTATAGTGATACATGACTAGAAATATGTGTTTTAGGGAATACATGATGAGGAAGTAGAGTGGTATTGCACCCTATGTGGGTCCCTGTCATGCCATGTACCTCTTTTTGAAGAAAATTAAATGTTTCATATCACTTTTATTTGAAATCATATTTTGGCTTTTGAGTAGCCTATCTTGAGTGTTTTTTCAATTAGAAAGAAATTGTGCCCTCGGTTTTGAATTTTGATTTACTATATGAAATTTACCAAGTAAACCATATTAGGCGATGCTCAACAATGGTAGTGATCATGAAGAATCACAAAAGACCTTACCAGAATTACCCTCATATAGGACTAGTCAGTGGAGTTCCCCGATGATCCTTCTGAGTTACCCTCTAGTAGATCTATGTAGTGGAGTTCCTTGTTATTCTAATATTACTCTACCATATAACTTGGAAATGGATTTCCCTAAGGATATTTGAAATTTACCCTCCAGCAGGCCTAGTCAATAGGGATCCTATATGTTCTGGGCATACCCTCTAGTAGGTTTGGGTAGTGGAATTCCCTGAGGACCTTACCGTCCATACCCTCTTATAGTAATGGGATGTGTAGTTCCCCGAAGATCTTAATGAGTTACCCAAAATTATGGATGGGTAGTGGAATTCCTTAAAATTATGGGCTTTCCCTCTAACAGGTGTGGGCAGTGGCGTTCCTTGATGATCTTACTAGGAATAACCTCCAACAAGACTGGGTTGTGTAGTTTCCCTATGACATTTCCTGAGCAGTACCTTCTAGTAGGATGGGGTAGTGTAGTTCCTCGGTGACCTCAGAGTAGAACCCCCTGATACGATAGGGAATAGGTCCTTTACTTCGAGTTTGTTCCCACCTAGTTGTGTGGCAGAGTGATTAGGCATTGTTTGATGAATAATTGGACTCAAGGGAAATACCCCACCGAGACATGTTTAAGTGACAGGATAAAAACTAGGAGTTCAAGTCATTGCACCCTAAGGCAGATACAGTGAAGGTACAGTGATTGAGTTCATTTGACTTGTTAGTTTTCAGAAGATGTGGGGGATGTTGGGCATCAATGATGAATATTTTTTTTGTAACTATTAGAGAATCTTATTATATGGATGATCTGGGAGATTTAGATCCCCTTACTCTTTCATTTGGGATTATTTTACTAAGAATACATATATACATATACATTATTCTGTATCCACTCCTTGGACTTGGTTACTCTCCTAGGATAGGAGAAGATGTGTGGGGTATGCCATGTGATTTTTGTGCCTAGAGTGTTACAGTTTGAAATTTATACTCTATAGTTATAGGTATCAAAGAATCAACTAGGAGTTCATCACATCACCATATCAGGATCCTTATGCATGGATGAAATTAATTCCACTCTATTGGTTTGGGTTGAACTCTACTATTTCTATTATACCTTGTTCTATCTGATGTCTTTCTCTTATGTTTTATCTCTTAGTGCTCCCCCTCATCTTTTGGGGGTTGTACTAGGTATGTTTATACTCACCACTGCATGGGATTTGACCACATGTATCATTTATTATGAATCAATAGACAAGTTGACCATGAATATAGGGGATATTAGGGATACTAAGTGCCTAGACTGTGTATGGTTGTCATAGATTTGGATTCAGGAGTCGGGCTCTTCCAACTTTTTAACTTTCCAGTTATCTATCAAGTTGATTTACATTTATAGTTGGGTGTGTAATTCTCCCATTTAAATTTATCTTCACATTATCATTATTTTGTTCTATCCAGAGGTTCATGAATGATTGGATTAATTTATAGTAGTGTTGCATATTTTATTCATTTTCTCTACACTATTTCATTGAGTTGGTTGTGTGTGTGTATACATGTACTTAGTAAAATAACTCCCTGAGTTAGTTATGCATTAGGTACTTTTCGCCATCCCCGGCCTAAGGAGTCGAGCTTGGGGTAGTTGTGACTCGAGCCCCGTCTTGCATAGGGTCGTGACATAGTAGTATCAAAGAAATTTCATTTATTACTACATTGTTTGGAAATATATTCTTAAGAGGATTAGGTTCATTTTAGGGAAAAAATGACAAAGTTTCTTGAGTGTGGATAACAGGCTATGGAGTCTAGTGATGGTGCGGTGGCCAATGTATCCACTCATCAGGACACTGATTACCTTCATTTTGACTCAGCATGTTGAGACTTTTTTTGGATGGTTAAATGGAAATTCATCATATATAATTGAGTCTTTTACTATCCTTCTTGATCCAACTCCCCATTATTGTTGATATATATATATATATATATTCTCATATGACCGTGGTACTCCTTTATAACTTTCAATAAGCCTCTATAATGACAGCCATCTAGGTTACCATATACGGTTCGTGCTGATTACCCTATGAGTGACGAGGCCTTAGTTTAGGGACCATCCTATGATCCCCACCCTCCTCTAGGTTGGTACATACCAACAACTCTACCTATCGAGAAACAGATCACCCCAGAAGAGCAAGCTGAGGATGCATGAGGGCTTAGAGAACTCCAAAATTTCTAGTTCCAGAGGCCACTGAGGCTCCATCACAAGCCATACTGTCAGGCAGTAGATGATTGAATAGAGTCGGTGGTCCACATATTCTGTCTTTTCTAGACACAATTAGATCAGGTGGTTACACTGGAATCTATCCTTATTTCATGGAGTAGTTAATTATTGGTGGATCTTAGTTACTTTGGTGCACGATGAGCCTACACTCTCATGGGATGACTTAAAACTATTGTTATGTGAAGATTAATACCCCTTATATATATGCTAAGTCCATATCCATAATATTCCAGTGCTGATGTAGGGGGGATTGTTGTGGCCGAATACACAAAAATGTTTAAAGACCATATGCATTACTCCATTTCAATTATCCAGGATGGATACTTCAGAGAATAGAAGTTTGATTAGGGACTCTACCAAGAGATCCAATCCAGATTTTTTCCTTTATTCATCCTCAATTATGATGGGGGTACTATAGCATGAACTAGTGAAAAATATCTTTCTGATTGAGGGACACCAGATAGCTAGATCTAGCAGTGGGTGCCACAGTGTTGAGTCTTTGTAGGATCAAGCAGATGCTAGGCACAAGGATTTCAGATCATGAGGAATTCCCGTGATCATACTAAGGAACATGATATGAGGAATCATAGAGTTTTAGGGGAACCCAAATAGGGTAATTACTAAACATGGGATGGTCAGGGTCACATGGCATGGGGCAACCCTACCATACATGATGAGCAGTGCAAGAAGATAGTTCATATACCTCCATGATGGAGGCAACATCGTGATCAAGAATCCTCCAGGTATGGAAAGGGTTGTCCATAAGGAGGTGGAGTGGGAAGATGAGTATCAGGATATATGGGTGGTGTACATTTCTATGAGGTCCTACCACCACCACTAGGCAGCCCACATCAAGATCAATGGGCTAGAATCTAGGTCCACAGTCAACTGTAGGATTTGGGTGTCTATGATCGTGTATTGCACAAGATTATAATAGGTACATTATGTTTATCTTGTACTTTTTTCAATAGTAATTACCAGAAACTAAGTTAGGTAATCTTCACTTCGTGCTTATTTATTGTGGTTTAAACCAGGTTGACGTGGGGCATCTGTGTAACCCTATGTCGGTGTTGTTTGATGAAGCTACGAATGCATGAGGAAGAGGGGTTATTCCCCCACAGAAAAACATTTTTGAGATGAAAACAAAATCATGAGGGTGAGTATGTATGGAACAAAGAGGATATTATCAAAGTGTGGTGTATTATTCCCTCTAACTTATGCAGTCATGGTGAGGTTGTGTGATGGAGTATCAGGGTAGGTCATAGAATTTCCCATAGTGTTTTTCTACTTGACCCTTTTTTAATTTGATGCCACTAGTGAATGTGTTGGATTTTATTATTTTATGTTACTCTCTTTCAAATATAGGTGATGAAATAAGGGGTATGACACAATCTTTACATGTCTAGATTCTGATGGATGATGGGTCTACTCACGTTCCTTGTTTATTCATACCCTTGCATTATCAATTCTAGCCTTGACGCAGCGACATATAGTTATCACATATGGTTGTAGGAAATTTAGACCCCAAGAATAAAACTGTGTGTATCACTACCTTGAGTTGGAAGAAGTAGGCTTCTCCATGGGGATGTGGAGGCACTACCTTCAAGGGGGCATCTACTGTGTGGTCTTTTGTGGATAGATATACTTAGCAGTTTTTTCAGATCGATTTTTTAAATAGAATAATCATGCCCTTCTTTTTCAGGGATGAATGGTGATTTATGTCATGTTATGATAAGAGGTGATGAGGGAGTTTCACACATCTCCTTTGGTTATGTATCCCAGTATAGAGATGATGTCTAGAAAATCACAATGCAGGCCCTATATCCCCATATTTCTACTTAGTTTTTCTTTTTGAAGATGAAAATATTTGGAGAAGGGAATAATGCAGATTTATTGGGTTTTCCATGTAATACTTGGTAATATTCATAGGAATATTTTTGAAGTTAGGAAATCAGACAATGCGTGATCCTGATGCCCGGTGAGACCAAAAATAATTTTATAAATATATTAAATATATTTTTATTATGCACACATAGTTTTCCTAAAAAATTGGAATATCTCATAAATAGAGTCTTGGATTGGAAATTTGAGACCAAAGTTGAATCTAGAACATGGATTTCAACCAAAGTGTGACCTAAAGATAATCGTATCAAGATGTTTGGATTCAACAACCATTGGTGGTGATATTAAATATATAAATAAATTAAATTTATAGATTTAATAAACCTAAAACCAAATAACTCACAGACAGAGACTCAGATCAGAAATTTGATACCACCATTGTGTTCATAATGCGATTTTTTCCATAGGTCAGACTAGAATTTTGTCATCATGGGATGTTCAGATGAGAAAACATTGTTTCTGTGTGTTTAGTTAAAAATAATAAATAATTTATTTATGTTAAAATAAATTACCTAAAACACTTTCCTCTATAAATAAGTTACTATAGAAGATCTCCATGGTAAGCAGCATAACCCTTGGGTCATTGAAAGGATATTCAACCCCTTATCCATTAGTAGATTAAGAATGGACAACACCTGAAGATTAGAACAAGGTGAATTGATAGGTGGAATAGGTAGAAAATAATATTCATCACTATAAGAGATGTTCTTCACCAATGATCAATCCATCGTAGTGGTAGGACTCTTAAATTGGTGTTTTCCGCTGTTTTAATTAAATAATTTAGAATATCGATATTCATTCTTCGATGTGCACCCCTTTTCATCCTTTCCATGTTTCCAAGTACTGAAAATATACTTTATTTTAGTTTATTTCAAACCATAGGATCCCTATTATTTATCGACAAGCTAGGAATGATTGGACTCAATTCCTAAACCTTTTATATTAGTGATTTTCCCCCACCAATATTTTCATTCTTCATCATTAGACCACGTGGTCAGGAATCGACATTGTTGGGGGTGGTTTCGAGTGCTATTGAGCCCCTATATTCATTAAGGTAGCATGAAAAACATACAAATCAATGTTTTTGGGATGGTTTGACAAAGGATTGGTCTAGTGTTTGTTGAATGGATCGTTTTGGTACCATGGGTGTGAGGATTGTGATCAAGGGTGGTTCTCGATTGGATCTGTGATCCCTATTTCCCTGGTTGGTGCATGGCGATGACATTCGGTGTGACGAGATTGATTCTGTGTGAAGGTCATGCAAGAATTCTCATTGTATGGGATTCTCAACATTGATGTGAATGTTGTTATACATGGTCAATGTGGAAAGCATTAAATAATAATAATAAAAATAATAATAACCATAATAATATTGCTGATTGTATTATAAAAACTAATTAAATGAGGATTTTATTATTATTATTATATTAAATAATAATAATAATGGTGAAAAAATGTGTGTGGGAGTTTAATGAAATTAAATGGGTATGATTTAATGTGTGTTTTATTATTAATGTTTTTCATAATATTAATTATGTGATTAATTGAGTACAATTTATTCAAATAACAATTTAAATTGAATAATTGGAAAATGAATTGTTTGGAGTTTGAATACAAGTGTGAAGAGGGATCGATTTAACATATATATGAATCATATAATATAATATAATAATAAATTTATTATTATTATAATAATTTATTATGGAAAGTTGGTGGTAGGAGTGTAGTGTGAAGAAGAGATTGTGAAAAAGAGTATCCCAGGCATGACCCCCCCTAATTGGAATTGAGGTTTAATAAAATATAATAATAATAATAATAAAATAATGTTATTAATATTTTGGTTATCAAACATCAATCCCCTGGTAACTTCTTCATACAGTGTTAGATTGATGTGTCATCAGTGACAACATGACAAGGAAATTGAAATGATAATTTTAAGACTGATGTTGGATACATTTTGTGGACTCATTCCTCAGTTCAAAAAAACACCTAAAAATAATTTTTTATTATTATTGTAGGATTTTGTATTTGAAACATCTCCCTCATATGGTGTCAGAATTTTGAACCATCTATGATGATACGACCTTTAAATTAAGGTGGACATTTCAAAACCAATTTTGGGTATTTATTTTGGACTCGTGGCTCAGGCCTATGAAGCACCATTTGTGCCTGATGTAGTGAAATGCTACTTTTTCACTCAGTGTCTGATTGTTTCAAGTGTATAGTCTATCTCATAAATTTTTCCATGAGGATTGTAGTGGTTTTATCTCTTTTTCTATCTGAATCCATTTGAAGAGGCATATTAGTGAATGTATGTTTTTTCCACGGACTAATGACTAGCCTCGTGCATTCATCATGATTGTGTCTGAAACACTTTCTGTAGTACCATTACATGTTCGGTAGTGATACATGGCTAGAAATCCTTTTTCTAGAGAGGAAAAGCCTAGGAAGAAGAGCTGGGCCACACACCATATGGGTCCCCATCATTCCATGTACCTATTTTTGAGGAATCATCAATGTTCCAAATCTCTTTTGTTTGAACTCGGGTTTTAGCTTTCAAGTAGCCTATCCTACATTTTTTTTCTAATTAGACCATAATGGATCCCTCAATTGAGAATTTGGAGTTAAATGTAAAATTTTCTAGGAATGAAACCTTCTTAGGTGATGCACAATGATGGAAGTGATCATACCAAATCACCAGAGACCTTATTTGGATTACACACCTATAGGACTGGGCAACATTGTTCACCAATGATCTTTTCAAGATACCCTCTAGTAGGGTTGGGGTGTGGAGTTCCTCGATGTCTCGAGATTTCCCTCCAGTAGTATTCGGAAGTGGTGTTCCCTAAATATACTTATGATTTAACCTTATGTAGGGATAAGAAGTGGAGTTCCTTGACATTCTAGTGTTAACCTTCAGGAAGGCTGAGTAGTGGAATTCCCCAAGTTCTTTACTAAGCTTTGCCTCCAATTGGATTGGGCATTGGAGTTCCCTGATGATCATTCTGAATTACCCTCTAGCATCACTGGGCAGTGGAGTTCCTTATTGTTCCAAGAGTACCCCCTTGTAGGGATGGGTAGTGTCATTCCCTGATGATCTTACTAGGATTTCCCTCTTACAGGGATGGGTAGTGGAGTTCCCCGATTACCTTTCCTAAGTGGTACCCTCCAGTGGGACTGGACAATGGAATTACGTGGTGACTTTAGAACAGAACCCCCTTGAAGCACTAGGGAGTGGGTCCTCTACTTTGAGTTTTTTCCAACCCGAACATGAAACATAATGAAAACACATGACTTTACATAGCTTTGTAATCACAAAAATAGAGGAACATTTTCCCCACTAAGAAGTCTTTTTGTGATGCGACCAAATCCATGAGGGAATATTAGTGCCACCTAAAAAGGATAATATCATGGTTTTTTATTGATTTCCTTTTACTTGTATAATCTAAGAATATGTGAGTGACTCTAGGAATCAATTATGGATAATTATTTTTAGAATGGTTGGTGACTCTTCTTATCGAGCTAAGATGAGATATGGAGATCCCCTTAAATTATTATTTGGTATTCATTGACTGAGAATATATATATATATATATATTTATTTATATATCTTTTCTCCTCAATCAACTCCTTGGACTTGGTTACTCTTCTTTCAGGAGAGGAAAATACACATTGGGTATGCCATGTGATTTATGTTTCCAGATTGTCTTGGATGGAGGAGTCTACTCTTAGACTATAGGTATAGAAGACTCGATGAGGTGTTTATCTCATCAATGAGGTAGTCTCCTTGTTTATGGATGAGCTTTATTTCTCTCTATTTGTTTGGGTTGAGCAATACTCCTTCTTATGTACCTTGTTCTATTTTATATCATTCCCATCTATTGTATATCTTACTATTCCACCCTCAACATTTTGGGTGTACTATTAGGTGTTTTTATACTCACCCCTTCATGGTTTTTCCCATATGTGACTTTTCATATATAGACATTGGACAAGTTCACAGTTACTATATAGGAGCTTAGGGATTCTAGGATCTTAGACTATGTACGATGGTCCTAGCTTGGGATTCAAGAGCTAGGCTCTTCTAGATATTTACTATATAGTTTTCTAATAGTATGGGACACATTTCTAGTGGGGCATGTATTTGTCCCCTTTAATTTTAGTTTTACACTATCGTACTTTTTTACTATCTTGATTTTCATGAAATATTAGTTTACATTATTGAAGTTTTGCATCTTTTATTGTTTTCCTTTGAACTTTTTCATCAAGTACGTTTTGGGTGTGTGTATATATACTTAGGAAAAGGCCTCGCGAATTTAGTTAAGCATTAGGCTCTTGTCACTACCCCTCTAATTTGAAGGTGATCTTGAGGTTGTTTCGACTCAATCCCTAGACTGCGCCGGGTAGGGACATAAGTATAAAAAAAAATTTAATCATGGGGATAATAATGTTTAGTATAAATCAATGTTGTGTAATGGAAAACAATGTTGTTTAAGGGTAAATAGAAACATTCACAAGTTATATAAGGGTAAAATAAAGTATATTATGGGTAAAAAAAGTTAATTAATAGTAAACCAAAGTTATGTAAGGGTAAAATAAAGTTAATTAAGTGTATGACTATGTTATTTTAGGGTGACTAGGATCTTGTAAAGGTTATGTAAGGGTATTATAATGTTATGTATGGGTAAACTAATTTTAATTAAGAGAAAAAAATTATATATGTTAAGTAAGGTTAAACTTAATTTATATAAGGGTAAAAAAATTAAGGGTAAACTAAAGTTATGTAAGGTAAAAACAAAGTTAGTTAAGGGTAAAACAGTGTTATGTAAGTGTAAAATAAAGTTTATCGAGGGTAAAATAATTTATTTAATTAATTTAAATCACTTTTTAACTTTTATTATATAACTAGCCTCAAGGATGAATCACCAAGTGTTATATTCTCGCACTTTATACCCTTATATATTATAATATATAGGTTATCCTTTATTAGAACATAAAATAATTACTAAACAATTTAGTGTATTAAGATACATATCAAGTAGTGTCTCTGATGATATTCCAATTGATCCTCAAAATCCTCCTCCTCTATATGAAAAACATAAAATAGAGAGAATTTGATAAAAGGGGAAGTATACCACCAATCCAACAAATGATGTAGTTGATAAATTATAAGTTTTTAATTGTTACATTTCAAAAATATTACTATTTTGTAAATTTATCTGACTAATATTACATCTGAAAATGTTACTTCAGAATCCACTTAATAATAAAATGACATAAGGGGAATTTATCCCTAAGGGTAGGATGTATATTATTTAAAATTCATTAAGAAATTTGTAACACCTAGGCTGCCTCATTGGGTATAAGTAGGGTATCAGTATTAAAAAGGTTTTTCCTTGTTCCACAAGTGTGACATATATGGGGGAAGAATATATGGGATAAATAGATTATTTGGAGACTAATATACAACACATGGATGAGTTGATAGTGGATTGAATTAAATAATCAACCAAAGCTATGATTTCATAAGAGATATGATAGATGCAGCCTGTGTGGACTACCTACATGATCTCTTTCATTATTCATGCCTAACAATATAATGTCAGTTACATGATGGGGTTCCTCATTTACATATTGTAGTATACATAATTTTATATCATATAGAGGATTATGTATAAAATAAGCTTATGAATTTGGGTCAGGTAAGTGTATCAGTATATGATATTGTTCATCCAACTGATATGGTTTCACTTCCTGCACTAGAGGTGTCCACAGTTGGATTGTATTGGTCATTTTTTACTTTTTTGAGATAATCTTTTTTGTCAACAGACATATGAGGTATCCATTGATTTCAATATTTTATTTAACACTCAATTTTGAACTTATTATAATATTTTATTACACTTAACATAGACATGAGTATCTAAAATTGAAGGAACCACTAAAGATGAATTGAATCTTTTAGGTTCTAGCACCTCAGATATTCTTCAGGAAGCCGATTGGGTAACAACGTTATCACATGTCATTCTATATCTGATAATTATTATAATATTCTAATGGGTGATGATATATGTGGTAGATACTAAATATTAAATATTTTTTAAAACTAAATCATGAATGTTGTGAAGGGTTATCAGCTAAGTGTACTTTTGTTGCAGTTGTTTTCCACATAAATAAATTTTAATTGTTAATTTATTTCTATTTAGTAAATTTATATTGTATTTACTTAATTAATTAATTATTAAGTTATTTTTTTCCACACTCTTTGAACCCAATATGATTTAAATCTATTTATTGTTTTATATACCCAAAAGAAATTTAAATAGAGGCGAAATACTTGAACCAATAATCAAAAATTGTATATAAATATGAATGAAAAATACACATTCATTTTATGTCTTTTTTCATTCCTTGATTGGTAAGAACAAATAATTATGAACCAATACTAATTATACAATTATTAATGATTAATTTTTTACATTTTTTGGAAATTATTTGTTATGCATATTTTTTTCCAAAATAATGAAATACATATTGGTAATGCTCTTTACTAGGTGGTGTTTGAATAAGATTTAACATGTTGTTAAAGTAGGATGTTTTACTCTATTAATTTATTTTTTTAATATTAATTTTATCATTTTACATAATTTTTGATAATTAATATTTAAATTTACAACAATTCACTGATTTAGTTCAGTATGGATCACTATTCAATATTGCAACAAAAGAAAATTGAATATGTGAATGCTCCGGAATATAACATTTATATAAGTGATTATTTATTTTTTCATACATATCTAGTTTTTTATTTTTAAAATATTGTTTCATAAACACAGAGTCACCGTAAAAAATGGAATATTGAATGTGGATATTATATATTAAAATACATTTATGAGATAATCATGACCATAAAAATAATTTTTTTAAAAGGTTAGATTGATTATAACACTTATAATTTTCAAAAAATATGATATATTTTAAAATCATAACCCTTTATTTTGTAGTTTTTTTTTATTTTTCTTCATATACATTAAATTACATGAAACACCTTCAAAATTTATTTTCATAAAATTTTGTATTCTTTACTATTTTGAAGTTTGAGTTTCATTTAGATTAAGATTTGTAATTTTTTTATAAAATTTATCAATGTGTCTTATTACTATTATTCTATTTCATCTATTTTGTACTTATTTTTTCTTCATTTTGAGTTTGTATGAATGAGATTATGTAGGTTTTTAATATTTTTTAATCAAATTCAACTTTTAGTTTATGTTTTTTATAAAGAGGATGTGGAATTCTCCCATGACTTGGTTTCAACATTGGTTTTACAAAAAGAAAACTAGAAATCCTTCCATGAGGTATTTTCCCATATATTTTTTCAAAAAATAATGTTTAAAACCTTTTATATTTCAGCTTTTAAAAGGGTTTTCAACATCATTTTATAAAAACTGACGTGGAAATTGCCACTTTCAACATCACCAATACAAATGCCACCCTATTACCATTGTTAAATGGTAAAAAAACTGATGTTAATGTTATTTTTTCAAACTTTTCATCCTCTTATTAACCTTATATGTGGATTTACATACCTATTCATTGATATCAGAAAAATTTATGCTCAATTCATACCTTAAGAACCCACAAGGGGTTTTCTTATCTAAAATTCCTCTACTTTGGGACTCACTTATCTCATCTTCATCATTTATCACTATCGACCTACACTCTTTCTAATTAATGATAATTTCTTCATTTTTATTACTTTGGGATATTATTTCATTTTCACTATATTCTCTTTTTCTATCTATTAAATTATACAAAATTGTTTTTATTATTCTCATGGAAACACTTTTTATCCTAGATCTTCTTTTGAAATATTTTTATATAATATTATCTTTAATTTTTATAAACATTATACTATTATTATTTATTTTTCTACATATACCTTTCATATTTCTAATGTTTTTCATTGAAATGTTCAATACACTATTACAAAAAATCATTTCATGTCCTCTTTATAACTAATTTTAAATATATAGTCTACCTCTTCTAAATTTTTTCTAAAATTGTATTTATTTTATTTAATTTAAACTTCATTTATGTATATTACCTAAATTTCATTATTAATCACCTTATATTTCAATACTTTTTACATGATTGATCCTATTAGAGTGAATGTAAATCGGGTTAAGAATTCCCTTACAACCCATCACACAATCAATTTAAATAGCACATAAATTAAAAAGTAGAAGGTTAACCCAAAGAATGGAAATCGGGTTAAGAATTCCCTTAAAACAATGTGATCGGTCAAATCATATGACCAGAACATAATAAATATCAATTAGATCATTCAATAACATGAATATAAAGATAATCATGCTATTATATATATCAAATGACAGTACACATTTTCCGCATACAAGAAATAAGCGGTGAATGACTAAAATCTCACAAAAATGAATGTGAGAAGAGGAACCCCTTACAACTTTGTAAACAATTGATTTGTATGAACAAAAATTAATGATTGTAAAAATGATAAATTGAATATCATACAAATAAAGATATTCATGATATGAGACAAAAATGGGTAGTATACATACACCATACAAAGTAAAAATAGTTATTACGGAATATCTCACAAAAATGGAAGTTAGATGAAGATACCCTTACATTAATCTTTTCTTACTTCAAACCTGTTAAAACCTCTTGTATAATGGTTAAAAGAGTGTTATTAGTATTTTACAGAAACATTTTCATGTTTATAACATCTTATATGGTCATTTCATAACCTCATTTCATCCCTTGTTTGTTAGTATTTGGTTCCTTGCATTATTTTGGGTGATTTCTTTTGTGTTTTCCACAATCGGTTCATGATGAATCGTTCTTGTTGATTGGAAGTGAAACTCCAGAATTGGAATGGAGTAGTATTTACATATTTAAAGTACCATTAATGATACCATTTATCACTTTGATGCTTTATATGATGATGATTTATAAGTTAAAACATTAATTATGTTCGTTTAGATCATTTAAGTGGTTCTTTGATAATTACAATTTCATTTAGTCTTATAAGATTGAATCATGAGTAAAAAAGAATTACAGAACCTTATATGATTCATAAAACATATATTATAACCTGGTTCAACCATATAAATGGTTTCATGACCAGACTTGAAAGAATTAATGGAGATTGAAAATACATCGTCCACAATATCGGTAATTCGACACAAATGGACAATGTTTTTGGATTCTTTCAATAAGTGAGATAGGAGAGGAATAATGATTTGTAATTTTCCATAAAAATGAAAACATCCAGAATATAAATGATTCTGGAGATTTCATGCCTCTTGGATAAGAGGGGGTGAAGAACGAAGAGAAGGGAATCTTGAAATGAAGAAAACATACGAAATTTCTTACAAAAATTCGGCAGCCTAACGACGTCTCTTAAAATTTCATAAAAATAAGATTGATGAGAGGAATGGAATATCTCATCATTCATACAAAATTTGGACAGTAAGGGGAAATATTAAATGAAATATCCCAACAAAAGACAAAGGGAAAGGAAGAGAATAACATAAAATGGAAGGAATGAATGAAAATGAAAGAGGATGTTTACCTCTTGATCTCTTCTCCTTGAGATCCTTCTTAAGGGCTTTGATTTTGGTCTTTTGGTGAGACCAGAAGCTCTAGGACGTGGGGAAGAAGATTGAGGAGGGAATTTGGCCGAAATTAGACAATGATCAAGGCTTGAGATGTGTGGGAGGAAGAGGGGAGTGAGGGTGGTATTTATAGTGGAGGAGGGGAGGTATTTTAGATTATTTTAATCATTATTATAATATTTTTATCAAGACTATGAATAATCTCAAATCAAGTGGCCTTAATTAGTGAAAATATCAAGTGAGTTTGAAGCAAGTGGCCTTGAATCACTTATGATGTCATAAATAGTGCATTTTTACTGATAAATTGATTATACGGTATTTTACCGTATTTCACTATTCACCGAAAATTCAAGAGTTTCAGAAAAATACCAAAAATTTACCCCAACCATTTTTCGATGTGTAGAATTCCTAAATGAACTCCATTTTTCAAAAATAATTTTCTAAATATTATTAATTTAATTTTTAAATAAGGTCACAATTAATTCGAAAAATAACAATATTGAAGTGCAATTAGTTTTATGTGACATTGGAAAATTAATTAAGATCCCATTATCCTATTGCCATGGGAAAATAAAATAATATTATTATTTACTATTCATGAGGTCATATTACTATTCATATTAATATTCATAAGGGCATGTTACTATTCACCAAAAAAACAAGTTTGTTCCATCAGACTCTAAATAACATACTGAACACAATTGTAGATGACAGTTTCTTGAAATTAAAAACATAGAAGAAATAAAATTATTTTTAAAGGATACTTATAAATATATACCTTAAACAAAATTTCAAGCATTTTCAATTTATTTTTAGAAAACCTTGGGATGTTACATTATCCCCACCATCTTGAAATTGCATCCTCGCAATTTTATTTACTTATTAAACAAGTGAGGGTACCTTGATCAAGGTGTCCACTCGGTTTCATCATCATCTTGTTCATGTAGGTAGAAGTACCATGCATTACAACAATGATTTATAGATCCTTCAAAATCATTTGCTTCCTCCATCCAAATACACCTCGTACAACATGGGTCATATGGGTGTTCACAGAAAAATAGTTTTGGAAAATAATCATGTATGACATATAATTCCAAAACATCTGATAAAACATGATTTCTATAAAATAGTCGGACCAAAATTGAGTTGAAACTTTCTATTATTGGTCCTTTTAAAATACCATAAGTATGTGATGTGAGACTATAGATTAAAAGCAAATATAAATAGGTTGCACAAGGGTCTCCTTCCTCAGCACCATTTTTAAAATCATAATATGCTTCAAATTCTTGTGATAAGGTAAAATATTTGAAAATACCTTGATAATATTTACCTTTCTTGAAATTATGTGAATATTTTGAAAATAGTATTTTTCTAAAAACAACCCATGATCCACGATGATAACGAGGTATAGAGGAGGTGTTTGATATCTCAAAAAACTGCTTGCATGTGAGTTGTATGCTAGAAAAAGTTTCACAATCATCCGAAGATGACTTTGCAGTAATTATTGCAAGCATGTCGTCAGGAAGAGATAGGAATGTCGTTTGAGATCCTTCTCCTTCCATTCGTAACCGACTTTACTTGACCTGAAAAAAAAATTATAAAACAAGGATTTAACTGAAATAATAGATATAGGGACTAATCACGTGTCTCACAAGAACTCCTAATCCCTAAAGTTGTCTAAACTTCCCTCTCATACCAACTATAAGGACCCGCACTTATTTCATACATAATCTTGAATTTAATAAAGGAAACACTTCATTTTACATTGAGGATCTTTTCAAGTTTAGAGCTTTAGTGAATTAAGACAAAATATTCATAACATTACACATTGTTACATAGTGGGTACCATAAAATCAGTTTCCATTTTCCTCAGAATTTAAAACATTAAAACACAAAACAAGACTCCTTGACAATTCTTCAACATTTAACACGTCTTCCTTCCTTGTATTACTCATCATTAACCTGTGAAAAATCATTTAAAAACTTGGGATGATCACAAAAGCTCAGTAAGGTATGAAAAAGAAGGAAAAATCACATTTGTCCATGAATACACATGACATATGAAAACATTTTCAAAATACATGCTTTACACGCATAAAATCTTACTTTGTGTAACATGAGATTTACACAAGATCCACACAAACATAATTATAATCATAGAGGTATATTGGGTCATTACTTACATAATCTTGTAACCATCTTGGAAAACTTAAAATTTGTAACCCTCACGGCTACCTTACTTTGTGTAACCATCACAGTTACACTTGGAGTAACCATACGGACGACCTCTAGCTTACTCATACCCAATGCAATGGAGGGAAATATAGGACCCACCCTTCATCATAAACAATTCCCAATAACCAAAACATAATCATACAACATAAACAATAGCATAAAAAACATACCTTTTGAATCTTATAAAACAGAATTTTAAAAGAGGATTTTAGAAGAAAAGTCCCGTATAAACATCATGTACTTGAAGTGAGACTTAATAGAGTGAATGTAATATGTATATACTCTGTAAATACACATAATTAAACATAATATAAACAAAACCCATAACACAATCAATTTAAATAGCACATAAATTAAAAAGTAGAAGGTTAACGCAAAGAATGGAAATCAGGTTAAAAATTCCCTTACAACAATGTGATCAGTCAAATCATATGACCAGAACATAATAAATATCAATTGGATCATTGAATAACATGAATATAAAGATAATCATGCTATTATATATATCAAATGACAGTACACATTTTCCGCATACAAGAAATAAGCGGCGAATGACTAAAATCTCACAAAAATGAATGTAAGAAGAGGAACCCCTTACAACATTGTAAACAATTGATTTGTATGAACCAAAATTAATGATTGTCAAAATGATAAATTGAATATAATAAAAATAAAGATATTCATGATATGAGGCAAAAATGGGTAGTATACATACACAATACAAAGTAAAAATAGTGATTACGGAATATCTCACAAAAATGGAAGTGAGATGAAGAAACCCTTACCTTAATCTTGTCTTACTTAAAACTTGTTAAAACCTCCTGTATAATGGTTAAAAGAGTGTTATTAGTATTTTACAGAAACATTTTCATGTTTATAACATCTTATATGGTCATTTCATAACCTCATTTCATCCCTTGTTTGTTAGTATTTGGTTCCTTGCATTATTTTGGGTGAGTTCTTTTGTGATTTCCACAATCGGTTCATGATGAATCGTTCTTGTTGATTGGAAGTGAAACTCCAGAATTGGAATGGAGTAGTATTTACATATTTAATGTACCATATATGATACCATTTATCACTTTGATGCTTTATATGATGATGATTTATAAGTTAAAACATTAATTATGTTCGTTTAGATCATATAAGTGGTTCTTTGATAATTACAATTTCATTTTGTCTTATAAGTTTGAATCATGAGTACAAAAGAATTCCAGAACCTTATATGATTCATAAAACATATATTATAACCTGGTTCAACCATATAAATGGTTTCATGACCATACTTGAAAGAATTAATGGATATTGAAAATACATCGTCCACAATATCGGTAATTCGACACAAATGGACAATGTTTTTTGATTCTTTCAATAAGTGAGGGAGGAGAGGAATAATGATTTGTAATTTTCCATAAACATGAAAACATCCAGAATATACATTATTCTGGAGATTTCATGCCTCTTGGAAAAGAGGGGGTGAATAACGAAGAGATGGGAATCTTGAAATGAAGAAAACATGAGAAATTTCTTACAAAAATTCGGCAGCCTAACAGCGTCTCTTAAAATTTCATAAAAATAATATTTATGAGAGGAATGGAATATCTCATCATTCATACAAAATTTGGACCGTAAGAGGAAATATTAAATGAAATATCCCAACAAAAGACAAAGGGAAAGGAAGATAATAACATAAAATGGAAGGAAAGAATGAAAACGAAAGAGGATGTTTACCTCTTGATCTCTTCTCCTTGAGATCCTTCTTAAGGGCTTTGATTTTGGTCTTTTGGTGAGACCAGAAGCTCTAGGACGTGGGGAAGAAGATTTAGGTAGGCATTTGGCAGAAATTAGACAATGCTCAAGGCTTGAGAGGTGTGGGAGGAAGAGGGGAGTGAGGATGGTATTTATAGTGGAGGAGGGGAGGTATTTTAGATTATTTTAATCATTATTATAATATTTTTATCAAGACTATGAATAGTCTCAAATCAAGTGGCCTTAATTAGTGAAAATATAAAGTTAGTTCGAAGCAAGTGGCCTTGCATCACTTATGATGTCATAAATAGTGCATTTTTACTGATAAATTGATTATACGGTATTTTACCGTATTTCACTATTCACCAAAAATTCAAGAGTTTCAGAAAAATACCAAAAATTTAACCCAACCATTTTTCGATGTGTACAATTCAAAAATGAACTCCATTTTTCAAAAATAATTTTCTAAATATTATTAATTTAATTTTTAAATAAGGTCACAGTTAATTCGAAAAATAACAATATTGAAGTGCAACTCGTTTTATGTGACATTGGAAAATTAATTAAGATCACATTATCCTATTTCCATGGGAAAATAAAATAATATTATTATTTACTATTAATGAGGTCATATTACTCTTCATATTACTATTCATAAGGGCATGTTACTATTCACCAAAAAACAAGTTTGTTCCATCAGACTCTAAATAACATACTGAACACAATTGTAGATGACAGTTTCTTGAAATTCAAAACATAGAAGAAATAAAATTATGTTTAAAGGATACTTATAAATATATACCTTAAACAAAATTTCAATAATTTTCAATTTATTTTTAGAAAACCTTGGGATGTTACACTCTCACTAGCCACTGGTAGAAATGCCCAGCAAAAGCACTACAGATGACCCATCTTGCCGCAAGCTCGGCACTCCACTGGGTCTTGTGGACACTGAGGTCTCTTGTGCCACTTCTTACCACACTGGTAGCACCTGACCTAGCCACCTGAAACATCCTTCTGGCTGGTACTTCCACCCTTAGAGAAGTCTATCTGTCTCTTCCTCTTACCAATAGAAATAGTACCAGAAACTGGTGTTGAACTTCCCTGGCACACACCACTAGCTTCCTGCAGGTTCCTCTCAGTAATCAGCGCCTGATTCACAATAGAATGTACTGAAGGCAACCTGAAAACATTCACCAGTGCATGGATGTCATACCAAAGACCATCCTCAAAGAGAGTGGCCCTCAACATCTCATCACCCACCAAAACAGGTGAAAAACGCTGATGCTCGGTGAAACGAGTAGAATAATCCATCAACGACATATCACCCGGATACAGATTCATGAACTCTCAAGTTCTATCTTCCCTCAAAAACCATGGAAAGAAGAAGTCATAGAAGACAACCAGGAAATATTCCCACACCATGTCTCTGTGATGCTCCATCTGGGTGGCAACATCCCACCACCTCTTGGCGGAATCACGCAGCATTTAAGTCGTGAGCTTGACCCTCCACCCTAGATGCGTCTCTAAATGCTCGAAAATAGTCTGCATCAATCCTAGCCAAGACTTCGAAGCCTGTGGTCCTCCATCCCCTAAAAACGTAGGCGGATGCTGCTGTTGGAAGATATGTGTCAGCTTGGCCATAGATGTGGCAGCCGACGGTGCTCCCTGAAAGGTCTGCAAGAACAGCTTAAAGCCTTCACGGAACTGCGCACCCACGCCTGTGTCCAGTTTAATGGCTGGTGCCGCATCTGGCTCTACTGGAGGATCCACTGGTAGCCCATGTCCTACCATCTTTGGAGTATAATCGTCGCCACTCTCCTGGAGAACAACGTGCGGTCGTCTCGGCGGCATGACACTACAAGGCCAAATACACACCTTAGAACAATATTAACAGCAATAGAAAAAGAAGAAACCCAAAAGGGTAATGGAGGGAGAAATCATTTCAAGAACTACATGGCGTGTATAGTGACTACACGATGTGTAATTGACTTCACTTTCCCTGCCCGGGTCCTTCTATATGGTTGAGCAACACATATCCCATTTGAACAAAACTACACGGCGTGTATATAATCCACACGGAGTGTATGTTGTAATTTTCCAACTGCCCGTGTCGGTTGTGACACAGTCGACTACTTGGCTTGAACTACACGGCGTGTTACACCTGGAGACAATACTACACGGCCTGTCCCACAGGTACACGACGTGTACTAGACGAGCTCTGCCGACCCGTGTTGTTAGTTACACGGCTGGACACATGTCTCACACTACACGGAGTGTTCGATACACACACGGCGTGTACACGAAAACATTACACCGACCCATGTTTTTAGTTACACAGTCGGGTCCCCAGGTCAGACTACACAGCGTGTTCCATAATGAACACGGTGTGTATGTCATAAGGTCTCCTTCATCCGTGTTTTTTAGTTACACGGGCAGACACTGGGTCAAAACTACACAGCGTGTACATCAGGTACACGGCATCTTCTCCCCATGCTCTTCCTTCCCTGTGTCGCTGCCCACATGGTTTGTGACACGGGAAGAAGCTACACAGCATGTATTCAGGGTACACGACGTGTACTCAAATAGTTTTCTTTCCTTCCAGAACAGAAGAACATACACGGCGTGTTTAAGGTACTACATGATGTGTTTACTGGGTTTCCGGACAGTATGCCTCAAAAACTTTTTCAGAACCCAGAAAATACTAAAAAACAACACCTAAGTGTCAAATCTTGATCTATGAGGGCTCATACTCCCCGCGAATCAATTTTTGGAATCTTATATGTCTTTTAACCAGATAAACAGCCAATGATCGACCAAATTTCAGTTAATGAGGGCCCATACTCCCCAAAAACCAATGTCTGGCGTCAATTTTATAAACATGCTCACACAATAATACCCTATCAAACATCAGGTATCTATCAAAGAAACTATCACAACAGCATGCTTTTACTAGCACAACATCTATCACAACAACATGCAATTTATAATGCTCTTATGTGGCATGGAACTATGCAAGAAATGCGATTTCTAGCATGTGCCTAAATGATTACTGAGATGGCATACCCTCACCTCATTAGGTTACAACTAAATAGAACCCATGGATAAAATATAAACAACACAATCACAAGTGTGTCACCCTTCGGTGAAAATCAATTTAACTGTAAATTTTCAAAATCAGGAAAATTACAACACGAGGTAAATTGGATTTTCCCTATACACGGGTTAGCTACGCCCAGGCACAACTTATTACCAACTACCATTCTAGTTCTATCCCTGAATAAGGAACCAAATAGTAAGTGAATGAAAAGAACCTACCTATGATACCACTTTATAACATCCCAATTCCGAGTGCCACTCAACGGGTCCCCCGAACCCGGTTCGCCACATAACCTGAAGCGCATTTCCCCAAATGCCAGAGGCTGCCGACTAGCAGCGAGAGCATAGGTCTGATAGTGGGGAAACTATTCCCTCATTTGTCAAAGTGTATTGCATCGGAATATAATATAACATACAACAACAGCGAAAGCTGTAATAGTATATAAAACTGAAATAGATAACTGATAAAAAAAAGGGAAACCAACAGTCAAATATATATGAAGATGCAGCATGTCACTATTCTATAAAACAGCTAGAACATGTTACACTACAATAAAATACATTAAAAATGAAGTAAAAGTACATAAATTCAAAATAGAATAGCCAGTGGCATCGCCAGCCAATGCTCGGTCCCATGCTCTCATATACCCCAACAATAATCAAGTACCTGTATAGGGACCCTTGCCCTTATCTGCACCTGCTGAATCGTAATCTATTTGGTTCGAAAAGCATGACCCAAACAGGGTGTGAGAAATATATCTTTGTAAGAACCCACCAAAGGCACGTGCCCAACTATGTGAAAATATGCAACAATAGTTTGCAGAAGTAAAATGCAATAAACTAAGCAGCACTCAAAAGTAACTAACTTACCAGTTATATTTCCATTTTATTATTATTTTAATCCATTTCATATAAGAAAACACCACAATGAATATCTAAGTAAACATTCAGTGTCCAAAGACACTCAACCCTCACCCTCAGGTAATCAGGAACATAACTCGCAGGTACTTGACCACATGTAGAATGGATTTTTCCCTAATGCGTACGTAGTGTCGCCCTCAGGCACAGATTCTATTGACCACAGGCACGGAAGAAGTTGACGTCATGCTAAGAGAATGTTTCCCTCAGGCTAATACATAATTCCCTCAGGCTATAGTAAAACACTGCCCTGAGGCACAAGTAACCGGGCCATGCCCAACATGTAAATAATATGATCACATACAATTCCTCTCAAGGAAAAAGTAGTGCAGAAAATAATAAGGCATACCCTCAGGTATCTTGGCCAAACGGATAAACAGAGAAACGCACCCCTGGGGTGGTCCTGGATCCAAGCAGCGATCCCAAACAACATTTTAATATCATATTTAATTACTTATATAATTCTAGGTATTTAAACAGCTACGGACTTAGCCACACGACACCCCAATATTTTTTCGTGGCATAATAATTCACACAAACGCACAACAGTTGGAAAATTAACACCAAGCCACCTACCTTAAATTCCAACGAACGATATACGTGAACGTTGATTCCAGAAACAACCAAGAATGATGTAGATCTGATGTAGATGAAAAATCTCATCAACATAAATAACTTATTTATGGAAAATAATTGGTATGAACTACTCCAGGAGAAGGGAGAACTCACCCATGTGGTTCCAGGGGGATCGACTGTGCTGAAAATGGATTCTCGACATGCTCTCGGTGGATCCTCGAAGATTCGGCCATCCCTCTCGAGCTCCTGTCCGGTTCTAAGCCTTCCCTGTGAACAGGGGAGGATACTGCCCATTTTAATAGAAAAAAACATAGTACACGACATTTATTTCTAGGTACATGGCGTGTACTTCCCATTTTTTAAACTATTCCTCTGGCGGCTTCCCACCAGTGTGGCACTGTTCACATGCCGACATGACAACACAGCGTGTCTGCATGAGTACACGACGTGTTCTATCACACAGCTGGCCACCACCTTACTATTCGCCTGCCGACTGACTACACGGCATATAGTCGGTTCCTACACCATTCATCGCTGACACGGCCACACGCCCCGTGTACTCATCCCACATGGCCAAAAGTACATGGCATGTGAAATAGTACATGGCGTGTACTTCCAAAATTGTGGATTTTTTCTTCATTTTTTATAATTTCTCAAAAAAATTTAAGGAAAAGAGAAAAGAAGAAATCTGTACCTCAAAAGTAAGAACCAGATTCTTACTATTATAGATCAACTGAACATTGTTCAAGGATACCTTTTCCCCTGATTCTTATACTCTAGTGTGCAACAGTGCATAAATAACTATCAAATTTCACTCTTCTGATGATTCTTTCACTAACTCAGTTGAAATCTTCTTCCTCAACACATCTTTTATGACATTAAATTTCTCTACAGTATAGGCGATGTTGAAATTGAAAGGCTTTACGTATTCCACCCAACACCACCGACTGAGATTCAAATATTTTTGGAAGAGGATATAACTCAATATCTTGTGGTCTGAATACAAGGTAAACCATTCTTGATAAAGTTAGTGGTGTGGAATAAATTTGACATAGGTTACCTCATCATTCTAATTAATTTTTAATTATTTTATTAATTATTTATTCACTTTTTACTATGTATTAATACTTTTTTTATTTTATAAATAAATATATAAATTAATAAGTTTTTATAAATAATTATGAAAATTTTATCTTTTAAAATAATTAATTTAGTTTTATTTTTTATATATTCTAATAAATTTTTAATTAGTTTAGTAGCTTTAATGTTCATCATTTCTTTTCCCTTATGAGATTTTTATTAATTAATAAATTATTTATTTTTTATTTTCTCTTAAATAACTTAGTTTTAAATTTAACTTTTCATCTTTTATATCAAAATAAAATAATTTTATTAATTATTTTAATCTTATTATTATATGGATTTTAAAAATATATATCCTTTTAATATTATTTAATAATTCTTTT
Source organism: Viscum album (assembly GCA_963277665.1). NCBI lineage: Eukaryota > Viridiplantae > Streptophyta > Magnoliopsida > Santalales > Viscaceae > Viscum > Viscum album. The sequence goes on from OY728127.1 coordinate 1,174,917,987, forward strand.
TATATCCTACCACTTTTTCATTCCCTTTACTATTTCACCTCATTACTTTTCCACTTTTCTTCCCATTATAGTGGCACCGTCACTCTCCCACAGCAAACCCCCCGTTGCACCATTTCTCTTCCATCGCAGATCTGGATCTACCCAGATTTGAAGTTGTTGTGCTGCTGATTGTGGAGGAAAGACAGTGGTGACTTGCTTCGTGGGGAAGGGAGATGAGCCATTCCGCCGTTGTCGGACGAGTGAAGCCGCCAGCCGAGATTCACCTACACCACGTTTGAACCGAGCCAAGGAGAGTTGGTCGGCCTCTTGGGGTTGAAATCGTACCCCCAAGGGCAGCGCCGTTGGAGAAGATGACTAGGGGTACATTATAAAAAATTAGAAAACAAATAATAATTAAAAGATAATAAGAATAATTATAAATAAATAATGATAATAATAATTAAATATGTTATAAATTTACTAATTAATAAAAATACATAAATCTAAAATATTAATTTTAGCTATTGGACTAAAATAAACTAATAAAAAAATTTAAATAAATATTTAAATTATAATTTAACTTTTTTTTAAATAAAATAATTTTAGTGAATAAAGTAAAATAATTAATTCAACTCAAAAATATAATAATGATATAATAATTAATTACTAAAAATATTAATTTAATAAAACAATAAAATAAATAAATAAATATTAGTTTATAATCTTATAATCTTATATAATTATAAATTATAAACATAATAAATTAATTAAATAAAATAAAAAATATTTAAATTAAACAATAAGTTATAAATTAATAAAATTTAGTAAATAATTAAAATATATATTTTTAATTAAGTTATAAAAATATTAACTTAATTAATTTAGAATAAATATTATTAATTAAGAAAATACTTTAGTAAAATTAAATAATTTTCAATTATAATAATAATGAATAAATTTATAACAAATGATCGTTAAACAAAATGAAAGAAAAATTTAATCGTAAATTAACAAATTAAATGATTTTTTAGTATCAAAGATTAAAATTTTATATTAACATGAAAACTAAATCTCTATTTTTTTGTACAGATTCTTGCAGATTCTTAAACACATGCAGGTGCATTCAGCTAACTCACCGGGAGTTAGATACAAGGTAAAAACTAAAGAAACATGTGATTCACGAAAAAACGCACATGTGTAGTGTGCATCAAAGAAACAAGACTATGTCGGTGGAAATAGTTGGTGACCGTACATCATTAGACAAATGTATAACAGAGTAATAGTGGGAATTCACAGGGGATGCTCATTCGAGAATTCCACAATAACACATTTTGAGCAGATTCTATCGAGAGACACCAAGAGCAGTTGTGGAGACATGGAGGTGAAGGAGCCCAAGAGTAGAGTATTTCACTTGATCTATGATCCTTAGTCTTTCTTACTAGGTATGTTAGTTCATCTTTTTTTTCTATAGTTTATCATTTCGTTAGCTTAAGACATAGTTTCTTTGTCAATTTTTTACTCATTATTGTTGGGTAACAAAAAAAACTAAACATAAATTCAGGTATCCCTACTACTGAAAACAATGTTGTTTGTTTTCAATAAACCATAGAATTAATCACCTACCATCCGTTGGGTTTGACCATTCCCTATATACTAGTATAGGTTAATAAATTAAATTTTTAGGGTTGTGACAACCCCAACCCCATCAAAATTTGGCATTATTGCTGGGGAAGGCACCCGCAGAGTGTTTAAGGTTTGAAAAAAAAAAGAAAAAAATCAATATAGAAAAACAGAAAAAACTCATATAAAATATATTGAAAAAAAATCTTTGAACATTTGCTGCTTTTTTTGCCTGTTTAATCTATGTTTGAAATTTCATGTCTGTTTAATCTGATCCTTTAAAACTGATTAATGAAATTGAGGGTTAAAATTATTACACCGATCCTTATTGGTTAGGTTGTGGCTGTTATGGGCACATTTCCTGGAAGTGTGTCTATAACTAGCCACTGCAGACTTCTTACTTTGAAGAAATTGAACAAAACCATGAGCCGAGTCCTGACATCTTAGAAAAGTGTGGCCAGATTTTATCAAAGCTAGATGTTAGGGATTATGTTTGGAACACCAGGTTAAATCAAACCAATGAAATTAAAATTGAAAATTCTCAAGGGAAAGATCAAATACTGAAAAAATTAGAAAACATGACCTTAGAATTACATGTAAGATTTAATGAATAGGAAGAAGTTGAAATGAGTAAAAAAGAAAATGTTTATAAAATATTTTAAAATTGGTTTAAAGAGGAAAGTGATTCTGAAACTAGGCAACAACATTTTTTTCTAAAAAATCTAAACATGATGAACCATATATAGAAATAACTAACTCACTAAATCAATAAAATAACAATGAAGATCCCAAAAAGTGCATAATTGACGATGAGTTGGAACATTTTGAAAATGAACTAAAAAAAATTGAAAAGGAATTCTCAGTTCTCTTCATGATTCCTTCTATGGAGAAATATATTTGTTTTAAAAGATTTGAAAATAAATTCAACCAAGTAAAAGAGAATCTTGACAATGAGAACATGAATGTTAAAAATTATTCACCAAACATATCTAAAATCTTATGTAATGAAACTGAACTAGAAATGGGAACTATGTTGGAAGAGAACAATAAACTGGAAAACATGGAATCTGAAATTTTTGAGCTTGTGTTGAAAACCACATTTCTATGCTTTGAAATTGTAAACCCAATAATTTTTGAAATGATGATTGATAATGAAGTTTAAGTAGTTTGTTTTGATGAAATGTTGATTGATGAACTTTCATTTCCTTCTTTACATAGTAATCACTTTTCTGAGACATTTCACATTGAAATGGAAAATACTGTTCACCATCCTGGGGATAATTTTTTGAATTTGAGCCATCTCGACAATAAAGTTATTGAATATAAATTGAACAAGTATTCCCCTAAAATTTTCTTGGAATAGTAAAAATTAACAGATATTGAATTTGAATTTTTTGTCTGTGAACGTAATGGATAATATTAATAAACAATTGATCATTCATGTAGAATTGATTTTTGAAAAGAAGAAGTTTTTTATTTATTGTTTTTTGGTGTGGAAAAATTGGAAGAGTTTTATATCATGTAAAATCCGATTCTACTAATGGTCAAATAAATTATCTTCCTTGTTTTCACTACAAACATCAATTGTGTTGAGTGAAAAACATTTTCTTCGGACTAAGAGTGAATTGGAAGTGGTGCCAATTTTGTTTGATAATTTTGAAAATGCACTTAATTATATGGTTAAACTTCTTCATAAACCTACTAGGAAAAATCAGCCCCTAGCACCCATGATCATTATTTTTCATTGAATAAGCATAAGCTGTAAAACATTGGATTCAATGAAATTCCTTTATAAGCACTCATTTCACTATTATGCCTTCCAAAAAATATAAATGTTGTCAAATCTGATCTTTTACTAGAAGTGGACATCACACTTTCGTAGAATGATTTAAATGATCAAATTTTTTTCCTAATCTTGAATTTTTCTTGGTATAGCTTGAGGGAGTTAATTAAATTCCACATGAATTTAGATATATTTAAAATAATAAAACGAATTTGGTTTATAAACCTGTTGCTCAACCTGGAGACTCCCTCAAGAAGTTCGTTAATGTTAAATGGTGTTTCTCAAGAATATTAGTTAGTTTTAAGGGAGCCAGGTTATCCCTTAGTTTTCTTGATTCCCATAAACGTCATTTATCTGTTAAAAACATTTGGAAAAAACGTATGTGGTGGTTTATATTAAGGAAACCACATCCACTTAGTGATTATGGTTAGTTCTAGGTGAGTCCAGCTGGGGACTATAAATCTAGTGCTGCATGAGAGGAAACCCATGGTTTTTCTTTTTTATTTTAATAATATTTCTTTTGTAACTAAATAAAGTATAAATAATGACTTAAATATAAGTTCTTCTTGAGATTGAACCCATTGTTTATGCTTGTTTTGAATTTTTTCTTGTTTTTCAATGAATAAACTGCTGCTATGCTATCTTTTGACCTCTCTGTTTCTACGGGATTTGTCTTTGATCTTGCTGGATCTTGATATGTAGGTTTCTACTATTTCGTGCCACTAGAGGATTTGAATTCCCATGCAGGATCTGTATTTGTAAATCACTTTTCATGAAATTACTTTCTATTAACTTATATATTCATTTTCGTCTCCTATTTACTAAAATATCTTCTCCATGTTTTTCTTGTCTTAAAAATTCTACATATGCCAAAAATATTCTTCTACTTATGATGGAGTGTTAAATAAAATTCTACATGTTCCTCCATGTTGAAATATTGAGTTTCATTTTTATTAAAATCATTCCATTGTGTGAAGCTAAGTGGGGGGGTACATCCAGAGCGATTGTTTTAGTTTAGAATCAGCTTGTATCTATAGGGTGTTTAGCACACCTTTTTCTACTATAATGAAAATATGTTTGATCCAAAAAAAATTGAACGCTCTTTCACCCTTTTCATTATGCACTTACATGACTCACATGAAACTATTTTAACTATATTGAAAACCATTGATACTGTATTAAATAGTGATGGGTGTACTTGTTTGATAACTTGTTGTAATATAAATAGTTTTTATGGAAATAATTATTTTTTATTATCATTAAGACCCTTTGAACATTTCATTAATCTACTTAAATGAAAATATTTTTTGAGTCTTAACTTTTAAATTTTTCTTATACACATTATAATTCAACTTTGGAGACAATGATGGGTTTTAAGTGTGGGGAGGGGTTCAATTCATAATTGTCCTAAATTGTGCCTCAATGTAAGCCCATCAATTCCCACTTCTACTTCAATTTCATTTGAAAAAAATGATAACTTTTTTAAAATTATTACACAATCTAAGGCTTCACACCGTACTCCAGGTTTGTTTTTTCTAGGGATAATACCTTTCTGGACAATAAGATTTTCTTTGATATTGAATCTTATGAGGATGAATGATTAGGGAGTGATTTTGTATAGCAATTTTTTTGGAATTTTTGGTTGATGAAATACTTTATTTGAGAGTGATTTAAGATTCTGGTTAGTGGAATTGAGAACAGAGCTTTAATAACTGGAAGTTCAAACTAAATCCTATAGGAAACAATTTTTTATTTATTAAAGGTAATAACCTTAGTGAGCCAGTTTGAATGAGTTTTATATCGAAATTTTGAAACTGGAGTAGTTTGGGAATTTGGGATCCCCCGGTGAATCTCTAAGACCCTACGGACTGGGTGTGTTTCTGTAAACTAAAATACCTCTATAAACTATAAATAAGTGCATATGCATAGTGGTTAGTACATGTTACATCAATTGGAAAAAATTAAATAAAGTGTCCAGTGTTAAAAATGAGTTCATTAAGGAGAGGGGGATGATGAATGCCAAATGAAGAAGGGGACAATTGGTTTATATGGGAATTATTTAGGTTTTATAAATATGGTGATTCAAAAAAAATGTAACATAAGTGAATGTTAAAATTAAAAAGTTCCTCTCATTATGTTTTTAATTCCACTAATTTATAACCTTTTATCACTCCTAAATTTAGATCATAGAATTTAATGGAGTAAGCCATTAGGCAGTTTAATATATAATGCAGGACATCCTCATTAGTGGATAATTCATCACCCTTTTGATTACCATTAAGAGCTTGAAATTTAGAATGAATTGATTTTAACATATATTTTAAAGCCTAATTAATGTTCATTCCATAGTTTCAAAGTTGATTGACATGTTCTATTTTTAGTTGATTATTAAACACACTTCTTTTTTTCAAAGAAAATAAAGCATGAGATCATTTGAGGACAAAAAAATTTATGTGTGGGGGAATTTGATGTGGCCTAACTTTGACACAGTTTCCCACATCTTTTTAAGTAATTTTTAAATATTTTATTAATTATTTATGCACTTATTAATACATATTAATACTTTAATATTTTTTAAAATAAATTTATTAATTAATCAATTTTTATTAATAATTATGTAAATTTTATCTTTTTAATTAATTAATATAGTTATACTTTTTTTATATAGTCTAATAAATATTCAATTAGTTTAGTGGCTTTGATCTTCTTCATTTTTATCCACTATTATTTTTTTAATAATTAATCAATTATTTCTTTATTTTCACTTAAATAACTTAGTATTTAATTTATACTTTCTTCTTTTATATCTTAATAACAATATTTAATAAATTATTTTAATCTAATTATTAGATAGATTTTAATAATTTATATCCTTTTAATATAATTGGAAAATTATTTTTATTTAATAACTTTATTATAATGTTTTTATAATTAAGTATTGTATTTTTTCCCATTCATTTAATTATTCTGAGAATTAATTCAATTTTTATTTAGTTTTACATTATTTAATTATTTTACATTATTTAATTTGTTCCCAACAAATTTTTTAAATTTCATTAAATTTTATTTAATAAAATTTATTAAATGTATATTAATTTTTACTTGGTGACTTTTATAAAACATTATTGATTTTAATCAGTACTTTTAATTGCTCATTTAGTTTAAATTTTATTTCTTATTATTAATTAAACAATTAATTTTTATTGGGTTTTTTTCTTAAATTTTTTTTCGTTAATTTCTAATTTTAGTTCTGTCTGTTTTAGAGTGCATCATGAAACAGGTTGCTGTTTAACATGATTTCGTTTACTATTTTTCCTTTTCCACCATCTCACATAGTGTGTGACCATTCCACCTGTTTGCTATGTCACCGTAACATCTCCTACCAACATTCCATTCCCTTTACTATTTCACCTCATTACTTTTCTATTAATTCTTCTCATTATGATGGAACCTAATTATGGTGGAACCTTAACTCTCCCAAAAAAACCCCATGTGGCACCGTTTCTCTTCCACCTCCACTCTCCCTCGATGTGCTACCCTAATATCCACCACTTACTTCACCTCCATCCTTTATCATTCCACCATTACCCTTTCTTTTGCATCAACTCACTGCGCACTCTGTTGTGCCACCGTTTCCGGGAAACGAAGGCACCATTTCCCTTCCAATCCAATTCATCCATAGCCATGATTACCGAAACAAATCACAACTGCATCATATTATCATATCTACAAACTCCTACAACATATTGACCTTAATTAACCGAAGATAATAACATATCTAAAAATTGAAGCATCCCAATTCCGCAGGAAGAGGAGCTGACTACGACATCATCCGCGACTTCAAGTACCAAATCCACTAGAGGCGTCGTCGCTGTGAACTACTATCGAACCATTTGAAGCAGTCGTCACAATTAATTTCAACTGAGGAGTAGGGTACGCCACCGCAGATCTGGATCATGCAATATTTGAAGCCACTATGCCACTGATTGTGGAGGAGAGACCATGGTGACTTTCATAGTAGGGATTAGATATGAGCTGTGCTGCCATCGCTGGTTGAGGAATGCCGCGAGCCAAGATTCTCCTGTTTTGTGTTTGAACCGAGAGAAGGAGAGGACGTCGGCCTCTTAGGGATGAGATCGAACCCCCAGGGTGGCGTCGCTGGAGAAGATGATTGGGGGGGTTAGATTTAAAAAAATTATAAAATAAATATTATTTAAAAGATAATAATACTAATTATAAATAAAAAATGATAATAATAATTACATAAATTATATAATATACTAATTAATAAAAATACTTAAAACTAAATTTTTAATATTAACTATTTAGTTAAAATAAACTAATAATTAAATTTAAATAAATACATAAATTATATTTTAACTACTTTTTTTAAAAAATAATTGTATTTAATAAAACAAATTAATTAATTCAACTAAAAAATTGAATAAATATATAATAATTAATTTCTAAAAATATTAATTTAATAAAATAATCAAATAAATAAATAAATATTTGAAAATAATATTATAATATTATATAATTATAAATTATAAACATATTAAATTAATTAATTATCTTTAATAATATGTAAATTTAACAATAATATATAAATTAGTTCAATTTAATGGATAATTAAAATATTTTTATTTTAATTAAGTTATAAAACTATTAACTTAATTAATTTAGAATAAATATTATTTATTAATAAAAGTCTTGAGTAAAATTAACTAATTTTCAATTAAAATAATAATGAATAAATTTATAACAAATGATTATTAAACTAAATAACATAATAATTTAATCTTAAATTAAATAAATAAATGATTTTTTTGTTTTAAGGATTATTATTTTATATTAACGTCAAAACTAATTCTCTGTTTTTCTGTATAGATTTATGGAGATTCTGAAACACGTACGGGTACATTCTACAAGCTCACCATTATTTAGTTACAAGGGAATAACTAGCGTGATGTGTGATTCACAATAAAATGAACCTGTGTGGTGCGCATCAAAGAAACAAGAATATGTCAGTGGAAATAGTTGGTGACCATGCAGCAGGTGACAGAGGTATAATAGAGCACCAGTGGGAATTCACAGGGGACAGTCATTCAAAAATACCACACTAACACATTTCAAAGGGATTATCCTGGGAGACACCAAGATAAGCTATAGAGACATGGAGGCGAAGGAGCCTAAGTGCAGAGCACCACTAGGGGAGTTCAATTTCCCTCTTTTACTTAATTTTCAATACTATGTAATTGGATGCTTTCACTATTTTAATAAATATTATAATTGGGTAAGATCTTATTTCGGGATTTTTTATTCTTTTGGATTTTAGTTATATTTCTTCACATACTTATCATTTTTTAGAATCATAATCAATTGGTGAGATTGAATTATGATTCTATGTTTAATTTTTCACTCCTCAACTATTTTCAAAATTTATAATTCAAGATCAACTGTTAAGGTAGGTCATGAATAAATTTATCAAATCTTTAATGTATTTAATAGTTGGAGTTTTACGACAAGTTTAATTCTAGTTGTTATTTTTTCAATTTCACAAGAAGTTTGATTGATTATGGATTAGAGAAATCCAAGAATCAGTCTTCTATCTATTGAGTTTCCTATTGTGGGAAATTCATCAGTTGTTCCTTTAGGGGTGATACAATAAAATGTTGTGAAGAAGTCAACCATTTTAACTAGTAGTTTAGAATTCCTAAGTATTTCACTTGATCTGTTATCCTCGTCCTTTATTGTTAGGTAGGTTAGTTCTATATTTTTCTATAGTTCATCATTTCATTAGTTTAAGGCATAGTTTCTTTGTCGATTTTGTTTACTCATTATTTTTGTTTAAGAAAAAAAATATAAAAATTAATTTTTTTAAATAATATCACGTACCCCCACTACTGACAATAGTGTGGTTTGTTTTCATTAATCCATAGAATTACTCACCTACCTTCCATTGGGTTTTACCATTCACTAATATACTAGTGTAGGTTAACAAATGTAATTTTGAGGGTTGTGATGGCCTCCAGCCTCATCAGGTAGTGCCACCAACATTGAAGGGTGTGTATCAAAACTGCGAGTTCATGGTCATGGGTCAGATAATTATTCTTGTGTGGCTATGATGATGAGATTCAAATTCAATAACATGGTCACCCTACATAATAATTCAACCCAAGTCAAAATCCAATGCATCAAAAAAGACTACATAGCCTTGCCCGACCCCTGGAAGAGTCAACATAAACGTAGTAGTCAAAAGGAATTTTAGTTCAACAAATTTTTTTTACATTTGTCACTACAAAAAACAAATTACCCCCTACTTAATAAGATTAGTCATCATAGAATCAAACATCGTGAAATCCTTAACAAACTAGCGATAATATCCTTCACATCCCAAAAAACTCCAAATCTCAAAAACATTTTATGTTTTTTCCATTACATAACAACATTCACCTTTTTAGATCTAACTTATTTTCCATGTTCTGACACCACATGACCCAAGAATTTAGCTTCCTAGATCCAGAAATCACACTTTGAGAGCTTGGTATAAGGTCGGTGATTTCTCAAAAAACATAGAACTATTCTCAAATAACACACATGGTCCTCCAAGAACATAGATCAAATATGGATGTATCAAAAAATACCACCACAAAAGTTTACAGATAGTCATGGAAATTATTTTTTATTAAATCTATGAAAACATTAGGAGAATTGTTATAAAAAAGGCATAAAAGGTAATAATAATAACCATACCTTCTTTGAAAGGATTCCTTTTTGAATGTCAGATTATTTTATCCTCAACTAATAGTAACACGATCGATAATTTTCCCAAAAGAACAACTTTTCTCCTTTCAACTGATCAAACTATTCATCAATTCAAGGAAACAGATACTTGTTCATTACGATCACATGATTGAGCTTTCGGTAATCAACACAGAAGTGAAGTGAACCATTATCCTTTTTAGAAATGAGAACCAGTAATACCCAAGGTGACACAATTGGGTGTATAAATACTTTTTCTAAAAGGTCATCTAACTGGGACATTAGCTATTTTAGTTCAGTTGGGGCCATTTTGAATGAGGGAATAGAAACTGGTTGAGTACCATGCATCAATTCAATGTATAATGAAACCTCTCTTACTAGTATAAATCTAGGGAAGCCAGAAAAAAAACATCGGGAAACTGAACAACGAATAGAGGGAGATCACGACTCAAATATTATATCTCTATATCAAAGGAAAACACATATATAACTGTCCCCATATTTGGATAATAAGGTTAGGCTATGCTCAACCTTGGTCCCCATTATCCTTGAAAGATAGCACACACCACTGGGTGTAGTGAATAAGACCCATTGAATATAGAAATTAATTTAGGATTTATTAGCAATGAATCAATCCATCCACAAAATGACATTAATGAGGTTTAATGTTGGAAACCGTAAAAATCCAAGCAATCTTGGAATATGATTAAGAGAATAAAGAAGTGGGACTATATGGACCCTTCTCTCTCTTCATACCTAGGGGTGTAGTAATATCCACTACACAGGATAAAAGAACCATAGTAAGGTTTAAATGATTAAAAATAAATGTTGAAATAAAAAAATGAGATACTCCATTATTAAATAAAACAATCACTAATGATGGATCAATGTTGATGGTACCTATCAAAGTCACTAGACCCATATCCACTTCCTCTTGAGACTCTTCGACTACGTGAAGTAGATTCCTTCTGGATGCATGTGCATGGAATCCTTTTATACATGAAGAATATGAATTACCCATAAATTTAGAAGGATATGATGATCCTGTTCTACTCAATTAAGTAGAATAGATATTGAAGAATCTCCGTATATTCCCTTAGGATCCATAGGAGACATTGTTTTTGGGTGCCTCTATTCAATCCATCGTTTTAGTGTTCAATCTTTCCACACTAGTAGAAAATCAAATGATCTCTTCCTAGTACTGTAGGGGGTATAGAATGATCCTTACATAAAAAACTGTAATGACAACCATCACACATCCAATTTACCTTAAAGGAACTTACAATTTCATTGGGAGAAAAAAAACTCCCGATAAACCTGACATTCCAACCATGTCTATATCAACTATAAGCTCTCAATCTAGTACATCAGCTTAAAAAGGATGTTTTAGTATGAAAACCAGAGAAAATATATTCTGATTAAGTCCCACCATTATCCTTTATCCTTCATATTCTCATTTGATACAATCCTATGTGACAAATGAACAAGCTCAGCAAAAATGTTTTTCATATTCTATCACAATCCTGCCAGCCTGCTCATGTATGAAAAAAATTAGTATAATTGGAAAACATCATCAACTCTAGATATAACTAGTAGATTATTTTTTTAATAAATTCCACTCCAATACCTCATTTTTCTTCTCCATTACCCTAGTGTCCCTCCATCTCTTTCTCAATCCTTCTAGCACAATGGCGGAACACATTACCTTGATTTCATCTGGGGTGTCCAAGAACCCAAATAAATGCTCGATCAGGATAAAAACTAATTATCTTTATGATGATTACTTTACCCTTTGAATAGTGCTGGGTTATAGAGAAGGAACTCTTGAGAAGTAATTTTGAGAATGTACCTTTGAGGTTCCACATTTTGAGCCTGAATGGGAGCTGAAGGTAGTGCATATTCCAGAGAAAGGATTGTGTGCAAAATCACCTCTGCCAAATTCAAATCCCAAATAAGATCTTCTCACTGAGGTTTTGTAGAAGCTTCTTACTAGATTTGATTCACATGTATTCTCATAAGCATGATGATATCCAACATCAACAGACAACAAAGAAGACATTAGACTAACAATCAATAGAGAAACGTGGGAAATCAATCCCAAGAGATAGAAAAACAAGTTTTGGATTTCAATATACCCAAATAAAAAAGTGGAAATAATATAACTAATATTCATAGAAACTTTCCCTAACCACCCCTAATGACATAAGGATCATTTCAGAGAGAGTTGGATATATACTCAATCACAACTAACTTATAAGTACCAACAAGATTTCAAAAAATCATACTGACTTCAAGACAAAATCTCAAACTGGAGATCTGATATCACTTTTTCAAAAACCAACCTTGGTACCCTGGTAACCTTATAACTTAGAAGGTCCTGTCATGGTCTGAATGGAATTCCCAATCCCCACAAGTTATTTACTAGCACCTAGCATCATAAACAATTAATTTTTGAATGGGGTTTCCACAAATAATTCTAATGTAAAATAAACAAGATAGTATGAATATCAAAAGAAACTCCACTTCGAGTATTGTACCAGAAGTCAATTAGAAATTTAAGCCCAAAATACTACAAAAAATTTAACAAAACAGAAAAAATATCCCAATCCCCAAGGAACATAACTCCCCATGTTCAAGGCTCCAAAACTAGATAAAACTCCAAGAGATCCCTTTACCTTTCTCAAACATGGAAGGAGATAATGTACATTCCCATGAACGCACAAGTAGGGTGTTAGCCAAAGATGAGTAGGATTTCACCAAATATTCCATAATAAGATTCCATTCCAAAATTATCATATATATTTTTTTTGAAATTTAAATAAATAGATCTAGAATATCAAAGGAATATTTAAAAAATCATTTTTTAGAATTCAAAAGATGGAAATACTTTAGAAATTCATTATTCACATTTCTAATGATGGAAATACATTTCAAATGAAGGAATTTGTCATTAAAAGGATCCTTTACACAAATATTAATTTTCAAAAAATGGACAAAATCACCAGTTTTATATAAAACAATTTATATAAATTCTCAAGGCATGTAAAACAAATTACAACAATGAAACAAAAATTTGATACATAAAAAATAAATAAACACAGTCATGTGAAAAATAGGTACTATATTTCTAGGATATTGGTACCAATCAATATGAAATGACATGGTTGTACATATGTCCCATTGGGCTTAAGGAAAAGGGGACTCATCACCATTGCCTATATAATGATGATATAATGATATGATTTTTTTTACAAAATTATATTTTTTGAAGTGTTTTCCAATATAAAAAACTAACTACTTGAGGCATGTATGTTCTAAAGTACAAAACATTTTAGGCTATTTATTTAAAAACTTCTCAATATACAATTAAATCCCCTCTCCCATTTCAAATATTCTAATTTTCTCCTTAAAAACCAAAACAGGTTTTTAATCAAAAACATAGAGTTTCATTGTGATGAAACCCTAAGGTCTACATCAACACACTTCAATCCATTTTTCAAAAATAAGGATTGGAAACCAATTAATGTAATTTCACAATACACTTTCAAAAATTTATTTCATCAATTTAATTTTCAAAAAAATTCCAAAAATTTCATAACAAACTCCCAATTAAATGGAATTGGTGTTTTCATAAATTTTAGTGCAAATTAATTTTCCACTAATAAAAAAAATTACAAATTTAAATTCCTCAAATTCCAATTAACACACCTCAATTCATTAAAATTAATTTCTTGACAATTTCATGAAAAAATACCTCTTTATACCAAATCTCTAAATTCAATGGTATTGGGTTTTAATCATATTGAACTTCACAGGAGTCAAATTATACATATTCAATTGAAATAAATTTAATAAAAACATGAAATTAAGGGTAAATTAAATAGTACAACAATAACGAGATCACCTACAATTTTTACAGAAACACAATGCCCACAATGAAACCCACCAACAAGAATGAAGGTTTAGAAGATATAGGAACCCAACATATAAATGATATTCATCAACACATAGTCTGGATTCATCAATACAAAGATGATATAACAACATATAAGGATGTAAAAGAGAAATAGACATGGTTACATGGATAACACTTAACTAAAAAGTCACACCGTGATCACAAAATGACCAAACATCAAAATAAAGGCCCTAGAGGGGTTGGAGTATCCCAAAATCACATGGGGAAGGCTTTATGTGTATAGTAATGAATTTTAGAGGAATTGAAAAGGAAATTAGATGTGATTCCTACTTAAAAACAATTACCGGAGTTTTACACAATGTGTAACCCAATTACACGTCAAGTAATTGTTATGTCACATATACACTGAGAAACCCATCGTTTTTGATAAAAAGTGAATTTATTTTAATTTATGGTTCACACATCATGTAACCACATTACACATCGATTAATTATCCAATAGCCTACAAAACCAACTGAATTTTTTACTCAGAATCCAACAAACATGTGACTTCACAATCATAGGTATCCTCCCAATTCCTTCTCAACCATACCCAGTTAAAACATGAAAAATCACAATTAGGTTTTGAACAAACCATATAAAAAGGTAATGAGATGTTACATGTTTAGACCACATGACCATATTCTAGGTTGCGTGTCCTAGATAATGACATTATCTAGGGTGCATGGATTCCTCTATGACCATACCCCAACCATGCACCACCACATTCTTGACCCAAAACCACTATTTTCTCCAAAAAACACATAATAAATCCAACATGTAGATATAAAAAATAAATAAAAGAGAACATACCTAAAAATAAAACTGTGGATGTGAGAATTATCCCAACCATGAAATATTTTCTTCCTTGAAATGTCAAACTAAATTATAATCAGAGATTAAAAATAGGTAATGCACCCTAACCCAGTACATCCACTCCCTTGTCTCATTCTCATCATTCTTATGCTTCCAATGAACCCGAACCAATTGTATATATTTCCCTTGAACAAATTTAACCTAGGAATTCACAATCCATATAGGTCGCGTAAACATAGACAAATCAGAATCTGGCTCCAACTCTTCCCATTTAAACATGTGAGATGGGTCCAGATTTTACTTCTTCAATTGAGAGACATGGAACACGCCAAGAATTGAAATAAATTGAGAAGGATAATCTAACATTTATTCCACCATAAAAATTTTATCAGTAATATAAAAATCTCTAACATAACTTAGTGTCTTCCTCCCTTTCATACCAAGATGGTGATGATCGAAGTAGGGGAAACTTTCTGAAACACCCAATCTTCGACTAAGAATTAAAAGGCTCGGATTTGATGATTGAAATAATACTTATAGAGACTCTACATTTTAGGTAACCACTACTGGACCAAATGATAATCAGTAGAAACCGCTTTCACAAGGCCTAGCACCAATAATGAGTTCCCACCCACCTCCATATAATGTAAAGGTGAAAGAAACTACCATCCATAATGTTCTTCAAAGGGAATAATTATTATTGTAGATTGATAATTTTTACCAAATATTTTACACATGATCCTTTGAAATACTACACACATTCATAGAGAATGTCTTCATGAATCTGATTCAACCACTCTATCTAACCATCCAATTAAGGATGGTATTCCATATTGTGTTTAACCTATAACCCTTTTTCCTTCTAAATTCCTTCTGAAAACTGATAGGTAATGTGGTGGTACCTATCAGAAATAATAGATGATTACACACCATGAAGACTCTCTATCTCCTAAAAATAAAATTGACGCAACTCATCCACCTTGGATGAGTCCTTAATCAAAATTAAATGGGAATATTTGGTCATATAGTTCATCACCACCGAAATAAAATTCCTTCATCAGGGTATACGTGGTAAGCTAATGATGAAGTCCATGTTGACTTTGTCCCACTTCTAGGTATGAATATTTATTGTTTGAGGAAAACCTTATAGCATCTAATGAATGGATTTAACTTGAAGGAACGTATTACACCTATATAGAAGGTTAGGAATATGTCATCTCATACCAGGACATGAAATATGGAGACACACATCATAAATCATCATGGTGGTCATCATAAGAATGGACCATTGAGACTGGTGGCTATCCTTCACCACCACTTTAAAGATAAATAACCCTTTTTGGGATCCCACACCATTATTTAGAGACTACATTGAACATTGGAAAAAATCATCACTCAGATGATCTTACTTCATTATCTCCATAAGGGAGGGAGTCCACAAAAAAATATCTAAGAATGCACCTCCATTGTACTCCTTGTTCTCAAGGTGCATCTGGATGAAGAGCCCCATCAAATTCCACTCATCACAAAACTCCATTTGAGATTAAACTGGAAAATTTCTTACCCAAGGAATATACTACCATATTTCCTTTAACAAGGGAATATATGATATCAAAATTGAACCCATGAAGGTACTCGACATAATGACATTATCTTTGATTTATATTTTTAGGGAGAAAATGTAGGGAAAGCCCTTATGATATGATTAGAATAAAATCATTTCCAAAAAGATATAGTAGAAAAAAGTATTCAAGTAATGAATCACCAATTCCAAATCAAAACCATGGGTTGGGTAGTTATTTTCATGTCATCAGATTTGGAGAGAACCAAATGTCATGACATTGTTATCCTGTATCAACACACACCCATGAGACAAACCTGCAACATAACAATAGACCAAATATCACTTTAAGATTATAGAAAAAATAGATTAGTGGTCAAATTCTACATTAAATACTAGAAGGATTACAAACATTTTGGACTCTATTTTATCCTTACCGCTTTCCAGATAAGTGCGGTCATTGGAAATTAAATCTGAGAAAAATCACAAAAAAACCTCTGGTAATACCTTCCTTGGCCAAAATATCTCATGAACTTGAACAAATTCTATAGATACTCCCATGAAATCACAACTTAGATCTTCTTGGGGTCCATATTAACCCCATGTTCCAAAATCATATGGCCCATAAACGTTACCTCCATGATCCAGAATGTACAATTAGAGATTTTTTCATAGTTTTTATCATAATAAAGAGTTCCCAACACAATAATCAAGTGATTGTCATGCTCTTACGTGGTCCTGGAGTAAACCAGTATGACTTCCACAAACATGGAAAAAAGGATTCAAGGACCTGATGAAACACTCAGTTATTAAGCACCTTCAATACCACTAGATCATTTTCAACCAAAATGGCATGACCAAATAACGAAAGAGGTCACATCTTCTACATAAGGATTTTTTTTAAAAATATCTGCCTCTCTAACTCGAACCCGATGATTCCTAGAATGAAATTCGTTCATAGAAAACCAACTTTCCCCCTTTATATGATTGAACAAGTCTTCAATATGGTGAAATGGGAATTTATTCTTGATCATTACATCATTTAACTTCTAGTAACCCATGTATTAATGGAGAGATCCATCAGAGTTCTTTTCAAATGGAATGGGGGTGGTCTAAGGTGAGATGATAGAGAAATTAATACTTTGGATTCCAAATCATCCAACTATGTTTTTACTTAATTCAATTCAGTGGGGGGAATATGATATGAGGGATGAGATATTAGTTTTTTCATGGTTTCAAATTGATGGTGAACTCTACACCTTTTTCTAGAGGAAATTCTAATAAGTCATATGGGAATACCTTTGGGATCTCATCCCCCACAAGAGGTAATCCATCCTTTGAACCACTACCACCATCCTATAACATGATCTATAAGATATGAAAAACATGGTTTCCTAACTCCAAAAGTGGTGGTCTATCACTTCCTGACCAAGGATCACATTCACACTAAAAAACTAGACCACTCCCATGAGTTTCCACAAAGCTCAACAACTAGTGGAAAAAACCAACAGGGTCCTAAGAACACACTATCCAGTTCATGCTAAGTATCATATCAAAGAGGCCCATCTCCATAACTAGGAAATCACATTCAATCTCAACTCCTGGCATAATAAGTTCATATGATGGACACCTAATACCCTTCTCTCTCCTCTTACCAAGTGACATCACTTACCCCCTCACATATGGAATCAGCTCAGTCATAAATTAAAAAAACCCAATATAGGAAGAAATAAAGGAGTTAGAAGCACCCATATCCAATAGTGAAAGAGATATTGATGATACGATAAAAATATTTACTCAAAATTTGGTAGGTCAAACATTTTATTCCACTAATTCATGATCCATAGCATGTAGGTGCCTCATATTTTTCTATACATGAGAATGAATATAAACCTATGTCTTATCCTCAAGATGAATCTATCTAGAAGTAAATCCATTCCTACCACTATGACCACAAAACTAAGAACCCACTATGTTGGGTGGTTCTCATTGGCATGAAATTTTTATGGAGGCTATAGAATCGGTAAAAGCCTAATGAGGTTGTGAAACTTTGAAAAGCCATTTCATGTTCCCCATAAGTCCACACTTATGCAATGATTTATGTGGTACTGTACATGATGAACATACATTCCCATACCTTACACACAGATGAAACATGACTAATCCAACATCCAAGCCCCGTATGAAGATAGTCAGGATGGGTTCCATAAGGTAACACCTACCCTTGTCTCTTTCTCATCTTTCTTCATATGATTTTCAGATAAACCACCACTACCCTGACCTTCCACTGGAACTATCCCAGAAAAACTAGATATTCCATCATTATCTATCTCCATCATCAGGGTTTGATCTATTATCTTAGTGAAAGTTTTCAACATAAACAAGAATACCTATGATCGAATGTCCAAACAAAATTCCATTTAAAACCATTAAGCCTCTCACTACTCATTTTAATAAAAATTATGTGTGAACTAAACAAAATCTGCAAAGATGCTAGTATACTCTAATATGGTCTGATCCCCCAGGTGGAGTTATAGGAACTCATCGGTCTTGGATAAGGGAATGGTTTGACAAGAATATTTCTCATATATAATTAACTTGAAATATTTTTATCCCATATTCTCAAACATATTAGCTTAAACCACTGAATCCCACAACCTTTGACTGGTACCTTACAACATGAATGAAGATAATTATACTTTAACCTTTTCGGAAGTCTCACAAATCCCACAAATTGTTCTGATCATTCCATTCCTATCCTTAGTTTCCTATGGGTTCGTGATACGCAAGAAGGAATAAAGATTATTCTTGATGAAATCCTAAGAGTATTACTTTTTGGGAGCTGCTTCAGCTTCCGAAACATGACACAAACTAGATCCTTCTTTATGGTCCAATGTTCAGATATCCTAAACAAATTCTTCCACAAGGCTTTGATCAACTGGTGCTGGAAGAATCTCTCTGGCCTCTTTGCGAGGTTGCACAAGAAGTCTATGGGGATGCATGATGCTACAAATGTCAAAAAAAAGTCAAATATCAACAAAAAATCTATAAAATTTCAAGTAGTAACATAAAAAATTTAAAATACCTTTATGAATCAAAACCAAATCCATAAGAATCACAATATAAAGTCAGAAAACTACACCTTTGTTATGTTTCCATGAACTGTATGAAGAATGGACATATCTCTTAGAGGATTCATATTAAATTCTAAAAAAGCTTTTTGACTCAAGTCCTATAGTATTTCCTGAAGTGAGTTCCTGATCCCCACGAGTTTAAGACTAGTGCTTGGGCATGAAATAATATTATTGGATAAAATTACCAACCTTTATCTTCGAAAATTTCTAAAATTGGTTGAAAATAAAAATAACACCAATGAGGAAATGAATAAATGCAATAACCCATGTAAACATCAATAACCCACAAAAATAACGATGATTAAACTCACTCTAGGTTAACCAAACTACTGGAAAAAAAGAACACAAGAAATAAGGAAGACAATACCAAGAAGAAGATGGAATAGAGAAATTATGTGAATCACTTGATGATTTCAAGAAAAATTCACACAAAAAATATACTGAAAATGAGGTAAAGGGGAGAAAGGAAGAATGGGAAACATTCCTATGTATGGAGAATAAAATGAGGGGGAAAGGGGGGTATTAGAGGTTAATTTATTAGTTGATAAAAGGGGTAATTTGAAAATTTTAAATTATCTAGTAGTCTACATGGGTTTTTAAACTATGCACCATGTGTAAAACACTTATATATAAGAGTAAAAGAGGATTAATAATTTCATGGGGAGGGAACATGACTCAGACAGTTCCACTATCCTTGGATAACGGTTATCCAACATTCTCATGAACTACATCATGTGGTATAGAATGTTCCACTCTTAAGGGTGCAAAATTTCTTGTAATCTAGTGTATGATTTTCAAAAACCATATACAAATCATGTGTCACCTAATCCCCAACCTGAAAACCACTATTTTTCTCAAAAAATAGCCAAAAAATAATTGAGATAGATATAAGAACAAAATAAATGAGAACATACATTTAAATGAATCCATGGATATGATAGGGTATAAGAAATCTAATTTGAGAGATTATTCCATGTTGTGTGGTATTGTGTGAAGTAGCATCAGGTGTTGTTTCCATGACATGATTGATGGGTGATGGAATTTATGGAAATACATATTCTGAAACAAGTTGTGTATTTTATTATAATAAATGATAGATTTATTTTAATGGTCGGTTTACTAAATGGTTTTTGTGTATTTTATAAAAAACATCATTTCCAAAAGGGGTTTCCATTTTACTGTATTTACAAAGATTAAAATTATTTTATCAAAATTAAATGTTTTAAATATGCCGATTTAGAAGAAAATTTTCCATATTTTCAATAAGTTTTTTGATTCAAATTCGTTTTTATCATGCTTAATATAATTATAAATTTTTAAGGAAAATTTTTATTCACTTGGAAAGTACTATTGAATTCCTTTCTCTATATAGGATTATAGTTTTCATCGTATGTTAAACATGGTTATTAGGTAGGTGGAATGGGATGCTTTCTTAATCGATGGATTGATGGATGGAGGAATGGGGCATGGAGAGGCCATTTTTTCCTTATGGTTGGATGATAACAATTTTAGAATAAGATGTTATTTTGTAATAAATGATGAGTTGGGATTTAGGATTAGGGATGTGGGCGTAAATGTGATGATTGTGGTGTTGTCATGTTTCCTTGTTGTTGGTATGAAATTTAAATTTTATAAATAAACTTATTGATAACTCTTTATTATTTGACTGAAGAAATATCACTGAAGCATCCAAAATATGATATTCTTCTAAAATGAAGGGATCTATGGAATAATTTACTTTCCAAATTTTAACAACGGATGGTACTAAATTTCCTTGGTTTGAGAAAAACCCTCCAGTTTGAGTATTGGATATAGAATATCGAGGATTCATTAAAATTGAAAAGGATCCCTAATTAGTTCCATGTTTCCCTGGCCATAGGCTTTCCTTGAATGGTTGCACAAGAATTTTGGAAGGCGAATCATGGTTAGGTAGATTTTTTTGGGAAATGATTATAACCTCATTCAGGAATATGTTTTTCCCTATAAATAGAAGTATGAAAACATAAAGTATCTCTAGGATAAATACAGCGAGGATCCATTGTTTTTATCCATAAACCTATTGTTCCCCTAAAATTCCCAATTTAGGGACCTCCTAGTTGATAAAGGATTGAACATGTGGTATTTAGAGTCTTCAATGATGTCATTGATTCAATGGAGGTGTATAAAACTATGGTTGATGTAATGGAAGAAATTATTTATAGTTCTTAGGTGATTGAGATGAGATTTTATCCATGAAACTTGGAAGGGTAAAGGTGGATCCTTGATATAAGAGTCTAGAACTAAGTAGAGAAAGGTTGTGATTGGTTCTCTCAATGTTCATGAGTTTCCTTGGGCCTTGGGTCTTCCCAACTCTAATCATTCTATGTTGGGTAAGAAGATTTGTTTCCATTTTTATTGTGTAGGGGAACCAATGATTTTAGTGCCATAGGGATCGTGGAGTTTCTTGGTGTATGTGAGGTGGTTTATTTGTTTTATACGATAATCAGGTTTTTGTGGGTTGTTGGTTATCATGTTTTTAGTTTGAGTTGGGATTCTATGAGTTTCAATGTTTTGAGTTGGTGACCATAATCCCTTTTTGAAATAATTTTTATATCACAAATATTTTTTGAAAATTTAATCTTAAATTATTATCCTATAGAATGCTTTAACATTATTTCTTCTCAAGTGGTTTTGAAATTTTAACTTTATAAATTATCTGAATGTGTTTACTTAATGTTTTTTATATTTAAAAGTATTAAAAAAGTATATATCTTCTTTAATTTTTGGGGTGAAATTTATTTAAAATATAGAGACACAATTCAAGAGATGACTGGATTTATAAACACTATTTTAGGAATTTATTTCACCCTTATGAAAGGGATAAATATTAGTGAGAGGATAATATTTTTTATAGGGTGGTTAGTATTTTTTTCTCTACACATTTGGGATTACCAAGTTGGTGAGGCTTGTGTTTGAGATGTTTTTTAATGTAGTAAAATATATGGGAGTTTTCTTGCTGATAGAGGAATGGATTCGTAGACCAAACCATTTTCTAAAGGGTGTTGGTAGTGTTGTAACTTTTTTAGCAATACCACAAGTGGTAAATAAGTTTTAAAGTTTTAATATCTAATGATAAGCTTATACTTATGGTAGGATTCATTATTCAAAGTTGTATTCCTTGATCGTTCCACTCATCATTAAATTTATGGAGTATTTTCTTAGGTGGCGTTGACCTTGTTGTTGTGGTCCATACCATTGTCTTTTTGTTTAAGTGGTTATTTCCCTTGGATGTGATGATACCCGAGTGATTGATTTTAAGCTATTATTTTTGAGATGTAGTTACATGAGTTCCTTTTATTCTCGGTGGTGGTGTTTTCATTCTTTAAGAGGTATCTCATAGGGGTGATATTTTGGTGGTGGTTATGGGTTTCCTCCTAGGTTTGGTTTTGATTATTGAGGATGATAATTATCTTATAGGTATCTGATGTGCGATAAGGATTTTTTATATCCTTTCTTTTTCATATTGTTAGGGCTTAGAGTTGTTTACGGAGAGTTTTGTGGCACACTAAAGGAAAGGTTTGGATTTTTGGACATATAGAGGGACACAATTCCATAGAGGTAGGAAAGGTGGTGGCTGTGGTGGATCCTTTTTAGTGTTTTGGTAATAGGGATTCCCATTTTAAAAGAATTTAATTATGGATAATGACTATTTTGGTGGTAGATTACACTAATGGGTCCCTAAAAGATATGTTGGTTGCTGTTTTGGAGGATTGATTATAGATCAAGTCATTTCAGTTTGTTCATTTAGAGATATTTGTATGGTGCTTAGTCTACGATGGGGAACAAACTAACAGGTCCATTCTTGGTGGATGTTGATTCATTTCAAAAGGAAACCTATGGAAAATTGGGACCTATAAGACACCCAAAATGAAGGTAATTCCTTTGGGGATAACTCACCTATTCAAAATGAGGAAGGGATCCATTACATAGTGAGATATGTTCTATACCATTTTAGTGTGTGAGTGATATTCCCACACATTTGATCATGTTTATGGGCATGGGCGTAGTTGAGTAGAAAATTCATGTGCACAATTTAATGGAAGTATCAATCATGGTCTCACCATTCCATGGTATTGGGTGAGTTTAGAAAAAATAGTGATGAATTTTCCCATATTCCACTGCTGGAAACTGTGGTGGTTATCTGCGCATCGAAATAGTGTCCTCCATGTCATGGTATAAGGTTTGTTAGTGGTCAAAGATGTTTAATGAGGATTTTATAGAGAACACAATGTTTGGAGGGTTATGGTATTTAAAATACCAAAAAAAATAAATCTCTATTTGAAAAAAGGTTCTATGATAGTAGCAGGAGTTACCATGCAATGATGTAGGCCTTTTGGTATTTCTCTATAAATAGAGGGTCCAACCATCCATGTATTTATTTTATATCATCTCTCTTAAAATCCAAGACATTCCCAAGTCCTCTTATTTCTCTCTAACCACTTCCCTTGAGGGTTTAAAGCTATTAGATCATAGGTATAAAACTCTACCAGATGATTGTACCCTCTTATCTATTTCTTCACTTCTTCTTAGTTCTTATTCTTTCTCAGGGTTCTCTATGGTAAGTTCCTCTAATTTTTTGTTGAGATTTAAGCATTAAATAATGGTGATTGGCCCTTGGTTCTTCCTTCCTTGTTTAGTGAATCTTTGAAGAGGCTAGGTATTTGAGAAATATGTTCTCCTTTTATATATTCTAGGACTAACATGCCTTTGTTTTCTTTGGGATGATGGTATAGATTGGCCTAATAGATATAATAAAACAAACATTATGAAATTTATGGGAAAATTGGTTCTTTGTATATATTTAACTTCATTCTTATTATTTATCCTAATACTGATGTCTACTCATTTATATTTTTTAAAATAACTTTTTGTTATGTTTATGTCACATTTTGGTGATCATGTTGTTCGGATCACCACTCATAAAAGGATAAATATTTAATATTGTTAAGAAACCAGTTTTGTTTTGTAGTCTTGAATTTAATTATCAATGATCATATTAGAGATGTAAGACTAATGTGAAATAATGATAACTAAAACCTATTAATGAGTTTTATTTATATGAAATGTGTGTGATTGTTGTAGTCTTCCTTATATTGATACTGTATTTTGTGTGTGGTTAATGTGAGTTATATTATGTGGTGAGTTCTATGGGGGTTTTTTAGATGCCAGTTGTGTTAATTAGCGGGGTTGTGATGGTTGATATATATTGGAAGTAGGGGATATGATTCTCAAAATATAATATATTATTGGTAACTTTTCATTCCATGGTTGGAAAGAGGGATTGGGGATTTTTTTTCATGGGTTGATTGAATGACCCATTATTGTGGGTAGTTTTTTAATTTTCCATTAGTATTGGAATGTGAAGTTTTATATGGACATGGTAATGAGTAAGGAATATGCAAGATATGTTTATAAATATAATGAAAAGTGTAATGGATGTAATAAAATGTGGGTTGGCATTGGATTGGGCTTTCATTAAACAAGGACCACAATAATATAAGGAATGTACATTGGATGGTAAATGGTAAATTTGGAAATAGGGTAATATTATGAATTATTGATATTTAAGGATTCCTATTTTTTTATTTTGTTAAGGAAAGTGGGATGGTTTTTGTGTATTAGTTAGCAATGGTGGAAGTGTGTTGTGATGATTATGTGGTGATAGTCGTATTCTATGTTAATATTATTTTTTATGTGAACACTTTAGGATTGGATTGTGTGTTTCAGTACACACAAAATTTATGTATTTTATTTTGATTTCATTACACACCCCATTCAAGTAAGATAACCTTACTGATACCCAAATGTTTAGGGTCCTGGGTGTTTTCCCAAAAATCTAAGCTGGTGAGAGAAGATGGTTGGATACCCCCTCTTTCCATTTCTAATTTCTAGAATAATACATGGTGGAATTGTTATATAGTGGTAGTCATGTATGTTATTAGGATGTTATATAGTTTATTTTGTTTTTTTTCATGATACCCTATTATGATGGACACAAATTTGTTTATAGTTATGATGAGGTGATATGTATAGTGGGGGTATTACATGATTCGAGGAGGGTTCAATGTTGATGTACTCCATGTCACTACACCTTAATATTATGGTAATGAGATGAATATGATGTGGATATGGTTGGGATGTGGTTGTGTATATGGATGTGATATGATATGATGGGTTTGGAAGGGATTGAACTCATGACGTTTGATGTTTGGGTGTGAGAGTAGAAAATTAGCGGCGAATTGTTTGTGAGGTGTTTTTTATATCATTGGTATTATGTTACTTCACATGGATACAATACATAGAGAGGTATCCTTATAGATCCCGATAGGTAGTTGACCTCATAAGAGTTGGTTGGTTCTGTCATTCATTCACAATATAATTAATATGATTCTTCTACATTTTAATGGGATATATTGAGTAAGATCCTACTATGTATACATGTTTTTGTCAACCATAAATTTATATATATCGTTTATTAGGTTTATTAGTGTGAGTTTGGATACCTATATGGACACTTTTAACACAAATCTATGGAGAGTGCTACAGCCTAAGAGTTTTCAAAATATTTTATTTAAGGATATTTACATGCCTGACACATTCATGAATTGTGGGATTGTTTTGGATATTATTTTATTTATATCATAGTGAGGATTGATATTTTTAATTATGAATAATTGCGATATATGAGGGTAATTCATCCAATTTTCATGTTTTATAACCTTTGTTCTACTCACCAATCCAAATTCTATTGGAGTAGAGCATCGTGGGTCACTTTTATTTCACTAGAGGCCCAAGAGGGATTCCCAGTGGGGGTTGGTAATGAAATATATGATATCAATTAATAATTTATGATTTCATGATATATATTTTTCATTTTATTTTAAATGTTCCAGATTTATCCCAAAAATAATACCTTTGGGATTGATAAATTTTTTGAATCCCAATTGTTATTCAATTAAACCGGCCAATTTTTTTTACATCTCACAAAATGGTAGGCCACACCACACTTATTTGGGATCCGAAATGATATATCCACATTTAAATGGAATAAAATTATTTTAATCTTATTGATTAGGTGAAAGAAATCGGAGAAGAGCCTCATTAAGAAGAAAATTTTCTAATTTAGTTAGTGGGGTCATTAATTACCATGGGAAAGTGGTTTTTGATCTTATTATGTCTCTTTTGAGTTCCCCTTACCATGTAATACATTTTGGGTAATTTTTCTCTATATTTTTTATTATTATAATATATTTATATCTTTTTTTAATTTAAATATGGTAATCTTATAAATATGAAGCTTTCATGGAAAAATTACCTATTGCAATAGCTGTTTCCCATTCCCTAGAATTGGTGGGGTATATAATTTGATTGGGACTTCATCATTAATCTTGGAGAAAACATGGTGAGTGGAATTTCCTTTAAGACTTGGTCCATCTACATTTACTTGAAATAATATATTCACTCTATCACTTACTCATCATGCACATCCATCGATGCATCAACTTTTTATTAGAGATATGATTTCCATGAGTATGTTCTTTCTATATTATTTTTCTTAATCCCCACCCCAAAAAAGTTCTCCCCCATGTCCCATAAGAGTAGACGATCTTCTTCTACTTATCCATGAGAAATTTCTAACACATAGCTACAATATTAAATTACTCAAACTAGTGAAAAACTTTCTCAATAGTTGAGTGCCCAATAACTAGATTACCCTCCAATATAAGAGATTACCTTACATATATCTCCACATAATATACACAATACAAAATCATTTTATAAATATACCAATAATCTCCTTTATTTTAATGATTCAGAGGTGGATATGCAACAAATATGAAATGATGAAAATATTTAAAAGGATTAAATAAGGATATTCCAGATTTTGATGGGAGAAAAAATAAAAATGATTTTTGAGATTTGATGCAAGAAATAAAAAAAAATATTTGGATTTTAGAATTGTTCTATTGATAATAATTTAAAGGTATTTATTATAATAGTTTAATCTAATGTGCCTATTTATTGAAAAAATATAAAGAAACCACAATAATAAGATGGTAAAAACAAAATATTCTTATGGGAGAAGTTAAGAATTATTTTTAAATATTATTTCTACATGGTAATTATATGAAGAAACTTATTTATGAATACATAGTTGTGATAAGAATATAAATTTATTGAATAATAAACTCAAGAGTTTGATCATTTATTAATGTGAATTGATGTTCCAAAGTAAAAAGATAATAATATTTCAAAGTTTTTTGGGTGGGTTAAATTATGAAATTTCACATTTTGTTTAGTTACAACCATTCATTCCACTTTATGATGTTTTGAAGGTGGATATGAAGGTGGAAATGAAATAGTATACCTTAATGGTTTCAATGCTAAAAAACCACAATATAGATAATTATTGTTATAAATCAACTTATTCTAATAAATCTAGTGTTTTCAAAGAATAATTTGGATGGAAAAAGATGCTAGATAAAGGGAATGTGAATATTATGAAAACACAAAAAGGAAAATATGAATCCATTGAACACAGGAATTGAAAGTTCTTCAAATATCACAGGATTGGACATTTTTAGGTCAATTTACATACTAATAAAATTATAACTATAAAGGATATAAAAATTATCCTAATAAAGATGAACATGATGGTGATGAATCTGAAAATAAAAAAATGTTGTTAAATAAGTTGATGTGGAAAATATGTTTGTGTTAAGAGTATTTTTTCAAACTCAAATATTCCTGGAAAATGATTAGTGAGAAATTTTTTTCCAAGATCATTAAACTATAAATAAAAGAATATTCAGGGTGATTATTGATATATTGATCTGTAAAAATGTTTATTTAACAAAAAAAATGGATAAATTAAGGATTTAAACAAAAATCATCCTTAGTCATACAAAATTAAATAGATGAACAATTGGAATATAATCCAAGTCCAAGAGGGTTTTTATTTCATTTTCCATTGGTAAAAATGATTTTAATGAGGTATTGTGTGATTTTATTCATTTGGATTCTTTTCATTTATTATTGGGAAGGCCTCGACAATTTGATTGGGATTGAAACTATGATGAGAGTAAGAACACATTTTCCTTATGATATGGGGAATATAATATAACACATTCTCCTTTAAATCCATATTATAATATTTAATAAAAATTAATTATTAAAGAGGCCAAAGGTATCATACTTTATGATAAATATCATTTTGAGAATTAAATCCATAAAAACGGGTTTTTCTTTTTTGATGATGGAAAATTCATGCCACGAGGATAAGATTCATCACCATATGTTACATCATTATTTTATTTAGGAACATCATACTGGTTTTCCTAATTATATTTCTACTAGATTAAAAACTTTTAGATTCATTGAACACCATATTGGACATTTACAACGTGCACAATTTCTTAATAAACCATTATGTCAATGTAATCGTAAATAATCAATTGAAAAATAGATAAATGGTGAGGAATTGATGGATCAAGGAATTATAAGGCCAATCACGAGACCATATTCTATTCCAACATTTTTGTTGGTAATGAAATAGAGTACATATCACATTTGTATTAATGGTAGTGCTATCAAATATATTACCATAAATACAGGTATCATATTCCATGACTATTTGATATGATTAATGAATTACATGCGTCATCATTATTTTTGAAGGTTGATATTAAGAGTGTATACCACTACATTTAAATGAAGTATGTGGATGAGTATAAAACATAATTGAAAAATAATTTTGGATTGTTTGAGTAGTTGGTCTCTAAATTCGATCTCTCAAATTCTACTCAAATATGTGACTCATGAAAGTAGTTATGAAAGAATTTATTGGTTAAACTTTTTTTTTATCCTGACGATATTATGATTTATAGCATGAACATGGAGATCTATGTGGATAATCTCGGGTAGGTATTTAGTATTATATGGGAATAAAATCTATATTGAATGATGAGAAATGTGATTTATTTTCAACTGAAGTTGTGATTTTGGGATATGTAGTATCTAAAGAAGGAATCAAAATGGATCAATACAAAATGGCAGAAATCAAGTCTTAGCCACCACCAGAATCCATCATATAAATAATGATTTTTCATGGTTTGACATATTTTTATCAACATTTTATTATGAATTTCACCATTATCATGGTACCAACCACAAAATACATGAAAAATTTGAAATTTGAGTAGTAAAATAAGTAAATTAATAATTTTAATTCATTAATAAGATTTTATGTGAAGCACTAGTTTTCGAATTAATTATTTTTGATTAAGTATTTAACGTAGAGTGTGATGCAAATGGAGTTGTGGTAGGTGCTTTTCTCATCCAAAAATGTGTCCAATTTCATATTTTAGTAAGAAATGGAATGATTCATGGATGAATTTTGTCACCTATGACATGGAATTTTATTGTATTATGAGAGACTGAGACCATGGATCTCATTATTTGAGACCAAAATAGATTTTTATTTATTCAGAAATCAGTCATTAATATATTCCAACGGTCAAAAAAATATATGTTCGAGTCATGAAAAGGGGGTGGAATTATTGAAATCATTGTAAATTGTTCCAAAATAGAATAAGGATAAAGATAACAAGATGAAAGACGATTTATCTCAAAGGTACATTTTACTTTCCATTTTAGAATGTCAAATTTTTGGATTTCAGATTATAAAAGAAAATTATCATTATAATATGGAGTTAAATTAAATTTTAAACAAGTTTAACAATAAATTTAAGTGGATTATTCTAAACATTAGGGGTTTATAGTTTAATGAAACAAGATTCAGGTTATTAGAGGAAATTACATGGAATTTCAAGTTTATGAGGTATATAGAGGGGGACTTGATATTCATTTTGGCATCAAAAAAACTCGAGACATACCAAAGTAGTGTTTCAAATATCCAAATATGAAATTAGATTTTAAATAAATTATTTTGATGTGAGTAACATGTCAAAGAAGAAAGATACATTCCAAGATTGGTTTATATACTCGATTACATGTTCCAAAGTGCCCATGGGAGGATTAAAACATGTATTTAATTATAGCATTACTGAGGACTAAGTGAGGTAAATATTCAATAACTGTTGTCATTGATCAATTTTTTATGATGTATAATTTCAAACCTTGACATAAAACTGAATATAAAGTGAAATTGTTTGAGTTGTTTTCAATAAGATTTTTCCCTTCATCGAATTCCTCACAACATTGTTTCAAATAGATACATTAAATTTCTCACCCATTTTTAGAGGAAATTATTCAGGAAATTTGGTATGAAGATTCTTTTCATCACTTCCTATCACCCTCAAGTTAATGTGGAAATAAAAGTTAGCAATTAAAATTTGGGAACTATCTTGAGAATAATTGTTAGTAAGAATATTAGAGGATGAGATTTACATCTTACACAAGTTGAGTATTCATAAAATTGATTTCCTCATGCTACCAACAATTAGAAGAAGTAAGCTTTCCAACTCATAGAAATAACATAGATTCAACTTTGTAAGGATATATTTCCATAATAAAGGATGAGTAATATAACACCAAATGATTATGGTCTATTCAAAGTACTTGAATGAGTGGGAAACAATTCCAAAAATATTTATTTACCTGATGATTTTTTAGGGGTTCTATATTTTAAAACTCTGGGACTTATCTCAATACATTGAGAATAATGATTCCATGTATTTTATGTAATATCATATCCAAATAGGAGGGAATGATATAGATAAGATTCAACCTAAATAGAATAATTTTGACCTCAAATTGTTTTAGGACCAACTGTTGTTCGAATTGGACCAGCACATACTTTTTGATATCCAACACAATAGTGGGAAAGAAAACAGTTATTACTAGTCCAAAATGATATATCCACAAGTAAATGGAATTAAATTCATATAAGAATATTTTTGAGGATATTGATCAAGGATAAGTACATCATTACATGTAATTTCACTACTTTAGTTGTTGGGGTCAACAATTATCATGGGAAAGTAGTTTTTATGTTTTTATATGACTTTTGTGTTCCACCATGTATTTTAATTTATTTTGGGTCATTTATATCTCTTTATTTATTTAAAATGTATTTCTCAGTATTTTTATGGTTATCTTAAAATCCATTGAATTTCTATTTCCTTGGGAAATTTATCATACTTTATCCTTTTCCATATTCCCTTAATTAGTGGTGAATCTCCTTTATTGGTGACTTTTTCCTTAATATTCAAGAATCCTTGGAGGATGTAATTTTTTCCCCTGTTCATTTTTCTATTATTTATAGAAACATATTCATTCACTCACTTACTCACTGTGTTCATCCATCTATACATTAAATTTCTTCATCTCTCACTTTCACTCCACTAACCTTGATTCCTACTCATCGTTTCCTTAGTGCATGTCTAAAGGTGATCATGAGTCTTAATAAGGGTCCACAAAAATATAATCGGTCTATGATAAAGTATTCAATTTTAATTTTATGGTATTAAAAAATTTGATGATATATTTTCTACCTAGTTCCAAGAGACATTGAACATAGTATTTTAGGAAGGATTGAAATTATAAAATATTAATTTTATATATTTAATGTATGTGTGTGTCACACTAGATATGAAATTTTGGGTCTAGAGGTGACTCATTTTGGAGAAGTGTTTTGGTTATTTTTCATAATAATGAGATATAAGCATTGTGGTATAAAACCATAAGTTGATAACCTTCAGTTATAGAGAACATTAACAAGTATAAATAGTGTAGACTGATAAGATTAGCATTTCCAATGAGTTTATTTTGAGTAATAAAAATGATTTGCATAGTAATTATTTGAGATAAAATAAATGGTTAATGATATGGTTAGATAAAATATATGATAATATTAATAATTATTTTTATCATGTAAAATGATTTAGGATGAAATTTCTTCAAGGAAGTATTATACTAAAACTCTGATTTTTGTTTATACAATTTTAAATATTTTATTAAAATTTATAATGTCAGTATATTTTCTCTCATTTTTTTATGACATGTGTAATACCCCAATATTTTATAGTACGTTATCTCATTAAAGCAATTCAATAGCTTGCACTACATGCAACACCGAGTTTGAGCGCACCACAACTTACCAAACTTGCCATTCATAAAGCTATTATGAATTGTATTATCAGAATTTTGATTATTATAAACTCTATATAATTTTAACATCCATATTATGTGTTTCTTAGACATAATATAAGAACAAATTCTTTTTTAAATAAAAGAGGTATTTTTCAAAAAATGAAATTTTTCCGCCTTTTAATGGAGAACCCTTTTTAAAACAAATATTTTACACTTTTATATATTCAATTTAAGGAAATTAAATTTTTCTTTGGAAGTGGGACATAAAAATTTAGTTTGTTTAAATTTTTGGTACTTTTCTCATAACTTTCATATTTTGATGAATAGTTAAAAATACTAAATTTTAATTAAAAAAACCTTTTTTAATCGAAATAATTTATAGTGTTAAATTATTAATTTGAATGGTTTTTAAGTATAATTAGATTATATTTTTATCATTTAATACAATTTAGGTCATTATAACTAATTTCAGATTTAAATTTACATAAACAGATATCAATCTTTTGATAGTTTTTACTTTTTTAAAACCCACTTTTTGGTTTTCAAAACTGGAATTAATTTTAAATTAATAAATGAAACTTCTATGTTTTTAATTTGGTAAAATAAACTTCATTTTTGAATCCGGAATATAAAAATTATCTTAGGCTGAATTTTTGGTATTTTTCTGAAAACATTCAATTTTTGATGAATAGTGAAAAACACTACGTTATTATTTAAAACCAACTTTTTATTTAAGTAATTATTTATTTAAATTAAATTTTATTTAAGTAAAAACAGATATATAATATCTATTTATGTTCAATGAAATTCAATGGAGTCATTTTATAATAAAATTAGATGTATAAGATTTTATTGAACTTTTTAACCTCTTTTACCCACCTTCGAGGCACGTTAACAAATTTGCATAAAACAAAATTTTACAGCTTCTGTGAGTTGAATTTATAAAATTCTAGAGACACGGTTAACATCAGTAAGCAAAATGTGGTTCAATAAGATGAAAATAATTTTTGGTGAATAGTACCTTTTGACTTTTATTTACCACGGTTAAAAGTACATAGGGTAATTAAGGGTAAAGATGATATTATAATTACGGTAACACATTTCCTAATTCTATTGGATAAGTTTAATTCAAACAAAAGAAACTTTAGAAATAAGATATGATCCACTTTTTTCCACATGGATAAGATTAGGACATTTATTATTATTTTATGTAAAGAAGAGTTAAAAGTTTTAAATTCAAAGTTTATTAACTAAACCATTTTTAATATAGGGTTATACATAAGTTAATTTCGACTATAAATATTCATTATAAAGCTAAAAATATTTCCTCCATAATTTTATTTTATTTATAATATTTAGACATTAAATAATTTATTTATTTATGAAACAATGATGATGCAGTAATTACATTATTAATGTAATATTAAAATAGTTTATATTATAAATATTAAAATAAATAGAATTTAAAAGTTTTGATTCCATCAAAAAAATTTCAAGGTTAATATTCCATGTTAGGGTTGACTGAATAAATTTCATTCGAATTGATAAGGATGTTAGGACTTTCACAAAAACAAAATACCAAATAGTATCAAAATTGTCATAAATTAATATTTAAAACAAATACTATATTATTTGTTTATATGATATTCCGAAAATACTATGGTTACTCCAAATGGATTAAATAATATTATATATGTAATTAATGAACCACTTGATGTTTTATTGGATGTTTAGAGTAAATTTATTAATCATATAGTGTAATAATAAAAGAAGACACGGTAAAAGATAAACTATTTAACTAATAGTTATATAGAAAAGATAAGGTTAATATGGTGACCTAAACTTGTCTAAAACCTAATAGTTGAGTGGTTTTTTTGACCCATAACCACCTTATACTAGAAATAATTCATTTTAGAGCCATTAGAAATCGAAAATTATTTTATTATAAAATAATATTTGAACCTATTCCTAAAGTGACCCTCACCCCTCTTATAAAAGGGCACTTCACATTTTCTCAAAATAACAACTCCAATGCCATATGGAACGTCCAAACCCTACCCAAATATAATAAAACCTTCCCTCAAATCAACAAATAGTCCTTAATTTGATCATAAATCCAACCTATGGATCCCTTTTGATCATCTCAAAAGGAAACAACCGAAGAAGAGGTAATAATTTCACCACCCCCTTTCATGTTCTTTTCTTCTTCCACAACATCTTTCTTTGTTGTTTCCAAAAAAAAATTAATAACTCCAGTACCTTCTATATACTATTATGTTATTATAAATATGTTATAACCATATTAATTATTCTATCCATCCTATGAATGATAATGTCACCAAGCGTGAATATGTACATCTTACTGTCTCCACACCATGGTGTAATTTGTTATTCAACACTATGACATTTGGATGGATATAATGATGAGTAATATGTATATTAATAATGAAAATAACAAGATAATTTCTTTTTAAAATTAATATAACATACAATTCCACACCTTTTTATCATTAAGGAAATGACATCGTCGCTCGTGTGTACATACAACTTTCCGTCTCCACAACGCGATGAGATTCATTTCCACATTCACCCTTCAATGATGATTATAAAAATATATATTATTAATAAGTATGTAATATATGAAATAATAAATCTATTGAATATATAAATATATATTTTAATGTATTTAATTACATATATCTTATTCACTTACTTCCATTCAATACGATATGAAAACAGAAACAACGTTTATGCGTACGTAAGACCTACCATCTCCATAAATGGTGTTTTACTTTTCATATATATATTTATATTTATATTTATATTCTAAATATATATATTATATAAATCTAGTGTTATATTCTATAAGTATGTAAATCTGAAATAAATGATACGATCAAGAATAATAGTTAAAACATGTACGATAAAGAAAGCGATTATTACCCAAAATATGAATTTAACATGGAAATCAATATTATATGGGTAGTATAAAGTCATAAATGAATCATGTATGATATAATAAATATTAATATGGTAATTTTATATTTAATAACAAACTATGGTCATTATTCAAGAGTTTAAACGTAACCTCGACCAATGGAAAGTGCAATGTAATGGTCATTTCATCAATCTCATTATTATCCGAGATTGTTTATGTGTAAGTATTTACTGGGACATATTTATCATAGATAACCATATTACATAAAAAATGCTTTCAAAGGAAATATTTTAAGGGTTTATGGGAGGGTCTATTTAACTATATCATCATGTTAAATGTTTTAAAAATTTATCTTTCTAAATCCTTTTAATTTATGTCCATGTTTTCAAAATGATTTTAAAGATTTATTTATAAGGGGATGAATGTTTTGAAATGATAATTCATTTCAAAAGTTTCAAAGTGGTTTGGGAAAATTTGATTAAAAATCTCTTTTAAATTACATCCTTTATAAATGAGTGACTTTTAAATGTCATCATGGAAAATGGATATTTATCTCAAAGTGTTTTACAAATCATTTTCATCTATGTCAACATCCTTTGATGGATTATAAACCTGTTTTATGTTGATTTATTACGATAAAAATATTATATATTTTATTGAAATTTTTGTGATATATTTTATTGTAGATGTGTTATTTTTATACCATTCATGATTTATGGTTAAATTATTGACATTTCGTATACTAGTTTTAATACGAATGTTTATGTTATGTTTCATCCTTTTTATATGGGGAATGTATTGGACTTAGTATGTGATGGGTGGATCCCGCTATTGATCCTCAGTGAATTGGTAGGTCTCATGAGACAATTAAACGTGGAATTGGTTGGGGCCTTTCCCAATTTGATATATGTTTTTGGCGGAGGCCCGGAAATTTTTTTTCATAATGTCCGGCATTATAAATGCCCTCATTATGAAAATATTATTTATGGCCCGTGTGGCATTTTTACTAGTAGAATACCCATGACTATGTTTTATTATGGAATTATTTAATCATCTCACATTCATTCCATAAAGTGTTCATGTTTATTATTTCTAAAGGAAAGTGTTTTAAATTATTCACCATGCCTAATGTTTATGTTATCTTCCACTATATTTCTTACCCTTATTGAGCATTTTAGATCACCCTTATCTTATGTTTTATTTTCCTAGGACTCTAGGAAGTGTATTATGATTGATAGTCTGGGTTAAGATATGGGATTAATGGAGTTATCCATAAATCATTTATGTTGTGTTTTATTTTTCTAATGTGTAATGTAACGTTCATGTATGTAAGATATTTTCGAAGACTACTAAACTGATTGGTCCTTCGGGAATTGATTCCTTGTAATCATTCCAATGTATTAAAATAATGCACTAGCTCTAGGATTCTAGGGTCAGGGTATTATAGATAGTATTAGGGAAAGTATAGAAACAACCTTGTAAATAGATTTAGATAAACTCTGATTATAGAACATTACCTAAGATGGAATTTGAGGATTTTTATAGAAGAACATCCTAGAATTTTGGTAATGTAGAGATTTTGTGTATTTTCCATGGAATATATCCATGTCTGGATATGAGTAGGTAGAGGTGGCTCTGGCATATATGTACCTAGGAGTGAAAACTCCAACAAGGAGTTTCGGGCTTAACCCGAGATATCTTGGTACATGACAACGGGCCTTGCTGAACTCTTGGTTATGACACTCCCGGGGGATCTGCTTAAGATAATTCACATTTTCATTACAAGCCATTATGAAGGATTTGGGAGTAAATACTTTCTCAAAGAAAAAATTTTATGATTATATATTATATTAATAATCTTTTCAATTTTGGTTATGTATTTTACAAGTTTGAAATTATGCATTGAAATTCATAAACTAACATAGTGTATGCCATTGTTTAGAAATGGCATCTAGGGAATGAGAATTCCAGTAATAAGCATGATTGAAAGAATAAGAAGGATCATATCTTTCATGGTATTAATAAAACATTTAAAATGGAAATTGTCTCCCAGGTATTATCATCATATGAATAAATGGTATCATTTGTTAATGAGATATGTAAATAATTATTTGATTCCTATGGCTTTGAAGGGAAGAAAGAGAATAAAAGAATGGGAGAGAGAATGATGGATAAGTGGAAGAGGGGAAATAAGGATTTCCCCATATGTGATAACTGTGGAAAGAATAACCTTGGTAAATGATTGAAGGGAATGAGAGTTTGTTATAAGTGTGGATAAAAGGTAGATCATGTACGTGATTACAAGGGTAAGAAAAAGGTTTCAAATGTACAATTCTTCATCTAAAAGGAGTTGGGACACTACGCGAAGCAATGTCCAAATCATCAGAGTATTCCCCAAATGATGATATTGGATAACAATCAGCTTGTGATACTACCACTGATGGATAGTAATGACTAGTGTTATTATGTTGTTATTAAAGAATTTTTTCATTTTAGTATTGTATCAACGATGTACTGGTTATATGAATTATGGAAATAAATAAGGATTGTACTATAGTACTATTTCATTATGGATTTGAGATTGTAAGGTACCATGTAAAGTGACACATTTTCAGGTTAAACATTTTGGAAAAT
Organism: Viscum album; assembly: GCA_963277665.1. NCBI lineage: Eukaryota > Viridiplantae > Streptophyta > Magnoliopsida > Santalales > Viscaceae > Viscum > Viscum album. The sequence continues at coordinate 1,174,956,325 of OY728127.1, forward strand.
ACATGCTTGAAGGAATGGCAAACCATAATATGGTCCTGATACTGAGGTAGTGATTTTGGAATAAGAGATGGTTGATTTGGATATATTATATTTGATATTCTTGACAACCTTAGAACTGATTAATGGGTTTTTATTCCATCATTTTTGGAATATTCAAAATTTTGGATATAATGAATATATCTAGTATTATATAAGGAATAAGGGAGAATGAATGTAATAAATAAGGTTTTATGGTAATTCAGGGTGTTACCATGTTTTAAGAGAATACATGATAAAGGTATTCATATGTTATTACGCGGAAAAAGAGATCTTCATTTTTTTACCTTCCTTATAAATTTTGGACGGTGAGTTTGGACAGAAGTATTTTTGATTAGTCTAAATGTTGGAATGGATTAAGTTTGATGTAGGATACTATTATTAAGGGTTAATCATTTCTTATGATTATTTTTGGATTCTTATAAAAAGGACATCCTGGAGGTCGGGCGACAACCCATCGCATCGAGCAAGGCTGTAAGACTTGAACCCGCAACCGAAGGGAGACAAGAGTGCATCACCTACCACTGGCCTACGTGATGTCTTGGTTTGTATAATGTAGATTTTTTAAATAGTCTGATAAATGAATTATAAATTCACTATTTTTGGAACCCTATACGATTAGGATAAATAGAATATTTTTGAGTTCTATTATATTTTGGTGTGAAAGATGAGTTTGTTGTAGAAATTAGTTGATGGATGAAACTCTACTTTTCAATTATATATATATATATTTCCTATTATTCTATAAATAAATTAATTATTTAACATTCGGGAAGGGTTATTAAAAACAAATTTTTTTTTCCTAATACCTTATGTTTTGTTGAACTAATAATATTTTAAATCATCATAGATTGATGGATTTGAGGCCCTCACTTTTATACTTGTTGGTGATTTATGACCTCAATAACTCTCTATAAATATTTACATTTTTCCTCCAATTATGTTTCTCTAATTTCCACCAATGGTCTCCTAATCGAGAACATAATTTGGTGGTGACTTTTTCATTCCCTTTCCCTCTTATTAAGACTACATTTTATTATCCCAATTTCCAATGTGGGTTTTACACAAAGGTATTTTCTATTTTTATCCGTTTATCTTCAAAGAACAATTTCAAATTGCGAGGATGCAATTTATTAAAGGAGAGTTGAATGTAACACCCCATGATTTCATAGTACGTTATCTCATTAAAGTAATTCAATAGCTTGCGCTACACGCAACACCGAGTTCGAGCCCACCACAACATACCAAACTCGCCGTTCAAAAAGATGTTATGAATATTATTAACAGAATTTTGAATATAATATACACTATATAATTTTAAAATCCTTATTATGTTTTTCATAGACATAATATTTGAACAAATTCTTTTTTTATCAGATAAAAGAATTATTTTTCAGAAAATGAAATTTTACCGCCTTTTAATGGAGAACCCCTTTTAAAACCAATATTTGACACTTTTATATATTAAATATAATTAAATTAAGTTCTTATTTAGAATCGGGACATAAAAATGGAGTTTGGATAAATTTTTGGTACTTTTTGGCTAACTTTCATATTTTGATGAATAGTTAAAATACTAAAATTTAATTGAAAAAAAATAATTAATTAAAATAATTTATAGTTTTAAATTATGAATTTGAATGGTTTCAAAATATAATTAGATTATATTTTTATCATTTAATACAAATTAGGTCATTATAACAAATTTTACATTTAAATTTTACATAAACACATGTCAATCTTTTGATAGTTTTACTTTTTAAAAACCCGATTTTTTGTTTTAACAATGGAAATTAATTTTAAATTAATAAATGAAACTTATATGTTTTGAATTTGGTAAAATAGACTTTAGTTTTTAATTCTGAATATCAAAATTAGCTTAGGGTGAGTTTTTGGTATTTTTCTGAAAACTTTAAATTTTTTATGAATAGTGAAAACACTGCGTTATTATTTAAAACCAACTTTTTATTTAAATAATAATTTATTTTATTTAAATTTATTTTAAGTAAAAATAGATATATAATACCTATATAAGTTCAATGTAATTAATTGGAGTCATTTTATAATAAAATTAGATTTATAAAATTTTATAGAACTTTTAACCTCTTTTACCCACATTCTAGGAACGTTTGCAAATTTGCATAAAACATAATTTTACCGCTTCTGTGAGTTGAATTTCAAAAACCCTAGAGACACGTTTTAAATCAGCAATTAAAATATCATTCAATAAGATGAAAATAATTTTTGGTGAATAGTAACTTTTGACTATTATTTACCACGGTTAAAAGTAAATAGGGTAAGTAAGGGTAAAAATGATATTATACTTACCTTAAAACGTGTCCTAATTCTATTGGATAAGTGTAATTCGACTAAAAACAATATTTGGAATAAAATACGATCCTCTTTGATCCACTTGTATTAGATTATTACATTTATTATTATTTTACTTAAAGAAGAGTTAAAAGTGTTAAATTCGATGTTTATTAACTAAACCATTTTTATTATAGGGATATACATAAGATAAATTTGACTATAAATATTCATTATAAAGATAAAAATATTTCCTACATAATGGTATTTTATTTATAATTTTTAGAAATTAAATAATTTAGTTTATTTAGGACACAATGATGATGCAGTAAATACCTTATTAATGAAATATTAAAATAGTTTATATTATAAATATTAAATAAATTGAATTTAAAAGTTTTGATGACATCCAAAAATTTTATAGGTTAATATGAAATGATAGCGTTGATTAGATAAATCTTATTCTAATTGATAAGGTTTTTATGACTATTACAAAAACAAAATACCAAATAGTGTAAAAATGACATAAATTAATTTTTATAACAAATACTATATTATTGGTTGATCTAATATTCCCAAAAATCTAAGATTCAGAAAATGGGATTAAATAATATTATATATGTCATTAATTAACCACTTGAGGTTCTCTTGTAAGTTTAGAGTAAGTTTATTAACCATAGAGTGTAAGAATACAAGAAGACACAGTAAAAGTTAAACTATTTAACTAAGAGTTAAATCTAAAAGATAAGTTTAATATGGTGATCTAAACCTATATAGAACCTATTTGTTGAGTTTTTTTCTACCCATACCCACCTTATACTAGAAATAAATCATTTTGGAGCCATTAGAAAACAGAAATGATTTTATTGTAAAATAATATTTCATGTTATTCCTAAAGTGACCCTCAACTCTCTTAAAAATGGGCACTTCCCCTTCTCTCAATGTCACACCTCCAAACCCATTTGGATCAGCCAAAACCTGCCCAAATATCCTCCCAACATCCCTCAAATCAACCTAAAGTCATTATTTTTATCATAAATCGAACCTAAGGAACACTTTTGATCAACTCAAAAGGTAACACCCGAAGAAGAGGTAATAATTTCACAACCATCTTTCATGTTGCTTTCTTCTAACACATCCTCATTATTTGTTGTTTCCATAAAAAAATAATAACTCCAGTACCTTCTACATACTTTTATGTTATTATAAATATGTTACAACAATATTCATTATTATATCCATCCAATTAATTATAATGTCACCATGCGTGTATATGTACGACTTAATGTCTCCACGCCATGGAATAATTTGTTATTCAACACTGTGCTATTTGGGTGGATAAAATGAGGACTAATATGTATATAAATAATGAAAATATCATGATAATTTCTCTGTAAAATTAATATTCCATCCAATTCCACACCTTTTAATCATTAATGAAATGACATTGTCGCTCGTGTGTATGTACGACTTACTACACTACCACAAAACTAGGCAAGGCCAGCGCCACCCCTTTATCAGTGCTAACGAAAAAGAACTGATAAAAGGGGGGGGGCTTTATCAGCGCTCCAAAAAGTGCTGATAAAGGGACCCACTTTATCAGTACTTGTTTAGTATGGCTGATAAAGGGAGGGCCTTTATCAGCGCTTTTTTTAAAAGCGCTGATAAATGGTCGACATCAAAAAAAATATTTAAAAAAGTATTTTAATATATAAATATAGTTATATAGTTATATTGATATAAATATAATATATAATTTTTAAATATATTTTAGATAAGTATAAATGTACATTAACACATAATATACTTAATATATAAGATATTTAGTGAAAATGGATTGTTAAAAAAATAAAAAAAAAATTTAATTAATAATTTGATAATTATTATGGAGTAATAGTCATTTAATAAAAATTTGAAGAATAAAAAAAAAAAAAATTAAAAAAAGATCCAAAATATGTTGAAAACGCAACTCAAACTTCAAACGACCATAACTTTTGATCTAGGTGTCCGTTTTAGCTCTACCACATATCAAATCGAAGCATGCGATGATCTCTACATCGCTGTGACCTGTGGGGACACTATTAAAGCGTTTTTCGAGGCCAAAAGAGGACTATAAGGTCTCCAAAAGTTTGTTTTTAGTCGGGTTACATAGATTTTTTAACATTTTGTGGATTTTCATCCCTGTTTAAGGGTGTATTATTGGATTTTATTGGTGGGGAATAAATTTATTCCAAGGTAATACATTCATATTGATAGTATGTTTTTGAAATTTTATATTTTTTTATAATGCACTGCTATTTATAATCAAATATATAACTATATGTACATATTTTTTATATATTCACACCTAAAAATTAAATTTTTTAAGTAAATAATTAAACATATTTACATATAATATATACTAGCTTTATCTAAATAACAACTAGTATACATTTTATTAAAAATACCAATATATAAATATTTATATAACTACTATATATTAATATAACTATATATATATTAATATAACTATATATATATTAATATAACTATATATATATTAATATAACTATATATATATATATTAATATAACTATATATATATATATTAATATAACTATATATATATATATTAATATAACTATATATACTAATATAAATATATATTACTGTACGAATAAATATAACGAAATATATATATAAATAAATAGATATATCATGAATAAGAGAACAAATCAATATAGGGTAGTGGTGAAGGCTTTAGGTGCGCATGGGGGAGGTCTCGGGATCAAATCCTGGTGGAGGCAAGGGTGCACGTGCAAGGGTGATTTAAAGGGCTAGCGCGGAAAAAGGGTGTAGGTGGTGCGGGCGGGCACAGGAAGTGTGCGGGAAAGCGCTGATAAAGGGGGGCTCAAGCACTGTAAAAGTCCCCCCACGAGATTGGTAGTATTGTTTTACTTTTTTTTATTTTTTTTATTTTTATCAGCGCTATAAAAAGCGCAGATAAAAGGGGTCTTTATCAGCGCTTTTCGGAGCGCTGATAAAGGGGACCCCCCTTTATCTTTTCTGGCATTATCAGGGTTTTTTCTAGCGCTGTTAATGGCTATTTTTAGCGCTGACAAAAGCCATATTTGTAGTAGTACTATCTCCATGAAACGATGAGATTCATTTCCACATTCACCATTCAACGATGATTATAAAAATATATATTATTAATAAGTATGTTTTATATGAAATAATAATTCTACTGAATAGATATATATATATATATAAATGTATTTACTTACATATATCTTATTCAATTACTTCCATTCAATATGATATCTAAATGGAAACAACATTTATGCGTACGTACGGCCTACCGTCTCCAAAAATGGTGTTTTACATTTCATATATATATCTACTATAAATAATTATATTCTAAATATATATGATATATAAATCTTTTGTTATATTATATAAGTATGTAAATCTTTATCTAAATGATATGATCAAGAATAAAAAGTTAAAACACGCAGGGTAAAGAAAGCGATTATTACACAAAATGTGAATTTAACATGGAAATAATTATTAAATGAGTAGTATAATTTCATAAATGAATCATGTATGATATAATAAATATTAATATGGTTCTGGTATAATTTAATAACATACTATGGTCATTATACAGGATGTTTAACATACCCTCTACCAAAGGAAAGTGCAAGGTAAGGGTTATTTTCTGAGTCTCATTATTACTTGAGATTATTTATGTGTAAGTATTTATTAGGACATATTTATCATCGATACCCACATTACATAATTGTTTTTTCAAAAAGAATATTTTAAGGTTATATGGGAGGGTCTATTTAACTATATCATCATTTTAAATGTTTTATAGATTTATCTTTCTAAATCCATTTAATTAATGTCCATGTTTTGAAAATGATTTTAATGATTTCTTTCTATGGACATGAATGTTTTGAAATGATAATTCTTTTCAAATGATTCAAAGTGGTATGGGACACTTTGATTCAAAAATCTATTTTAAATTAATTCCTTTATAAATTTGTGACTTTTAAATGATTTCATAAAAAAGGGATATTTCTCTCAAAGGGTTTTACAAATCATTTTCATCTATTTCAACATCCTTTGATGGATTTTAAAATAATTTGATGTTGATTTATTATGATACAAATCTTCCATATTTTATTGAATGTCTTGTGATATATTTGACTATATATGTGTTATTTTTATACCATTCATGGTTTATGGTTAAAGTATTGACATTTCGTATGCTAGTTTTAATACGAATGTTTATGTTATGTTTCAAACTTTTCATATGAGGAATGTATTGGACTTAGTATGTGATGGGTGGAGCCTGCTATAGCACCTCAGGGAATCGGTAGGTCTCATGAGACAATTAGACGTGGAATTGGTTGAGGCCATTCCCAATTTGATATATGGTTTTGGCCGATGCCTTAATCATTATTAGACGTCTTGGCCTAGGCCTTGACAAAATGTTTCAGAATGTACGACATTATACATTACCTCATTATGAAAATATTATTGATGGTTCATGTGGTTATTCGATGATTATAGTACCCATGACTATGTTTTGTTATGGAATTATTTACTCATCTCATATTCATGCCATAAAGTTTTCATGTTTAATATTTGTAAAGGAATGTTTTTTAAATTATTCACCATACCTACTGTTTATGTTATCATCTATTGTATTGCTTACCCTTACTACGAATTTGAGATCAACCCTTTCTTATGTTTTATTTTCTAAGTATTCCAAGAAGTGTATTATTTTTAATAATCAGGGTTAATCTATGGGATTAATGGTGTTATCAAAGGATTGTTTATGTTGTGTTTTATTTTTCTAATTTTTAATGTAACGTTATCTTATGTAATCTATTTTCTAAGACTCCTAAATTGATCGGTCCTTTGGGACTTTCTTCCTTGTAATAAAGCCAATGTATTAAAATAATGCACCGACTCTGGGCTTCTAAGGTCGGGGAATTACAACATGAACCGTAAATTAATATATTTCTGTCCAATAGCTATATTCAGGTCATGATTAAATTCATTTTTACTTACAAAATATAAATCTAATCATAGAAGAATGGCATAAATAAATTGTATATAACAAATAATAAAATGAAAATTATATTATTGATTTATGATATATAATATTAATATAAAGGATAAATGTACTCAATAAAATTAAAAATATTATAATTAAACAATAATAATAAGATAACTATATAAGAATATGAGAAGCCATAGGGTTGTGATTTCCTAGAAATATCATACCTATGAACAATTATGTTAAAATTAAATCAAACATTAGAAATATGATTAATATTTTATAAAATATATAGATATCCATTATAAAACTATTTGAATCATGAATGAATGATATAATAGATATTTATAGCATGTATATATGCAGTACGATTATTGGAATATTATTCTTACCGCTAGAATAACAACAAAACTATTAAAAATAGTAACATGACCGTTATAATAATAACATGATAGTTTGGATAGTAAAATAACTAGTAAATAATATTTTTAATTATTAAAATAATTAAAATAATTTAATTTTTTTTTCAAATTTGTGAACTCAAATAAAATTCATGTATATGTTTTTAAGGATCAGTTGAATATTTTTTGTAAACCATTCATTTTTTGAATATTTAAATATTAAAATTACATAAGTTTGAATATTATTTGAATAAAATTAGTGTTCTTTTTGGAGCCACCAATTAATAATTATCCTAGGGTGATCTTTTTGTGTTTCACTAAAAAACACGATTTTTGAGTTCAATAGTAAAACATAATGTTTTAAGATGGTGTATTTTAGAATGTAATATTAATGGAATAATGAGATAATATATTATATATTTGATATCTAAAAAACACAGTACTATGATAGAAAATGTATTTAAAACTAATAAATTCAATTTCAAGACCTAAAAAATAATTCCCAAAGTCTTAGAAGAAAATTTATTGCATTGAAAATCTATTGTTCATTTCTATCATTCTTTATTTTTCAATAACTAATAAATTCAATGGTTTAGGTGTCTAAAAATCATTAATTGTGGATTTATAATCAAATAATCAAGATAGTATCAAATAATACCATTATTACAATTATTAGTTTTGAAAAAAATATATTATTAATTATTAAAACCCTAAATACCCAGTCGTTTCATCTATAAATCCCCCCTCACACCCCATGGGAAATTTTTTCCAAAATTGGACCTATTGAAAAATATTTAATTAATTTGAATCTCTAAAATTTGTGAGTAGATTTAGAGAAAATGATTCATCATTATACTCCAAGACTTCATGGAATTAGGGCCTTAGAATAAGAGAAACCATTGACGATGAGGTGGTCTAAAGATAAAAAAAAGAAAACATACCAAAAGTAAAGGGGACTTTTCCTTAATCCTTCTCTTTGGGATTATTCTTTATTGTATAATACCCTTTAATAGTATTATTTTTTATATTATTCTCTAAAATTTATATTTATTTTATTATTAACCTTTTCTTGGTCTTTACATACCTATTTCTTATGATTTAAAACTATTATGCTCAATCCATGCCTTGGTATGTTCAAAAGGGGATTCATATCTAAATCTCACTTCTTTAGGTTATATTTTATATTTAGGATATAATATATTTTATGATGAGTGTATAATTCCATATAAATTTATCCTTATAAATTTTCCATTGATTTATTGAAATTTATATGTATATTTCAATTTATACCATTAATCTATTCTTCTTACATTACAAAATCTATTAAGGGTCACCCTTTGACATCTATTATTATTTTGGATTATAAATATTTTACAATTATATTTTAAAATACATATATGTATTTTATAGTATAATTATTTTATTTATATTATTATTAATTTTTTTATATTCATATACGTACATATTCATCTAAATATTAAAACTTTATATAGAAGTCATACCTTACAATGTTCACAAAGTATTTTCTTATCTAAATTGCATCTCTGTTGGGGTTTAGTTATCCCATATTTCTTATTCTTATATAACGAACAATATTCTTTCCCATAAATTACTATTCCATAATTTTTATTCCATTGAGAAATTTTTTCAATTTCAATATATTCTCTCTTGTGGACTATTACACTATATTATTTTTCATATCCTATAGAAAACTATTTATTTTTCTATATCTTCTTATAGAATATTTGTTTACATATTTTTCTCTCGACTTTAAATACACCATATATTTTTTCTATTTATATTTTTTCACATGCCATTTATATTTATAAAATAATCTCATGAAAATGATAAATAAAAGCTTATAAAAATTATTTTCATGTCCTCTTTGAGTCTAATTATTGATTGGTGATCTAATTTTTCTAAACTCTAGCCCAAATTTTCACTCTTTTATTTACATTGAACTCCATTTATTTATATTCCCAAAATTTTAATAGTAATTACCCATAATTTCACTACTCATTACATTATTGACCATACGATATGATGTTTGATATTTAAATGAAAGTCATTTATTTTTCATCACAAGTGATGCATGTTATTATTATATATCTACCTTTTATCATTAAATTATTTTTCATTATATATGGTAAACATCATATTGAGAATATATTGAGGAGAATGATGCATCTAAAATTATATATCCCTATAATATATTGGGAAATGTTATATTGCAAGGGATCGTTGTGAGTAGACATGATATAGTTATCTTTTTTTTACAATTATATGCACAAACATGATACAATTAGTTTTTAATATAATGATATGGGTATAAAAGTTATAATTAGTTTTTTATTATTTTATGATTCCATGGATGTAAGATTAAATTTATGATTATGATATTTCATTATAATGTTTGTACCATATTCCTATAATTTTCACATTGATTTACCAATTTTTATTTTAAAAATCACATATAACATAATGGATTTTTAAGAACTAATAATACTTTTTCTTGAAATGAAATAAAAATAGAAACCAAAAACCAAAAATATTATGTTGTGAAACCAATAATCTATAGATTAAAAATGAATAATATATTAATAACATGAATTGAGGATATTAATTAAATATCTTTCCTTCAACTGTGTATTTGATGAACAACACTAAGAAAAAACTAAATTAAGAATTTTATATTGTGTATCCATGAGATGAGGAATCACGCAATGTTTTATAGGATATTTCGTAAAAGCATGGTATTCCAGTACCTCTCATTTGGTAAATGAAAATGGATAAGAAATCTTTTAGAGAATCAAAATGATCCTTGGATTATATTTTAATAGCCTTCATCCTCTTCATTTTAGTCTCATGTACACTCATAGAGTATTACATTTAATTAATAAAACATTTCATAATGTTTGAGTAATGAAATAATTAAATATTAATTGTAACCTTCACCTATTCATACATACATTTTGAACTTAAATTCATTAAAATTTTCATATATTTCATCTGATAAAACATTTAACAACACTGACAGGCTTATGTGTATCATGATTTGAACAATAAAGTTTAATTTTAGGCTACTTAAATTAATCATATTATATGATGCAAAAAAGTAATATAAATTATGATACAAACATATCATATAATATGATATTCCATAAGAAAGTGGTAAAATATCCTACATTGTGCCTTATAATATTCCCACACTATGGTAAACGTTATTTCTTAGTTTCTTATATGTCATACCATATGAAACATATATATATATCACACAGTATGATACAATTTGAAACATCATATATATATATATGATTTATTACATACCTCCATCAATATTCCACTTTCAGTAGAGATTCATGGACATTTTTCCATTTCACATCATGTCATATCATAAACAATAACTTATAAGATTATATCAAAACTCATTTTATATATTTCTAAGATAATTTTGTAAAATAATAATTAATTTAATCATGTTTCAAATAATATTAATACTTTTGGATATTTATCCAAAAATTATTTATCGAAGAACATTAAAACACTTTTTGAGAAGTTCTTTAGGATTCATAAAACTTACTCCTCATTCATTCAACCAAAATGTGTGCCCAAAAGGGACCTTTTAGAATTGAAAATAAATCTGAAATATTGAATTTATAAATTTAATCAATGTTCGGTCTCTATAAAAGAATCATTGATACCATTTAAATAAAGGGATATAGTTTGATTTTGATCAAACCAATATATTTAAATACCAAGGTCCACCAGATATATCATATATATGCATCCATAATCATATTATCCTTTTTTCCCAATCAATATTGTAAGACTTGGACATAGATAATGTCAATCCCTCATAGAAACTATTATGTTCTTGATTTGTCAAGTATAGGCTTACTAGACAAATGAACTCATAACATATCAATATCATTACTGGATTATCACATAACATGCCTATAATCTAATTGGAAATCACATTAGATGTTACTTGTCTCGGTACATCAATACACTCCTTCAATCTATCTAAATAAAGGGTCTAGATTTCATAGTTATCATACTAGTGCACATGAGTAAACAGAAACTTTGAAATGGTTTAAAAAAATATCCAATAACACCTTGATAATTTTAGCCTTATGTTTTTTCTAAGAAAACTATAATGGTATTAAGGTTATTATTCTATGTATATTTCCTATCCTTAAAAATCCACTGATAAGATATATTAAATCATTTATAAATGGTGGATTAGTGATTAATGACTTATTTTATGTTTTCCCATTAGAAAAACTTCATCATCAGTTAGATTTGTGACACCCCAAACATCAAAAATATGAACAATTCATTCGACAGAGTGTGTTATATGAAACACCAACCTTAAAATACCCCGGAAATATATTTCCTTAAATTCAACCATTTTGATAGCTTACATAAAAGGAAACCTTGAGATCACATGATTCATAATATATTATACCATGATAACCTAACAATATTTTTGTTGGTTATGAATAGTTCTAACTAACTTATGATGATTATGGTTAACTATTTATTATAAATAAAATAATAATAAATTAAAAGTAAAATAATTATTTTTTGAGAAATTGTATGTTCCTTAAAATATGGTTTAGTCATTCTTTAAGAACATAGTTTAAAATACATTTTTCCAAATTAAGAAAAATTATTTGGGAAAAAAATATTTATTTTTTAATCATCTTAATGAAATTATCTTAGGTTTAATTTTTTGGATTTTTCTAAAATATTTTTCTTTTATGAATAGAGAACACACTTAATTTTTATTGAAAACATCCATTTTATATAAATTATCTATATAGTTAAATTATATATTGAGTTGGTATTAATGTAAAATCAGTTAAATTATAAATAAATTAAACAGTTTTAGTTTATTACAATAATATTAATTTAGACTTTTGATATAGAAAAAATATAAAATTTGGAACATTTTCTTTTTGAAATCCCACTTTCTCATTGCATATGTTGGATAATGTTAATTTTTTTAGAACATATATGAATATAATTTTAAAAATTTTATTACATATTTATAATAATCATAATTTATATTTTTTAATATTGCCAACATAATTTTTGAGAAAAATTAATAGGGAACACATTAATTACTATTTGTCATGGTTATGTAAAAATTTGATTTACTGTGAGGTTAAACTAAGAATATAGGAGCTAAAATGATCCAAAACATGTCTCAATACTATTTTATTTCCATATTTACACCATATACTGACAAGGGTACAAATTGGGTAATTTATAATCTTTTATAATGTGAATTAATTGATTATTTTAAATTATTTTGGGAAATTTCCATGTCATTTCTAAGAGGGTTCCCTTTCCCCACTCATAAAAGGGAACTCATTCACCTAAAATATTCGAACATATAATGAAATTTGTCTCAAATAAACCTGTAAAAATTATATCCCCAAAATTATTAATCAAATTCAAGATCTTATGGTCCCTAGTGTGCTTAATAGGAGATCCAAAGGACATTCATTTTAGAGAAGGAAATTATCTCAACAAATCTCTTTCATTTTGAATATTATCTTTCCAAATTAAATTACTAATTATTACTTAAAATAAAATAAAAAAAAATATCCTCAACATACTTACTTGTTATTATTTTTATGTAATAATAATTATATATATCTACTTCTATCAAATGGTAAATAAAATCATCGACCGTGTGTATGATGGACAACCACCTCACGAATCGATGTAGTTTGTTTCCCATCACAAACATTAAAGGGTGGATATAATTATGGATTTATTACATTTATATGATATTTATGATATTAATATAATTTTATAATTTTAATATTACATATACCATTTTATGTTCGATTCCCTTTTAAATATGACAACATCACTCATGTGTACGGAAAACTGCCACCTCACGAAGTGATATTATTCGTTTATCACATATTCTTTGCATAGAATGAAATAAGGATATGATTAATGAATATATGTGATATGTATATATATATATGAGATGATCTTGAATATATAAAATTAATATTTCACCCAATTCCTTACCTTTTCACTTTTTAAGGGAATGATATTGTTGCTCATGTGTATGTATGGCCTACCATCTCCAAAAAGCAATGTGATTTATTTTTCCTATCAAAAATTAATATATGGTTCTAAAAATGTATGTAACAAGAAAATAAATTATTTAAAACATTAATATTATTCTTTAGAATATGGATATATATCTTATTCATAAGAGTCATAACATTCATAAAATATAATGAATGATAAATCTAGGAAATGAACAAAAAAAATAATGACAATAATGAAATATTATTAGTGAACGGGTGATAATATGTTATAAAATGATCAATTATGAAATTATAAATCATAATATAATTCTATTAAAAGTTAATCAATTTTCTAAAACCACTATACATGAGGATAAAACATATTTAACCAAAAGGAAGTGTGAGGTAGGGGACTTCGTCTCAATTTCCCTTTATTTAGGAATATTGTAATGTGATATACCTAATTAATTATATGTGGTGTATATACATCCCATTTTACATTTAATAGCCCTAATAAATTATAATTAATTTTATATTATGTTTCAATTTGAATTATCTCATCTAAGTTCACTTGACTTGAATAATAAAATGCAGTAAGAGATTTCATATCAATTTCAACTCATTGTGGCATATTTTAATGTTATAAACCTAGTTTCTTTTATATAGTATATACAATTCCCATTTAATGTATAATATAATGAACACTTAATTATTCATGATATTTTATATTTTATTTTGAATTATTTCATCTTTGATTATTTGAATTAAAAGTTACTAGATGGTAAAGAATTTAATAACTCAATTTCAATTCATTGGTTTATATTACACATTTAATGTCTATAAAATTATTATATTATGTGTATAATTAATTTTTACAACGTGTTTTCGTATTTACACTTTTATGTGGATTTTAATTTGATACAAATATTTTTTTTTGATTAATCCTTACTTCAATGTTATGACCTTTGCAAGCATTTATTTCACAATCTCATATTAATTAGGATTTCTTATACTTGAATTTCCATTAGGGGAAATTATTTTATAATTGTCTAATAATCCCATTAATTTTCATATAATATAGTGATTCCTGAAATTTTTATTTAATAGTACCAATTTTCCACTCTTTTGAACATAAAATAATTGATAAAATGTTTTAAAGAAAATCATACATTATTTATCTATTTGGTAGAAAATTTATTTTCTTCCAAAACCATGATTCCTAAAAATGTTTAATTTTGTTTAACCATTTAAAAAGGATTTATTAATTAAATTTATAACCATTTATACTTTTTTTATAAAAATATTCAAATGTATATTCATATCATTTTTAAAAAAATGTATGTTTGGATTTTACTGAAAAAGTAAAAAGAATACTTTCTTTAATGTGTACCTCATGAATAGAATTTAAAGCTATAATCACAAATCAAATTATTTAAATATAAAATTTCTTGTTGCAATGATTATTTTAAAATAATATTATTGTCAAAATATTTTGTTTCTATGCAATTTTAAATATTTATTTTCAAACTGAAAATGATACTTTCCTCAACATTGTTTTTAAAGTCATTTTATGGTATTTCTATTCATTAGTGACAAGAACACATTATTATCACTCCAATGGTTATATGTTGTATTTATTGCATCCTTATTATTATTTTGGATGGTTGGTGATCATTTTCACTGAGGAGAGTATTGACATTCACTTCCATGATTCATTTTTGTAGTCATTAACATCCCCTTGAACTATTGACTTTATTACGGACATTAAATTTACCCTAAATAATTGAATTATTTATAAACAATATGTTAATATTTCTAACCATATATCAATTATATATCCACTAATATACATTTAATTTTATTTTTTAACTTAGGAAATACTGATCAATTTTTATTCCTTACTCATATAGATATTAAATGATAAGGAACATTTTTCATAAATTAAATCAATTATTTGATATACGAGGAATGATTTGGACATGTATACATGGGTGGACCTATATAGAGATATGACCCTAATGCATTGATAGTATCAGGAGGTGAATTAGTAAGATAAAAACAAATTAGTTGGCCAAATCAAATGAGTATGTACCCAATAGTTTTATCTTTATTGTCGAAGGTACTAACAGTAGAGGGATCATGTTCTTAATAAATGAAATCTAGTAATTATACATTTTCTCCCTTTTTAATTCAGTAATTATTATTATACCTGAGGATTTACCTATTATATTATATATTCATATCCTTTTTGATGGTTTTCAATGTTTTTTATTTGTAGAAAACTAATATTTTTAATAAAATAATGATTTTTTCATAAGGTGAAATGCATGTTACTAAATGTTGTTAACTTATTTTGATGAGATGTAGATCTAATCTTGAACAAAGAAAGTTACATTAAAAGTATTTTTTTAATAGATGTAGTTCATTGGAATTAGACAAATAGACTCATTTTTTTTCAGGAAAGATGAATGTTTGATATCTTCAAAAACTGTTTATAGGACTATTCGTCAGTATAAAGTTGATGATATCACGATATTTTATTTATTAGAATGTCATAAGTTGATATGTTGATCGAAAATAATTTTTTTGTAAAGTTATATATTTATTAAATATGTAAATTTTTATTATTTATGATATAAATATGTTGAATACTTTATTATCTTTCATTTCTATGAAATATCATAAATAATTATTAATACACGAATAAGTTAGTAGGAGTTTCAAAGACTGGTACATCATAAGGATATTGATTCCTATACACCAGATTTAATTTCATTACGAAATTCAAATTATACATTTCTATAGAAGTTCCATTGGACTGATTTGAGGAAGTTCCATCAGATGAAAATGAGGAAGAAAGTCAATCAAAATAAGATTTCTAGGTTTCATCAGACTAGGATGAGGATGTTCTATTAGGCTGAGCTGAGGAAGATCCATCACACTGAGTTGAGTAAGTTCCCTTGTACTAAGACGAGTAATAAAGTCAATAAGATTGAGCTATGTAAGTTTCATAATACTAATATAAGGAATTTGTAATGAACTGAGCTGAGGAAGTTCAATCTGACTGAGCTAAGGAAGTTCTAACACATTGAGTTAAGGATGTTCAAATAGGATAAGATAAAGAATTATTAATAGACCTTGTTTTCAAGAATATTTTTTTGATATTTTTTTTTGAAAATTTGAGAAGATTTTCTAGATAATTAAATAATTTTTGAGAGGATACCAAAAGAGATGAGAATCCTTACATTGGGAAAAGATAAATCTAAAATGAATATGAAATTCAATGGTTTATAAATTTGTCTGAGCGGGAAATGTTTTTGTTTTTATGACCTTTTCTATTATTATTCACCAATAAATAAATTTATAGTACATATGTACATTGTAACTTCTCACATTTGTGAAAAAGGTGGAAGTTATACAGATTTCATGTTGGAATTATTATCCAAATGGAGGTATCATCAGAAGATCGAACTAGAGTAAGTCTAGAATAACATACTAAAAAATAACACTAAAGAATATTGGTCGGAGATTGAGAAGAAGCGTGATAGGTGGTGATTGAGAGAAGTAAAATATGACTCTTTCAATCAAACTAGGTTCCTCAGGCTAAAGGCCATCAGAATCAGGGTTATCGGACCCATGGAAAATTGTGATGTAGTTTGAAAAATGTTTTTATACTTTTTTATGGCTCATTTTTTGTATGTAAAATTTGAAATGAGGAAGGATTTAGTGTAATCGTTCCTACAGAGAGATTAAAGGGGTATAATGGGATTTGGAAAAAAAATCACATATTTATTATAATCAATTTCCATAGACCAATGAGAGTTTCTATGGTAAGGATATATGTTCTCACACTGAGGATAAAGAACATAAATATCATTTTCATTAATTGATTCCCTATTTTTGATGTCTGAGTATTTAAAAAAAGTTTACTATTTAATGAAATTTAAAGGTTATAATGGTTATTTTTTGAAATGTTAGAAACTTATGAAATGTTAACTAGTGATGAAAACCTGAATTTTTTATTAAATCATTTGGATATTCAATTTTCATCAAATCCAAGGCTCTATTAGTTAATCATTATCATTAATAATCTCAATTTTATCAATAGTAGAGAAATTACAACTTTTGATGGAAAAAATAATTATGGTTGAAAAAATAATATGATTCCATATATATTATCTCTTGTACTAGAAGTTTTCGATGATGCAACAATTTGTTTTCCACCTATTTAGAAAGGTGATTCTAGGATTTTTTCTGAAAAGAGAAATATTCAAGATGATGTAAATGCAAGAAATGACATCCTTATTTCTTTATTTGAAAATTTTTATATAATGTTGATGGGTCTCAAAACATCAAAGATTATTTGGGACAATATGGAATGTATTTATGAAGGTAATTATGAAGTGAAGGTAGAAAAGCTACAAATGTTTCGTAGTATGGTTTAAGATATAAAAATCAGAGATGAAGAAACTATTGATGAGTACTTTACTGGAGTGAATGAAATTGTTCAAAACATCAAAGGTTTTGGTTATGTATTTTTTGATTCTAAAATTGTATAGAAACATATGATAAACATTCTTGACAGTTTTGATACTAATATTTTCACATTATATGATAAGGATGATTTATATCTGGATGAATTTCATTGAATTCTTGTTGCTTATGAAATGAGAAAATCCCAAATGATAAAAAATAATATGATAGATGAAATGAATTATGAATCTACGAGAATAGCGAACATTAAATAATTTGAATATTTGGACCATTGTGATTCTAAAGATAAATAGTATGACGATTTGAATGATAAAATAGTGTCTCTTATTTCCATGAATTTTAGAAGTGGAATATGAATGCATGGAGTAAAAATTTCTCCAATATTTTTTGAGTGTGGTCGAATTGGTAGCATTACTATGAGTTTACCTAAGAATGTTTTTGAAGAATTTTGAGATTATTAAGATGAAAAACCTTTATGGAAGTATCGTAAAAAGATTTATAAAGAAGAAAAATCATCCAACAATTATGAGAAGAAGTTTACTGGGAATGACAGAATTATATTGAGTATTAAAAATTTGTTGGAATCAACTGAAAACAATTATTTAGAAGATTAGTTTTTATTAAAGGATAGAAAATGTATTTCACAATTTGAAAAAAAAATATAATACTACTCAAATAGTGAAGAAGAACGGGGTGAAGAATATTATATAGATTATCATCTCTAAACAGAACTTCCTACATTTCGTGAAAAAATATACCTCTAAAGAATGAAATCAAAATGATAAATAAATATAGTGGAAAATTTGTTTATGGTAAAGAATATTTTTTCATGAAAGTATAAGAATACATAAATGATATCATAATTTACAAACTCAGAATTGCTGAACAGGTAATGATGGTTGACGATCTCAATATTAAGTTGGATGCTAAGGAAGAGGAAGTGGATAATTCTCAATAATAAATTCTTCATTCGAAACGTACATTAAGAAATACTAATTAAAACATTAAACATGCTTTTTATGTAAAATATAATACTTTTAATGTTTTTGATAAAGCTTAAATCCAGAATATAGTGAAATCCTCACCCACAAAGAACAACGTGTCACCTGATTTTCAAATATTTTGTATGAGATGAAAATTAGTTTGAAATAATGGTTTGACAAGGGATATGAGAAAACTATCACATATATATAATTTTAAAGTTCCCTCTAATGAAATATGGTCCACACATAGATTATGTTAGATAGTTAGGAAGTCATCAACCTAAAAAAAATTCTATATAGAATGATCTTACTAAAATAAAATATTGTGATTTTAGGGGGTTTTCTGGTACTACTTAATCTATTGGCACAAGGAATATAATTTTTTGGCATAACATGTAACTTACCAGAAAAAGGTTTGATTACAGTGGAAGAAAAAGCTGAAGAATAATGGGAATTTTCCCTTAAACTAAACATGTTGGAAAATTAAAAACACAAGATTATAGAAAACATCCAAATTAAAAAAAGTGAATGTATCGAAGAAGTATGTGGAATATGTGACAAGGTTGGTCGTCATGCTAAAAAATGTATGACAATCCATTAGAAACATGTTTCATATAGTAGAAAAGAAAAGGAAGATTGATGGAAGAATGTTGAGGAATTATCATTTATTTTTGAGGTAGGATTTAAATAAAGTAAAATGAAAAAAACAGGTATACATCATAGTTATTTTTCTTCACATATGACAGTTGATATAAAAATATTGAAATATTTTGAAAATTATGATGGGGGATCTGTAACTTTTTGAAATGATAGTTCCTTTAATATCAGAGGAATATTAACAATTAAATGGAACCTCAAAAACATAAATCAAAAGTAGTTTTGTTTTTTATGGGATTAAACAATATTTAATTAGTGAGATTCATGTTTGTAATGATGGAAAATAATATTTTTCAAAAAATATTATTCTATCATCAGAAGTATTGAAGTTGGAAAATTTATTAAAAATGGAGAATCAAAAAGGGGAAATATTTTTTAGATTGGATACCTTAATACCTCATGTTATCTAAATACTAAATAGGATAACAAGTTGTGGCACCAAAGTCATCTCCACAATGGTAAAAAATAATAAACAAACATTCTAAAGTTGATAATGTTCACAATTTTATATATTTTAAAATAAAAGAATAATATTCTTGAGTATCTTGTTTGAAAGGGAAAATAACTAAATGTTTCAAGGATGTTTAGGTTAAATCTAGAAGACCTCTTGATCTTATTCATTTTCATTTATGTGGGTTGTTGAGACATTAATAAAAAAGGATATATTTACTTTATCATTGTATGTATGATTTCATATAGAAAAACAACATAGTTTTTATAAAACACAGGTCATATACTATTAAAATGTTCATATTCTTTAGAAATGATGTTGATAAAATATGTGGGGTTAATATAAAGAACCTGAGAACAAATAATGGAATAGAGTTCTCATACAATGATTTTGAAAATTATGTTATAAGTAATGGTATTGGACATTAGTATAGTTATCCATAAATTCCACAACAAAATGGATTAACATAAATGAAATATATAAGTTTGGTGGAAATGGAAAAAGAATGTTAGGAGAATATAAACATTAAATATTTTACTGAAGATAAGATGTTAGTGCTATTGTACATGTACAAAATGAATGTTTTTAGGCCAGAATCCAAAATGAGTTCCTATGAAATTTAGAATAAGAAAAAACCTTCATTGAAATACTTCATAGTTTTTAGAAGTCTGTGTTTACTTAAAATAAAAAATATGGATCTTGGGATTTTTTTTAAAAGAATAAGATTGATGTTTTATATGATATTCACCCAAAGGAACAAGGTAAAAATGTTAGAGCTAATATTGAAAAAATTTGGTGGATTCATATGATGTGAGTGTTTTTGAAGAACCAAACTCCTTAAATATTTTTGTGAATATAGAAGAATAAAAAGTGAATACTTATAATGAAAATGAAATTGAGTCAAAACAGACTTTTTGTGATTTAGAAGAACCATGTAATGAGGAAAGTGTAGTGGAAGAGAAACCTCAAAATTTCCTACTTTTTAAAAAATATTTAGAGAATAAAAATATTATTGGGAAATTGAATTTTATATTTTAGACAAGAATAATGATGGGATTATAAAATCAGACAAAACTCATTTCAGACATTGAACCATAATCAGTTTCAGAAGTAGTGGAACACAAAAATTGGGTGGATGTAATGAATGAAGAGTTGGATTATATTGAGAAAATCAATACCTAAGAAATTTTTCTACCTCTAGTAAATAAAAAGTGCATTAGAACGAAATTTTTTTCATAAACAAATTGAATAATCATAAATAAGTTTCATGGAACAAAGAAATACATGTTTATAAATTCCACACATGGGTAGAATGTGGGGAGTTTCGAGACACCATTTCCTTAGTTGTATGATTATAAACTATTAGAATGTTTCTAAAAGTTTCATCAAATCATAATTAATTATTTTCTTCAATATAGATAAATCCAACCTTTCTAAATACTGATATTGAAGAAGAATTTTACATTGATATAACTTGTGAGTTTTTATATGATAAATATTAACGAAAATCTTATAAATTAAATAAGGACTTGTATGGGTTGAAATAATCCCCTCTTTTATGGTATTTTAAACATGAAAATTGTTTAAAAATATTAATTTTTTTCTAAATTAAAAGATTATAGAAACCTTTATATGATTGATTTTAACTTCAGCACCTTGATTTTAATAGTGTATGTGGGTGATATTTTTTTAACTGGGGATATAGAAGATGTTTGTGAATCTTTTTATGAATAAATGAAAAAAAACATTGAGATGTTAATTTTGGGAGAACTAAATTTTTACATGGATCGCAAGGTCCAAAAAAATAAAAATACTTTTTTATATCTCAATAAAATAATGTTAGTAAATTGTTAAAAAAGTATGGTATGGAAGAATACAAAGAAGTTTATACTCCAATTTCCATTAGAATGAAGTTGAGTAAAGATGAATGTGAATAATGTGTAAATCAAGAATAATTTTATATGATGATAAGAAGTTTGATTTATATAACAACCTCAAGAATTGATACAATTTATGATGTATCATTGTGTTCCAAATATCAGAATGATATGAAATAATCTCATATGTTTATATAAAAGAGAATTCTATGATATGTTAAATGTACAAATTAATGTGGTATTTTATAAAAAATTAAATTTTGAAATGAACTTTCGTGGTGATGCTGATGTTTTTTTGTTGGAGATTCAAATGATAGAAAATAAAATTATAGAGGAACATTTTTCTTTGTTGAATTTTGTGTGAATTATAATATTAAGAAATAAATATTAGTAAATTTGATCATAGAGGAATTAGAATATGTTGTAGATACTCAAGTATGTACTCAGATGTTTGGGATGAAAGTTTAACTGGATGATTTGAATGTGTGTGTATCTAACCCATTGAAGGTTATTTGTGATAATAATAGTGTAATTAATCGTTCTAGAAATATATTATAACAATCAAGATCAAAACACATTGATATAAAATTTCACTTTATAAAAGATAAATGTTATTCTAGAGATGTTTTTCAATAATATATCTTAAAAAATATCGAATTGCAGTTATCTTCACAAAAGGAATGTTGAAAGATAATTTCATTAATTTAGGAGGCAACTACATGTTCATCATCCACCATTTACTTCATAAAAATATTAATGAGATCCCCCACAATTCTTTGGATTTTGTAGTCAAAAGGGTAGAATAATTACAACATTATCCTTTCATTTATAGTTAAATAATTTTCTTAATTAAATGAATCTAAAGTTGTGGTTATCATAAAAAGGGTGAGTGAAAAAAAAAGTTTGAAGAAAGGATAAATGTAAGGGTGAGTTTGTGTTAATATGTCCATAAAATTTAGTTGTCACTAATGGATGAGATTCATTAAAAAACATTACTTTATCCAATATTTTTGTTTCATAATACTCTTTTTTGAGAATGGTATGTATTTTGGTATTAGTTATAACATGATTTCTGAAAAATTAAAAGTGATTGAAAAATTGTGAGTTAAAAAACATGTTACAAAACATGTCATCATATCCGAAGGGGGATATTGAAGACCGTTTGTAATGTTATTGTTTTTAAAAAAATTATATGTTAGAAAATAATTTTTATAAAATAATGTTTTTTTCCATAGGTGAAGGGTTTATTGTTGAATCATTATATGTAATTTTTTTTAGAAGTACATGTTAACCCAAATAATGAAATCTCACTACAATGTTTTAGTGATTGGGAATAGGGATTATTAATATGATAACTAGACTTATGTTTTGTCACAAACATGAATGTTTTATGTTTTGAAAATGTTTTTATCATACTACACATCTTTATTAAGTTGAAGATATTATGAAAATATTTTTATAATAATATTATAACATGATTAGTTTATGAGAAAGAATAATTTTGTAAATTTATAGACTTATGAAAGTTGTGATTTTTTAGGCAATACAAAATAAACATAATGTTGATTTTTTATTCCTTTAGGTCCCTGGAATTTCATGAACAATTCATGATACAAGCACAAGTTTGTAGAAGGATTTGAAAAACATATACATCATAAGGATGGTGATGCCTATAAATCAAATTAATTTTTATAGGAAATTAAAATCAAAATGAGATGAGGATGTTCCATCAGAATAATATGAGGAATCTCCAAAAGAGTGTTCTGAGGAACTTCCATCAGACTCAGATAAGGATTAAATTCAATGAGACTGAGTTGAGTATCTTCCATTGGGCTAATATGAGGAAGTCCCATTGAAATGAGCTGAGGAAGTTCCATTAGGCTGAGATGAGGAAGTTCCATTGGACCGAGTTGAGTAAATTCCATCAGAATGGGATGAGGAATAAATTCTATCAAACTAAGATATGGATGTTTCATCGGACTAAGATGATGATGTTTTGATAGTTTAAGCTAAGGATATTCCATTGGACTAGGTTGATGATGCTCTAATAGACCGAATTGAGGAATTTATAATGGATAGAGATGAGGAATTTCTAATAGAATATGTTTTATAGACAATTGTTTTGTAAATTAGTTTGAGAATTTGAGATGTATTTATAGAGAATTTAATAAATTTCGAGAAGACACCAGAAGTGATTTAAAGGTACAATGTAGTCAAAGATGAAGTATAAATAAACTTGAAATTCATTGTTCTATGAATTTGGGTGAGGGGGAAATGTTTTTAGTTTTCTTAACTTTGTTATTCTGGGTCTCCTACAAATAGATTCCATGAACATACATAGTTTTTAACATTTCATGTGTGTGAAAAAAGGGGATGTGCTACACAGTTAATGTAATATGTTTTTTCTAGATAGAGATCGTGTTAGAAGATTTGACACGTGTTAGTTTGGATTACTAAATGAGAAAATTGTATTGAATAAAATCACAATGAGTTTCATAAGAAATGTAATAGGTAATAATTGAGAGAAATAAAATTGGACTGTGCTGATTGGGTTAGGTTCATCAATATAAGGTCCATTAGACTCATGGTCATCAGAACTAGGGTCTTTTTGGAGGAGTTTGAAAAAAATTTATTCTTTTTTATGGATAATTATTTGTAGGTAAACATTATAAGATATTGGGAGTCTTTATAATCATTACTATCAGGAGATAGGAGGTGTTTAATTGAATTTGATACAAGTTGTATTCACCTTTTCATAATGGAGAATTTTGATAGACCCATGTATGACAACCCTGATTTTATTACAAACATAAAAATTATTTATTACATAAAACTTCACTTGATACAACAAATAAGATCGAGATGTTTAGTGTCTTTGGGGATTAGTATAATTACATAAAAACTAAAAACATGAAATACAACATCTTTATTGAAAACATCCTTTACATGACCACTACATTCCCTCATACTTAGCAATGCATGGGATAACCTGAGGACATGCATAAGAAAATGTTGAGCTATAAAGACCAGTAAGGGAGTACACATGGAATAACATTAGGAGTACAATAAATGTTATACAATAGGCATATCAATATAGCAATAGTGAAACATGAACATAAAGTCATGATAAAGCATGATAATCATAACATGGAAATGTGGCAACAACACTTAACATGGAATTAGCATGAGCCAAGGCTCATTGCACATAGAGCATGAGTAAATTATCATTGCACATGAAGAATGAGTAAACCCTCATTGGACATGAATTATCATTAGTCAACACTCATTTCACATGAACTATCATGATAATATACTTTACCTAATGCATTTGAGCGCTATAAGGGCGCACCCTTCTTAAACTTTTCATTTCATGCATAAGTGTGCCACATGGATCATAAAATATTGATTCATAAAACATAATCATTTATTCCACGATAAAGGAATGTAGAATTCATACATGAAACTTTATAATCAATAAGTAAATGTTCATAAAGGTGAATACCCTTGATGGAGAAATGGGCATGGTATTTACTACACAATGGCATTGGCTTAGAAAATCGGTGGAATTTCGGTAGCGTAATGGCATGACATAAGAATTCATAAAAATGGTTGATGAGAGAGAAAGGGGTGTATCATCATATTTAAATGAAATGGACAGTAAATGGGTCATATATATACATGTCCAAACAATTGTAATAAAATTTAGATTCATGATACAAAATTATTTCTTGAATGTAAAAGATGAGAGAGAAGTTCCTTTCGGAATTTCGACATAGTAACGGGTGTACATGGGAGGCATTTAATGAGAGAGAAAGGGGTATCCCATCATTCAAAAATAAATAGGGAAGTATGGGGGAGGTGCGAAACTATACCCCAACATTCATAATTGAAATTAAAAGGGAAAACAACATAAAGAAAATTGGACAAAAATGAGAAAGGAAGAAAAAAACCTTACTTTGAAGTGCGCTTCCAAAGGC
This sequence comes from Viscum album, assembly GCA_963277665.1. Classification (NCBI taxonomy): domain Eukaryota; kingdom Viridiplantae; phylum Streptophyta; class Magnoliopsida; order Santalales; family Viscaceae; genus Viscum; species Viscum album. The sequence continues at coordinate 1,174,982,623 of OY728127.1, forward strand.
TATAGAGAGTCTTGTGAGAGGATTCATGGGAGCTTGGGGCACCTTGGGAAGATTTTAGAGAGATTAGGGAAGAGGATGGACGAACTCCAAAGGTTTTTAGTGAGGAGGAAGTGGGAGCATGGGTGGGTTTATATAGGAAATGTGATGGAATTCGTTATTATTTAGGTTTGGGTCCCCTTACCTTAAATTAATCCAAACCACAAACCATCCCATGGTTTTTGCCCATGGTTTTTGGAAAAAGTAGAAGCCAAATAATATTTTATATGGAAAAATTAAAAACTTCTTAAAATAATGGGGATGCTTATGTGGAGGTGAGTCATACTTCCATGGAAATTAATTTAAAAAGACAAGGTGTTTAATAAGTTTTGAGGGGTCCATTAATGCTTTGAAAAGTATGTCAAACAAACCCAAAATCAAATTATTTTAATGTTAAAACATATATTGGTCTAACAATAAAGATTATAGTATTTTATTACATCACTATTGGGTAATTATGATGTCATAAAACACATTATATATTAAAACGGTATTTAATTTTTACCCAAAAATTTGACTGTCTCAGAAAATTATGAAAAATTCACCGTTGGATAATTTCGACATCCTGATTCCAGAAATAACATTTATTTTATCTAAATAATTTTCTAAATATGTTAATTTTCACTTTTAATATAAAAACCGATATTTATCGAAAATTCACGGGTTTTGACAGAAATGGCTTTCAAACCATAATAAAAATTACAATTGCATTCATAAAATTATAAGATCATTTATATTTAATAAAAATTAATTTAATAATAATAATGATTTTTTATTAAAATTTTATTTAATTCAAAAAATACTTTAATTTAATAATATATAATTCATAATTAAATAATAACTAAAAAATTATTTTTACTTTAAAAACTATTCACAATGTATCAATATTGAAAAGAAAGTATATTAATTATTATATAAAAATAATAATGTACATGAAAACAATAATATTTATTTGTAACATAACCCCTTAGAACAGCCGCATAAGACCTAAGGGTAAGGTGTGCGATGGTGACAGAATCTTGGGGTGGCTCAGATAACATCGCTCGAGTGGTAATTTCTATAAACTTCTACTTCTATCGTAGATGGTCTCATTCAAGATTGACATGATGAAGCTCAGCTTGGCCTTGGTCAAGAGTGAAGCCCAAGGATTCCACCTCTTTTCCAAGGTCCGACAAACAGGCTTCGTATGGGGTAATTCTACTGGATGAGGCCATCACTTCCTTTTTCTGAGTAAATTTGGATTTGTTAAAACCCTATATTTATACTAATCATGTGATCACTATTCAGCGGCTATATTAGAAATGGTAAATATTCTTAACATAAAACCAATGAAGTTGACATTTTATATAAACATAAGTATACGTTGAATTAGATCATGAGGGATTTCCATTAATGAAACTTTGGGTCGTTACAATATTCCCCCTAAAGAAATTTCACCCTTGAAATTTTCCTTTTCCCACACTAAAAAAGATGTGGGTAACTCAACTTCATAATTTCCTCTGATTCCGAAGTCACTTCTTCAAACTTGTGGTTTCTCCAGAACACCATGAAAAGGGGCATTATATTATTTCGAAGGACTTTTTCCCTACGATCTATGATCTATACTTGTTTCTCCTCATAAGAAAGACCATCTTCCAATTGTACCACCTCAGAAGAGAGTATATGTGAAGGGTCCGGTATGTACTTCCTTAAGTGGGATACATGAAAGACATCACGTACTTTGGCCATAGTAGGTGGAAGTGATAGTCGATAGGCCACAACCCCGACATGATCAATATTCTTGAAGGGGCCAATGTACCTTGGAATTAACATCCCTTTCTTTCCAAACCTCATGACCTTCTTCCACAGAGATATGCGTAGAAAAAACATGTCTCCAACCATAATCTTATGGTCTCGTCAATGATTATCTCTGTAACTCTTCTGTCAACTCTGGGCTGCCTTGATATGCTGCTGAACGGTTTTCACCTTCTCCACCATTTCCTCGACCATTTCTGGTCCAAGCAGCTTACGTTCACCGACCTCATCCCAACATGTCGGTGTTCTACACCTTTTCCCATACAGGGCTTCATATGGTGCCATTTGGATGCTCGAATGGAAACTATTATTATAAGAGAACTCAACTAGAGGAAGATGTTGATCTCGTCCTCCTTTAAAGTCCATTGAGAACGCTCTCAACATATCCTCAAGTGTTTGGATAGTCTGCTCAGATTGGCCATCATTTTGAGGATGATAGGCCGTACTGAAGTTTAGTTCAGTATTCAGAGAATGTTGAACACTCTTCCAAAACATAGTGGTGAATCTTGGATCTTGGTTAGACACAATATATAGTGGTACACCATGCAACCTTACCACTTCCCTGATATATATCTGTTCCAGTTGATCTAATGAGAAATACTCCCGAATAGAAATGAAGTGTGCAGTCTTTGTAAAATGATAGACAACAACCCAGATTGCATTGTTTCCTTTGAATGTCCTTGGATGTCTGATGACAAATTCCATGGTGATGTTCTCCCATTTCCATTCTGGTATGGGCAATGGTTGCATCATCCCCTTAGACTTCTGCCTCTCTTCCTTCACTTACTGGCACACCAGTCACTATGATGTATATTCAGTGATCTCCTCCTTCATATTATCCCACCAAAAGATTTCTCGGAGATCTCGATACATCTTTTTGATCCCTGGGTGAATAGGGAAATTTGAACTATGTGAATCATCCAAAAGTTCCTTCTTCAGCTCCAGACTTGATGGAACACATAGTCTTTTCCCAAACAACACAATTCCTTCTTCATTAACATTAAACTCTGAGGACTTCCCTTTTTCGATAGCTTCCACTTTCTTTTGAATTCCCACATCATCCATTTGATCATCCTTTATCCTTTACAAAAGAGACGGTTGAGCAATAATTTGTGAAAGTACTGATGATGTTACCTTCCCTATGATTCCCATGTCCATCTATATCAAGTATAAGAAGATTGGATCCCTCTCAATTCTCATCATTGATAGAATCAATGGGTCCTTTCTACTTAGGGCATCTGCCACCTTGTTCGCTTTCCCGGGGTGGTAATGTATTGAACAGTAATAATCCTTGATGAGCTCTATCCATCTTCTCTGTCACATATTAAGCTCTTTCTGTGTGAATATATATTTGATACTCTAGTGGTCAGTATATATCTCACATTTCTCCCCATAGAGATAATGCCGCCAGATTTTCAAGGCAAAGATCACCGCTGCCAACTCCAGATCATGGGTTGGATAGTTTCGCTCATGGATTTTCAAATTCCTTGATGTGTAGGATATAACATTATCATTCTGCATCATCACACAACCTAATCCCTTCTTTGAAGCATCACTGAAAACAACAAAAAGTTCCTCACTTGTGGGAAAAGTGAGCAGGTGCGCACTGATAAGCCTCCTTTTAAACTCCTTGAAGATTTCATCGCATTCATCACTCTATGAAAACATTACTCCCTTTCGAGTTAGCTTGGTAAGAGGGTTGGACAATCGTGAGAAATTTCTCAAAAATCTTCGATAATATCCAGCTAACCCCAAGAATCTACGGATATATGTTACCAATGTTGGCCTCAGCCATCCCTCAATTGCATCTATTTTGGAGGGATCCACAGATTTCCCATTTCTTGTGATGATATATCCCAACAATGATACTTCCTCCACCAGAACTCACAGTTACTGTACTTTGCATTGAGATTCTCCTTGCGCAATGTTTCCAGTACAGTTCTTAAATGCTCCTCATGATCCTCCTTGGTTTTGGAGTATATTAGAATATCATCTATAAAGACTACCACAAATATTTCTAGGTAATCTCTAAAGACTCTATTCATTAATTCCATGCAGATTTATGGAGAATTAGTTAGTTTGAAAGGCATTACTATGAATTCATAGTGCCCGTATCTTATGCGAAAAGCAGTCTTGGGGATATCTTCCTTCTTCACCCTTACTTCATAATATCCCGTCCGCAAGTCCACCTTGGAGAAATATTGTGCTCGACGCAGCTAATCGAACAAGTCATCAATTCTTGGGAGAGGATTATTTTTCTTTATCATGATTTCTTTATGTTCAGGATAATCGATGCAAAGCCGCATTGACCCATCCTTCTTCTTGATGAAGGGGACTGGTGCACCACATGGTGAAGCACTTGGGCATATAAACCCTTTATCTAGATTCTCCTGTAGTTGTTTCTTCATCTCTTCAAGCTCTAAAAAAACCATTCTATATGGAGTCTTGGATATTGGTAAAGCCCCGGGTATAAGTTCGGTTGATAATTCAACATCTCTTCTAGGAGGAAGACTAGGAAGTTCCTCGGGAAACACTTCTGTGAATTCCCTCACAAAATGAATTTATTCAAGGATGGTTTCATCCTTGGACTCAATCATATGAGCCAGATACGTGTGCTCATAGGGCCGAAATATCCATGCTTGAGATGGTGGAGCTAAAGGAGATTCATCTTCCTCCTTACACTTGTAAAGAATTGGGGGTTGATTATCCATATAGAGTGTGATTTCCTCTACCAACAATTTATTTTGGTTCTATATAAGGAATGCCAATCCATGCCAAGAATTGCATCACATTCCACCTGAGGGAGTATGACAAGGTTCTCTGGGAAATTCAATCCACAGATTATAACAGGGGGGACTTATATTCATGGGATGCAATGATTTCCCCATTGGTCGTACTCACCTACATCTTCACATCCATGATTTTTTGTGTTGTTGGGATTGTTCTAATAATGTTTTGAGATATAAAAGAATGCGTAGAACCTAAATCAAAAAGTATGTTCGCTATTCTTGACCTGAATAACTAGTGTACCTGTCACCACTTCGTTGTCAGGGTTCACTTCGGTAGATGTGATGGAAAAATCTCTTCCATGCTACCTTGGAGGTTTTCGGTTGCCTCCAAAAAACCTTGGATTAGGTCATAGATTTGAAAAATGACCTATTTATTAGCATTTGTATCATTGAACAACGGTTGAGGTTCGAACGGAGCGTTCTTCTCCTCTGTCACAGCCGTAGGTCTTTTTTTCCAATAGTTAATAGCTAGGTGCCCTTCTCTTCCACACCTGAAGCATTTTCTCATCATTTTAAGGAAATTTATAGGGTTCTTCTTTCCGCACTTTTGGCATGTGGGGTGCTGGATCTTCTTAGCACCGTTGGATTTATCAATCTGACCACCAGCATTGAAGTCCACCTTACGCTTCTTGTCCCCATGATACCCCTATGATTCCATGATCTCTATTTCGACCTTGAGGGCACATCGGACAATTTCCTCATAGCTGTCGAAGTCACAGATCACCAATGCTTTCCGCGGGCTAGGCTTCATCCCACCAAAGAAGAGGTCAACATTGCATTCGGGGGTAACGGCAAAGCCGGAAGCATATCGAGTAAGCCCTGTGAAGTTTTCCTCGTATGCTCCAATAGATTCTTCATCATTTTTCTTGAGGGAAAGGAAGTCCCTTTCCATCATAAGCTGGAGGGTTCATGGAAAATATTCATCAAAAATCATCTTCTGGAAATCCTTTCATTCCAATGCCTCGATCTCCTCCTCAAGCGTCGTATTTTTTATAAACGTCCACCATTGATCAGCTTCACCTTCCATATGATAAGAATATAGGATAACCTTCTCATTTTAATAACATTGAAGGATGGAGATGATCTTTTCAATGGAGTTGATCCATTGTTCAGCGATCGTGGGATCAGATGATCCACTAAAATTAGGAGGCCTTTGTCTCATGAAGCTCTCGATAGCGACTTGTTCTTTCATAGGGGGGTTGAACGTTCCTCTTGACCTGTGCTTCTATTAAAAACTTGAGTTAGCTGAGAGAGAAGCATGACAAAGTTCACGATTCCCACTCCCATTGGATTGGGTATCTCATTAGTACAATCATCACACTGATCATCACAACGATTGTTAGCCCGAGTCCTCCTATTATCGGCCATTGGCTGGAATAAAAGGAATGTTAGGGGTAACACATAAAGGGTAATCCAAGGACAAAAGTTGATGACTTATAAATAAATTTTGATTTCCTTAACTCATGAGTCTATAGGCTTCAATCTAGGCTTTTCATGATCTACTTTCTAACATATATTCTTAGGGGAATTTTTTTTATTTCCCTTAATAAGGGTTCATAATAAGCTTTTGAATTTATCAAAACATATCCCCTAGGAGTTTCGTAACCAATAGTGCAGCACGGCCCGTTGTCGTGCACCAGTTCCCGTCAGAGTCTAGCTCAAAGCGGTGTTTTCAGGTTTTACCCCTAGGATAAATCTGTGCCAGAGCCACCTCTACCTGCTTGTATCCAGACATGGATGTATTTTCTTGATAACCCACTTACTCAATACTCACCAAAACATAGGGACATATTTATTGTACTTAGTCTTGTATCTAAGGTTTTACTAGGGTTTTCTAATCCTAATCCCAAAAATTACTAAACCTATCATTTGATACCAACTATGACAACCCTGCTTTTATTAAAAACTTAAACATGATTTATTACATAAAACATCACTTGATACAATAAAGAAGATCAAGAGTTTTACTATCTTTGGGGCATAGTATCATTACATAAAAACATAATACATGAAATACAACATATTTATTGAAAACATTCTTTACATGACCACTACATACCCTTGTACTTGGCATTGCCTGGGATAACCTGAGGACATGCATAAAAAAAAGGGTGAGCTATAAATCCAAGTAAGGGAGTACACATGGAATAACATGAGGAGTAGAATACATGTTAGACAATAGGCATATCAATATATCATAAGAGAAACATGAACATAACGGCATGATAAAGCATGATAATCATAACATGGAAATGTGGCAACAACACTTAACATGGAATTAGCATGAGCCAAGGCTCATTGCACATGGAGCATGAGTAAATTCTCATTGCACATGAAGCTCGAGTAAACCCTTGTTTCTATTTAATTATCATGATTCAACACTCATTGCACATGACATTTCATGACACTATACTTTACCTAATGCATTGGATCACTATAAGGGCACACCCTTCTTAAACATTTCATTTCATGCATAAGTGTGCCACATGGATCATAAAACATTGATTTAGAAAACATAATCATTTATTACACGATAAAGTAATGTGGAATTAATACATTAATCTTTATAATAAATAAGTAAATGTGCATAAAGGTGAATACCCTTGATGGAGAAATGGGCATGGTATTCACTACACAATGGCATTGGCTTAGAAAATCGGTGCAATTTTGGCAGCGTAACGGCGTGACATAAGAATTCATAAAAATGGTTTATGAGAGAGAAAGGTGTCACGACCCGCCTTCACCAAAAGGGGGGAAGGGTCAGCAGGTTGCCAGGCCCTTCCTTCTTTGAGTTGAAGGAGAGATAATGACCCCCGAAACCCGCCTTCAATAGGTCCCGGAGTGGCGACTAGCACCAAGGGTATAGGAAGTTCTCGCAAATGGAAGGCATTACCCTTTTTATTTTATAGGATCGAAAGATAAGGAGGAGAAAACCCAACAACACCAAGATAGAAAGAAAAGTAAAACCAAAAGTAAACCCTTCCCACATGCATGTTTAAACAGTTTACAACAAAGTACAAGTACAAAAGAAAAAGAAGCTTTCAAGTACAATACCAAAAGAAAACAAAGGTACGACAACAGCGACAACTCCAACTGTCCGACTAATAGGGTCCCGCGCAGCCCTGGTAGTCCTCCTGGAAACCTGAAAGTAAACGTAGGGTGAGCATACAAGTACACTCAGTAGGGAAAACCAAGACTCTCGTGCACAAGTGGGGGAACGTACTAAAGTCCCGTGAGAAAGGGTAAACCAAACACCTAACAAGGCAACTATCCATCCCAAGCCTCACCAAGGTTCGCTCCCCAAATAACGCAAGTCAAGTAATATGTATATAAGATCACATCGATGTTTGGGTACCCCGCGCCACTTTCCCACTGGTTATTGAGACATCCTACGCATTGGACCAATCCCGCCATTCTCACCGCAGTCCCACTGCCACACCCGCCCGCACACACCTGGGCCACAACCACACGCAGTCCCACTGCCAAATCCCGCCCGCACACACCTGGGCCACAACCACACGCAGTCCCACTGCCAAATCCCGCCCGCACACACCTGGGCCTCAACTGTCACAAGTAACCATGCCTGCAAACACCTAGGCCAGAACAACCACCGCTACGCCCGAAGACACCTGGGCTAAAGAATCCACTGCCACACCCGAAAACACCTGGGCCTCATCCCGAAGACGCTTGGGAAACCACCTGCGGCACACACCTGGCCAACCACCACAACACCCTGCCCGATGGTTCTTGGGCTAATAATGGACTTCAGGCCATCACAGCCTGCCCGAAGGTACTTGGGCTATCCGGGAAAGGGAGCAGAAAAGGAGCTAATAACCAGCCACTAAGTATAGTGTTGGGAAAAACACCCTTCCCCCATAAATGGGGGTGTTCGGCACTAAGTGCTCAACTGGGGTGGGGCGCGAATAAGAAACACAAAGCTACAAGTATAGATATAGGTAACAAACACTCACCCAAAAACTTAGGTTTTCCTAGCCAACCTACAGAACACAATACCACAACGCCCGAGTCACAATTCGCGACCCTTGCCCACAAAACCATTTGTCCCATTCTTGTTTCACGTTCAGTCAAATGTTCAATAAATTTTAAGCACTACTGGGCAACTACCATAAGCATAACCAAGGAAAACGTCAAGCATAGATCAACCAAAACACCCACACCCGGTTCTGCCAACAGAGGATCTCTCCCCAGTTTGTGATAAAAACCCACAACCACTGAAACCATGCCAACAGGAGATCCCATCCCCCAAATTCACACAGCCGCCGAGAGTATAAAAAGATCGGGGGATCCCATCCCCTCCCACATTTCCAGCAAACGGCCCGAAGGGAAAAACAACCAACAACCACTACCAACACGAGTCAGGGATTTTCAGATTTAAACGACTTAACACACTCCATGATTTCAAAATTCCATGTGTTCTATCCGTTAGTTATCACAGAAGGGTTGATCCTGGTGCTTTCAAATTATTCAGCCGGGTATACGTGATTAACCAATTTCACAGCAGGAGTTCACAATTTCAGCAACCCATTTAAAACATCACGAGGGGATTCAAGTGCACACACACGACCACCAACGGCCTCAATTTTCAGAAAACATAGACCAGTACAACAAAAGGGATGATCACAAGATAAAGCATAAACAACGATCACAACCCCTTCCCCTTCTTTCTTTAGAACTTCGTTTAGTATCTTCATTAGGGTTTGGTTCAACCAATTCCATAGGAACAAAAGTAACGCCCACCCCGCATGATACACAAAAGTGAGAGACGAGAGAAATTCCCTACTTGTTGATGGATGATCGACGTTTAGGCCGGGGGCGCGGAACTTTACGGATAACGACGCGGCGGTCCCGATGCACCAGAAGAGTCACGATCGAAGAAGGGGGAAAACCACGGCCTAACCCTTAATTATAAGGGCTGGGGACGGTTGAGATGAAAACACAAAACCACGGAAGACGAGGGAGTCGTGGGTTGACCACGTGGCTTGACTCATCATTAATGGCGCTGGGTGGTTTTAACTGACCCATGAATTAATGAAGCATTTAATTAAGACCTTTGCGCGCGTTTCGGATTTCCAAGATATTTTTAGCAAGGAAGAATAGGGTTTAAAACCCTATTTGCGAAAAAGGAACATTACTGGAACAACTTGGCAGGGCCGGTCTCACCGATCGGTGTCACCGATCGGTCTCGCCGATCGGTCTCACCGATCGGTCTCACCGATCGGTACCCCGCAAGGAAACCGGATTTTTGGCAAAGGAAGGGACCAAGGGGGTTCTGGGTCTTCACAAAAGGGGTGTCTCATAATATTTACATGAAATGGAATGTAAGGGGATCATATAGATACATGTCTAAACAATTGTAATAGAATTTAGATTCATGATACAAAAGTATTGCTTGAATGTAAAAGAGGAGAGAGATGTTCCTTTCGGAATTTCGGCATAGTAACGGGTGTACATGGGAGGAATTTAATGTGATAGAAAGGGGTATCCCATATTTAAAACATAAATAGGGAAGTATGGGGGAGGTTCAAAACCATACACCAACATTCGTAATTGAAATTAATAGGGAAAACAACTTAAAGAATATTGGACAAAAATGAGAAAGGAAGAAAAACCCCTTACATGGAAGTGTGCTTCCAAAGGCTAGAGAGAGGCTTGTGAGAGGATTATTGGGAGCTTGGGGAACCTTGGGAGGATTCCAGAGATAGTAGGGCAGAGGTTGGACGAACACCAAAGGCTTTGAGGGAGGAGGAAGTGGGAGCATGGGTGGGTTTATATAGGAAAGGTGATAGAATTCTTTATTATTTAGGTTTGGGTCCCCTCACATTAAATTAATACAAACAACAAACTATCCCATGGTTTTTGTAAAAGGGAAGAGGAAAAAAATATTTTATAAGTCCAATGTCCGATCTTCATAAAATAATGAGGTTGCTTATTTGGAGGTGAGTCATACTCCCATGGAAATTAATTTAAAAAGACAAGGTGTTTAATATGTCTTGAAGGGTCCATTAATGATTTGAAAATTAAGTCAAATAAACCCAAAATCACATTATTTTAATGGTAAAACATATATTGACCGAACATAAAGATTATAGTATTTTATTACATCACTATTGGGTCATTATGATGTCATAAAACACATTATATATTTAAACGATATTTAATTTTTACCCAAATATTTGATTGTCTCAGAAAATTTTGAAAAATTCACCGTTGGATAATTATGACGTCCTGATTCGAGAAATAACATTTATTTTATCTAAATAATTTTCTAAATTTTTTAATTTTCAGTTTTAAAATAAAAATTGACATTTATTGAAAATTCACGGGTTTTGACAGAAATGGCTTTCAAACCGTACTAAAAATTACTATTGCATTCATAATATTATAAGATCATCTATATCTAATAAAAATTAATTTAACAATAATAATAATATTTTATTAAAATATTATTTAATTCAAAAAATACCGTAATTTAATAAAATATAATTCTTATTTAAATAATAACTAAAAACATTATTTGTAATTTAAAAATAATTTACAATGTATCAATGTTGACAAGAAAGTATATTCATTATTATATACAAAAAATAATGTATATGAACATAGTACTATTTATTTGTTACATAACCCCTTGGAATAGCCGCATATGACCTAAGGATAAGGTGTGCGATGGTGACAGAATCTTGGGGTGGCTCGGATAACATCGCTCGAGTGTTAATTTCTATCAACTTCCACTTCTCCCTTAAACGGTCCCATTCGAGGTTGACATGACGAAGATCAGCTTGGGCTTGGTCAATAGTGGTGCCCAAGGATGACATATCTTTTCTGAGCTCCGACAAATGGGCTTCGTATGAGGAATTTCTACTGGATGAGTCTATCGCTTCCTTTGTCTGAGTAAATTTGGATTTATTAAAGCCCTATATTATTACTAATAATGTGATCACTGTTCAATGGCTATGTTAGCAACGGTCAAAATTCTTAACATAAAGCCAATGAAGTTGACATTTTATATAAACATAAAGATACATTTAATTAGATCAAAAGTGATTTCCATTAACAATACTTTGGGTCATTACACCATGGGAGTGACTATATAAAAAATGTAGGTTCTCACACTTAGGTCAAACCTTTTAAATCTTGTGTTCTTTACATGATTTCATCATTTTCCTGAATGAGCATCTACTATGTTAGGATAAGATAATAAACGTTAAAAAATTATATGGGTTATGTTTCTAAATGTCGTAAACTTATAAAAAATTTACAACTACTTCACCCCCACCCCATTCTCAGTTGTTATTCAATCATTTGGGACACACATATTTGGATGCATCTCATTCATAGATATTGATTAAATGGAATGTGTTTTCATTTATTTATCTTGACATATTTATTATTACTTACCAAATTATGATATTCATTTTATTGATTAAATGGAATGTATTTTTATTTATTTAATATTCCGTATTCATAATTATCCAAGATATTTACTCATTGATTTTATCTATGGATGGAATTTATTCTCAGTTTATTGATCACATGGTATGTATGTTTATTTATTTATGTTTCTATATTCATTATTATTATTCCTATTATTAATTCATGATTACTTCCATTGTAATTAACTATTAATAAATATTTAATCTCAGCCTTATTTTTTTCTCTTTCCCCATGATTCCATGAAGTGTACAATGAATTATTAGTAAGGACATGCTTGGGGGAAAAATTTTATTCTTGATACAAATGTGTTATAATTTTATATTAAAATGTAATACAAGACTCAATAATGTATCTTGTTAACCAAAACTACTGAACTATTAATTATTTCATGATATGATTCCTTATATATTATACCAATTTAATAAAGAAAGAAATGACATCGATATACTGGGTGTGATGTTTCCGTAGTAGATATCATAAGAAGTTTAGTAGAAATGTTTGGAACTAAATTTTGGAAAGCATATATTAAGTAATATAATCTAATGATAGACTATGAAGATTACTATATAATACCATCTCAATGTTTTTATAAGTAAGGGAATATTTGGTTTTTATAAGAAAATATATCCCTATATAGATACTATAAGTGGATGTGGTTCTGAAACTGATATTTTGAGGGGTAATTACTCTGAATATAGCATATTGGGCTCAACCTGATCATCTTCTGGTGTATAAATATTGGACTTACTACACCCCTAGTTAGACACTCCTGAGGGATACGATTTGAATAATTCACAATTTCATTACAATCTATTATATATGATTTTAATTCGTGATGAAAATAAATGTACAAGGTTAAAACAATGTTGTATTATATTTAAAAGATGAAATCTTATTTGAATGAAAAAATGTTTTCTGTATGGAAAATAAAGGAATAATGTAGTTATTTTTTGAGGAAAAACAAAGAGTTCAGTCAAAGGAAATAAATTTCATCCTTGGGATCCATTTATAGCTCATTTTCTAAAATATGGTGCACCAAGGAATTATTCGATTATGTTCCCTCTTCAAATGATTAAACCCTAGAAAAAGGAAGGAACTATGTGGAAATTAAACAGATGATGTATTTATTTATTTGGGTCCATTAATTAAAATTTTTAAGTATTTTTTTACCAATGGTATTTCAAATATATTAATTATGAAATATTTAAATATTTTGTTAAATTTGAGAAGAATATAAGTCTTAATTAATATAAGAGTGATGTCTATCACCATGGGTTATGAGATTAAGAATGATCATAAGTTTAAAGTCATAAACACTTATTTTTGGGTTTTATGTGATTGGAGTTTCCCATGATTAAATATATATTTGGAGAAATTAAAAACAAGCATTTGTTTTAGTAGAAAAATTATTTGAAGAATAACACCTTTAAATTTTATATACAAGAGTTTAATGGTATTGATAACCTTTAGGTTTTATATGATCAATAATGACATTATAATAATATTTAAATAAGAAAACTAAAATTTGGTAATAAAAATGTCATAAATAAAACCTTTGTAAAAATGTAATTTAATGATTAATTTTATTTCAGGGATGCCTATCATATTTTTTTGGGAACTCTATAGAAATTATATTTATATAGTTTTATAAAAATAAAAACCCACATACTTGGTGATAACCAATTTCGTCTAATAAGGCCTTGAGGCTTGAACCCATCATCAGAGGATGATAAGGGTTTAGATCCTACCACTGGCTTATGCAATGTCCAGGTTAATATGTCACTTTCTTAGTTAAAAAATCTAAAAAATAAATATTAATGATGAACCAACGGTGTTTATTTTTAGGATTAGATATTACTTTCTTATATTGGATCACTTTTGATAACTATATTTTTATTATAAAATATTTATAGGTATATGGAAAGAATTTCACTCCTTTATGGATATTATAATCCATTAAAAATTAATTTTAGTGCTTCAGTAATCAAAAATGAATTTTTTATTTCCTTGAGAAGTGATGACTTCCACATTGATCAAAGAAGAACCAAAGGATCAATTTTTTCTTATGAAATAGAAATGTATCAAGTATGTATATATCCTTATATTCATTGATAGTAAAATTATTTGTTTTGTTCAAGAAAAGGATTTTGAGAAAATAAATTTATCCTATTACCTTTATATCTGATGAATAAAATAGTATTTTAAATCATCATAGATTTATGATTTTGAGGTCCTTAACATTTCATTAATCATTCACTTTCTTGTAATCAATGACCTAAAGAACTCTATAATTATTTATGATTTTTTTGAATTTCCAAATAATCACTTTACATAGATCTTCACATACATAGAAACTTGTTTATGTGTCATTCCAAATGAGCATTTTACATCAGTTTCTATGTTATTAAGAGGATATTTTATTAACCCTTTTATGATGTTTGTTATTCAACAATGGTATTTCCAAATCCAAATACATTGTTACCTAGATCAAGTTAAAATTGTGGGTATGAAATTTAATTTTGTTGGGTAGAATGTAAAAACCAAAAATTATAAAATCATAACAATGTAATTGAAATATTTTGAAACATGAAACACCAATCTTAAAAAACCAATGAAAAATATTTCTTTAAATTTATCCTCATTGATAGCTTAAAGAACATGCAACCCCGAGTCGATGTGAACCTTAGTATATTATACCATTATAAACTAACCATTAAATTAGGGAATATAAATAGTAATATCTGACATATGAAAATTATGGTTCTATATTTTTTTATATAAAATAGTAATCATTTAAAAGAAAAAAATCTTTTTTAAAAAACTGTATTTTCTGAAAAAGACTGTTTATTTGAGATTTTCACATATGATTTAAAATTGATTTCAATCACATCTAGAAAATTTATATGAAAATATAAACTTAATTATTTTATTTTTTATATAAAAATTATATTAGTTTTTTTGATGTTTTCTAAACTATTTTATTTTTCGATGAATAGGAAAAAATATAGATTTTTATTGATAAACAACTTTTCATTTAAATCACTTATAAATTTAAATTATATATTTAATAAGTTTAAAATTAATTATTTTCAATTATAAATATATTGTTATAATTTAGATAATTTTAATTATTTTAATATATAATTTTAATATAAATCCATTTTAAACATTTTGATATTTATTATTTGAAAACTTGTTCTCTCGTTGAATATGTGGTATTAAATTTAAATTATATTTGGTAACATATGTGATTGTAATTTTGAATATGGGATTATATATTTGGAATCATAATAATTTATATTATATAATGATTTAAAATTATTTTTTTACCAAAATTAATTGTTAAAATAATAAAAATTATTTATCGTGGTTAAGGTTAAAATTGGTTTACCATGTGGTTAAACTAAGAAGATAAAGGGTTAAAATATCCCAAAACAAATACAATACTATTGTATTTCAATTTTTAAAAAATATAATTCCCAGTTTTTAATATATGGAAAATTTAATTTATTTTTTCATTTTAATTAATTTATCATTGATTATTCTTTGGAGAAATTTCCTTGTAATTTCCAACATGGTTGAATTTCCCCACTTATAAACGGGTACTCACTCCCATCCCAAATTCACACATCCCAATACATTTGGATAGATAAAAACCTATAAAATATCCTCCAAAACATCCTTTGTCACATATTATATCTATTCATCATTTAGAAAAACCACCTCTAGGGTCCCTATGAAGAGATTAAGAAGAGGTTTCTCTTAGAGAAGGTAATTATCATAACAGTACTCTTTCCTTTTCTTTCTTATTTATCAATGTTCAATTATGTATTAATACATAAAATGTAATAAAACCATTATTACCCATATAATGATATTTTATTATTTTTATGAAATAATAATTATCCACATACACTTCCACCAAATGGGATATGAAATTGTTAATCATATATACGGTGAACTACCTCCTCAGAACTGATGTAGTTCATTTTCCATAACCACCTTTCAATATTGGATATAATAATAGCTTTAACAAATTTATATTATATTATGGTTATTATTATACTTATATAATATTATTATACCAAATAATTTTTTATTTTCCATTCCATTTTAAACACGATAACTTCGCTAGTGTATACAAAGGACCACCGCCTCGTGAAGCGATGTGATTCCATATCCACTTACACAATTCATGTAATGTAATAAAGATGAATTTATTTAATATATTTCATATATATTAGATTATATTGAATCTATAAATTTAATATATCACTCAATTACTTACCCTTTCACTCATTATGTGACGGATATCGTCACTCATGCGTATATAGGATCTTCCGTCTCCACGAAGCAATGAGATTCATTTTCCATGTCCAAATTGAATGATGGTCATAAAAATATATACAATGACTAAATATGATATTTATAAAATTCATATTATTCTGTATAATATTTATATACATCATATTCAAAAGAACCGTAACATTCACAACAATGCATGAATGAGAAAACAATGCAATTAACACCTAAAATAGTGAAAATAATGAAAGATTATTAACGAACGGGTGAAAAGATGATATAAAATAAAAATATTTGATATAATAAATACTAATATGGTTATTTTATAAGACAATAACATTAATAAGAAAACTATAAATTAGTTTAAATCATGTTCTAATGAAAGGAATTGTAATGTAAGGGTCCTCGTCTCAATTTCACTTCACTGAGGCATATTTTAATATTACGCACCTAGTAAATTTTATATAATGTATATACTAACCCTTTTAATTTTTTTACAATTAAAAATTAATAATTAATTGTATATTATGATTTAATTTTAATTTTTTCATCTAATTGTAATTTACTTGAATACTACCAAGTAGTATGTGATTTCTTCTCAATTTCATTTCATTGAATCTTATTGTAATGTTATGAAACTAATTTGTTTTATATAGTGTATAAAATAAAAATATGAAATATAATATCATTATGAATTAATTATTAATGGTATATTAAGTTTCAATTTTTATTATTTCATCTAAGGGGATCTTAATTAAATGTAACCATGTGGTAAAGAATTTCACAACTCAATTTCTTTTCATTGTGTTATATTAATCCATTGTTGTCTTTGTTATTTTATGATTGCATGAGTAATTAATTTTGAATATATATTGTTGCATTTACACATTTATTACATGGATCATAATTTTGAGTACATAATATATTAATTTATTAACCCCCATTTCAATGTTATAACCTTTGTAAGGGTTTATTACATAATATCATTTTAATTGGGATTGTTTATACTAGAATTTAGTATGATGGAAATTATTGGATCATTAGATATTAAAGACATTAATTTTATTCTTATGTGGTTATTAATGAATTTTTTAATTAATATTACAATTTTCCTACACTTTAGTACTTAAAATAATTGAGAAAATGTTTTTAAGAAAATCAGAAATTATTTTTCTCTTATGTCAGAAATCTGTTTTGTTCTAAAATAATATTTTTTTAAAAATGTTATAAAAAATTATTTTAAACATTATAAAATTTTATATTAATTTTTTATACCCATTTTCACTTTTTATGATATGTTTCTAAAAGAATATTCATGACATCCGCAGAATAATTCTCAATTGGCCTTTAAAGATATAGAAAAAGGATTTTTTTAATGTATACAACATGAATGGAATTTCTAGCCGTTATGACCACTAAAATGGTTTTATTATTCCTTTATATGTTTCAAATATTATTTTAATAGTGTATTATTTTCAATTTTTTAAAATTTAATTTTTAATATGATATTATCAAAATAAAAAGGGTATTTTCCTGATGATGGGTTTTTGAATATCTTTTTATTGTATTTATATTCATAAATGAAAATAATATTTGTTATTAATCCAATTGGTATATGTTGTAATGATTTCATAATTATATTTCCTCCAGATGGTTTATGATCAATTTGACCAAGGAATGTATTTGAATTCACATCCTTGATTCACTTTTATATTCATTAACAATCAATTAAATTATTCACTTGCCTTTTTTCAATAAATTTCCCCTAAATATCTATATTATTTATCATATAAAGGTTTATTTATTAAAACATATATCATTCCAACATATGATGTTCTATATTTGATTATTTTTTTATCTATATAAATATTGATAAATAAATAGTCATCACTCAATACAGATATATGATGATAAGGAACATTGTTTATGAATTAAATTTATTAGTAGATATATGAGTAATTCATTGGATATACAAGCATGGGTGGGGCCTGGTTAATGATTCCCCCTTGATGCATTGGTTGTCTCGTGAGTCAAAATAGAAAGAAAGTAAAAAATTAGTTTTTTAAAGAAAATGAGTTTATATCTAGTAGTTTTAATCTATCATGAGAAAGGTAATGACCTTAGATGTATCATGTTCCTGATACATAAATTCCAACAATTAAGCACTAATATCAATAAGAATTGAGTTAAGATTATTTTCCATGAGATTTTCTCTATGATATTATCTATGGATTTATTTCATTCACAACTATTTATTAAATGGAATTTCTATTCAGTTATTTACCTTTATATATTAATTATGTATTATCCTATTACGATTACTAGCTTATTGATTAAATGGAATGTTTTGTAGTTATTATACTTTCCAAATTGATGATTATGCCTGATATTTTCTCATTGATATTATCTTTGAATTCAATTTTTTTAGTTTACTGATCATATTTAATTTGTGTTCCGTAATTTATCTCTCCGTATTGATTATTATTATTTATTCATGATTTATTATTATATGCATAACCATTATCGAGAATTTTATCTCCCCCTTATTTTTTCCATTCCCTAAAACTTCATTATGTGTACTGTAATTTATGTCCACGGATAGGGTAGAGGAAATAATGTTATTCTCAAAATAAATGTGTTTTAATTTTTATATAAAAAATCAATTCAATAATCAAGAATGCATATTGTTCACCAATACTACTCAATTATTCGGTCCTTTGGGATTTGATTCCTTGTATATTATTCTACTATAACAAAGAAGACACATGCTTTAGGAAATTGGGGCTAGGTTTGAAAAAATTAGTATTAGAGGAAGTTTAGTATAAAACCTGGAAGAGGCTTTATGAAAACATAAATTAGGAAACATTACCCTATTATAAACATAGATGATTAGTGTAGAATAAAATAATAATGTTTTGGTAAGTAAGGGATTATGTGGTTTTTCCATGGATATACATTAATTTATGGATACTACATGTGGAAGTGGTTCTATCATATATTTATATTGGGATAGTAAATCTGAAAAGTGTTCACTGGTATAGACCCGATATTTACCTAGTGCATGATAATGGGCCTCACTACACACCTAGTTTGACACACCTTGCTGATATGTTTAAGATATTTTACATTTTATATAAAAACCACTATCATTAATTTAAAAATATGATAACAATAAATTCCCTAGGTGAAACTTAAGGAATTAGATTTAAAATATGGTTTCTCTAAGTAATGGGAAAATGTTTAATATGTGGAAAATAACGGCAAAAAGAAATGAATTTATGGGAAAAAATGAAGAGTATGATGTAAGGAAATAATTTTTATACTTAGGATCCATTACTAGTTTGTTGTATTAAATGTAGAGAAAATAGGAATTATCCAATTCAACTACCTATTATAACGTTTAAACCCCTGATTATGGAAGGACTCATATAGAAACAAAATTGATGATGTACATACTTATTGGTGTTCAATAATTAAATTCTAGAAGAATTTTTTTAAAATGGTATTTTGGTGATATGAATTTTGAAACATTTAAGTATTGTATTAAATTTTATAATAAAATATATCATCATTAACTTAATTTTTATGTACACTATCACGAGTTTATGATTTTAAGAAATATTATATGTTCAAATTCATAAACACCACATTTTGGATTTTATATGAGGAGAGTATAAAAATAATGATATTTTGGGCGAAATTTTTGGAAAACTTCTTTTTTAGTGGAAATTTATTTATGGAATATTGGATTTATATATTATAGAAATAATTTTAATAATATTAATAACCATTATTGTTAATATTATAATTAATGATTTGTAATAATTATCAAAAAATATTATTAGACATTGTGAAAAAATGGTTGTATTGGAACCCATAGTAAAAAAATTATTTAAGGATTAGTTTTATTTCAAGGATGTCCAACATATTTTCTTGGAAAAATTAAAGTAATTATATTAATATATTTTTAGAAAAAGGAAAACCCATATATTGGGTGACATCCCATCCCACCCGGAATGACTGTCGGGTATAAACCCATTACTGAAGGATGATAAGGGAGTATCACCTACCACTACCCTACATTAGGTCTTGGTTAATATTTAATTATTTATATTTAAAATAGTTTAAAAATATAAATTAATGATAAACCAGTGGTGTTACTTTTTTGGTTTTAATATTAGTTTTTTATATTGGATAACATGTGATAACCATATTGGTTTTGGAAAATAGTTAGAGATAGAAAGAAAGAATCATCACTAATTCATGGATTTTAAGATCCATTAAAATTGAATTTCAGTTCTTCATAAATACTGATTTCACTTTTTATTTCATACAGTAAGAGATAAAATGGAAATTTATTGAATCACAACCAAAGGATAAAATTGTTCTTAAGAAATAGAAACATATCAAGTAGGTATATTTCCTTATATTCATCGACATTAAAAGAATTTCATAACATTATTAAAAATATATTGAAACAAAAATGTTGTCCTATTAACATCTTATCCTATCAATTAAATGGTAATTTAAATAATCACATTTTTATGGTTTTGAGTTCCTTCACATTCTTTTGATCATTCACTATCTTGTGATCAATGACGTCAATCACTCCCTATAATTATTTATGCTTTTATTTTATGTCCATATATTCAAATTCCACCAGTATTGTCCTACTCAGAAACCTAATTATGTATCATTCCATATCTACTTTTTTACTTCCCTTACTCTTATACTAATATGATTTTTTATTATCCCTTTTGCTATGTTGGTTTTCCAACAATGGTATTTCCAAATGTCAAAACATTGATTACTTAGATCAAGTTTAAATTGTGAGGCCAGAATTTATTTATGTTGGGGATAATTTTACCCCAAAAATTTTTAAATTAAGAATAATTTATTTGATAGAATATGTGACAAACACACTGATCTCAAAAAACCAGTGAAATATATTTCCCTAAATTTAACTTCGTCGATAACTTTTAGAACACACGACCCTGAGTTAATGTTAACCATAATATCATATATCATCATAAGATAACCATTATATAAGAATTTATTAATAGTAATAAATATGTTATGAAAATAATTATTATCTATTGACTAGAAATAAAATAAGAATCATTTAAAAGAAAAAGAAATTTTTTCTAAAAAAAATGTATTTTTCTAAAAGAACAGTTCAACCACACATTGCACATATAATTGAAAATAATGTTTTAAAAAATTTATAAAATTTATGTCAAAAAATTAAAATTCATATTTTAAATAATCTCATAAAAATTATCTTAGGTTTAATTTTTTGTTTTTTATAAAATATTTCATTTTTCAATAAATCATGAAAATTAATGAAATTTGATTAAAAAATCCCTTTTTAGTTTAAATTATTTATAGAGATAAATAATATTTTTAATTTATTATAATGTGAAATTATTTAAATTATCTATATATTAGTACTATTTAGGTCATTAGAATCAATATCATATTGAATTTTGAAATAAAAATATTGTAAACTTTTGAACATTTTCTCTTTGAAACCCCACTTTCTCGTTGCTTCTCAGGGATCAATTTTAATATAAAATTTTCCAATTTTTTGAATTTAATTTTGATAAATGGATTTAATATTTGGAATCAACATAATTTATAATATTTAATAAAATTAAATTAATTTTTCACAAAAAAATAAATAGTGAAAAAAGTAAAAATTATTTATCGCGGTTAAGGTAAAATTGTATTTAACGTGAGGTTGAACTAATAAGATAAGGGTAGAAATTGACCAAAAGATGTATAAATCCTACTGAACATCCATATTTTCACCATATACATCCTCTTTCTAATTTAGGGTCACTTTGAATATGGATTCATGTGAATGACTATCCCATTTTTGATTATTTGTAAAAATTTATAAATAATTTCCAAGTTGGTTCCCTTTTCCCACTTATAAATGAGAACTCCCTCCCATAATTTATTCACACACCCATGAAAATTGGATCAACCAAAACGTGAAATATTTTATCCCAAAAATCAGTTCTCTAGTTCTATAACTACTAGTTATCCCAAAAGACCATCCCTAGGGCCCTTAAGAGGATATCCAAAGGAGGTTTCTCTTAGAGAAGGTAGTTATCTTAACAATGTTATTTCAGTTTGATTCTTCTTTTTTCCATATTGAATTATATCTTAACACGTCATATATTATAACAAAAATAACAAAAATATACTGATATGTTATTATGTTTATGTCATAATAATTATCCATCTCCACTTCCATCAATTGGGAAATGAAGTAATTGATCGTGTGTATGGTGAACTTCCACCCCATGAACTAATGTAATACTTTTTCCATCACCACCTTTCCAAAATGGATATAATGATATATTTTCCAAATTTATATTATATTTATGAAATTATTATACTTATATAATTTTAATATCACATATAAATTTTTACATTATCATCCATTTTAAATACAATAATACCTCTCATGTATTTGGAGGACTACCACCTTGAGAAGTGATGTGATTTATTTTTTACCTCTTACGATATTCATGGAGTGTAATAAGGATAAAATTAATGAATATATGTGATATATATGATATTATATTAAATCTCTAAAATAAATATAATCACCACTTACATACCCTTTCACTTATTATTGGAATGATATCATCGCTCATGCGTACTGACAACATATCCTCTCTACAAAGTGATGCAATTCAATTTTCATATCCATCATTCATAAATGTTTATAAAAAGGAATATACTATGTAAATATGACATTTAAAACAT
The DNA here is from genome assembly GCA_963277665.1 of Viscum album. NCBI lineage: Eukaryota > Viridiplantae > Streptophyta > Magnoliopsida > Santalales > Viscaceae > Viscum > Viscum album. The sequence goes on from OY728127.1 coordinate 1,175,005,779, forward strand.
AAAAATTATTTAATATAACATTTATATATTTTCTACTCACAAAAAACCATAACACTCAGAACCACGCATGAATGAGAAAATAATGCAATTAACTCTCAAGACAATGAAAATAATGAAAGATTATTAACGAATGGGTGATAAGATATTACAAAAGGATTATATATGATATTAAAAATATTATTTTTTTAATAAATTAATTACATGTTTAAAACCAATATAAATTATGTTATAACACATTCAACCAAAAGTATGTGTGAGGTATTTTACTTCATCTCAATTTCTCATCATAGAGGAATATTATAGTGTCATACACCTAATTCCATTTATATGGTGTATATAATTTAAATTTTAAATGTAATATTATTAATAATTTGTACATAATGGTATATTAAGTTTCAATTTTAATTATTTCATCCAAGTGGGGTTCAATTTAATATTACTAAGTGGTACTGGATTTCATCCCAATTTCATTTCATTAAGAAATAATAAGATTTTATCTATATAATTTATTTTATATGGTGTATAATGATTCCATTTGATAGGTAATATATAGAAAACGTCATTATTTATTTAATTTAATGTTCAAATTTTAATTATTTCATCTAAGTTGATTTTAATTAAAATTTTCCAAGTGGTAAATAATTTCATATCTCAAATTCTTTTCATTGGGTTATATTACTCCTTCTTTGTCTTTGATATTCTAAGATCATGTGTATAATGAAATTTTAATATATATTATTTTATTTCCACTTATCTTTTTTGGAATAAAATTTTATACACATAATTGATTCATTTATTAATCCCCACTTAAATTTTAAAACCTTCTCAAGGGTTTATTTTACATTATCATTTTAATCAGGATTATTTATACATGAATTTATATTGAATGAATTTATTTGATAATTGGATATTTATCATATTAGTTTTATTCTCCTATATTAATTAATTAACTTTTTTATGTAAGATTACAAATTTCTCACTATTTGGTACCAAAAATAATATAGAAAATGTTTTTTTAAAATATAACATCATTTATCTCTTCAATTCGAAATCAGTTTTCTTCTAAAAACATGTTTTCTAAAAATTCATTCAAATTTGTTTTTAAAATTATAAATATGATTTATTAAATTCATTTCAAACAATTTTTAATTTTACAAAAAAATTTAAAATTAATGTTCCTGAATTTTTCAAAACAATACACATTTAAATTTCACTAAAAAATTTAAAAGAATCATTGTTTTAATGTGTGTGACATGAATAGAATATCTATCTTACATGAAAAATAAAATGTTTTAATTATTCCATTATAGGGTTAAAATTTTATTTGAAATGAATAGTTTTTCAAAATTTTGGTGAATTTTTTGTTATAAATATGCTTTTTAAAATGAAAAGGATATTTTCCTCATGAATGTTTTTAAATATGTTTTATGATATTTATATTTATCAATGAAAGAACCCATTTATTCAAACTCCAGTGGATATATGGTATACTAACACTATCCTTATTCTTACTATGGATGGATTGTGATCATTTTCATCATGGAAATTATTGACGTTTAATTCCTTGATTCATTTTTGTAGTCATTAACTTTCCCTTGAATTATTCACTTTATTGGGTATATTATATTTTCCCTAAATATGCAAATTATTTATCATGGATATATTTATTTTATATAATTCATATCATTTCCAAAAAAAATTTATACATTGAAATTTATTTTTTTATCTGGGGAAATATTTGTTAATCTTCATTCCTTACTCAATACAGATATTTGATGACGAGGCACATTGTTCATGAATTAAATCAATTATTATATATGCATGGAATGATTTGGACTTGAATAAATGGTTGGGGAATAATTAAATATATCCTCTCAATGTATTATTAGTCTCATGAGGTGAATTATTAAGCTATCATAAAATCAATTGGCAAAACAAAATGATTTTGTACCTAGTAGTTTTCAACTATCTTGTGAAAGGTCTTGATGATAGATGTATCTTGTTCATGAGACATGAAGTACAACAATTAAGAATTTAAATCATTAATAATTTATTTACTATTATTATCCATTATATTTTCACTACTATATTATCTATGGATTCATTTCATTAATAATTATTGATTAAATAGATTGTGTTTTTAGGTATTTACCTTTCTATATTAATATTCCTTATCCATTTATGATAGTCAGGTTATTCATGAAACAAAATGTGTTTTCTATTATTTATATTTATATATTTAGTATTATCCATGATATTTTCACATTAATATTATCTGAAGATGAACTTCTCTCTCAATTTATTGATCATTAGGAATGTCTGTTTAGTTACATGCCATACAATATTGATTATTCTCATTGATTAACAATTTTTCCTACTATAATTAAAAGTTATTGATAATTTAAACTCATCCATATTTTTCTTAATTCTCTAGTATTCCATGAAGTGTTTTGTGATTTATTTTCATGGATGTTTTATAGGGAATAATGTTATTCTAAAAAAATTGTTTTGTAATTTTTGTATTCAAATCTAAAGAAAGTCTTAAGAATGTATCTAGTTTACTAATACTACTAATCTATTTGGTCCTTTAGGATATAATTCCTTATATATTATGCTAATGAAATAATGAAGACACATGATCTGGGTACTGGGGTTGGGGTCACTAAAATATTAAAAATAAATTGTAGTTAAACAAACCTACATGCTCATTGATACAAGGTATAACATATTTTATAAGGTCCACTAATCAATAAAAGAAGGTATTTATTTGTATATTCTAGAAACACCCATGATCACATAGTCCACTATAAATAATCCTATGGATTACTGCAATTAGGGGAAAAACCTGAACTTGTGATACACCAAAATATACTAATAGTGTAACTGAATCCTATAAAATAATTATAATTCAGATACTTTAAAAAAACGATATACTCTTATAGATTCAAAATTTTAGTCTATTCTTACTATTATAGTCCCTTATTCACAAATCACATTGGATAAAGCCTTCTTTTCACTCCTTCCATCTCTTATGCAAGGGAATGAAAGAAAAACTTATTCTTCTTCTTTATCTTTTATATTTAATTATAAATATACAAAAAATAATATAATTATTTTAAAACATCTACCACACATCTATTTAAATTATTCAATAAATTTATTTTCATAAAATAATATATAGAATATTATTTCTATAATTTTTGTGGAAACTCTATGGTTGAAAATAGTGATAAATCCTCTTATTTTGAGTTGTTCAACATTCATTAAATTTATACATGGGGTACATTTAAGTCTCTTTAAGACAATGGATTTTAATTCTTTAGTGTTATTTGAATAAGGAAGTATAAATATTCTTTTTTAAACAAGCTGTTTTAATTATTTTAAATATCCCCACATACATGGGAATATGTATTTTTTTTCACATAGAATTAGTTCTTTTGGTGTGGAACTAGACTCGATTCATAAAAATCATTGGGTTTGATTCTCATATTCTCACAATGAATCAAAATATCTTTTTGATATATATTTAATAAAGAACAACACATGTGTATCACTTAATGTATTTCCTTATAATATATGAATTCTATATAAACATTCATCCAACAGATCCATCAAAAAATTATATAAGTATGGAATTAATGATGATTTATATAAATCATGTATGTTACCACAATATGTATATCTACCACTTGGATGTCCACATAAATCATTCTAGATTTAACACACGCCTTATTATGGATCTAATTTAATTTGGATTGATAGTATATCTCAGTATAGATCAATCTCATGTACAACTTATTAATCGCGCAGATCTGTTGTGAGTTAGTATTATTTGTTTATATGTATGTATTGGATTGACTATATGTAAAAATAAATCAATCATTCCCAAATGATTGATCATGAGGATCGAGTGAGAATACAAATTAATTGACAATGTGGATTGACCGTGAGTTAACATTCTCTATTTTTCTCGAAGTTTCAGATCGAACACATGAAAAAATTCAATCGACCATGTGGAGACATGATATGTTGAAAATACAAATTTACATCTTTTAGATCAACCTCGCTTATCTTAGTATAAAATTTATAGACATTCTTTAATTCAAATCAATATCTCCTCCAACTTACTCAATCCCTCCTCAAACACCTCAAAACTACATCCAAGATGTTGTAAAGAATTTCTCTAAATCTGAAAAAAGTAGTCATATATTTCCTTTAAGAAGTCACACTAATAATTACATTTAACTTTGAGTATTATTTATGATTTGAAAAAAATACAAAATAATAAACCGTATCTACTTTTATCCTACTTCAAAACAATCTTTCTTCAAAAACTTTCTCAAAAATCTCCCACTATGTATTTTTTTGAAAAAACAGTGAACATAAATCAACATAAAACATGAAAAAAAATTAGAAATGTATTATCATCTAATAGTTCTATTCCCACTTGAGAAAACTCAGTATTTTAAATAATAATACTAAATAAAAATATCATTCTTTTCATAAAATAGTGATTCATTCAACCATTACATGAATTGATTATCTTCTTTTAGAATTATTTTTTATATACTTGATGAAATACTATAAAAAGTTGTATGCATACAAAATCACATTTCATAGATTAGTTCTTTTACTCTCCCTAAAAATATTATCCAACAAAATAGGTGAGAAAAAAATTTCTGGAATTACACCAAAGAGTTTTTCCACCCAATTTGTAAATATAAATTATGAATTTAGATGTAAATAAAATCAAGAAGATTTATGGTGTCATTTTTACCCCGAGAAACTTTTTTACATAGCACAATTTGAGATAGGGGACATAAAACTATACCTTTACCCTAGGAGTGGGGAAATTAAACTCTAATTCTAACCCCATTCTTTCATATTCATCCCTTGGTAATAGATTCATGAACACATCATATATTTACTCCAATGTAGGAAAAATTATTGCTTGGTATAATTTCTATTCATATAATCCTAGATAAAGTGATATATGACATCAATGTTCTTGATTCATCAATAGTTACTACTCTATCTATATATATGGATATTCTTTTTGTGATAATAAAAGACCCATAACCAAAAAAAACTACCCCGTATATGCATTTTTTATGATCAAAACTTACTACTCCATATACATATGAATATCAATATATGTTATGCTATCATATTATGTTATATTTTAACTCAAAATCAGTTGTATATTTTATTTATCTAAGGATCCTTTTCTGATCCATGAGATGTGAATTTCTTGTTTCACTTTTGAATATATCACAAATGCTGAAAATACAGACTATATCCATCATTTATGATATTAAATATTTCATACATCAAATGACCTTTTAAAATTCTATTTGACCTACTTCAATTCATTTATCATATTTAGATATCTTGATTCATACAAAGATAGATATAGAAACTAGTCATGAATTCTATATTCCCTACCATTTATGTAGCTTTATAGAATAAGATTCTAGTGAATGAAATATATGTTACTTTTCTTAAGAAATTTATAAGTCATGAAAGTATCTCCTTTCACCTATAATGGACATTTCAAACTTCCCCTTCATTTTTTTAGAAAATACCTCACATTATTCTTCACCATTTATAGGAAAAAGTTTGTATTCTAAATATATAATAATAATGTGATATATTTTTTTTCATTTTGATGTTGCCATTATTTCCCACTAATTATTTTTGGAACTTCATGATCTCTAAGAAGGTTTTTTGTAAACATGAAAACTATATTCTTTATTTGATCCTTTACTAACTTATTGGATAGAGTCTTTAATGTTAGATCTATATTTTCCCAATTATTCTTCAATTTTTCACAATATTTTTTAATAAATTACCATATATTTATTTTTTTATTTACTCTTGATGTTAAAATTATTTGCATATCAATTATTTTATTTATATAAAACAATTATTTCCAAAACATGGACTTATATTCAATATATTTAGATTACTGGTTTCTAGTAAGTTCATTATCCTTTTTGAGATTCCTTTTCTCCTTTTAAATAGTATAAATTTTGTATAGGATTTATATTAAATTTATCTCTATTATAAAATCCATCTATGTTTCTTTTTTATCACTTACTTAACCTCTTCTTGTATCACTTATTAAATTTTCATCAATCGCCTTAACAATAGGTAGATTTTTATAATCTTCATTGGAAGTATCAGATTCCACTACATCATTACTTTCATAACTTCCTTAATGATTTTATAATAATTTTCTACTTTTTTGTTTATAGAACTTAATATCATTCCCTTTAAGGTTGTGATTTAACTTATAATCATTTTTTAAAAAATATCTTCTAGGTATCTCATATTATCCTTCACTAACGTATTCTTCATTTATTGTTTGGTATTTTTATACAAAGTATCTAACAGAAGCACACAATAGAAATTTTAAGGGAACCCCCCCATTAATTTCCTACTACTCTTCTAACTCTTATAAATAAAAGTGATATACCCTAATAAAACATCCCATTTACCTCTAGTTCCAATTAAATACATTCAAATCCACCATATTTTCTGCGTTTTTTACTATTCTCCCTATTAAGAAATTTTAAATATATATATCCCAATATTTTCCTTATTATTTGTACCATTATCCCTCGACACCATGTAAGTTATAAGAATACAATGTATTTCATCAGGAGGGTTAAAACATGGATCTTTATCTTCCATAGTTGGAACCTTTTTGTCAAATTTTTATACTTAAATCTAAATTATCTTCACAAATATTGTTGAATTGTCCAATTATTCACAAATTATATTGATAGTGCTTCAAATATAATTTACTATTGTGAACAAATAAACAACATATTCATTATTCCTTATTTTTATACTTTCATACTTGAATTTCCAAATCTGTAAATTTGACTTATTTAATTTTGGTATTACCATTATTAATGTTTTATAAAATATTCCAAATACATTTATCAATGTTTATTTATTTCACCAATGTAAACTTACACTCTGAGAGCGATGATGATATAACATTTATTTCATGTCCATCATTTTCCATATTCTTATTTTCTATTTTTATCAAAACAACACCCATATTGTGAGGGGAAAACCATTATTAGAAGATGATATGATACCATAAAAACATCAAATAGATACAAAAAAATATTTTAATTCCAATCATTGTAATTATTAATGTTAAATATAATATCTCTTTTACTATTTATTGAGCTTATATTATCCATTATTTGTAAAAGAAATCAATAAATATGATACTTCTTCTTTGAACATGAAATATCCTTAAGTCAATGAAGAAACATAGATTTTATACTAATTGAAAATCAAACAAAATTTTCAATGAGATCATTAAGATGGGTTTAATCAATCATGAATAGTTTTTCTGTTTTCCCTTTTAAATAGACTTGATTACTACTTATAGTAAAAATAATTCAACATAAAAGACACCCACATGCCCACACAAACAAGGAATTTTTTTTGTAATTGAAACTAATAAATAAGAGTAATTATTCATTATAATCATCTAGAAATACACATTGTTAGCATGTATCTTTTCCATGTGTAACTACTACATATAGCATAAAACTCATGTCCCATCATAAAATTAAATTTGGTTTGATGTTATTCTCCTTAAAATAAATCACAATATTTTTTCGTATAATAAATTAAAAAAACATTAGCATCACCTGATTTATTTCAATAGAATTTATAAATTCCCGAAAACAGTTTTCCACCTTGTAAATCCATAAAAAATTTCTCAAAGTATGGAACTGACTATGAGGCATATTGATTGTGTGAAGTTAACATGTGAAGAGGTCAATATATATCACATTAATTACTTTAGATCGAAAATAATTTTGATCAACCAAAGTTTTATTCTAGATCGACTACATTTAAAACTCATCAATTATGTGGATCGACCGTGAGATAGCCATATTAATCTTCCTCTAAGTGTCGGATCAAACACATGTATAAATAAATAAACCATGTATATTAATTATGAGGGAAGATTATATATTTTTCATTAAGGGTTATATCAACAACATGATAAAATTTAATCAACAATGAAATTCCATGATCAATGGTTTAACTACATGTAAAATCTTTAGATCAAACATGTTTGTCTCAGTCTAAAAATTCTATATTTTCTTCTTTTTAAATCAGGACCACCTCAAAAAAAATACCACCCTACTCAAACACCTAGAATTATCTTCCATGATATTTTAGAGTGTGTATCTATATACGACAATACTTTTCTTTTGCTTCCATTAACAAATTACACTGATAATCACATTTACCATTTAATATTATCTATTCATTGAAAACCAATTCTAACACAATAGACCATATCAACTTCATCATTATTCAAAAACATATATCTTAAAATATAGACTAAAAAATCCTTAAGTAATAGGGGGATCCAAATTTGAAACCATAAAATAAATAGTGTATAACACTCTATGTCGTATACTTCATTGTTTATTTAGTATATAAATACAATTTAGTGTATTTTGGGAATATTTTTTATATCGATATAAAATCCTACCCATTCCAACCTTAACATTTAATCAAAAACTATAACACTCAATGTAAAACATTGATTTTATATAACTCAGAGTCATAATTTTAGAGGCTTATTTTCATTTTAATTTATATCATATATGCATCCATCAAGATAGAATGAGAAACTGGAGACTACCATTGTATAACATGATACATTTTCTTATCATAATAATATATTTGATGAATAATTAACTATATAATATATATGTTTTTATTTCTTATCTCAAACAAAATACTGCCAAAATTTCTTATATTTGTTTAATTTTAGGATTTTTTAATCTCATTACACCTTGATGTAATTCATTCCATATATTTATATTCCCATATAATAAAACTCAATCACTAAACTATTTAATAAGTTTCATAAATAAATAAATCCATTTTGATTAATGATGAGATTAAAAATAATATTATTGATATTCAAATTTAGAACAAGTATTTAAAACTTTTTTTCATTATATTATTAAATGATATGGTATTAATTAATTATATTTTCATCCCGGAACTCCTTCTATGTTCATCTTCAAATTTTTTTTGAATTTAGTCCATTTTTTATATTAGCATTGAAACAAAGTGTAACACATTATTTTATTTTTGTTAAAAATGTATCCTAAAACCCGTTAGGATATAAAGTGATACTCAATGAGAATTTATATATGAATAATATTTTATTTGTTACATTTGAATGAAAATTATAACATCAATAAATTTTTTTCCTTAACTTTGAACTCATATATATTTAAACATTTATAAAATATAAATTCGGTTCAGTATACCTTTATAATTTATTTTTTAACAATAATACTTGATATAAAATCTCCTTGATATTTCAAAAACCACGTCACGAATTAGGTGAAATTATATCTAATGGAACCACTTCCCATCCTTATTATTACTTCCTTTGTGATTCAATAACCATGGAAAATAATTGGGACATCTATTGTACATCTTAAGGAACAAACATTTACCCATTTTCACTATCAACATATTACCAGAGTTTGAACATCCCATATACTACACTTCTATCCTAAAAAATCCAAAGAAATAAAATCATTCAAATTAAAATAAAATTTCAAATAGTGATTAAAAAATTATTTCTAGTGGCATATCAGTCCATAAATCTAACCTTTAGTATATATAATTTATTAATAAACCCATACCATTGAGTACGTGAGAAAATTTTAATGTTTCATCATTCATATTTTTGTAAAAAATGACTTTGAAACGAAATTTTAATCATTATATACTTCCAATAAGCATCTAGATTCATAAAATGAATAACCTCTAACTTTTTGAATAGCCATGATAGGGTTTCTATAATATATTAAATTTTAATAATTACTTAAGAACTATTATTAAATTTATATATCGGTCCTATAATTTTCTTCATTTAATTTTTTATTCTCAAGTACTGATCTTAATATCAGGTTTGTTTATTATAATTCCATATTTTCTAAAATGGATTCTTTTATCAGATGCGTATTATGTTTTTGTTAATTTAGTAAATTATTTTATTAAACATAATCCATTATAAATGATGGTAACATTTAATATGCATCATAATAATTTGTGTTCCAATATCATTATTTCACCATTACTCATTCAAACTATTCCCCTCACAAAAATTATGAAACTTTCTATTAAAAACAATATAAATCATATCAGATATAACTGCTCCATATTAGAGTGGATAAATCTTTATCAAAATTTATAATTATAACAAATATTTTATCCATTATAAGTGTAACCTAAGATCATATCAGTAATATAAACCAAAAATTAGGGTCACCTATATCATTTGTTCCATAAATAAGATAATCCATAGGAACCTAACTTTTACATGCCCTACCCATGTTGATGATCAATTTATTGATAAGTTTTTTTGAAATAAATATTACGGTTAGTATTTTTTAAAATTGTTTTTACTATAGCTTAATATTATCTCATTTAATACCTTTAAATGTATAAATGATTCTAATGATTTTATTTGGAATACCAATTCCTTTCACAAAATCAATATTTTAAAACAATATTAAATTATAAATCACTACACAACCCATAAATTTTATTACCAAATAAAATTAAAATCCAACTATATATAGATATATCTTAATGTATACCATGAATAAGGTGCATGAAACCTTTTCATAAATAGTCATAAAATCATATGAAACAAATAACCCCGAAAAGTGTATTCATGGAGTGATAGGTAAAAAACTCTAATTTTTCTAAATAGAGCCTATGATTCCAAGCCAATGAGAACTCCAACCCAAAATTCCCCTACCCATGGTTATTTTAATCTACTGAGACTTTAATTGTATCATTATTCTTAAATAAAAATATAATCAACTTCTTAATTCAAGATCAAAACATAATACAAGCTGAAATAAATCTTTAATAAAACTATATCGACTATCATTCCCAACATGTAACTCCTTAAATTCATGTATCATAATTCATAGGTGTAGTTGAATTATTTTACATAAAGTATATATAATATGAGGAAACCATGTCAAGTGATATTACTATAATGTGGAGGGGGTGAATTAGGGATCCTTTTTTATTTTTATGAAAATTTTATTTTAATTCCACCTCATTAGATGGTTAAATATTTGATCCACTCATCTTAGTATCTCTCAACATACTCGAGTATGAAGAATTTAAAAGGCATAGTACACAAGGATTTACATGTTTCAACCATGAAATTGTATTCCTTTATAGGTTCAGGTAATGTTTCTAGACTTGAATTCTTCACTATGAATCACTTGAGTATAATGTAGAAGTTATCTATTGGAACTATTGATGAGTAATATCCTGAAATACCTAACAGATAATCTCATGAAATTTCTAATCTTCATGTGTTTGTAGTAGTGGACTCATGATGTTTTCTTTGTACTGTTATCCCGCTACTTGAAGAAATATCCCAAAATGATCATTCCACCATCAAATAGGTTCTTTATACCTCTTACTGATAATTCTTAAATGGTACTCCTAAACTCCTCTCAAAAAAATTCTTCTATCACACTATCTTCAAGGGAACTATGGGTTGACCACGCTATTTCACAAGTATGGACGTCCTCTTTCACTTCATATGAATCAATTCTCCTTTCTAACTTGTAACTGCAATAATATTATAGTATCTTATTATATTTCTCAGCAAATTCTATTCATGAAATAATTGTGTATTTAATGGTATTCTCATGTTCTCATAAATTATTCTTATTCATGAATGCGATTTGAATCATACCTGGAATTATCACATCATTTTTCATTATTATTTACATAGAAATAATGTTTTTTACTCACTATTATGGTCCACACTATTATTTTATTATATGAAACTTAGTGTATGAAAGTATATTTTATGCCTTTCTCACAAATATAAATATGTTATTAAATTTTCATGCATGAATTACATCATATATGGCCTTATCGTCTATATTTTCTTGATATTATATCAGTTTTATGGACTCTTTCCACTTCTTTACCTATATAAAAAAATGTACATGACACCTATATTCATTATGTAAATATGTCACCTGTAGATCCCTCCTCTTATTTAAAGAACAAAATGCGCATGGTATATCATTATATCTTTCTGAAAATATTATATTTATAAAATGGATATCTACTTTGTGAAGTGTTAGTCATCAAAAAGATCTATCCCTTGAGTAACTAAGAAGGAGTGAGTGTATTTTTTCTATTCATGAAAACTAGCACTGAAATATCTACCTCTTCTTTACCTAATCTAGATATCTTATAGAAACCCATCACTTTGCACAAATAGATGGGAAATTATCCACTTTTCTTCCTATATATAAAAGTCTATACTATCTCTAGTTTCTTTTGAATGGGAAGTAGGCTCTTTATTTTTAGTTATGAGACTTTTGAGATCTAAAAAATCATCAAAAAGTAATACCATTTTTTAGAGTCTGTATTTATAGATTAGAGTTTTTACGATTTTCACCTGAGAATCATGACCAATCAAATAATACTTAAAAATGATGAATTTCATAGTGTATCTCATAATCATTAAATACCTTGTGATACTGATGTTTAAGGAATAATTTGTTTTACCAGGTTTCTCTTTTGCAGAAGAGTGCTCACATAGTTTCTTCCTCTTCTTCTTTTCATCATTTAGTAATGGAAGCTCAAAGACTCACATTCTATTTCATGAAACATTCTACATATCATCCTCCCTATTCCCATGGAAATAGAAAGATCTCGGATAATTATTTTTATGAATAATCACATTATCTCTCTATTCATTAAAACCAAAGAGAACTCTTAATATTCAACAACTACTCTTGACCTAAATATCTCGATATTTATAAAAAATAGTTCACCATTTTTTCATTTGAATTTTATTTTGAGTTAAGGGATCGAAAAATAATTTCATGTAATCTATTATTTAATATCTTTGAAAACCATGATATTTTTCAAAACCTTATACAATGAGAATAATTTTTTATTTAGGGATTCACATATTTTGCTTCTTTACAATGTTTCCTTTTTACCAAATAGTTTGAATGCCTACACAAACCATTGAATATATGTGTACATTCAAAAATAAAGATCCCCCACAATGTCTTATGTCTTATATAATCCACAGTTATTTTTTTGATGAAATTACAAATATCCATTTTCAGTCTAGCCTCCTCAGTCATGCCACTAACTACCATGGGGTTCCACATGGTTCTCAAACTATCTATTTTTTCATGGAATCTGAATTTTATTATGGTGATGGTGACATGGAGAAAGATAATTTTTGGACATCACACTACTTTATAATCTTGGATTTGAAATTATCTATTTGGTGATGTATCAAGTCTTTCTCTCAAAAACACTCCTTATCACATCTGCAGGCCGCTCCATATATTTTTTGGTTTTACACTCCTATGAACCTTGTGAGGACATGCTTTTTATGCATGGTATGGCCTCCTATATGCACTCCTATAATACCACCCATAGTTAACCTTAATCTATCACATTTTTAGTTATTAAATTACAAAACAAACATGGGAATATAATAGAATAGGTACTCCACATGGTTTTTAAACATAGGTGAATACCACACCCTTCTAAAAAAATACTCCACTAATAATTCTCTCAAAACATCTTCATGAAAAAAGAATATTATTTTCCCTATATTTATTATCATCATGATTTATACAATATATTATTATTCAATGTATATTTCAAAAACATATACTCCTTATCTCCTTCAACTATTGAAAAAATTCTACACTCCCAAAAAATTCTACACTCCCAAAAAATTAGAACATTCCATTAAGCATTTAAATCAACTCAACAATCATAACATCCCAATTTAATATGTATTAATAACAATACACCAAGAATCATATAAGTAATTTTATCAAAAAATTATTGACCATATTTACAATAAATTTAATTCATATAATGGGAAATTCAATCTCCCCCTTTGGATTGTATTATCAATATACAACAAAACTCTCTCATGTCAATATTGAAGGAAACTGGGGAATATAAAAATCATGAAAAAATTTTGATTTAAAATTTAGGGTTTGATTCATGTAAAAAAAACTCAATCCAAAAAACCCATTTCCAATATTTCTTAATGGATCATGTTTAATTAAATTTATATATAGAATAAAATAAAATCTAATAAAAGTGAAAATGGTACCTTGTTTGTTTCAGGTCTTCATTTTTATTCAGTCATTGTCTAGGTGTCATGGATTAAAGGTTCCATTCTAGGAATCCTATAAATCATCCAAACATTAAAAAATATATCAAGGGTCCTTGATCAAAGCTTAATGAGTGATATCATGGGAAATATAAGTTCTTTATAAAATCACATCAATCACATGGTGAACGCGGACTCGATCGAGAAGATGGGATTGATCTGACCTTGTTATTTATTAAAAATCTCACTCTAGAACTTGAGAGGAGTGGGGAGGAGAGCTTCTATCAATAAGATATTCCATGTTGTGGAGCTTAATATTTAATAGGAAAAATGAGATTTTATGCCTAGCGATTACACTCCTAAATTCCACATTGTCCCCTAGAAATTAATAACCATCATTTTAGACCATTTCCCACACATATGACATAACAAACATGTAATAAATGTCACGAATATTTTTTACTAAATTGTAAGAGTATAAAATTTTATGTGATAATATATGAACCATAAGTCTTCCTGTAATATCCCCAAATAATTTAACGACCCTCTATAAGAACTCGTATCTTTATTCATGTATTATTTCCTTTTTCTGGTATTTTTGAGGAAAAAAGGAGATTTTGGAAATTTCTTAAGTACACGCCGTGTACTTCATGAGTACATGTTGTGTACTCGGTTACCACAGGTAGCTGGGTCCTGGCCGTGTAATGGCCATGCACATGGCCGTGTGTGGTGATCTGGAGGCCTCCTAAAACGGGGCCGGTAAGGGAAAGTACATGTCGTGTACTTATAAATTACACACCATGTACTTTGTTTTTTCATTAAATGTACCAGGGTCATGTTTGACGGACACAACAATCTTCTTGTCGACCTAGTTCGTCCGAGAGCGCCCGTACAGCCACGGATCATCTCTGAGCCCTCGAGCGAACATCTGTTCTCCGATTTGACCACCGTTGATTGCATTATATTCACAACTGTAAGCTATTCCTCATTCTAGAGCTTCATATCTTGATTTTTCCTCTTTCAATAGTTATATTCGGTTGAACATTTTAGACGTTTTTGTAGATCTATAGTTGTATTTGGAAATTCAATGATTGAGGTTCACTTATATTGATCTCACAACACCAATATAGTTGGTTTTTCCTTTCCGTTGAATGTATTTGAGTAATATGTGAAAATTTTACCAATACCCATGAATGGGGTATTGCGGGTTTACCGTTTTAACCCTGTTAATTTCATTCCTTGATTGTATGATTGAGTAGAGTATATTTGAATCTGAATAGGGTTGATTTCTAGGATTTGGAAGTGTTTTCCCATGGATGTTCTGTTTCTGGCCGTTTGGTCGACTTAGCCTATTAGGCTGCCTTTCCTATTTCCCATGCCTAGTGCTTGTAGGATGGAGTGATTGTATTTCCATCATGCTGTTATGTTGTGTACTGTTTATCCAAATAGTTCTGAGGTTTACTTTGGCTATATTGAAATTCTATGCTTGTTTGACTTACATAGGGCCGTGAGAACATGGTGTAGTAGACTATAAAGGGAATTGACCATGTGAGCGTCCTCAGAGAGTCTATAATCACTATATACTATAAAGGGAATTGACTGTGAGAGCTTCCTCAGAGAGTCATTAAATCACTTTAGATTATAAGGGGAATTCACTGAGAGTGCTTCCTCATAGAGACTTTATTCACATTTTATTATAAGGGTAATTGACTAAGAGTGCTTCCTCAGAGATTCTTTTTTCACTTTTGATTATAAGGGGAATTTACTGAAAGTGCTTCCTTAGAGATTGTTTGTTATATCCTTATAACTGAACCATAGGGGATAGGTTGTGTGCACTTACCACAGGGTTATTGTTTTATTAACTTCATACTGGTCTTGTCTAGGTTTAACCAGAGGGATTAGGCTGTGAATACTGCCCATAGGGTTACCTACATTGATTAGATGTTTAATTGCATTGTGATATTGATTGATTTGAACTATAGGAATGGTTGCTGCTGAGTACTTCCTTGTTTATTACAACTGTTTACTTCTTGCCTACCATATATATTCACTGACTATTAGGAACAGATCTTTGGGTGGTTTCGTACTAGTATTTAGTCTCACACCCTGTTTGGGTCATGCTTTTGGGCCCAAATAGATTATATTTCTGTAGGTATAGATAAGGACAAGCACCCCTCTACTTCAGGTACTTGATGCTGAGGAGCTGGAGAGCATGGGACCAAGCCGAGGCTTGCGATGCTGTGGAGTTTATTTGTTTTCCTTTTTAATTTTATGTAGTACTATTTGTATTTTAGCATTGTGGTCTGTTTGGATGTTTTCCTAGACATATGTATCATGAATAATTTATATATATGTTCTCTAGATGTTTCTTTATCAGACTACTTCTGTTTATTGTTGTATGGATTATTAATTCTTCCACTATTGTATATATGATTTACTTCCATTGTGTTACTCTGCCAATGAGGGCATAGTTTCCCCACTATCACACCCAAGGCCCTAAATTCTAGTCTGTAGCCTCTGGCATTCGGGGTAATGTGCTTGAGGCGTGTGAGCAACCAGGTATGGGGCACCTATGGGTCGCTTCCAGAACTAGGATGTTACAAAGTGGTATTAGAGGAATTATTTTCTGCTTGACTTATTGTTTGGATCCTATAGCCAGGTATAGGATGGAATAGGTAATTAGTAATAAGTTGTGCCCAGGAGTAGCTAACCCGTGTACAGGGAAAGTCTAATTTTCCTCGATTGTTGCAATTTTTTTCTATTTTTCTATTTTACAGTTGATTTGACTTCACTGTTGGGGGATTAACATGTATTGTGCTGTTATCATTGATGTAATTGAGGTTCTATTTTTGTTGCAACCCGATTATATGATGGTATTCCATATCAGTCATCATATATGCACTTGCTAGAGATCACATGTCATGCATTATTGCCATGCCATTTATGGTGAATTAGCAATTTCATGTTGTTGTGATATATGTTGTTCTATATATGCATGTTGTTGTGATATATGCCTTGATATAATACTTTCTATTTTATAGGGTAATACTTTACATAAATCTTTGTTTTAATTAACGCAAAACATTGGTTTGTGAGGTGTTTTGGGCCCTCATGGATCAGAATTTGGTGGATCGTTAATATTTTATGCTTGTATATGATTTCTATAAGATGGAAATCATTGATTCGTAGGGATTATGGGCTCTCACGAATTGGAATTGGGTACTTTAGTTTTCGTTTCAGTGTTTTTATGGGTTCCAGAGTAGTTTCTGAGGCTTACTATCTGGAAAAACCCATCATAGACGGCGTGTAATGACGAATACACGCCATGTGTTCTTTTGTTTGGGAAGAAACTGTTTTTCTTAAGTACATATTATCTACTTCTATACATGTTGTGTAGTCCCTAACTGTGTCTCAGACTGTGTGAGAAGAGACACAGGGTTGGGAAACCCTTGGTAGGACACGCCGTGTACCGGATGTACACGCTGTGTTGTAAGACTGTACAACCGGCCGTGTGACTAAGGAAACGAGTTGGTTGAGCCTTTTCAAATACACACCATGTCCATGTAGAACATGCCATGTAGGGTAACTCGAGTATCTGGCCGTTTAACGAACAACACAGGTCAGATAAATCCATCAAGTACATGTCATGTCTGCATGGAACACGCCATATAGAGTTAGCCGTGTACCCGGCCATGTAACTAACAACACTGGTTGGGGAAGCTCATGTATTACATGCCATGTCTGGAAAGAACACACCACGTATTCTTGTTCTTGGAGAACCATGTGGCATAGCCATGTAGAAGATCTCAGGCAGAGGAAGAGAATTCAAGTACTTGTCGTGTGTTAGGATATCACACTGTGTGTTTGGGGTGTTACATGACCAGTTGTGGCAGGAGTACATGCCCAAGTGAAAGGCTTAAGGGAACATTCCATGTAGTCCTTGTACTCGCCATGTAACCATGTTTTTTAAAACATGAACGTTTTTATTTCTCTTATTCCCTTATTTTACTTCTATGTTTTTATTCCCTGTTAATCATGATCTAAGGTGTGCGCTTGACCTTGCAGATTCATGCCACTGAGACGTCCTCCGATTATCCGCTAGTTACAGGGCAGTGATAAGACACCAGATATGGCTGATCAGGGACTTCCTGTAGATCCTCCAGCTATTCCAGTCTTGGCACCAGCATTTATACCTAACACAGGTGTTGATGCACAGCTCAGGTAGGGCTTTATGAGGATGATGCAAACCTTTCATTGGGCACTGCCTCCTGACCCGTCGAAGGCAGAATTGACGTGGATTTTTCAATAGAAACATCCTCCAACTTTTTCATGGGATGGAGGGCCCCAGGCTGCAGAGTCATGGCTAAAATCCATATTGATGATATTTGAGTATCTGGAGATGCCTCCAGAGAGGAGGGTCAAGCTCGCAACCTAAATGCTTCGGGACTCCACTATGAAGTGGTGGGATGTGATCTCACAGGTGGGACACTTGTAGATTATGGATTGGGATGAGTTTCAGCGCACCTTATATGATTAATTATATCTATAGACCTTGAAAACCGATCGAGACAGAGATTTATTGATTCTGGAGCAGGGTACTCTTTCTATTCTGGAGTATTCATCTCGATTCACTGAGCTGCAGTGATTTACACACTTTCTAGGGGGAGATGATTTCTTCCTTGCACAAAAGTTTAAGGATCTTCTCAAAAAGGATATTTGATCTAAGGTGAACGTCTTCAAGTTGACTTAGATATCCTCTATGGTCAACTAGGCGCTGATCGAAGAGCGTAATCTGAGGGACTCTGGAGCTGTGAGCCAGGGTGGTTCAACACCCAGGGTTAGTGCTTTCCCGACCAATTGATGAATGTTCCATAGAGAGGCTTCATGAGGAGATCTGAGTAGGCGGGATGCATCTTATGGTAGCCAGGTGTTGGGATACCAGTGCAGGAAGAATAGGTATATGATTCCACATTGCCTGAGAGACCCAATGGAGTGTCGAGCTTACGAAAATATGGGGAATCATTAGCTTTTCTGTCAGATATTTTCACCAGTAGTTGGTGACAACGGTTCTTCCATGACTCCTCATTCAGGAGCATCACCACCAGTTTCTTACCAGTCTGGGAATTGGAGTTCTTTCGGCTATTCAGGCCATGGTTGAGGTCATGGGTGTGGTAATCAGTCACCAGTCTTGAAGCGACAACATGGTTGATCATCTTAGAGTGCTCTGGTAGGGTCACAGGGATGCAATATTGGCAAGAATTGTATAGTAGAGCGGACCCAGCAGAAGCAGGATCCCATAACCTCTATTGTTCAAGGCATGATCCAAGTTACCTCAGTTTTATCTTCTTCTCTTTTTGATAGAGGGGATTCCCATAGCTTTATATCTACTGCTATTATGGAGAGCCTTGAGCTTTGTATCTTTTCTTCTGTTGATGTATTGATGCTAGAAACTCTGTTGGGGACTAGAACAAATATTGTATTTTAGTGCAAAGAGTTCCCTCTTGAGGTCAGTGGGTTTCACTGCTTATGGGACCTTTATGTCATAGAGATGACATGCTATGATGCCATTCTTGAGATGGATTGGTTGGTTCCCTTCTATGAAGTTGTCAATTTCTATCACAATTGGGTGAGTCTCACATCACTAGAGGGTGGATCGTTTCTTCATACGGGAGAATCTGATGTCCATGAGAGTAGAACGAGACCATAGAATCATTGTTTAGGAGGAGTTACAACCCAGATTGCGAGTCTATATTTAGACGACCAGGGGACTTCACAGATAGTCTTTCCTCCAGTAAGGGATCATTTTAGGGATGTCTTTCTAGTTGACTTTTCTGGTTTACCTCCAGAGCGATAGGTATAATTTTCTATTGATAATTTTCCAGGAGTGACATCGGTGTCCATTACACCTTATAGGATGGCTACACCAAAGTTAATGGAGCTCAAGAAGCAGTTGGGGGAGTTGCAAGAAAAGGGTTTCATCTGACCCAGTAATTCTCCTTGGGGTTCGCCTATCCTATTTGTAATGAAGGAGGACATTACCATCAGACATTGTGTGTATTGTCAGAATTTGAACCAATAGACAGTTTAGAACCAATATCCATTTCCTAGGATTGATGATCTATTTGATTAGCTTTGAGGATCTCAAGTGTTCTTGACGATTAACTTGAGGTCCAGTTACCATCAGTTGCATGTTTGACCATATGATATACCTCTTACAGCCTTCTGGAGTAGGTATGGTCTATATGAGTATGTGGTTATGCCGTTCGGTCTCATGAACGCTCCTGCATTCTTCATGGAACTGATGAACCGAGTGCTCCATCCATACATGGTTTATTTCGTGGATGTATTCATGGATGATATATTGATGTACTCTCACACTCGATACGACCATGCCACACATCATGAGATCATTTTGATTACACTGAGAGAGCATCAACTATATTCTATGCTCTCAAAATGCCACTTTTGGATGGACCAGATCCACTTCTAAGGTTATGTTATCTCAAATATTATAGTTTCACTAGACCCAGAGATAGTGAGGGTAGTAGTTTCCTATATGAAGCCGAAGAAAGTCTTTGAGGCATGATGTTTTATAGGGATGGCTGGTAAATACAGACATTTAATGTAGGACTTTTCATGCTTTGTAGTGCCACTGACGGGTCTGACTAAAAAGGGTGAAATGTTATTGTGGTCAGATTCTTGTGAGTCACCCTTTTAGGTGCTAAAGGGGAGGTAGACATCAGCACCAATACTAGTTTTTTCAGAGGCGGGGAAGAGAAATATAGTTTTCTTTGATGCATCAGGTATCGGGATGGGATATGTGCTTATGGAGGGAGAAGGAGTCGTTGTGTATGGGTCTCAGTGGTTGAGGCCACATGAGAGGAACTACCTGACACACGATCTTGATATGGCAGAGGTTGTTCATGCTTTACACTGTTAGAGACATTATCTTGTTGGAGATAATTTTTTTTTTCACTAATCAAAAAAGTCTCAAGTATATTTTCACTCAACGTGACTTTAATTTGAGATAGAAATGGTGGGTTGATTACCTTCATTATTTTTACTTTGAGCTTGCCTACATTCATGGTAAAGGAAATGCAGTGGCTGACACATTGAGCAGGTGGACATAGATACAGGTAGTTCAGGAGGCCAGTAGTGAGTGGAAGATTATGGCTCTGAACACTGAGATGCATTTGGAGGTTCATGATAGAAAGGGGAAGATATTTCTATCATCTATAGTTGTTACCTCTACACATCTTGATCGAGTGAGATAGAGGCATCTATTATATTCATAAGTCTGAGTACTATGGGAAAGCATGTTAGGATAAGACCCTATTTCTGGTTGGACCATAGGTGAGGATGAGATTTTGCATTTACAGGGGTGTGTATGGTTGTCAGAAGACATACATGAGGAGTTGATGTGGGACTTTCATTTCTCATTTTGGGCAGTTCATCCTAGTGTCACCAAGATGTATTGTGATCTACACCATCAGTATTGGTGGCCAGGTATGAAGAGAGATCTTGCTGGTTTTTTCATGAGGTGTTCCACCTTTCAGTAGGTGAAGGTAGAGCATCAGTGACCAACATGACTTCTACAGTAGTTACCCATTCCTGAGTGTAAGTGGAACGATTCCACGATGGATTTTGTGACCGATTATCTGAGGACGCCTCGAGGGAATGATAAAGTTTGGGTTGTTGTTGAAAGACTCACAAAGGTTTCTCACTTCATTCCGATCAAGGAGACCTTTAGTGTTGATAATCTTGGACGTTTGTACATCCAAGAGATTTTATGTCTATATGGGGTTCCACACTCCATTATTTTAGGCAGGGATTCCCGGTTTACTTCTTGGGTCTGGCAGGGGCTTTAGAAGGCTTTCGGTACACAGGTTCCTCTGTGTACAACTTACCATCCCCAAAAAGATGGCCAGTCCGAGCGTATGATTCAGGTGCTTGAGGACATGTTTCGAGCATGAATTCTGGATTTTGGAGGTTCTTTGGAGAAACACATACCTCTTGTGGAGTTTTCCTACAATAATAGTTTTCAAGAAACTATTCAGATGGAACCTTATGAGACTTTGTACGGTAGGCCATGCTGATCACCCTTATGTGGGATGGAGGCCGGAGAGGTAGCTATGCTGGGACCTCATCTTTTGCAGGAGTCCACAAAGTAGATATAATTGATTCAAAATAGGATGGATACTGCATAGTCACGTCAGAAGTCTTATGCTGATCGACAGATATGACCTCTGGAGTTCGAGGTCGGAGATCAGGTTTTCTTACGTGTCACACTGAGGTTGGGAAACAGAAGGATTAAGAGATAGGGTAAGCTTTCTCCAATGAACGTCAGGCCGTTTGAGGTGTTGGAGAGAGTTGGGATGGTTGCCTATCGGTTGTAGTTACCTTAGAGGTACTGGGATATGCATGACGTATTTCATGTTTCTTAGCTTCGATGTTACTTCTCAGACCCGTATCATGTTTTTCAACCCCAGGAGGTTGAGTTAGAGGTTGATGCCTCATTCGAGGAGCATCCTATCAGGATTGTTGATCGAAGTATGAAGGTTCTCTATGGCCATTCTTTTCCTCTTGTATGAGTTCTATGGCAGCACGGGCATGTACAAGACGAGACATGGGAGTGGGAGGCTGATGTACGATCACAATGGCCGGAGAGGATTCTTCATCTACGTCTTTCTAGGGAAATTCGGGGAAAATTTTATTTAATGGGGGAAGTTTGTAAGAACCTGAATCTTCTTTTCAGGTAAATTTTCCTTTTTCTAGTGTTTTTTAGGAAAAAGAGGAGTTTCTGGAAATTTCCTAAGTACACACCGTGTACTTCATGATTAAATGCCGTGTACTCGGTTACCGTGGGTTGCCGGGTGATGGCCATGTAATGTCCATGCACACAGCCGTGTGTGGTGATCTAGAGGCCGCCTAAAGAGGGGATGGTAAGGGAAAGAACACACCATGTACTTATAAAGTACACGCCATGAACTTTTTTTCATTAAACATATAGGGGTCGCATTTGACTGACATCACTATCTTCTTCTCGTCCTAGTTCATCCAAGAGCACTCATATGGACACAAATCATCTCTGAGCCCCCAAGAGAGCATATGTTCTCCGATTTGATCGCCTTTGATTGCATTAGAATCGCAACGGTAAGATCTTCCTTCTTCTAGAGCTTCATTTTACGATTATTTATCTTTAAAAAGTTATCTTTAGTTGAATGTTTTAGACATTTTTGTAGATCTACGGGTTATTGGAAGATTCAAGGCTTGAGGTTCACTTATATCGATCTCCCAACACTGAGGTAGGTGGTTTGTGCCTTTCCAATAAAATTATTTGATTAATATGTGTAAATCTGACCAATACCCTTGAATGAGGTATTGCATGTTTACCGTTTTAACCCTGTTAATTTCCTTCCATTCTTGTACGCTTGAGTAGAGGATATTAGAATGTGAGTAGGGTTGATTTCTAGGATTTGGAAGTCTCTTCCCATGAATGTTCTATTTCTAGCCACTTAGTCGACTTAGCCTATTAGGCTGCCTTGCCTGTTTCCCATGCCTAGTACTTGTAGGATGGAGTTATTGTATTTCTAACATGGTGTTATGCTGAGACCGTTTAGCGAATTAGTTTGGAGGTTTACTTTGGCCGTATTGCATTTCTATTCATGTTTGACTTACACAGGGCCATGAGAACCTGGTGTAGTAGACTATAAGGGGAATTGACCACGTGAGCTTCCTTAAAGAGTCTTTAATCACTATAGATTGTAAGGGGAATTGACTGTGAGAGCTTCCATAGAGAGACTTTAAATCACATTAGATTATAAGGGGAATTTACTGAGAGTTCTTCCTCAAAGACTCTTTATTCACTTTTGATTATAAGTGGAATTGACTGAGAGTGCTTCCTCATAGAGTCTTTATTCACTTAGGAATATATGTGGAATTGACTGAGAATGCTTCCTCAGGGAGTCTTTATTATATCCTTATAACTGAACTAGAGGGTATAGGATGTGTGTACTTCCCATAGGGTTACTACTGTGTTAACTTCATGATTTTATTGTTTAGGTTGAACACGATGGGTTAGGCTATGAGTACTACCAAGAGGGTTTCCTTCTTTTATTACCTATTTAATGTCTTTGTGATATTGATTGCTTTGAACTATAGGAATGGTTGTTGCTGAGTACCTTCTAGTTTATTACTACTGTTTACTTCTTGCCTTCCATATATATTCACTGACAATTAGGCACAGATCTTTGGGTGTTTTCCTACTGGGATTTAGTCTCACACCCTGTTTGGGTCATTCTTTTATGACCAAACAAATTATATTTCTACAGGTATAGATTAGGGAAAGCGCCCTTCTACTTCAGGTACTTGATGCTGAGGAGCTGGATAGCATGTGACCAAGATAATGTTTGCGACGCTGTGGAGTTTATTTGTTTCTTTTTTTACATTGTTGTGGTACTATTTTTATTCTTGAATTCTGGTTTTTTTTTTTGCTGTTTCCAAGACATATGTATTATGCATCATTTACATATATGTGCTCAAGTTGTTTCTTTATCAGACTTACGTAGTTTATTGTTGTATGGATTATTAATTCTTCCTCTATTGTATATATGTTTTACTTACGTTCTCTTACTCTCCCAATGAGGGCATAGTTTCCCCACTATCACACCCAAGGCCCTCGCTGCTAGTTAGTAGCCTCTGGCATTCGGGGAAATGCGCTTGAATCTATGTGACCAACCGGGTACGGGGCGCCTCTGGGTGGATTCCAGAAATGGGAGGTTATAACCTCGAACATGCTATGTTCATTAGAAAAATTATATTTTTCTTAAACTCACTGTTAGGATCAAATAAATTGTGAATACCATGAAAAAAATCAATCATCTTTTTTATAATCTTGAATAATATAATTGATTTATTTTGTAGTTGTGATCAATCATACTGTAGAATTCATCACCACGGTACATGTGGTCCAACTTCATCCTAAACTCATATTCATTAGAATAGGTGGAACATATGGATACACATAGTGCGTGAACATCTAGGTCTTTATCTTAATAGTAGCAAGTCCAACCCATAGACCAAGAATAGTGTTTAGAAACCCATCATAGTTCCTAAGGAGGCAAGGAAATTCATAGTTATGAAAACCTCCTACAAACATGTTCTATGTAATATAATATCGTTATATTATGATATCTCATAAATTAGGTTGAACACTTATGCCATCATCCTTTCATTATTTATAAATTTCTTGAGCAGAATTAAAAAACATAACCTCTCTTACCATGGACATGGATTTAATGAATGTACTACCATCCTGCTTATCCTGGGCCCTCAATATATCTCTTCCTCAACTTAGAAGTGAGAAATTATATATTGATCATTCAACCAATTCCATTATATCGATGACACACCCAATACAAGATACCATACCTTGAATTCAATGTTAGCATTTTTCCTTACATCAAGGTACATGATCAAACAGTAAACATTAATAATGATCTTATTCCCTGAGACAAATATAGATATTAATAGATAAGAACAACCAATGGATCCAGAAACATGTGGTAATCATATTAGTAGGTCTATTCTCATTATCTCATTTACACAAGATCACCTAGTGTGAACTTTATGAGAAGATGTCTTAATGCTTATGAGCCCTCAAAACCACATAGTCATACATCATTTTTGCCCATTCAATATGATGTTTCTATAAAATAAGACATATCATTAAGATTACTATCACAGTATCTTGAGGTTATGATTATAGCTGGGAACTACTCTAAAATTTGTATATGAAATATAATATAACTAAATTACCATATAAACAATGTGAAAAAGTGACAAACCTACTATATTAATAATAAACACTAGTATGTATCAAATTTTATGCATGTAATTGTAATAAAAGCACATAAAAGATTTGGTTATATGAAACCCACTCAAAACACTCCCACCATCACTAGATATAAATAATAATCATTATCAACCCACTAGCTCTCACATGAGTATAATCCTTCTAATGAGATATGGATTTAGTCTTGGGTTATTCCATGTCATCCTCTATGGATACTCTATAAACTATGAGTTCACATCTCCGAGGAACATCCCTCAAGAAATGCTACTTCAAAATAATATTATTTAACCTCTAGTGTGACCTCAGATACATAGAAAGCACTACTACAATAGTATTATCACAATATACTATAATAGTGTCTACACCTATAGGTACAGATATAGGATCATAAAAATAAATTCTTATCTCTATTTCATTCTTTTCTACATTGAAAACTACTATATACTTGGATTCTACTATAGAATCAGAAACCATGAACTGGTTCAAGCTCCTCTAACTCAATACAACACCATTCGAGAAATAAACCTTTCCTCACTATGATTTCAGATCTTCATGATATTTTTGGAATCTAGCATTAGTGTAATCCCTTACGATAATTACCTCAAATCCTCCATACCCCATGACCATATCCTTTGTACATTGTAAGTACTTTAGGAATGCTTTTACATCTCTCTTGGATCGAATTGATATATACCCATGTTTCATAAAGAAATGGATACATCAAACATAGTACATATCATGGAATATGTGATACATCCAAGTATTAAAGCATAAGGTATTCCACTAATTGTTCCAATCTCCTCCAATGTTTGTGGACACATCTATGTGGAGATATTAAGAAAATATGACACTTGAAATAATAGTCTAATGAATTTTTATATCATATTTTACCATTTGAGTACCTTTTCAATATATGTATATTGTTATAGACCATGCAGCCTTTGAGATATTTTTTGATAGATCTTGATCCCAATAATATAGGTTAACTCACTTAATCCTTTCATGGGGAAGCATTTATTTACCCAAGTCTTTATAGACTGTAACTCTTATACTTCAATTCCTATTAATAAAATAACATTAATATAAAATACTAGGAAAATAGTGGAACTTCTACTAAAATTCATATATACACACGACTCACTTTCATTCTTAATGTAACCAAATTCTCTTATGCCCTCATGGAAATGAAAATTCCCTAATTGTGATACATTCTTAAATCTATAAATGCATCTATATATATTGAAAATTTTATTGAAACTCTTTGAAAAAAAACACTTAGTTTTGTGTAATATACACATATTAAACTAGAATACAATTTATATTAGTAGTTTTGAAATCCATTTTCTAAATTTCATAATCATTGAAGGATGTTAATTATTAGTAATATTCTGATTGATTTTAACACAATGACTGGTGAGAAGGTTTCGTCATATTAAATTCCTATAATGTTATTGAAACCCATCACCACATGTCGTGTATTATAGGTTATCACATGAAAATACATGTGAAAATTTTTATTCAACACAAATATACACACAATAGGCTTTACATCTACTGGTCGTTCTACCAAAATTTACACATAACATCTATACATGGACTCTATTTTAGAATGCATGGTTTATTTTCATTTAGAATCATCCATTACATATACATATTCCTTATAGGACATAGGTTCATTAGTCTCTAGGATTAATGTGTCACCAGACCTAGTGATAAAAGACCATATCTTTATGTTTCTCTAAACTAACTAGTATATTGACACAATACTTGTGTCTCATGAATATCTTTATTTCCCACTGTCTCTTGTGGAGGTTATTCCCGTACCAATATTTGTTCTTATGAAGCATCAACTTCATCAATGTCAATCTTGATCCAACTATTTCCATTGGAAATGTTATCCCTTTCTATAAATTTATTATTTCATTCTATAAGAACTTTTATATATGATGTTTTATAAAGATTATATGATTTATTACCATATGGATAACCTCTAAAGATGAACATTGTACTCTGAGATGATAATGTTTCACTAGGTAGGGTAATAAAAATAGAATCTCATCCCCATACAAATTTTTTTGAATATGTAGAATTATTTCCATACAAAAACTCATATTGAATCCTATATGACATGTTTGTTGGATCTTGGTTTTGTGTATATGTCATAGTCTGCAGTGCATATCCCCAAAAAGATAATTCTTGAGTTGCAGGACTCATCATCATTCTTACCATGTCAACAAGAGTTTGATTCCACCATTAACTAACACCATTCCACTAAGGTGTAAATGTTGTAGTGAATTGACAGACTATCCCACACTCTATTAAATGATTGATGAAATATTGGACAGGATATCCTCCACCATGGTCTGAGCATAGTCTCCTAATCTTCTTACCAAGATGATTATCTATATCATTTTCGTATTCCTTAATAATGGTAATAGAATCTTACTGACACCTCATTAAAGAGATATATCTATATATACTATAATCATCGTTAAAAGTAATTATGTTAAAATACCAACCCTTTACTCTACATGAAATAGACCACATAAATCATAATGAATCAATTAAAATTGTTATTTGGATCTTTCTACTTTCCCACTAAAAGGTTCTTTTGTCATTTTACCTTGTAAAAAATAATTACATACATCTAGGGGTTTTAACTATAGGGATTATAAATACTTTTTTGGATGTATTTTGTGTAAACACTTCTAATTTAAATAACCAATCCTGGAGTGAAATAGGTGGGTAGGATATGAGTCATTATCACTATATTTTTCATTTATTTTCAATACTGGATTTTCTTGTTATAGTATATATAACACATTTTTAATATGTGTCATATTGTACCACTATTTATCCTTATACATAATAAAAATCTTATTTCTAAACAAGAAATAAAATTCCATATTGTCTAATCTCGACACAAAGAATATATTTTTGATGACATATAGTACATAATAACATCTATTTAGTACAAGAACAGTTCCACTAGGAAAAAATAAGATGATAATCTCATAAAACAAAGTCTACTATAATCACACAATCTACAACTCAAAGATCAAATTCAAAATTTCTAATTATATTGACTCTTATTGGTTTCTATATTTGAATAAAAATGTGTGATCCACATACCTAATAACTAATATATTTAAATAGACATATCACATTTAATGAAAAATATACACGATGTATAATAGTCAACTTCATTCTTCTTCCCAATTTTACAATTCTAATACCAATGACACTTCTTGCCACATGGAAAGCTGACAACCACCCACTCATTTCTAATCATTTATATCACTGTATTTTAGAAAGGGTGGTGCATTAGTGTTTTTGACATATACCCAACCCTTGAAACATTAGCCTACCATGTTCCCATTTTCTCTATAAGTATTGAGAAGTTTTAATTCCTCGTAAAATTATTTTCTTGGAGAACTAAGAAGTACATATAAGTGAGTGACTAATTCATACTATTAATATTATAAACAAAAAATTAATGTCAAGAAGCTATGTGGTAATGTGGAAGGAATGATTTCATTTTCTATATATTGGTTCAATTCAAACTCATGGTACTCGAGTCTCTCATTGTAACCAATCATCATGAGTACATGAGGTCCTCCATTATTTCTGTCTTCTAAATTTCTGCTATACAGAGAGATGAAAATCTCATATCCTTCTTGTTGAGCTCCCTCTGGGTGGACCTCTAGGAAATTAGATATCATTTTGAAAGCATCCTTGTAATATTGCATTTTCTATAGCTGACTGAACATAGATGAAAACATGAAACACTAACCATCCAATGCATCATCCATATTTATCTTGTATTTATCTTTGTTATTATTTCTTGATCCATAAGGGGGCTTAGTAGGAAGTGGGGATTCCAATAGAAAAATATTCCTCTCTTTGTGCAGCATAACGCACAAGTTCATGTACCACTCTTGGATGTTATGAAGAGTAAGGATATTCTCCTTATACATTATCGGTCACATTGAAATTGAATTAGTGGTGGATTCCATTTTATCTACAAAAAATAAATTAAATAGATTATTACATTATCTTGATAACTGGTATTCATTTTAAAACTATAAATTTTAAATGTGACACTATTTTTGGAAATCCTAATAACCATCAACTACTAGTTTGTAATACTAAGTATCTTGAGTATTTAAGTGGCAAGGATCCTTGAAACCTATCCTCATAGTCTACAATATATTTTTATACTACTACCCACATAATTTCATTGTAGGTGTTTGACTAACCAATAATATTGACTCACAACTCCTTGATATTTTGAGTAGATTCCCATCTACTACAAAAAGATACATTTCACCATTTGGTGATTTTCCTCCATAGTCAAAACAAGCTTGCTATGACTACCCGTATGCTTCCAACATTAGTTAAGTCAGCTTAAAACTCTTATAGTAACTCCCAAGTAGAAATATAAACCCTCAACTAGGGATGAAGAACAACTCAAACAATCAGTTGTGAACAAATTCAAGTGATGGAAGGTAATTAATGAAATATTATTTTCTATGAGGTATTTATTAATTTATCTTTCTGAATTAAATCCTTTTATATTTAACATTATTTTCCTATGATATCCCATTCACAAAATAAAAATTATTTTAAATATAAAACCATAACCACACATAGTAATTTTAACATTAAATTGTTGTTTATTATTATACTATCTGATCATACCTAATAAATAAACATTCGAAAAAATACACAAGATGAAATAAATTAACAATCATGTGATCATAAGATTTATCTATTATTTAATCCATTGATTGAATAATAGTTTATCCAAGACCCTAGAGGAATTACTCAAGTCAATACCTGACATGAATTTTAGTGTTCCCAACTCCCATTCGTTTCACATGATTGGTATACATAGGTTCTCAACTCCAACCTCTTTTCTAAAAAATCTTATGATATTTTTGATGAAAAGTCACTGAAAGGTGGGGGGAAATCAAGGTGAGAAATTATATTTTATCACTTAAATGTTTTCATATAGGACATTATACAAATTTGATATGGAGGGATGACATGGAGATTATCAAAATAAAATAATTATTACAATTAGAAAATATTAAATGAAATAATTAAATTAAATAAATAATAATCCAAACATGAATGATTCGGTCTTGGATTTTTATCACTCAACATTCGTTTATACTACATATGAAAAATTAAATTTTATAAAATCCATCTCGATGTTATTTCTAAAGAATTAACATACATCAAAATAATTTTCCTAATTATTGATATATTTCCTCATACAAAAAACAATTTCATTAAATCCCATGAAATTAAATTTAATCTCTAATGTTTTTTCATACATTTTCAAGTCCTTTTGGACCTGAATAAGATCCCTTGAAATTAATTTAGGTCTTGTGATGGGTGAAATGGGTCGGGCTGGTCAGAGCCAGGACTAATTGGTTCATCTCAAGATAGATAATCCCTTTAAGGGAATAAAAAAACATATATTACATATATATATATATATTAGGGTAAAGAAAAATTTTATTAAGAGAGAAAAGAGAGTGAAAGTTTACATGAGACAAAAAGATGGAATCTTATAAAAATCTCTAAAGTAATGGGGAATGAGCTCAAATGACAGAGAATCACTCCATGTCATGTCTTGGTTGACTCCTTTGTTGGCAAGACCATCTGAAACCATGTTTGCTTCTCGATAATTATGAGTGGAAATGTGTCTGATTTTTAGAAGGGTGTTGAGAGAGTTCATCCAACGAGCAGTGAGAGGCCATGCAAGGTGAATCACTCCACCCATATATATATATAATGATGTAACATTAATATTATATAATATATAATATATATTCAAATAAAATTCAAAACATTTCATGTTTTATTTTTTTTTATTTTTTTTATAAGATTCCATGAATACTTTGGGTGAGAATCACATGGACGCTTTTGGTGAGCTTCACATGGATGATTTGGGGGAGATTCCCTAGGAAGCTTTGTGTTCATTTTATTTTTGATTTTTTGAAACCTAACCAAGCTTCAAAATCACGATCTTATTTTCAACAGTCTTCCCCAACTAGATTCTAGTATATCCGTATTACTCCCAAAATACTCACATCATGATCTAAATAAATATATATCACACTATAGGTAAAAATGTGAAGTGAAAAAAATAAAACATTAACTTTTATTATAATTTTTATGCAAAACTCATCAATATTCAAACAACAATATCATGGAGATACCAACATGGATTGATGCACCTTCAGTTGCGTTGGGACCATATTAAAACCCTTATTTGGGAATCATAAATAGTTTCATTGAAATTTAAATGTTTTTGAATTAAATAATCAAATGTTACTAGTGATACAACTTAAAGGAAATCTGGGCATAGCAGAAGCATGAAAAATATTTGATTTACATTTTTTATTTGGATTCATGTTAAAAACACTAAATACACAAATTTGTAGATTTATTAATGTATTTCATGTAATTTAATTTAATAATGAAAAATAAAATTGAAACCAATCATAAATTGTTCCTTGTTCATTTGAAGTCACCAGTTTGATTTAATAATCATCGACATGACGTGGCTCAAAAGTGACTAGTTATGAATCCTATGGATCATTCACACATCCACCAAAAATCCCAAATCATCAATCATTGTTTCATGAGCCCCATTATATTAAGTCAAATATATTTATAAAAACCATTCGATCATGTGAATAACACAATCATGCTTGAGAAGATGAGATTAATCCAACACTGTTCTTTCATTAGAATCTCTCTCAAGAAATTGATAGGTAAGGAGAGGGGATATCCGCCCACTAAAATTCACCCAAATAGTGGATATACATATTCAAGAGTCTAAAATTTTATTTAATAAATTGGTTTCTATAGTTATAATATCCTTTTACATGTATCATTACATGATTTTAAACATAATCAAACATCAAATTATAAGACAATGGTCGTAAAGTCTAGTCTCTTGGAAGACTAGGTACATTCAACTAAAATCATGGGATGAAATAAATCATTTATTTATTTAATATTTTTAAAGATATACTAAAATCCTTTAATCCCTTACATCATAATTGGTTATATTGGGGATAACCTGAAAAAATGGATGAGCTAAAATCCCAGTAAGAGAATAAACAGTAAAATAAATCATAGCACATGGGTTAGAAGGCATAACATAATGATATTGAAAGGAATGGAACATGATTAAAAAAATAATCATAAAATATCGAACATGGGATCATATAACGATGGAAGTATATTAGTGTGGCATTAACATAAAACACCAATTTAACACAATTCAAGGCTCATTGTACATAGAGGAGATTGAGTCAAGGCTAACCACCAAGACCGTTTCATATAGAGCACAAGACAAGGCTAAGCACCAAGACCATTGCACATAAAATCTCATGAGACTAAACATTACCCAATGAATTAAAGCACTATCTAGGATAATGAGCCATAACATGCTCATGAATATGTGTTCCATAAGAAGAATCATATATAAGGAATCAAACATAATCATAAGGGTCACCCATGGTAAGAATTCGGTATCATAATCATGTCATAATGAATAATAAATGGATATATAATAAAATATTCCATAAAAAATTGAATTAAATAATACAAGGAAATTCATAATGGAAAATAATAGTATGTCATTAATATTGATGTTGAATTGAAGTGATAACTTGTAAAAAGAGTATTTAAGAAACATTAGACATAAAACATTTTAGTACGGTTTAAGGAAAATATTAATGATATTATTAAGCATAAAAGAGAATAATATTATATATAAAACCAAAAGTGAACCAAGAAAGTTTTCATATTTTTTTTTTGAAAAATAAGGGTTTCTTAAAACAGATTTTACAGGGAACCTAAAATTGGGTGAGAATTTGAATGTTCTCTTAAATTGGGCTTGATTATTGGGAATAATTGAGTAAGGATCATTTTAAAAAAATCTATATCCCCAAAAAGAAGGATAAATGGATATTGATACCAGATTTTGGAACAAATAAAATAAATTTATGATTTTAAATAAAAATTATATAG
The DNA here is from genome assembly GCA_963277665.1 of Viscum album. Classification (NCBI taxonomy): domain Eukaryota; kingdom Viridiplantae; phylum Streptophyta; class Magnoliopsida; order Santalales; family Viscaceae; genus Viscum; species Viscum album. The sequence continues at coordinate 1,175,039,912 of OY728127.1, forward strand.
AATATCATTTTGGTAAAAAGGGAGAGACAATAACCTGAATGAATAATGGAGGTTAGGGTAGAATCCCTTAACTTAAGTCTGATGTTGTTCATCACATGATCTTAATGTCATGGATAATAAAATTAGAATCATTAATTAATAATTCCATAACCTTTTATACATGAATTTGATTTATTATAAATTTAATCTGTTCATTTATGGACTTTTTTTATGGATTAATAGATTCAACTTCATCATTTGGGAGTGTTTGTTTCCTTGGTTTTCATGATCGATTTGTGTGTATAAATGTATAGAAGATTGTGTAATGTGGGGGTAATTATATATTATTAAAAATATATGTTATACATTATATTAAATTGGTAAAATTGGTCTCATTGTTATTTTGGTTTTATGTAATGACTATGAATCATTATGTAAATAGTTAATAATAATCGTTCTGATTTACTTTGGCAGTTTTCGATCATGACAAACTCATTTTGTTTTATAAATTAATACCATGTGTATAAAATTATTCTAGAGAATTAAATAAGATAAAATACATATATAATTATTTGGTTAAACAATAAAAATTGTTTCACTACCATCATTGATGGTGGAATTGAAATATGAAAGCACATCGTCTATGAAGGTTGTAAATCAGCACCTCATAGACAATGTTTTCTTTCAAAAAATAAAAGATATAGAAGAAGAGATTTGATGAATTATTATTCTATAAACATGATAAAATTCCAGTATATTTATGATACTGGAGTTTTCATTCCACTTGGAAAAATGTATGTGAGGAGAATATAATAAAATTGAAGAACATGAAAAGAAACTGAAAGAAAATGGAAAAGGGTCTTACCTTTTGATTCCTTCATCTTGAGAACCTCCTTAGGTGTTTGGTTTTGATATTTTGTTAAGACAAAAAAGCTAATGTACATGGGTTAGATGCTTAGGAGGGTATTTGATCTGAATTTTGAGAATGCATAAGGCTTGAGATGTGTGAGGAGAAGAGGTGGTGATTGGTGGTTTTTATAGTGAAAGAGAGGGGTGTTTTCTCATTACTTAATACATTAGTTTATTATTTTCCCCCAGAAAAGTAATAGTGAAGATTATTGAGACTAAACATATTAATTGGATCATTTGAGTTAGAACCAATTGTTTTTACATATTCCATGACTTAATAAATAGTGTATTTAACTTATAATTTATATATACCATAAATTATCGTATTTCACTATTCAATAAAATTTCATGTATTTCATAAAAAACCGAAAAATTAACCCTAACTTTTTATACGCGTAGAATTCAATAATTAACTCCATTTTTGAAAATAATTTTCTAAATATGCGAAATTTAATTTTTATTTAAAATCAACCTTTTCTCGAAAAAATCATATTTTAAAATTATAACTGATTTTATAACTCTTTGAAATGTTAACTAAGGTATCAAAAAATTATCTTATAATCATAAGACATAAAAAAATTAATTTATTAATATATTTTTGGAAAATCAAATTTCCTTTATATTAATAAAATAATAATAAAATTATAATTAGATATTTATGACTTACAAAAATACCATCACTCAAAGAATAATTTTTCAAATAATTATTTACTTATACTATTATATAATTAAATCATAGTTTCACATAAAATATGGATAAATTTTACTTATACATTTATTTGTGGTTTTACTATGAAATTAGTTGGTTTACTATTTATAAAGGTCATGTTACTATTCCAAAGGTTGAGTTATTATTCATTTGGTATAAGTTCCTTATCTTCTAGAAATACTTTTTATTTCATTAATTATTTACTTATAACTTTTGTATTATGTTCTCAAATTAGTTTTATGTGAATATACCATATAAAATAATTATAATATTGGAATTTCAATTGATAAAATTTTGGTCATTACATTCTTCCCCCTTATGAAATTTCTCCCTAAAAATTTCATTTTACAATCTAGGCTGAAAACAGGTGTAGGTACTTTTCCTTCATCACTTCCTCTACTTACCATATTACCTCATCATAATTATGGTTCCTTAATGGTACTTTGACTAGGTGAGTAGTATTCTTACATAAAAATTTATCTCTATGATCCAAAATCCACACTGGCTACTCCCCATAAGTATACTCATTCACCAATTGTACCCCCTCTGATTTCCGTACATGTGAAGGATCTGGTATGTACCTCCTTATGCAGGATACATGGATTACATTGTGTAATTAAGACATGGTAGGTGGAAGTACTAGTTGATAGTCCAAAACTATGGAACAATTAAGGATATTGAGGGGGGTGATATACCAGGGACATAGATTTCCTTTCTTCCAATATTTCCCAACATTCTTCTATGGAGATATTTATAGGAATACCATGTCTCCAACCTTAAAATCAAGGTCTCATCGATGATTGTCTACATAGATATTTCATTTAATTTGGGATTCCATGATGTTCTACATAATGTTTTTCACCTTATCCATCATTTCTTCGGCCCTTTCAGGTCCTAGAAGCTTACTCTCAAAGAATTCATCCCAAAATGTCAGTGTTCATCAGTTTTAGGATCATAGGCTCTAATGAAGATGAACTCAATGGTTCGAGCATGTTAGAGAAATTTCCAGAACTTCGATGTGAATATTAGATCTCGATTAGGTAAAATAGATAGTGTTACTCCATGTATCATTACCACCTCGTCGATATATATTTGTGAATGTTGATCCAATAAGAAGTCCTCTCGAATTCTGATAAAGTGGGTTATCTTTGTAAGATGATCCAAAATAACCCATATACCATTGTTCCCTCTCAATGTCTTTGGCAGTCCAGTGAAATAGTTCGTGGTTATTTTTTCCATTTCCATGTTGGCATGGGTAATGGTTGCATCACCGATTTAGAATTTAATTTTTCATCCTAAACTTACTAAAATACCAGGAACATTAATGTATATTCAAGGATATCCTTCTTCGTATTGTCCCACCAATAGTTATCCTAGATATCTCGATACATCTTTGTTCTCTCTATGTGAATAGAGAAAGTTAAGCTATGTGTTTCATTCAGAAGATCCTTATTTATCATTGGATTATATTGTACACATAGTCAATACCCAAATGTTATGACTTGATCCTTATCAATCATGAGATCATAAGATTTCCCATTTCTGATAACATCCACCATTTTGTGAATTTCTACATCATTTCTTCGAGCATCCTTTACTTTCTCCATGAGGGGTGGTTGAATAATCATTTGAGAATGTATTGATGATGTTCCTCCATTAATGATTACCATGTCCATAATTTTCAAGTATTAGAAGATTGGATCCATCTCTTTTGTCATCATTTATAGAGATGTAATATCCTTTATACATAGAGTAACCACTACCTTATTTTCCTTAAGAGGGTAGAAATGGATTGAGAAATCATAATCATTGATTAGGTATCAACATATTAACTAGTGAAAATTAAGTTCCTTCTATGTAAATATATATATTTTAGACTATTTTGATCTGTATATATCTTACACTTCTTCCCATAGAGATAATACCTCTATATTTTCAACACAAAGATTATAATTGATAACTCTAAATCAGGCATGGTATAGTTTTTCTCATGGAGTTTGAAATTTTCTGAGGCATAGGCTATCTAATTATCATTTTTAATCAGTACACATCCTAATAACTTTTATGAATCCCATTTTTGAGGCATCACTATACACCACAATGAGTTATCCACCTATCAAGAGTGTGACTACTGGTGCAATTATAAGCCCCATTTTGATCTCCTTAAATCATTCCTCATATTCTTTAGTCTAGTTAAACTTCAATCCCTTTCATTTCATATTGGCTATTGGGTTATAAAATCATGAAAATATCTTCAAAAATAATTGGTAATACCCATATATGCCACGGAAAATATGAATCTATATTACAGATGTTGTCATATTCCACTCTTTGATTACCTTTGTCTTATAAGGGTCCAAATATATTTCTTTTCTGGTCATACCATGCCCCATTAATGAAACATACTCTATCCATAACTCACATTTACTCTAATTGGAATAAATTTTTCCCTTCATAAAGTCTTCAGCACAATATTCAAATAACCCTCATATTCCTCCTTTCTCATGGAGTATATCATAATATCTTCGATATACAGTACCCCAAATTTCTTGAGGTAATCCCTAAAGACTCTATTCAATAAATCCATGAAATTTTTTGGATCATCAGTGAGTCCAAAGGGCATCACAATGAACTCATTGTGTCTATACCTCATTCGAAAGGAATTCTTGGGAATAACTTCCTTTTTCATATTTAATTAATGTTATCAAGACCAAAGTTCCACCTTTAAGAAATAATTGGCCCCACATATCTGATTGAACATGTCATATATCCGAGGTAGGGGATACTTATTATCTATAATGATTTTATTGAGATAATATTAATCAATTTTGATGTTCATTGATCCATCCTTATTTGTGACAAAGAGGACTGGTGAACCCCAGGGGGAAGCACTCAAGCGTATAAAACAGTTCTCCAGAGTCTCCAATAACTTCTTCTTTAGCTCTTCTAACATAGCGGTGTACATTCTATAAGGTTTCTTTGATATATGTGGAGATCCAATAATAGGTTACATTTAGAACACAACCTATCAGTCAGGAGGAAGTCTAGGAAACTCTTTGAGGAAAACATCATTGTAGTCCCTTACAATTGGCATGTCTTTGAGCATGATTTTCCCATTTGTCTCAATCATTTGAGCAAGATATGATTTCTCATATGGAAAAAATATCCACACTTGAGACAATTATTCTAATGGAGATTCATCTTCCTCCTTAAACATGTATAGGATTAAAGGATGGTTCGGGATGTGAAGAGTGATCTCCCACTCCTTAATGTTCATGTAGTCTTTATATAAAGATAGAAAATCCATGAAAAAAATAGAATCAAAATATACTAGTGAGAGTATGAAAAAAGTTTCTGGGAGGTTCAGTCCATGAAAATTTTTTGGGGAGGAGTTATTAATTATGGAATAAATTATTTATGCATTATATGTACTCCCGGATTTCCCAACATCTATATTTTGATGTGGTTTTTAAAGAGTTATACTAAACATAAATTAGATGAATTAATTAATAGAACCATAATTAAATAGTACACTCACTATTCTTGAATGAATAACCTACATACATATCACCACATCATTGTCAATCTCAATATCAGAAGTAGTGATAGAATAAGCCCATCAATGTTTCCTTGGAGGTTACTATTGATTTACTTCAACAACCACAGTATTAGGGTAGAGGATTGAAAAATTCCCATATTCCAAATAGTTGAAACACTGCACTTCTGGATGAGTGTTGATTTGAACCTTACTTTATTCTTCCACATCAATGGGATTATTCATATCCCTGTGACAATTCTTAGATAGATTCCTCATTCTTCCTCATTTGAAGCATTTATTTATTCCCTTCTGATAGTTCCCATGATACATCTTCCCAAAAATTTTGCATTTGGGATATTGGGTCTTCTTTCAATCATGGGATTTATTTGTTGATACACCCACATTAGACTCCAATTTTCTCTTTTTATCACTGGTCCCATGAGACCACTGAAAGTATCCAATCTCTATTTCAACATTGAGGTAACAACAGACAATCTCCTCATAACATTATAAGTCTCTAATTTAAAATTATTTTCATATACTTTGATTTAGTTCATTAAAAAGTGATCCACCTTACATTCAGTGTTCATGACAAATCCAAATACTTATCTTACATACCTTGTAATGTTTTCTTCATACGCTCTCATAGACTAATCTTTCTTTTTCTCATGTCTGAGGAACTATCTTTCCATCTTAAGATGGATGGTTTGGGGAAAATATTTATTGAAAAACATGTTCGTGAATTCCTCCCTACCCATGGAATCAATTTTCTCCTTGGAATTTTTATTTTTTATCAGTGTTCACCACTGATTAGCTTCCCCATCAAAACGATAAACCACAAGAACAAATTTCTCTTCATCTAATCACTATAAGACCTTGAATATCTTTTCAATGGAGTTAATATTCTATTACATGAGGAAGGGATCTCAGGATCCACTAAACATGTGATGCCTTTACTTCCTAAAGCATTCTACGACAACTTTATCTTTACTTGGAGAAGGGGGGAGTGTTCTATAAGATTATTTTTATTATTCATAACATGAGCCAGCTGAGATGGAACTGTAATAATGTTTTGAGGACCCATTCACATTATATGTTCCCTACCATTATGTAAATAATCACATTTCCTTACACATTTATTGTTGGAATATGTTCTTCTATTTATCTATTTTAACTAATAAAAGGGAAGTGTAATTTGGGGGTTTGAATACTTAGCTAATAAGAATACAAAAAGAAACTTTGATCATAAAATGGTAAACTTATAAAAAATTATACCCTAACTTTTGATTCCCTAGGATTTAATCTAGGTTATCCATGATCTATTTCTTAACATATATTCTTATGGGATTTTATTTGTTCCCCTAATAAATGGTCCTAATGAGATTATGAATTTACCAAAGCATATCCTCTAAGAGTGCCATACTAGGTGTGCTGTAAAACACATTGTCATGTACCAGGTTACCCCAAGTAAGAACCAAAACACCATGTTGAATTTTTTACTCCTAGGTACATCTGTGGTAGAACCACGCCCCCTTATAGTATCTATATAGGGATTTATTTTCTTGATATTTACATACCCTATAGTTACCAAGGTTTAGTGATATTTTCTTATACTTATTCTTATACTAATAGATCTTACTAAAGTTATCTAGTCCTAATCTAAAAAAATAACATGACCTTTATATGAAACCAACAATTGTGACCATAGGCTTTTACACATACATTAACATGATTTTATGCATAATTAAACATCAAATTACAAGATAAGGATTTTGAAGTCTAGTTTCTTGGAAGACTAGGTACATAAAACTAAAAACATGGGTCTAAATATAACATTTCATTATTTAATCTTCATAAAGAGATCATAAATACAGTTGAGAAATTACATCATCATAGGATAAAATGGGGATAATATGAACAAATGGATGATATAAAAGCACAATAAGGGAAAAACATTGAAATAAAACACAGAACATGGGTTAGAAGGAATAACATAATGATATAGAAAGGAATAGAACATGATTAAACATAATAAATCATAACATATAGAATATGAGATAATATAATCATGGAATAATATTTGTGTGGAAGAAACCTAAAAAATTACATTAGAATGAGTCTAGGATCATTGAATATAGATGATCATGAGTGAAGGCTAACCACCAAGATCGTTTCACATGGAGCATGAGTCATGACAAACCACCAATACCATTGCACATAACGTCTCCTGAGACTAAACCTTACCCAATGCATTGGAGTGTTATCTTGGAGAACCCATCATAACATGTTTTAGAATATGTATCCGACATGAAGAATCATACATAAGGAATAAAACATAATCATAAGGCTTACCCATGGTAAGAATTGTGTATCATAATCATGTCATAAAGAATAATAAATGGGAATATCAAAATATTTTCCAAGAAATAATGGAATTAAATCATACATGGACATTCATAAATGATAATAGGTGTAATGAGTGATAATTGATGGCGAATATAAGTGATAACATGTAAAAATACTATTTATGAAACATTAGACTTAAAACATTTTAGTGTACTTTAAGGAAAATATTAAAAAAAATTAATGAATAAAAGGGAATAATATTTTATATAATACCATAAGTGGAAAAAGAATGTGTTAATAATAAAAATATTTGATTTAAGAAAATTAATAGTGGCTTAAAACAGATTATAAAGTGAACTTGAAATTGGATAATAATTTGGATGTTCCCTTAAATTGGGCTTGCTAATGGGGAAGAATTCAGTATGGAACCTTTTAAAAAATTGTATACCCACCAAAACAAGGATAAATGGATCATGATAAAAGATTTTGGAACACATATGAAACATTTTTAAGATGTAAATAAAAAGTAAAGAGAATATAATTTGGGTAAAAAGAGGGAAATAATAACCCGTAGGAAAAATGGGGGTTCGATTATAATCCCTTATCGTTAGCTCGGACGTGTTCCTAACTTCATCTTTATGTCCTAGATAATCAAATTAGATTCATTATATAATAATTAACAAACCCTTTGTACATCTATTTTATTTATTCTAACTTTACAAAGTTCATTTATGGCCTTTTTGATCGATTAATAGATTCAATTTATTCGTTTGAGAGTGTTTGTTTCCTTGGTTTGCATAATCAGTTTACATGTATACATGTATGGAAGATCTTGTAAAGTGGAGGTAATTATCCATAATTGAAAATATATTTCATTAATGGTCTTCCAGATTTCAAATTGGCCTTATATTTCATTTGTTTTTTGGGAAGTGGTATGAATCATTATATAAATGGTTAATGATAATGGTGTGGATTTTCGTTGGTGGTTTTCGATCACAACGAACACGTTTTGTTAAATAAATTAATATCACGAGTATATAATGATTTAAAAACATTAAATAAGATATTAAACATAAATAATAATATTTTTCAACCATAAAAATGGTTTCATGACCAAAATTGAATGTGGAATTGAAATATGAAAGCATGTCATCCATGATGGTGGTAAATCGGCACCTCATAGACGATGTTCTCATTCTTAAAATAAAAAGATATTATAAGAGATTTGATGAAGAATTATTCCATAAGATTGATAAAATTTCCATATATGTAAGATAATAGAGTTCTCATATGACTTGGAAAAATTTATTTTGGGATAAGATATGAAAAGAAAAGAACTTGAAAATAAATTGAAAGAAAATATAAGAGGGGTTTACCTCTTGATTCCTTCTTCTTGACAACCTCCTTAGGGGTTTGGTTTTGGCCGTTTGATAAGACCAAAAGCTCATAGACGCAGGGGTGTGTCTTGGGAGAAGATATGAGCATAATTTTATAATGTAACAAGGATTTAGATGTGTGAGAAGAAGAGGTCGCGAGATGTGGTTTTTACTGTGGAGGAGAGGGGTGTTTTCTCATTACTCCATTCATTAGTTTATTATATTTCTCAAAATACAAATTCTGATAATTATTGAGAATAAATACATTAATTAATTCATTCGAGTTCTAACCAATGATTCATACATCATATACGACCAATGTAATAGTATATTTATCTTATAATGTATATATACCATAAATTACCATATTTCACTATTCACCAAAAATTCAGTTATTTCAAAAAAATCCCAAAAATTCACCATAACCATTTTTCATCATTTATAATTAAAAAATTCACTCCATTTTATGAAAATAATTTCCTAAATATGAATAATTTAATTTTTAATTAAAAGCACAATTTACTCGAAAAATACATATTTTAAAATTATAACTGATTAAATAACACATTATAAAATTTAATAAGGTCTCATAAAATAACATTATAATAATAAGATATAAAAATATTAACGTATGATAAATTTTATGAAAATAAATTTCCTTTAAATTATTAAATTTATTATAAAATTATAATTAAATATTTATGACTTACAAAAATACAAACACTTAATTTATAATTTTTAAAATATTTATTTACTTATACTATGAAATAATTATATCATAGTGTCACTTATAAGATGGATAAATTTTACATATACCTCCATTTGTGGTGTTATATCTCAATTGGCCAGTTTTCCATTCATACGGGTCATGTCACTATTCTAAAGGCCATGTTGCTATTCCTTTGGTAAAAGTTCATTATCATCTAGAAATACTTCATATTTTATTCAATTTTCATTTATAATGTTTTTATTTTGTTCTCAATGTAATTTTATGTGATTATACCATATGAAATAATTAAAATAATGGAATTTCCATTGATAAAACTTTGGGTCGTTACAATTATGAATTCCAATATTGTACTTTGGTACCTAGAAAGTAATAACCTTCATCTGAGACCTTTGCACACACATATGAATTAATAAACCTATAATAAATGTAAAAAATGTTTTATCAATCAATTTTAACACATTAATATGTTACATAACAAATTACTAACATTAACATAGCCTATAAGATCTATAAATAATTAAATGAACCCTAAACATCCTATGTTCGTTCGAAAAATCATTTTTTCCCCACATTAACTATTATGAACAAATTTTTTTTGAATACATTGAGACATAAATTAAGTAATCATTATTATAAACATTAATAACATAATTAAGTTATTTTTACTTGTGATCGATCATACTTAAACGTTCATCATCCTCTACAAATGGGTCACACTTAATCATAAACTCATATTAATTAGATTATGTGGAAATTATGGATACACATTGTTTGAGACCCTCTATGTCCTTTTTAGTTAACATTTAGTCTGACCTACAGAAAAAGAGTGGACATTATCAACCCATAATGACCCTAAATAGATATGAAATGTCATATCTATGACAACCTCTGATGAACACATTTTGTGTAATATATTCTTTTTGACTTACTGTATCTCAAAAATAAATATTCTCAATTGTGTCATCATCCTTTTGTTGTTTTATATATTTTATGACCTCACTATAAAAACATACATTCATGTACCATCTATATGGATTTAATAAAGGTAATACCATCCTGTACATCATGGACCCTCAATATATCTCATACTCAACTCATAACAAGCAAATTCTATCTTTATCATTAAACAAATGATATACCACTAATGAAACACCCCACAAAAGCTACCTCTCCATAACACCAAATTCGTAGTTTTTTATTTACATAAAATTACATGATCAAATCGAACACATTGTTAATGATCTCAATTATGTTTGTTTTAGAAGATGGAGCTTTCGTCAAAAGACCAAAGCAATTTTATTTGAAAAAAGATAGGAAGGGTTACATGAGTCGAAAAGACGGTATCAAATTACAATCTTTAACATGCAAAGGAATCATGTTTTCTGGGAGCTACTCTAGCCAGGATATGACCTGATCAATTCCTTTGTTGCAGAGAGCATCCACAACCATATTTTCTTCTTAGTAAGTATGAGTTGCAATGTAGTTTAATTCATGGATAGATTGAAGACAATTCATCCAGCGCGTAATAAGTGTCCAAGCAAGAGGAAAATCCCCCTTCCAAATTGCTTGCACAACAGTAGTAGAATCACTTTCAATCCAGAAGTTGTTCCAACCATGGTGAAAAGTGAATGGAATGGCATGAATCACACTCAATATCTCAGCTTCTAGAGAGGTTTCAGTACCACAACCTCCAAAAAAGCACCCAACGATGTGACCAAGAAGATTTCTGAAGAAGGATCCACACCCAGTGGATCCTGGATTTCCATTAGAGGATCCATACACATTGATTTTAGTCCAACCTGGAAGAGGAGGTCTCTAGAAAACCTCAGAAGTGTGTTTCGGTTGCGTGAAAATGGAATCTACTCGAAGACGTCTAAGGATCATAATGTCTGCCACAGAGTTGTTGCAGGTTCCATTCTGAATCGACGCAAAATCCCGAATAGAGATGAGAATTCTCATTTAACCTTCATTAATGATGTGTGAGCAGTTATTGTGAAGAATTTTATTTCTATCATACGAAATCACATGAAACAGCTCTGCAACCCCATCAAGGAACATGTTTCTGATTTGTTATGAGTTATCCGTAGCAACACAATGATTAAGCTTCTCATCAATAGTGTTATGAACCGGCCATCTACAATCAAAAGTGTCAAAAATATATTTCCGAAGAGCAGTGGAAGTAGCGCAAGATAGAAATAAGTGATTATTATCTTCTCTATGATGATTTCAAAAACGAAATTTTAAACAAAGTTTAATTCCAAAAATTTGAAGACAAGAGTCAGTGGGAACCCTATTATAGGAGAGACGCAAAATAATAGTGAGTCTGGAGGGTTTAATCCAAGGTTTTTCAAAATATTTAATCCATTTCAAGCCATTTTCTGGGTTATGTAAAGAGTTATTATATAAATTTTTTGAGTTTAGAATCCCATTACGAGCACATTCCCAAATCAAGAAATCACACGAGGTAGATAAATGGTAAGAATCAATAATTTTAATAATATTGTTAGGAAGGTTATCTATGTGATATTTAACCACATTAATAACAATGGAGTTTCTGTCATCAGGGATATGGTCTGGGGGAGTCAAAGAAATAAGAGGAGTCCCATTCCAGCTGTCCAACTAGAATCTCATTGAAGAGTTTCTAGAAACCATCCATCTAGCATTGTGAAAAATATTGTCATACGTGTCTCTAACAGAGGGCCAAATAGAAGAAGTCATGAAACTCCTATTACCTCTTTTCAATCCATCAATGAACCTATTTTTGATGAACACAATTGAGGGGGTGTCATTGTCAATCGGGTTCCAAGTTAATCTGGCTTGAAGAGATTCATTAAAGCACTTAATGTTTTTAATGCAAAGACCACCCTTGTCTAATGGTTCACAACATTTAGCCCAAGGTATAGTCACAAGTTTCTTTTCCACAGTGCTTCCTGTATAGAAAAAAATTTTAATGCGAACATTTATTTTTTTATGAGACTAGTTGGCCATTTATAGACAATAATCGAGTAGACTAGTTTGGAGACAATAACAGACTTGATAAGGCAGACTCTCCCAGCCATAGAGAGAGATTTTCATTTCCAAGAGGAAATATGATTATGAATTTGGTCAACAATTTTTTAAAAGTATCAAGCTTTGGGCCTTCCCCAGAAAATAAGAACCCCAAGGTATTTGAATGGAATGGTACATTCTTTGGTGTTAAGCTCATTAATAATACCATTTTTTCTATCAGTTGGAAAGTTTTTTCCAAAGTAAATGAAGGATTTATTCCATCCAATGACTTGACCTAAGGCCTCCTCATAGTGAGTGAGAGAAGATTTAAGAGTTCTGATGTTTCTTATATCACCCTATAAAAACAGAATGATTTCATCTGCATAAAGGAGGTGAGTGGGGGAATTCACATTTCGGTAAGAATGAATCAGTTTGAGCTTGTTTTGGTCAACCAGGTGAGTGAGCATACGACTTAAATAGTATTCTGAAATGGAAAAAAGAATTGCAGATAGGGGATCTCCTTGTCTGACTCCTTTAGAGAAATTGAAGTACCCTCTAGGAGATCCATTGATCAAGATGGAAACGTGAGCAGAATGGAAGAGGGTTTTAATTGTAGAGATAAAGTTATCATTGAAACCAAAACCATGATGAACTTTGAAGATGATGTTCTAGTCCATTGTGTCATAAGCTTTCTGAATGTCTAGTTGTATGGAAATGTTTCCGCCTCTATTTTTATTATTTAACATGTTAGTGCATTCAGAAGCAAGACAAATATAGTGTTGGATGGATCGCCACTTGATGAAGCCAAATTGGTTACAGGAGATAATTTTATCGGTAATATTGTTGATTATATTAGAAATTATCTTGTTGATAATTTTATAGAGGGTGTTGATAAGAGCTATTAGACGAAGGCGAAGAATTTCAGAAGCATTATCCACTTTGGGAATCAAAGAAAAGAATAGGGCATTTAATCCATGAGGTAAAAAGTCACTAGAAAAGAAAGATTTTACAAGCTTGCAGACATCAGCTTGGATGATATCCCTATACTTTTGATAGAAACCATTATTGAATCCATCAGGACCTGGGGCACTGTAAGGGTTCAAACCAAAGATAGTGTCTCTAATATCATGATCAAGGGGAATAGCAAAGAGAAAAATGTTATCAACATAAGTTACAATTGTCATTATGATGTCATTAATGAGGTCCTTGTTCTTACCAGAACCATTGAATAAAGATTCAAAGTAGGAGACAACATGATTAACAATATCTTCTTATTTATCTAAAAGGTTATCTCCATCTTTGATGAAAGCAACGAGTATACTAACTTTTAGAACTCTTTGTAAAGAGTTATAGAACGTGGTATTATGATCGACATAAGTTATCCATTTGATTTTAAAATTTTTTTGTGGATGTTGTCTTTTAAGGTGAGAAGCGTATTCAGGTTCACAATAATGTTAGTTTCTTGATTGTGATCAGAAGAAATGTCTGAGTGGGTGATATTGTTTTGAATTTGATGCAGCTCATTCTCAATAGAGAGGATGTCGTTATCAATTTGTTTACCTTTAATGCTGCACCAACTTTTGAGATTGTGTTTGATATATTTTAATTTAAGAGGACAGTAAAAGTCATCATCGAAATGGGTCAGAGAGGTCCAAAAATGATTGATGAGATTACAACAGTCAGGATCTAAGAACCAAGAATTATTGAATCTAAAGGGGAGAGAGGGTTTCTGAGAATTGAAGGAAATGGTGACCAAAATAGGAAGATGATCAGAATTAAGTTTTGGTAGGGTGGTATTGGAAATGGTATCCCAAATATCTAATGCATGATCATTAGTAAAGGCTATATCCAGTTTTCTCGCAACCACTCTATTGTAATGACTCCTGTAATTCTTGGCATAGATAAAGGAAGAAAAGAGATGGGCATTATCGATCATAAAGTCACAAGTGAAACTTTGATCAGAAATATGGAAAACATTTACATTAGAAAGAGAGGGATGCGCAAAAGTCCAAAAAGTATAAATTTTTTTATTGTTTTGACATGCGTCGATGAAGGTGTATCCAAAATGAAAAAAGTGAACTAAATTAGTGGAAAATTTTATTTTAGGTTCACCAATGCAAAGAATTGAAGGCTTCTAAATGTTTAACATTATTTTTAAAATATTAAAGGTATCAATGTTTGCAATACCTTGACAGTTCCTATAATGAATCTTCATTTATATCTGCGTTTGGAGTTAAAACTCCATTTTTTCTTACTATCCAAGCCTTTATGCCTATTTGATCTTCTAAAATTTTTTTACATATTAGGGCTTGAGTTAGGAACTTTCTTGCCTTTGTTAAGTTCAAAGAATTTTGTGGTATCACGTATCGAAATAGTTTGAGTTCCAATATCTTGGATGATATTATTAGTAAGTGGTGGAAAAGTAGTAATAATTTCCTTGTTGTTATCAGCATCATGACATTTAATATGCCAAGTAGCAAGATGAACAGAAGTGCTGCAGGTACCTGGTAAAGTGCCCAAATCTGTTTTATTAGCAACAAGATCAACTAACCTTTGTTCAATGCTAGAACAGTGAGAAGCACTGCTCTGCCCAGTGTTGTATAAATTCCTCTGCTCTTTTTCTGGTGCCTCTACAGCCGGTATCATGTGCATGTTATCCATCTCAATTATGTACACCAACATAGATTTTCATAGATTGTAACAACCAATGAATCCTAAAACATTTATTATTCTTATTATCTAGTATGTTCTCAAAATCTTATCTAATCAAGATAACCAAGGTCAAACATTATGAGAAATCTCAATGATAATAACCCCTAGCACCAAATTGTTAGGAATAACTTAGGTCCTTTCATTATTATATTTCTATATCACAAGACATATGTTTAATATTACTTCCATTTTTTCTTGAGGTTCTCATTATTTCAGGGAACGACTATAATATATTGATACAACACACAGTTTAAGGACAGTACCAAGTAAACAGTTGATGTAGAAACATAAACACTATTATTTTAATAATAAACCCATGTATATATCAAACTCTATACATGTAACGGTAATCAAAGTTCATAAAAGAGTTGGGTAAAAGGAACCCACTCACAAAAAATAAGTTTGCTTCCTTTTCTTTATCTTATTAATAGGAAATAAAAAGAGAATGTTGGGGTCTTATCATCTCATCAATAACCTTCACATGCCATAAATACATATTATTCTCCCCCATGTATTTAAATCCACAATCTTAGCAACTTGTGAGAGAAGGATGAAATCATGTTATGTTATTGGGAAAGATCCTTTAAATACACAACTATAATTATGAATGGTAAAAACCACAATAATGAAAAATAGTGTACAACCTAGTTGACCAGTTTTTTTTATAAATCATTCAATATGAGATAATAATATTAGAATCAATATAGGGGTTGTTAAATATATGCTTCGCTCATCTAAAAACTGTATGCATTAGTATATTTCAATAGAAAAACAATTTAATCCTTCTATATTTTATAAAACACATCAACCACAACCCCTTGATAAACACAGGCACACTCACACACAACTAATCAAAACTAAGATAAAACGTTTTATTGGAATATGTCAACCTCTAATTTTTATTAGGATATCCGGATTTTCTGATCTCATGTAGTATTTCATTATTGACAAATTTTCTTCTGGTTTTCTTACCCATTTAGGGATTTTATCACTTTATAAATCATGTATAATACTTATTCTATGGAACATTACGATTTATACTTCATTCTTCCTGTACCTAAAGATTACAACACTCATCTATCTACCTTATTTGGATCATTCAATTTTATGTAGGTTAGTACACAAACATTGAAAGGGGGTAAATAGGGGGTGCCTTGTTCTTTTAATGGGAGCGGGAAGGTTGAGAAATGTATCATAACTTGGATATTAAATTCCTCCCAACTTCATCATCATGGATACTCTACATGATTCTTTTCATAATTTTATTATCATTTATCATTCTAGACAACTTGGTGGTCTCACTATTCACAACATGATTCTTGTATGAGTAATATTTTATTGAATGATCAATAATGTCACATTAATCCTCATATTCTATGCATTTATTATTTATATTTTCTTTTTTCCAAGGTTCTAATTTCATACAGCCCATTGAAACATGACATATGGACTTACATCTCCCACATAAATAATTTTTATCTTTAGGGTTAATTATTGATTTTCGCATAGGAATTATTTTATTCTATTATTAAATTTCAACTTTTTCTAGTAAAATTTTGTAAAATTTTCTTAATTTTTTCTTTAATTTTTCTCATGTTATGTTGTCTGTGAGATCTGTCCAAGAGATTCACCAAAATTTAAAAAAAATTCTTTCTTTTTGTATATATTATTTTTTCTAAGCTACTTATATTATTATGTAAGTCAAATCCCCCTTTATTCATATATGTTTCTTAGAAATCACTTTTTTTATGAGTAGTCATGTGATTTGTTTTTAAAAACTCCACAAAACTAGAAATAACCCTCTAAACTTTATCTTTATTAATATTTATTATTTTGTTTATAAATTTATACTTTATTTCTAGGTATCATCTAGGATTTTTTCCATTTACTTAAGGGGTTTTCCATTATCATCTCACATTCACTTCTCTTTAAAGTGGGAGAAACATTTTGAAACAATGAATAAGTATAATATTTTTTGATTGGGTTTTTATAATCTAAATAACCACTGGGAATAGAATATGTATCAGTTGTGAATTTATAAACATTTTAAACTTATACTTGGGGATGGTTTTCTTAGAAAAATTTTATGATTGAACTTGAATATTCACCACATTATCAGAGTCTTACCTCATGGTATTTATGGTGTTTTCATCTTTAATAAACCAATATTTCTCTTTATTAACTTCTTTTTATTTGGTAGATAATTTTTAATTAATGACATCCAACATATTATATTGTTCTTCAATTTTCAACTTGGGAATTTTTAATACTCATATTAGATCTCTCACTTTTACATATTCAATAAATTTATATTTTTATAGTAGTATTAATTATATATTTTTATTTTCATTTTGATAAATTTAGGTAAAAAATTCATCTTATAATATAAATTTAGTATAGCCATATCCTTCTACATCCTCTTCACTGCATATAATGTTATTTCCCCTTTTAAACATAACAATGAGGGATCTATGAATTTTCTATATTTCTTCATCATTTGAATCTATAAAATTTAATGAATCCTCAGTATTTTACTTTCTATTCTAGTTTGATTTATAATATATGGATAATTTATTATTATTTATATTAAAATACATTTTTATTTTTTGATTCTTATTTTATAAAAATCTGGTTGTTTATCAACACTTTCAAATTCATCAAATTCTATCTTCTTCGGATAGTCAATTTCATAATGCCCAACACATCCATAATCAATGAATTTATGATGAATGTTACCTTTATATTTTCCTTCACATTTTATAATTTTCATGGTGATAAAAAACATGATCCTCTTATGTCCATCATCTCTTTCATCAATACATTAATCTCCCTCATTAGAACATGAGAATGATTTAACACATTTCACTTTTAGCTTGAGTATTTCATGGATTTGGATTTCATTTCATCAATTTAATTCTTTCAAATACCTATAATTTACTCACATAATAATATTAGAGATTATTATATATCTTTTCAAGTGAAAATTAACCAATTTATTACAAGGTATATATCAGTTGATTAATGATATTTGGGAAATTACCCATCTGTTTTTCGACAATAGTTGAATCTTCTAATGAATATCCAAATACTCGGATGATACATACTTTTTCATTAAATGATGTGAATTAATTTTCAATATTCACATTTCCAACCGTCCAAATATCTTATAAAATTTCCCTCCAAATCTAAAGCAAATATTTGTTGATCGTCACATTACCTTTATAAAAATTTTCATGTTTTTCTAACATCTCCTTGGAAGATTTTGTCCTATCACCTTTATGTAGATTTTTTAAAAAGGAATGGTAGAATGGAATTACATTATTTTTAATGTAATTATAGATTTCTCATCCCTAAATAATTCATTGTATAATCACTTAATAGTGTATTAAACCACTATAACAAGATAAATTACCTTAAGGCCCTGTAAAAACAGATATGGAAGCCTTTGGTTATGTCATCCTTGAAAGTTATTAAAATCAAATAAAAGAACTCATCAATTATTGATATAATTATATTCCACTATGATTCTTTCTTCATTGAATATTTCTTAGATAATGTTACTCTAATTTTTTAAATGGTCCCAGATTGGGTGAGATCACTTATAAGGGTTGGGGTGAATCAATGATCCCCTTTTTCGTTTTATCAACAAATTAATTTTAATTTAACCAATGGATTATTTTACATATTTGATATACTCGTATTGTTTTCTATCATCCTTAACCGAGTATTAAATTTTTTTAAAAAATAATATATTATGATTTATAGGGGTTTTCAATGAAATAATACTCCTTTACTATTTCAGGTGAAGTTTAGAGACCAAGAATCTCTACTATGAATCACTTGAATACAATTTATAGGCTATATTAAGAAATTCTTGATGATAAAGATCGTGAAATTCCCAAAAAAAACATCAAATGTATTGTGTTCAGGTGTTCACCATATCCACATCTTGATGGGTTATTTATATTAGTTTCATTCCTATTGAAATATTTTCATGAATTTTTTCTTTCCACCACCCGATATGTTCTTTATACTATCTCTCGATTGTTCATTACATAAATTCTCAAACTTTTTCATGAACAAGACTTCAATCACAATATCTCTTAATGAATTGTGTTTCAACTTTACTCTTCGTCAAGTTATCACATCCTCTATATCTTCTAGATGATTGATTCAGCTTGCTGACATATAACTCCAATGATGTTATATCATCTTGAATTCTTTCATAACCAATTACCATAATTAAATAATAGTGTATTTCATGGTCTTATAGTGTTCTCTTCAATTACTATAATGTGCAGGGTATTAACTTTTCTTCATGTAGTAACACAGACAAATGAATCTAATATTCTTCAAAAAAATACGTCACTTGTAAAACAATCATCTTCTTAGCTATGTAAGAAGTGCATAAGATCTATATGTATCTTTACACAAGTATGTATGGAAAAAATGGTGTATTATTCGATAATTGTTACTTTTCATGGAACTCTCTCCATAATGCAATTTATAAAGTTCATGGATTGTTATCTCTTAGTGAAAAAACATGTAGAATTATTTATATATTCTTCACATAATCTAGAAATATTGAAGACTCACTTCACTTCACACAAATAGGTGAAAAATTCTATTCTTCTCCACAAACATGTAAGAGCACATACTATATCATGATTCATTTTAATGGTAATTTGTCACTATTTTTTTAATGAAATAGGAGATATTTGAAAAGATCATCAATAAGTAATACATTGGTCTATCCTCAGAATTTGTTGACGTGGTTTGCACTAAATTTTTCCTATAATTATGTAGAGTTAAAGAATAAATAAAATATATGAATTTATTGGTAAATATCATAACATTTTAATTCCATTTAATGCCAAGGTTTGAGGAATTAAACATCCACACATTGGGTTTCTCCTTTATGGAATAGTAATCATGTGATTTATTCCTCTTCTTCTTTTCATTATTTAAAAAAAATGTACATTATCTTTCATTAAAATAATTTCACAAATATTTCTCTTTTTTGAAGGAATTAGTGGGCTCTCAAATTATTTTATGCATGAAAAATCAGACGATCTCTATATTCTTGAAAACTAGAGGGGATTGTCAAGCCACAACAACTACTCTTATCATTGGAATCTCAATATTTAATGAAACAAATCACTACATTTTCCTCAAAATTATATCCATCTAATGGTAACTTCATAATCCATTATATAACATTTATATTCATGAATATAGTACGGAATAATACTAAATAAATAAATAAAATCAAAAATTTAGACATGATATATACATTTATAAACAATCCATGAATCATGAAATTATAAACACTTCCAAATCTATCCATTCATTATGGAAATACCATAATAAAATAATTATAAAGAATTTATATTTATTTATAATATTAACTATTTATTATTATCCTCTATATGACATTTATAAATACACTATATTTAATATATATAGAAATATTTTATATTTTATATGAAAAATTCATATATTATATAAAAATTTTATATAATCAAAATATATTATATTTAATATTATTTGAACCTTGACCAAATAAATTATGAAATCTCATTTTTATATGGTTTAAGTAATTTCTAAAGTAATTCATGTAATTGGAATATTTCTAATAAATAATGTTCTGGAATTAATAATTTCAATATTACCTTTTTATATTTTCCCTTATTTTTGAAATTGATAAATATTTTATAAATTAATATATCATTTTTATATAAAAACTTTATATAAAAAATACATGGCATTAAATATAAATAAAATTTATTTAAATTTGAAAGAAAATATTATGTATATTATTCATTAAATTTTCATAGACATTTAGTAATCAAATATGAATACTTTATAAGTAATTATCTTATTAAAAGTATATAAAATAAATAAATATTCCAAAATAAATTGCAATAATATATAATCATTTTATAAATTATCTATTTCTATTCATAATTGAAAAAAAAATCATATTTTCCCGTTATATCATATTTTACGACTCCCATTATATTATAATTCATGATTATGTTCAAAAACATTATCGCATACTTTGACTAGTCTTCTATAATGTATGATATAAAAATTGATTTCTAGAAATCTATATTTCAAAAAAATCCCTATATCATATTAATGATATGAGGCTCTATTTTATAGCCTGTCTATGATTAACTTTGATTCCATCATCAGATAAAACCCCTAATTTCATATGCCATGATATAATAAAAACTAATGAAATGAAATTTTGTCATTTTTTAGATATCCTATATCGAAACATGTGATCATATCGTTGCTTCCAATAGTATTTATCATAAATAATTACATTTTTAAAATATATATCATCTCTTACAATTTTGAATGCAATATCCATTTATTCTTCATTTTCAACATGATTTCATTAATCATGAAGCATTACATTACTCTAATACAACTAAAGGGATTCCTAGGATTAAATATCTCATATTTAAGTAATGGAAGAATTAATTAAACAAAAAAATAAGTTCAATATTCAATGAAACTATAATGATGTATAATAAAAATGATTAAAATATATGTACCTTAAACAAAAGATGGTGGCTGAATCCTTAGTCATCAACCTTGATTTTGATAAAGATCACTGATAAACAACCAAATTACTCCTTCCTCCATAGTTTATCCATAGGCCGATGAATCACCAAATTTCTGGGTAGGATCCTCCTTTAAACAATGATATGTTAGTACATCTCATGTTGTAATGGATGAAGTAGGACAGTTCTTTGAGTGAATCTATAGGAATATTAGATGTGGATTTCATGGACTTTGGCCTTTTTATATTGGCATTAGGGACAATCCCTGATCCTTCTATGTAATTACTCAGACATATCAAAATGTTTTATTCATGTAAAAATTATAAATTTTTTATAACCATTGATTAATCATGAAGGCATTAATAATGACATTCATTTCATCAATTCTCATACATGTTTCATCTTATGAAAATTTTGACAATAATGATATCCTTATGTGGATGGGGATTTGAACATTAGTTTTTGATTTTGATATACTTATCTAGATCATAGGATATGATTCACATATATCATAATAATTACAATATAAATATTTCCTAAAATACATATTCCAAAAGGTGGTTGTACGATATCTCATATAATATCGTTCGATATACCCTCACCGAGGCATACAATATACCATAGTTTCTAATATTTCATAACATATGACATAAATATATTATAGACTGTTATATAATAATATAATCATATATTTTTATCCATTATGGAATATATTCATTATAAACTCTTATGTAGTGATCCGATGATACATGCAATGATCTCAATGTATACTATATCTCTATGATATATGAATCACTTTATATAGTTCCCAGGATGTGTCTTATAGTCATTATTTTTATGGTTTCATGATGTAAATTTTTATCTCAATTATTTTCAAATTATATGATCCATATTCTTAATTGATGGTATAATCATATCTATTATTGATTATGGTCTTTATTTCTCCCTTTCACCCCCACTAGGATTTCATCTCACCTTTTAGTTGACGCATGTCTCTAAGTGATCATAAGTAATAATATGGGTCTAGTAATCTTATAGGAGTCCCCTAATGAAGTATTTTATTTGATTTCACTAGAATAAACTTGGTTTAAAATGACACCTTTATGACATCAGTTAATTATAACCAATGTTATAAATGTTTTTATGTTGTATATTTAATAACTGATATATAAAAATATTTTTCTATATTTTTCATTTTTTATTCAATAAATAATTTAAAAAAATATGTTTTGAACTATAGATATTGAACAATCAATATAATTTTTCCAGTATCTATTCTTCTTTCAAAAACCCATTAAATATTGAGATTTCATTAGCATAATTTAACTCTTTTAAATACCTCAACTCATTTCCAAAGTTCTCCCCTATTTACTTTAAAAAAATTAACCAACTCTCTTGTGTCTACCCTAACTGTTTTCTATCCTCCTATCACCCTCATTTATTAACCCTCCCTTGAAACCAGCCTTCTCCATATACCCTCACCCACTGTCGATCCTTCCTGACGCCACCCCCATTGGGGACCTACCCCCATCGATATCCCTCCTTTATCTTCCATTATCCGTCACCATCAACCACTCTCTGCTGAATTTGACCTTTCTCTATCATTATCATCCATCATACTCCACACATTATTTTTTCTACCTATGGATGAAGTCCAATGGGATTTTCTTCAATTTTTGAATTGCGAGGTATGTATAAAACAAATACAATATTTCTTCCTAAATTTTTATAAAGTTATTAGATTTATTAATTATCATGATCCAAGGGTTTTATTACTGGGTATTCTCATTTATTAACATATCTTGATTTTTTTTATTAATTATTATAACACTTGGCATCATATTGTCTATTTAATAAATAAAATGGACTTTTTTTCAAAAAAATATTCTACATTGACACTCTAATTTTTATTTTATTGGATACTTTAATGCGATATAATTACTATTAGGACATATATATTATAAATAATTATATTGAAAATAAAATATTATTTTTTATTGTCAGAATTGAAGTAAATGTTTTGTTCTTATTGACAGAGATAATTTTCCAACTGATGTTTTGAATAATATATGTGTTATTTTTTATAAGTCATATAAATATTATCTGAAAATTATTAACATAATATTTTATGTTTTTTATAATTCATAATAGGTAATTTTTTATAAATGAAAGATTTAATTATTATTTTTGTCATATTTTTTTTCTGAAATGAATAAAATTTAATAAAGAACGTATATTTTATATGGATTGGAAATTATGTTTTTTATTAATAAGAGATAAATTTATTTTTTTCTTATAGCATTATTATATGACCATAAATTTGATTCATCATTTTTTTAATTAAAAAAATGTCATTTGTTTTTTAGGGCATAATAGCTTCAACTATAATATTATATGATTAAATATTTTCATTTTTTGTTTTATAAAACAAAATAATTTTCATTTAACTTGTTTTTTTCATTAATAATTTTTTTTACACTTATAAAATGATAGATAAATTTTTACTAAATTTTATAACAAATTGAACTTACCTATTTAATAATTTGAACATATTTTTATACCTTTGAAATAACCCCAAATCAGATTACAAACAATTTATGTTATGAAAAATATATGAAAGAGAGTTTCAAAAAGAATATTTATTAGTATAATATTATATAGGGATCTATTGAAACCAATTAAGTTTATATTGAATTTTTTATCTGTAAGGTATGTCAACTTGGTGCATGAAGGATGATGCCAATATGTGTTTTACTTCTTTGTATTAAGTATAACCTTACTCCGATGATTGTTTTAGTGATCTTATGTTCCAAATAAGTGTGTCACTGATGAAATATTTTTACTACAATATGAATAATAAAATTAGGATGATCATGCAATGTGTTTACAATTCACAAGGATTAATCATATGCCACAAAATTGGATTTTCATGATGAAGAATTTATTGTGGAAGAATGATGAATGGTATCCATGAATACATATAATAAAATATAGTTCATGATGTTTTTGTGAAGAGAATTTGATAAGTATGATTTAATTTTTTAAATTGGATCAATTTTTTTATTTTACTAAAAAATTGGAGACAACCCACAAGCTGGATAAGCCGCTCGACCAAAAGCTCTTGTGGGACCCAAATGTTAACCATACCCATGGAAGAAGGCCATGCCAGACTAAAAATCTATGGATGGGGAAATATTGTTCATGTATTGGCCGTTTATATGCCTCGAAGGAGGTTATGTTGCAATACTATAGATATGGCCTTTAAAAGTGCTAGAAATGGACATTTATAACACAAAAAGCATTGTTAATCTTAGAGATGAAAGGGGGGCGTCACGACCCGTCCCCCGAGGTCCGTCTCATGACTACCTGAAGCTTTCCTTCCATAGGCCAGGGGCTGGAGACTACACCAAAGGCGTAAATCCCAAAAACTGGGAAGGCATTGCCTTTACAAATTATAAACACACACAACAGAGTAGCAAGAAGAAATAAGCTAAGTAAAAATGTATACAAAAGAAGTGATGAAATTTAATGGGTTCGGAAAAACAAGCCCAACTTTAAAGTACAAGGAAACAAAAAGTACAAGGAAAACAAGTACAAAAGAAGAAAGGTGAAACAACTACTGGATCGTCCTCCTGAAAATCCTACCTAAAGGTTAGGTACAGATAGCCTCCACAACACTCCATGTCTGTCCGTCTCCTCCGTTTACCATCACGCCTTGTGGTCCACCTCCGGGAACTGTCCAGTCCTCGAACACTCAGCCTAGGTCAGCACTGTCCGTCATCTACATCCAACATAACGAGGTGTAGGCATAGCCCCTGCAGGGGTGTGTATAACGACACTCAGTAGGTACCCCAAGACCCTTAAGGTCTCACAAAATCCGACATGGATAAACCAAAAAGTAATAATACAATAGATAACCCCAATTAGGTATATACCCATACACATACCGAAATAATCAATTAATACATCTCAATGATGAGGTAAACTCAAAAGTTACTGACTTAGCTCAACCAAGATTTTTATTCACATTATCAAAACCACGGCTGCGGGAGAACTCCTCCTCTTTCGGGTACAGTGGGCATGCAGCCACAATAAAACGCTTCCTACTAACCTTGTACTGATGTGGTACACCTCCTGTAGAGTACCGCGGGTCTGCCGCCAACTACTAGGTACTCCTCCGCCATGGATTATCCACCAACTACCAGGATCTCCCCCTAATATCCAGCAGAGGTACTCCTCCTGTCGAGTAGTACAGGTATGCCACCAACTACCAGGCACTCCTCCGTTGTGGGTCTGCCGCTGCAACCAGGAGCTCCTTACTAGGCTAGTCAAATCACTCTGAGTCGAATCGGTCAAGCAGTCATTACATCCCATCTAGCTACTAGGTCTCCATGCTCTGCTCGCTCGTCTCCGGGAGGGTCCACTCCATGATCTACAAGTAGATACTCTAATTGTCACGAAGTCCCACGTAGAAGTATCTCAAAGGTTAGTCACGTAATAGGGGTCTCAACGCAATAGACGACGTGTCGATCGGATGCCCGGTCAATATGTTATCAGCATTTTAGTCCTGGGGGCCCAGTTGGATTCATGTACGATTCAACCTGGCCATATCTCAAATATACCCCAAACTCCCGTGGGGTATTCTCAACGGGACCATTGTTTTCCTAGAATACTAGTGCCGCTGACGGTTCGTCAAACGGACGTCCGGTGCCAAAGAAATGGCCAAAGAAAGTAAAGGAGTGGTAATGGGTCTGGGCCCAGTCTGACCCCGTCGGACTGACTCGGCCCAACCCAGACGAGACCGACCAGGTCTGGGTCAACCTGGTCGGCCCGCTAGGTTCGGCCCGGTCCGCTGGGCCTGGCCCAGCGGACTGTGGGGGAAATTCGGCTCGGAGGTCGCTGCGTAGGAGGCTCGACCCGAAGGCTAGGTCCGGTTCGGCTCGCGCCGCTTGGGGCGTGACTCGGGAGACTTGGCCTTGGAACCGAGGCGTGGTTCAGGCATGCTGGGTGGTGGTCGGGCAGGGCATCGGGTAGGTCGGCAGGGTGCTGGGAGGGAGCCGGGCAGGCCGGCATACGGCCGGACAGGCCCGGAGACGGCCGGGCAGGCCGAGTGGTGTCTTGGGCAGGTCGGTGGGGCTTTGGTCAGGGTGCCAGGTAGGCAGACGGGCGGCCGGTATGGCACTGGGCTGGCCGGAGGGTGGCCGGGTAGGCCGAGAGGCAGCCGGGGCAGGCGGGAGGGGCGCCGGCTAGGCCGGCAGGGCACCGGGCAGGCCGCGGGCAGGCCGCGTGGGGCACGGGCAGGCCGGTAGGGCGGACGAGAGGGCGCCATGAAGGCCGCGGTTAGGCAGCCGATGGCGGCTGGGTAGGCCGGTTCGATGTGGCTCGGGCCGACGGTGATCGACCAGGAGCACCGGTGTGCCGCGGGGGTGGTGCGGTTCATGGAGGACGCGGGTTGCAAAACCTTTTTCATTTCCTCCGTCGTCAGCTTTTTGCTGCTTCGAAGAACACCACAAGAAAGAAAATCGACGAAGGATGTCAGTCCATTTTAGGTTGGCCTGCATATTTCGCGTTTCAGGTGGTATCAATTGGTTCATCTAGAAAAGAAGATAAACAACAATTAATTACATCACTTTCCATCGATTTCTTTCATTCGATGTTGAGAAGAAGAAAATAAAAGAATCCACATGAAATAACTCCCTACATAGATTTTCAGGCGTCGACGGTGAAGTCGAGGGAAGAAGACGTAGTCATCATTCATCGCGTCCACCGCACACTTCCATATCTGTGTTCGCATGACGGTTGTGGAAATGGCTCCACGTTGGTAGGTTTTCTGGGAAGAAGTCGAAGAAGGATCATCACTGGCATTCTTCATTGGAAGCATGTGTTCTTCTTTCTTCCTTGGGAGGATTATCTCTTCTCCCAATAATCCTCCTTCCCAACATCCACCCAAATTCCAAATAAAAATAATTGAAGAAAGTGTTTGTCTATTATTTTGTTGGCACAAAAATTCAAATTGGAGAATTAATTTAAGAGGCTCACCCTGATTAATTCACAAGAGTTGGCACGAATTAATTAGGGGATATTGGCACAGATTAATTTAGGGGAGTTTGCTCCATTATGGATGGGTGGGGGTGGTCAATGCGTTTCTCCCCATTTAATCGGGAGTTGAGGAATCTAGAGGTTCTCCCTCATTAATTGGGGAGAGTTGAGAGGTTTTCCTCTCCTCCCATTAATATGGGGTTTAAGCCTCGTGTGGTCCCCACCACATTAATCCTCTCTAGAGAGGTTTAGTTCAGGTGGTCCCCACCACCATAACCTCTCATGAGAGGTTAAGGTGTTGTGGCCCCTCATCAAACCTCCATGTGGAGGTATTAACCACCACACCCCAAAAGGCGGCTCAATTAAATAAAGTGTAGCTACACTTTATTTTATTATTATTTTTTAAGAAAATCCAAAAACTAAATTTTATTCTTGACCAACTACCATCTAGGTGAAAGTATACTTAAGAAATAATCGGCGTTGCGAGTTCAATAGTGGCATCAGATTTCAGTTCCGAGCACCATTTCAAATGTTATAATATCCCTCTTGTACGTTTACTGAACGTACCCGAACAAAACTTCAGAAATTTTTTCGGGGCACACTGAGCCACAGAATCAAGCACCGTAAATTTTCGTGGACTCATAATGTTCCAAAGTATTTAAGACAAAATTTTCCACATAATTTTCTGGGTCATTACATTCTCCCCACTTCAATGATTTACGTTCCCGTAATCTACAACTGGAACAAAGGGAACAAATGGGGCTATTGAGCACACATCTGAGCCGCCCACTCCCATGTGCTCTCTTGGAGGTTCCAGTACTGCCAACGAACATGCACCAGAGGTATCGACCTTCCACATAGGACACAATACTATCGATCATCAATCTCCACTAGAACCTCCATGAAAGTCGCCACATCGTCGATGTCCATATCTCCATGGTCGATGATGTGATAAGGGTCATGCACGTATCTCCTCAGCTAAGATACGTGGAAGATTTCATGCACCTGGTGCAACTGAGGTGGAAGAGCCATGCGGTAAGCCACCTTGCCTACTATACTGAGGACCTAGAAAGGTACGATGAATCTCAGAGATAACTTGCCGCCTCGGACAAATCCTTGTAGACCTCATCGAGGTGAGACCCGTAGAAGGACGTGGTCGCCATCCTCAAACTCCAGATGTCTCCATATCTTGTCAGCATATGACTTCTGCCTGCTCTATTAAGTCTTTATCCACTCCTGGATGATCTGTACCTTCTTCGTGGTAGCTCATACCATCTCTGGTCCCACCAGTGTTGACTCCCCAGGGTTTGTCCCGAACAAGGGTGATATGCAAGGTTGTCCGTACAATGCCTTGAAAGGTTCCATCCCTATGGTGGAGTGATTACTGTTGTTAAAGGAAAACTCCAATAAAGGTAAATGATCATCCCCGTTGCGACCATAGTTGAGGACATAAGCACAGAGCATGTCCTCGAGATTCTGAATTGTCCTCTCAGTCTGGCCATCCATCTGATGATGGTAGGCGATGCTCAAATGAAGCTGCGACCCAAAATCCTCCTGCAACCTCATCCATATCCATGAAGTAAAGCATGCATCATGATCAGAGACAATAGAAGAAGGTAATCCATGTATCTGCACAATATCCTTCACATAGAGGCATCCCAAGATCTCTACTGAACCCTGCTCTCTAATCGATAGTAAGTGGTCCGACTTGGTGAGTCAGTCAACGATCACCCAAATCGTGTTGTGAACCCGGGATGTACGTGGAAGACCAGTCACAAAATCCATGGATATCCCATCCCACATCCATTCTGGGACCTCTTAAAGCTGAACCATGCTTGCTGATACCTGGTGCTCTGCCTTTACTTGCTGAAAAGTTAGGCATCGAGAGACAAACTCCTCTACTGCCTTCTTTATTCCTGGCCACTACTGTTGTCATCGAGGGTCCTGGTACATCTTCACCACTTCTGGATATACCACTAGAGGGGATCTATGGAACTCCAAAAACAATTCCTCGTGAAGTGCTACTGGTACCAAGGTATGTCCTCTAAAGAGGATGACGTGCTCCCCACCTTCAGAAAATCCATCAGTTGCAGGCCCCATGGATATATGAGCATGTTGTGTCTCGTAGTTAGCATCCCGACGTTGTGCCTCCCTGACTCGTTGACGAAGTAGGGAAGTGACTGTAAGAGACTGAAGGAAAGATGCTCCTTATCTATCCACAAAGGATATCTGTAAAGCAGCCAACTGATCTGTCGCCTCACCTTGCAGCTGTATACCAGTTCTCCTGCTGAGTGCTTCTGTTGCAACGTTCCCCTTCCCAGGAGTATAGACTATCTCGAAGTCATAGTCTTGGAGGAACTCAATCGAACATAGTTTTCTCAGGATCAAGTATTTCTGAGAGAAGATATACCTAAGACACATGTTATCAAAGTAAATAGTTAAACACTCACCCATCAGATAGTATCACCACATCTTCAAGGCGATGACCACTGCTGCTAACTCCATGTCATGGGTAGTGTAGTTCTGGTCATGCTATCTCTGCTGACAAGAACCATAAGCGATCACTGATCGCTCCTGCATCAGGACACACCTGATTCATGTCCTTGATGCGTCATAGTAGACTAAATACCATATGCCTTCCTCTGGAAGCCTCAAGATGGAAGCACTATTCAACCTATTCCTCAACTCCCGAAAGCACTTCTAGCATCTCTCCGACCACACGAAGGGTTTACCCCTCTTCTTCAAGGCTGATAGTGGTTCTAAAACTCTATAGAAGTCTGGTATGAACCTCTGGTAGTAACCACCCAAACCCAGGAAACACCGTACCTCTGTCAAACTCTTGGGTGGCTCCCAAGAAAGTAACACCTCGATCTTCACTAGATCTACTGCAACTCCAGCCTCTGAGATGACATGTCCCAAAATGTGAACATCTCAGATATAGAACTGGAACCTCGATAGTTTACCATATACCCAGTGCTCTCAGAGTGTATCCAGTACTACCCGTAAATGGTAGGCATGCTCCTCCTCAGTAGTCGAGTAGATCAGAATGTCTTTGACGAAGACTACGACAAAGCTATCGAGTTATGACTGGAATATCCTATTCATGAGTCCCATGAAAACTGTTGGAGTGTTGGTTATTACATGTAACACCCTTGGAAAAGTGAGACTTAAATTGCTAAATGCTACTACCCATGTCAACAAGGTGCACCTTTCTTTTCGGGAGCCTACCTGATTAGAACTCCACAGTCAAGCATGCTGGGACTGGAGTAGTAATCAGGATGGGTGACCTTCTGGGATGTTTCCCAGGGTGTGTTTGAGTGAGGAAAAAACACACTAAAAGAACATTTGTTGTACTGTGGGGATAGTCATTAGTCTGATTAGAGACCCTAAACCAAGGTATTACAGGAGACCCATGGGGTCAGATGACAAGGTTCATGGCTTGGGGAGGCGGGTCGTGACAAATGGTATCAGAGCCAATACTCAGCCAGAAGTGCTTAGGTACTGCCTGAGTTTGAGGCTTGGGGTCCACAACGAGGGAGTTTTTATTCAAAGGGTTGGATAATGTAACACCCCTGGAAAAGTGAGACTTAAAAGGCTAAATGTTACTACCCATGTCAACAAGATGCACCATTCTTTTCAGGAGGCTACCTGATTAGAACTCCACAGTTAATCATGATTGGCCTGGGGTAGTAATCAGGATGGGTGACCGTCTGGGAAGTCTCCCAGGGGGTCAGATGACAAAGTTCATGGCTTGGGGAGGCGGGTCGTGACAAATGGTATCAGAGCTAATACCCAGCCGGAATTTCTTAGGTACTGCCTGAGTTTGAGTCTTGGGGTCCACAACGAGGGCGTTTTGCTTCAAAGGGTTGGATAATGTAACACCCCTGGAAAAGTGAGACTTAAAAGGCTAAATGTTTCTACCCATGTCAACAAGATGCACCTTTCTTTTCGAGAGCCTACCTGATTATAACTCCCTAGTTAATCATGCTTGGCCTTGGGTAGTAATTAGGATGGGTGACCTTCTGGGATGTTTCCCAGGGTGTGTGTGCGTGGGAAAAAACACACTAAATGAACATGTGTTGGCCTGTGAGGGCAGTCATTAGTATGATAAGAGATCCTAGTGAGTAATAGCTTATGGTGTGCTGGTAAAGAAACCAAGGTATTACATGAGACCCATGGGGTTAGATGAGAAGGTTCATGGCCTAGTGTGGCGGGTTGTGACAGGGGGTCGTTTTTATCAGCGTTAAAAAAGCACTGATAAAGATCCCTTTTAACAGCTCTAAAAAAGTGCTGATAAAAGGGGTTTTTTTATTTGCACTAAAAAAGAACTAATAAAAGTGTCCTTTATCAATTATTGTTTGTAGCACTGTTAGAAGGAAATATTTATTAGCACTATTTTAAAAGCACTAATAAATGATAAAAAAGTAAAAAAAAATTAAAAAGTTTCTTGAGACTAGAGGGTGTTTTAATAACGCTAGACCCCCACCCCCATTAAACAGTTCTATGAAGCCCCCTCCCCAATTCCCCCAAACCCTTTAATATCACTAACAACCCCCCTTTAACAGTGATAGAACATCCCTTCACCACTGCGCGCACCCTACCTCCCCCAAGAATTGAACTCGAGACCTCCCATTCTACGCCTGGACCCTTTACTACTCCTCTATATTTCATTGTTGTCCATTTAATGATATATATATATATAGTTATATTTATTCGTATATTAATATATATTTTTATTAACATATATATATTTATATTAAAATATATATTTAATTATATTAATACATAAATATATGTATATTAATATATAAATCAATATATATATATATATACAAGTATTTTTATATTTATATACTTATCTATTTATATATCTATATTTTATTCGAATATTAATAAATATTTATATCTATATATTTAGTTATATTTTTTTTATTTGTATATTTATTTTTATTAATATAAATCAGTTTCTAATTCAGACATACACAAACACACACACAATCACACACTCACATTATATAAGCATATAAATATTCATATATTTGTATTTTAAATGAAATGGATATCGTTTTTTATTAATACAAGCCTTATATATTAAAAAATATATTTTATATGTAAATAAGATTAATTATTTATTTATAAAATTAAATTTTTTATGTGTGGATATATATAAAATATTTATATATTGTTATATATTTGATTATAAATAACAGTAAATTGTAAAATATGATACATTTTTAAATCCATAATATCAATATGAATGCAATACTTTAAAATAAATCCATTTCCCATTGAAAAATTGAAAAATTCCACCCTTAAACGAGGCTGAAATTCCATCAAATGATAAAAAATTTGTGTATCCAGACTAAAACTCTCAGTTTTAAAGGCCTGTTGGGAAATTTTATTCCTTGAAAAAATAGTGATCGTGGTTCCCTTACTGATAATGTTTTAGAGATCAGTGCATGCTTCGATTTGATATGCTTTAGAACTCTAACGGACACCCGGATCAAAAGATATGGCCATTAGAAATTTGAGTTACGTTTTCAACTTATTTTAGATCCTTTATTAATTTTCTTTTCTTTTCTTAAAATTGTTATTAATTGAATTTTACTCGATCATAATTAACAAATTATTAATTATTAATATATTTCAAAATATTTTATAATCCATTCCCACTACATATCTTATATAATAGGTGGAAATGGTAATTTATAATTTCCTAAAACAAATTTAAAAACTATATATTATATTTATATCAATATCAGTATAATTATATAATTATATATCAATATATTATTTTTATGGAATATTTTCTTGAAATTTACCATTTTTCATCGCTATTAAAAAAAGATGATATCCCCCCCTTATCAACACTACTAAAAACACAGATATAAGGGACCCTTTAACAGCACTAAAAAACCACTGATAAAGGGGTACTTCTAACAATGCTTTATTAGTGCTGTTAAAAGTACCCTTTATCAGTGCTTTTTTAGCGCTGATAAAGGTACCCTCTTTATCAGTGTTTTTTTTTCACTTTTAATGGGTAGCGCTTTGAAAATCCATTTTTTTGTTGTGGTGGGAGCATGTGCATGCCTGCATATCATTGGATACTACATGTCGGCGCACCCCATGGTTGTGTGGTGTGTGCGGTGTTAGTGGGTGTGAATCCCCCATAGTGAGCTAAGGGTTTTGTGGTGGAGATTAGGTAATAAACCAATAGGAATAACACTATGATTTTTTATGTGGTATGGCAGCGAGAGGGTACTGGTCCTCTGGTAAAATGATATGTAAATAATTATGGTCATGCAATCCGTTCAATCCAAGTAGTCTGGTTCAAATGAGGGTCTTCTTACTCCTCCCACATTTAAAGATTTTTATGGCATGGATCTTCCACCATGTTCAATCCATGATGATCATAACTTTAATTATGATTGAGATTAAATTCCATGATTAAATCCAAATTAATATTCTGATATCCAGGAGAGCCAGAAGGACATGCCAGCATTGACATACAGGAACCGAAGGAACCCAAGAAATTATTTAACCAGTGATGGTACCATGCTTTTGGACAATTTTAATGAAGCTAATTATTTATATGTTACATTCAAAATTAATGTAAATTCATGTAGTTACACTTGGATGCATATCGATCAAGTTAAAATCATTGTAGGGACATGAATTGGATGAATATGGAGTGATAGATATATTCATATATATGATTATTTAGAAAGTTCCATTGGTGATAATATGTCGTGTGATGAGAAGTGATAAGAATTTATGATATTTCCATAAGAAACACAGACTCTGATTTTTTGGATATTTACAATGAGCCATGATACTATTATAACCTTGTGAAAATATAGTGTGAAGAATAGGAAACATTTTGTGGGGTTTTTATTCTCCACGTGATGAATAGAGAGCCCGATATTCATTAAGAATATAAATTATCCACTTGTGATACAAAAGAGAAATTATTTAGTTTACCACATGAAGATATAGGAAGGATGATTATTTAAAACTTTTATGAGGTTTTAAAATATATAATTACACAATTTTTAAATATTATATGTAATTCACATGAATAGGATGCATGAGAGCAGGGATGATCCATGGGTTACATTTTCATGTGAGATGATGAAGTGAATACCCTCCCTTGTATATTTGTGATAAAATTCTTGATTAAAGTAAATAAACAAACTAATTCATGGGAATTTAAATGATCATGCATTAATATAAATACCTAACCCAATGGGGTATTTATAATGAGTAAATAAATAACTAATCTTCATTTGGGTATTTTTTTTTTGAGAAGGAGAATAAATTTCTAATTCAAAACACATTTAAAAAAGGATTTAAATGATGAATTTAAATCATTAAATTACTTTAGATCACCATGAAATTCATTTTTTCATAAAAATGTGCATGTAGGTTTTATGAAAATGAGTGACACACCATTTAAATATATGTTTTAGATCGCGATATAATCTTTGTATGAAAGAGATAAGGATCCAAATATGGGTTGTTCGTCAATAAGTTGACCTCGTGAAGCCAATAATTTTATTATAAGTCTCAGTACTAGCTTTGATAATGTTCTTGAGGAAGTAAATAAGAAATTTTGAACCACAAAGCTTGTAGAGGAACATCATATAATAATCATATAGTGGGTATACAATCAACATCATTAAAAAAATGGGTGGAACTCCAGTATAAAGAATTATAGATTTTTAGAAGATAGCTCAACTAGGATGGGTCAGTATAAATAACACTGGTGTGATATTACTCTAAACATCTCATAAAGAGATAGACCACATTAAAAATTAGTAATCAGGCTATATAAGTGTCTCTATGTTAGTTATTTCAAGAGATTGAATCACAGAATGCGCATAGTCACCAATTTCATCAGGGTTTATCCTTGGTAAAACCCCATGTTCTTTTTAATGCTTTTAGTTGTCTATATATGAGACAAGTGATACATTAATGATTGATGAATCAAGATTTTAACATATCATAAAGGTTGATTTGAAAATTCTAAATTTTAAATAGTACGTCATTGATTCACCCCTCCCTATCTTAGTGATATTTATGAACTCAAGCTATAAATGTGGTATTTGAGACAGGTCCCCTTTGAAAAGATCTAATCTTTACTAATGGAAATGAAACGTCTCAAACATAATGAAATTAATGAATAACCATTATTAGACTCTGATGAGGATTGAAAAAATATTCATTTCTAGATTGGTCAGATGGGGAAAGCAAAAATTTAATGGTTTTATTCCATTAAAATGCTTTAACTGTGGTCAAATTGGACATTTTTCAATTGACTATCCAAATAAATAATATGATTATTCTAAGAGAGGGAACCTGAATCATGAAAAGGAGATAATAATACTGATAAAGGAGAATGAATATTGTGTGAAGAAATAAGAGAAACATATTCATTAGGTGAATTCATATGAGAATATGGTATATGAGTGAGAAATGAATCTGAATGTTTCTAAAGAAAACACACCAGGAAGTGATGAATTCCACAATGATGAAATTTATTTCATTAAGGAGAACAAACAAAAATTGACAAATATTAATGAACATGAAAATTAACTGAATGATATTTAAGAAAGACTGCATGAAAAATATGTATAATTATCTAATACAATGTCTATGCACATTTAAGATCAAAATGAGCTTGACCAGATGAAAAAATATTACACCAACATTTTTAATCTTAAGGGGGGATATTCTAAATCATCAATGAATAATTATAATTATATATAGTCAAATAAATATCATTAAAGCATAAAAATAATAAAATAAACCAAAAACTAAGATATCTATTCAATGAAATATTAAACATGTATAAGGAAAATTATGGACATATGTGTTCCTTACACTGAAGTTGTTGTTCGAATATTCATTATTCTTCCATTATTTTGAAAAATATCACCACGAAACAACCAAGGGGATCATTACTCAATGGTGTGTCCATAGGCCGATGTTCCACCCAATGCTTGGGTAGGATCCTCCTTACAACCATGATATGTTAGTATATCTCCAGTGGTAAAGGAAGAAGTAGAAGAGAGCATTGAGTGAATCTATAGGAATCACAAATGACGTTTTCACAAACTTTTGACAATTAATATAATCATGATGTGAAATACCTAATCCTTCCATGTAATTTCTCAAATCATTCACAATATTTGATTAGTGTTAGAATTAAAAATTCTTTATTAACATTAAGCAAGAATTCATGAATTTAATAGTTACATTCATCCAATCAATTCTCCCATATGTTTCATCTTATGAAATGTTTTACAATAATTATATTATTATATGGATGATGATTCAAACATTAATATTTGATGTTGATATTCATGAAAAGATCATAGGATATGATTCACACATATCATAATAATTACAATATAAATATTTCAGGCAATAAATATTACATACGAGTGTGGTATGAAATCCCATATCATGCCTTTTAATATACCCAGACTAAGTCATAAAATATAAATTAGTTTCATTTATTTCATAAAATATGAAATTTATATATTATAGATAATTATATGATAAAATTATTAAATATTTATAGCCTTTAGGATATATATTCATTAGATTATCTCATGTTATGATTTAATGATACACACCAAGTTCTCAAGGTATAAAATATGCATATGATCTATGCATCCCTTTATATAGATCCTAGAATGTGTCTCATAGTCCTTCTTTATTATGGTTTCATTATATAAAAGTTTTCTCAATTATTATCAAATGATATTCTCTATCTTCTTACATGATGGTTCCACCAAATCTATTATTGATTATGTTCTTAATTTCTACATTTCAACCCCTTTACTAGGATTTGTACTCACTTATTCATTGATGTATGTTTTCATGTGATAATAAGTATCAAGAGGTTTCTTTTCACCTTATAAGACGTCTATAATGATGAATATGAATTGATTTTATTAGTAAAAACATTGTTTAAAATGATTCTTGTATAACATCAGTTATATATAATAGACATTATAAACTTTTTTATATTGGTTATTTAATAACTAATATAGAAAACTATCTATTGTTTTTTACAACATCTATTCAATATTTTATGTAAAAACATATTTTGAACACAAATTATTGAATAATAAATATAAGAAAACTTTTACCATCATTATTAATCAAACAAATGATGTCGAAACCCCATTGAAAAGTTGAGATTTCCTACCCATGTTTTAAATCTGTTCAGTCCCTCGACCACTTACCAAGGTTTTGTCCCAATTAATTCAATTAAATCCCACAATCCACTTATGACATCCCTCCTCGTCTTCACTCCCACCATCACCCTCCTTTATCAACCCTCCCCTATCACCACCCTCCTCTAGATATCCACCCACACCATTGATCATCCTTGCTGCCACTCCCATTGTCGACATGCCCCCACCATCACCCTCCTTTATCTTCCATCGGCCACCAACCTCAACCATTCTATTATTCTTTTGTTCATCTTCCAACAACCTCATTCTTAATCCTATCCTCTTTATTTTCTCTACTGGTGGATAATATAAAATGGGGTTTCATAATATTTTTTAGTCACAAGGTGTGTATAAAACAAATATATGAACTTGTTCATAATGTTTTAAGAAGTTATTAAATTTATTTATTCTCATGTTTCATTGGTTTTATTATTTAGTACATTCATTCTTTTAAATTATCGGGAATTATTTGATTAATTATTGCATAATTTTTAATCATATTGTCTATTTAATATAAGAAAAGTGATTTATTTTTGAGAAAATTATTCTAGATTGTCACTATATGTTTCATTTTATATGATCATTTTAAGATATATGATTATGACTTTGAAATAATTGTTCTAGGTAATTATATTAAAAATAAGATATTATTTTTTATTTTTTACAACCATAATTAATGTTTTGTTCTTATTAATAGAGATGATTTTCTGACCAATGTTTCAAATAATAGATATGTTATTTTTTTAAAATTGATATATATTTTGTGTGAAAATTATTAATATAATAATTTATTTTTTTATATTTAAAAAATATAATTATTTACGAATAAAATATTTAGTAATATATTTTTTTTTTATTTTCTGAAGTGAATACAATTTAATAAAGAAAATATATTTTATATGTATCAGAAATTAATTTATTCATTAATATGTTCAAAATTTCTTACTTTCTAATAGTTTTATTAAAGAAAAATAAATATCATTTATCATTTTTTTTAATTCATAAAATTTCATTTGTTTTTTCAGGATAAACATTCATGTTCTTTAATACTTTATAATTAAATATTTTTATTTTTTGATTTTGTAGAAACAAATAGTATTTTCATTCAGTTTATTTTTTCATATTAATTTTTTTTACTTTTAAAAAATGGTAGAATTTTTTTACTAAATTTTATAACAAAATGGGAATACCTATTTAATAATTTGAACATATTTTATAACTTTTAATTGACCAACATTCATATTTCAAAAAAAATAATGTATGGAAAAAAATATAATAATGTTTTAAAATGCATATTTATTAGTATAAAATTTTTTAGGGATATGTTGAGACCAATTAAGGTTAGATTGCATTCATTTTAAATAAGTTATGTAATATTTGTTCTGGAAGGCTGATTTAAATATTTGTTTTACTACTTAGTATTATGCATCACCTAAATTTTATGACTGTTGAAGTGATATTAAGTTTCAATGATTTTTTCATTAATGAAATATTTTCTAATACAAGATTTAGATGAAAATAAAGATGAACGAGGATTGTGTTTAAAATGTATTAGGATTAAATAAGATTCCATGAAGAATGTAATTTGATGAAGAATAATTGAGTGAGTAAGAAGGTTTAGAGGATTCCATACAAAAATATAATAATATATTTTTTATGATGTGTTTGTGAAGAGAATTTTAGAAGTTGTATTTCAATGTTTTTATTGTCTATCCTTTTTAGAGTTTACAAAAAAAAGGGGAAAACACACAAGCTGGATAATCCACTCGACTAAAGGCTCTTGTATGACCTGAAGGCTGACCACACCAAAGGGAGCATCCCAAGACAACCTATAAGTTGTTGGGATGGGAAAGTAGAGTTCTTGTAGTGGCTGTGTATAATCTCCAAAGGATGTGAGGGTAGGAAGATGTACATGCCCACATGCTAGAGGGGAAAATGTGTCGGCATCCACCATTGTGTCGTGGTGTATCCAATTATTGATCCCCTACATCCATCTTAGGGGGTTGCGATGATGATTAGGACATAAACCAATATAGAGAAGGATGAGTTTTTTTATGTGGGAAAATAATGAGTTAGTATTATTCCTTTAGTTATAAAGATATGTAAATAATGATGGCCATGTGATATCTTCAATATGAACCATTTGATTTAAATGGTGATCTTTCTCCTCCTCCAACATTCGATGATTTTTATAGTGAGGTTCATCTGCCATATTATTTCCATGATGATCATGGAATCAATCTAGTTTGATATTAAATTCTATGATCAAATCCATATTAAACATTTGATACCTAGGTGATTCTGAAGAACATACTAGGCTTGAAATTCAGTCATGAAAATGCATGAATATAAGGAACTCGAATATAGATTTCCCCAGTGATGGAGCAATGCTTTAAGATGATGTTAATGAAGTTAATTTGTTATTAGGTATATTGGAAATTAATGGGAATGATTTCAATTTTACTTTTATGAATATAGTTCAAATTAAAATGGAGTTAGTGGAATGAAAGTGATGAATAGGTTTTGTATGAGATATTCATGCAATTGTTTATTTTTAATGAACTTATGGTGATAATATTCTATGTGACAAAAATCCATATGAATTTATTATGTTTCGGTAAAAAATATAGACATCGATCCTTAAATTATTCAGAATGATCCATTTTAAATTTAGAACCACATAAAATTATAGTGTGTAGACTATGGAACATGATACAATGTTTTTATTCTCTATGTGATGAACAGATATCATTATATTATTCAGTCATTTAAATGATCCACTCGTGATTAGGAAGAAATTTAATTCGTTCTACCACATGGAGATAAAGGTAGGTTGAGAATTCAGGTAATTTATGAGCATTTAAAATAAATTATGAAACATCTTTTAAATAGAATATATAAATAAAATGATATTTTAATGAGATAGATCAAATGCTGGGAGTCAGTATAAATAAAACTGTTGGGATATCAGTCTAAATATATTTTTGGGAGATGGTCCACAGTAATCATTAGTGATTAGATATTGTAGGATTTTCACTATTAGTCATTTTAAGAGATTTTATATAATTGTAATAACTTTTATTTAATAATTGATAATCCACATTGGTGAATCTATCCAACATGGTGAGGATGTAGTAATCCATTCCATCAGTGGTGAACCTTGTAAATTAATTATTTTCTTTATTACTTCATTTTATTGTTTTCAAATGGGAGAAGTGAGACATTAAATAAAGAGGGGTTGCGATCTTAATTGATAACAGAGGTCCATTTAAAAATTTTAAATTCTAAAAATACAACATTGATTCACCCCATCCCCTCTTAGTGATATATCTGATCTTAAGATCTATAATTGGTGTCAGATCTAGGTTCCCACTGAAAAGATCCTATATTTAATATGGAATATTAAAATTATAAAATTGATTGAAATTAATGATAAACCGTTATCATATTCTGATGAGGATTATAAAATATACATTTCTAGAAAGGCCAGAAGAGAAATGGTAAAATTTAAAGGTTTTATTCATTTTTAATATTATTTATCTAATATAAAATTATACATTTTTAAAATTACTATCCAAATATAGAATCTGATTATTGTTATAGATATAACATGAGTATAACAAATTATAAAATAAAAATTCTAATGGAAAATGAAGACTGTTTCAAGAAAGAAGTGACACATCTTAAAGTGATAAAGGAATATAAGTATTAGATATCTGGCCAAGAAATTAATATAAATGTATCTAAATAAAATTCACATGGAAGATATAATTAAACAATGATGAATCTACCTTCATTATGGGTAATACAAAAAAGGTTGAAGACTGATCAGAATGACTAGTATGTAAAATATATTAAAGGAACACTTGCTCATAAATAAGTATAATTATCTAAGACATAGTCTATATTTATTTCAGATCAAAATGAGTTGAATAAGTTGATGTATTATTACACCATGACTATTGATCTGAAGGGATAATATTCTAAAGATACTAATAAAAAGTATATATTGAAAAGATCTATTTCTATATCTATTGAATCTCAATATATATTTGTTACTTCTAACAATTCATGCCTGAGAAACAAGTATGAATCTAGATGGACCAAAAGAAAAATGATAAAACAGCCTTCATAAAATATTAGTGGTCAAATAAAGATAGAAGGATTCCAACGATGCAGAACCACACAGAATTTATTAAAAGACAATAAAAAATGTTTAGAGAAAAATTATTTTCAGTCTATAATGTCATGGTTCAAAGGATACTACTAGTGTTGTTGATATTTTTCCCTAATTTTTATTTAAAGAGATATAACA
The DNA here is from genome assembly GCA_963277665.1 of Viscum album. Lineage (NCBI taxonomy): Eukaryota > Viridiplantae > Streptophyta > Magnoliopsida > Santalales > Viscaceae > Viscum > Viscum album. The sequence goes on from OY728127.1 coordinate 1,175,082,375, forward strand.
TGTCATTTCCAGGAATGAGTCATGAAATAAGGGTATAAATGATGATAAAATAAGACCATATTATACAAAAATATTTATTTGACCAAGACATCATCTAAACTGTCAATATAGAAAAAATTTCAATTCCTTAAGGAATTTTGTTGCAGATGTGGTCCAGAAGGTGAAAAAGTTTAGAAATATACCTCACCATGTCAAATTTCACACAATATAAGAAATAATAAAATACCATTGGTTAAGGAAGAAATAATCACCATTTTATTATATGCGAAACTCTAATAATCCAAGAACATCAAGAAAGAATCATTAGTTATCTAGATTAACCAATTGTCCAAAGTCAAACAAATAGAGAAAGGTCAAAAAATTCAGAGACAAATTAAAATTACATAGAGATATTTGAATTAGTTAAAGATGATAAGAATTGATCTATGTATTATTACTTAAAAAACATATAGTGTAAAAGGTCTGAAAAATTACGCTTAAAAAAATATTTTGTATGACAATACTATCCGTTTAGGAAAGATACATAAAGAAGACGTGGAATGTAAAAAAAATAAATCTAATACATCTATATCAAATGATTCAATTGATGAGTAATGGTTAATCACACATTCTATGGAATATAATAATACTAAAAAAATTCAAATTAAGAAGAAGATCACAATCTCCATAAAGTGAATTTATTTGAAAATTACAAAATAAGATGGATGGTGAAGAAGATCTCCATATGAATGTAATGTCTATGAAAATAAGATGACCCTATATATTCCGTTATATATGAATTATTTTGTAATAAAATTTATGGAATTGGAGGAGATTGATTCATCCCTTGAGGGGGTGCATTGATGAGTTAAACATTTCAAAAATTAACTACATATTGAAGGTGGAACTTCTATATTGATTTGAAAAATCTGATGTTATGGTATGATAGTCCAAAATTCATCCTTCATTTTTAATTGTGTTAATCATAACTATTATAGGGGAGTTCATGGTTGATGATAGAAAGGGAGAACTATATATTTTTTCTGGAACATTCTAATGCCTTTTTTAAATTATGTGTTGGACTAATCATTTAATTGAAAAATATGATTACATCCAACCCCAATAAAATAATTGATAATTTTAAAGTATGATATCACATGTGATTGGGTGTTATGGATAGCTTGTACAACCTTTTTTATTTCAATCAGGTTTTCTACATATGGTTTTCCCACAAAGACATAAATATAAATAGCTAAAGGATCTTTGCAAAGTATCATGTGATATAATCCGTTTCTTTTAAAATATGTGCAGTAGTTTTTGATAAGAATGATTTTTTGATAATACCCCCACTTTCACTATTAATTTTCTTTTCAATAAAGGGTATAATAAAGAAAAATATATCTAAATAATTACATAATTAATTGTTTGGAGGTATTGACAAAAAATACAAAGGGGTTATTATTGAGACCAATTATGGTGATATTTTATTTTTTTCCAATAAGGTATGTCAGAATAGTGATTAAAGGATGATTTCAATATGTGTTTTACTACATTTTGTTATGTAACACCTAACTCTTGAGAATTTTGAAGTGATATAAGTTCAAAAGTCTTATGTCATTGATGATATTTTCTTTACTACAACATGAATAAGAAATTAATATGACTATGAAATGTGTTTATAATGAATGGGGATTGAAAACTATTCCCCAACTAATGTACTTACATGAAGAATAATTGATAGTAGAAGAATGTTGGAAGGTAGTTATTGAAAAATATAATCAAATATTTTTCATGATGATTTTTATAATATTTTTTTGGAATTTTACTTTCCATGATTATATAGGATAAATTTGTTTTTAGTGTTTACTAAAAAAATAGATACCACCCACAAGATAGATTATCCACATGACCAAGGGATATTTTGGTACCTAAAAGTCATCCATGCCTAAGGGATAATCCAAGGATAGCTCGCATGTGGCTGGGATGATATAGTATCCACCTGCATGGTCTGTCTATAATCCCTGAAGGAGGTTAGTGTGAGAGCATGTGTGTGTCTGCATGTTGATGGGGTAGCATGTGTTGGCATGCCCTATGGTGGTGTGGTGTGTGTGGTTAGAGAAGGTGATGATCCCCCACAACTATCCTGGGGTTTTGTAACGTTGATTATGTGATAAAATAATGTGAATCACCCCATGTTTTTCAATGTGTGATGGTAGTGAGTGTGTATTATTCCTCCTTTTAAAAATATTCATAAATAATGTTGGTCGTGTGATCTCTTCAATCTGGTATATCCAATTCAAACAAGGATCTTATTCCTCCTCCCACAATTGAAGATTTTTATTGCACGGATTTTCCACCATATTCTAACCTTGGTGCTCATGGAATCAATCTGGTTCAAGATTAAATTACATGATCAAATACACATTAAAATTATGATATCTAGGTGAGTATAAAAAACATAGAACACCTGAAATTCTTGCATGGACATGCATGCATAGAAAAAACCCAAATTTTGATTTCACTAGTGAAGGAGCTAAGATATAGAACGATGTTAATAAATATGATTAATTACAATGTACATCAAAATTTAGTTACATGAATTCAGTTTTAATTTCATTCATGTGTACCAAAATTAAAATGGTGAAACAGGCATCAAAGTGGAGAACATGGTTTCTCTGAGACATTTATTCACACTTTTAGTTTGAACGAGCATTTTTTTATAATATGTCATGTGATTAGAAGCAATGAGAATTAATGATGTTGTGGTAAGAAATACAGAACATTATTGTTTGAGTAATTAGAATGATACATGGTACATTTATAACCACATAATGTTAAAGTGTAATGAATAGGAAATTTAATGCGGTGTATTTATTATCCACATGATGAATAGATATCACGATATTCTTCAGACATTCAAATGATCCACTGGTGATTATTAAGCAATGTTATTTTTTTATTATGTCAAGATACATGAAAAGTTTGTATTTGTGTATTTTATAAGGGTTTGAAAGATAGTATGATAATAAATTTAAATATAAAATAAAAATTTCATACACGAGTTTCATGCATAGAGGGTTGATCCATGGGTATCATTTTCACATGAGATGAAGAAGTGAATACCCTACATTGAGTATTTGAGATACAATGCATAAATAAATAAAAAAAACAACCTAATTCATGGTTATTTAAATAAGAATACATTAAAATAAATAAATAAAACCATTGTGGTATTTTAAATGAGTAAATAAATACTTAATGATACCTCAAGTATTTATATTTTAGAGAAGAAGAATAAATGTTTTATTCCAAAAACAGTTAAATGATGAATTAAATGATGAATTTATATCATTAAATTAATTGAAATCCCTAGAAACCATATGGTTTTTTTATAAATATGGGCATGTAGGTGTTGAGAAAATGAGTGACACATCATTGAAATATCTATTGGAGATCTCGATATAATCATTGTATCGAAGAGAGAAGGATGCAAAGATGGGTTATTCTTTAAGAAGGTGACAACATGAACCCTATAATAGGAAGAGATGTCTCAAGTCCGTTTATACTAGAGTTAATGAGGAAATAAAAAAGAAATTTTGATATATAAATATAATGGATCAGGATCCTGGAATCATCCTATAGTGGATCTACCATCAATATCATTCGAAAATCGAAGGGATCCCTGTATAAATAACTAGAGATTTTTAGGATATAGCTCAACTGGAAGGAGTCATTATAAAGGACACTAGATGGTTTCTATAATAATGATCCCATTGGGAGATGGTCCTCAATAATCATTTGTGATCATATATTATCGGATTTTTTCTCTTATTCATTTTAAGAGATTACCTATACTTGTTATCAGTTTTATTTACTTATAGAGAATACATGTTTGTAAATCTTACCACTATAGAAAGGACATGCTCACCCTTTCCATCATTAGAGAACCTTGTAAAAACCTCATGTTATTTTTAGTGATTTATTTGTTTGAATAAGGGATAAGTGAGACTTTAATCAATTAAGGATATAGATCATAACCTCTAAAAAATGTCGATTTTAAAAGATTAAATTTTAAAAAGAACATCACTGATTCACCCCTCCCCCTCATAGTGATATATCTGAACCTAGGCTCTTCATGATCTAAATAGAATATATATTTCAATATTATAACGTTTACATATTAATAAAATATGTTGTAAATAAATCATAGTGGAATAAATAATGTAAAAATTTTGTTCTTTTTTTAAATAAGTAATATATTTATTATTCCTAATAGTTTTTTCAATTGTTTTTATCATATTGTTATTCCTTTTTATAAATTTCTTAATAATATTTTTTATTATTATTTAAGGAAGTAAAATATAATATATAATTAAAAAAATATAGTAACATAGATTCAAACAGTAGTTTTTTTTATTGGTGATAAGGAATCGTAGTTGGATTATTGTGCGGTTAATAAAGGAAAAACTTAAAGAAAATGTCGATGTTTTCTAATTTTAATTTTTAAAATGAAATATTCCAAACAATGTAACTTTATTATCTAAGGATGATGTATTTATTATGAGAATTTTTTGAAGAAAATAAATTAGTGATAATTTAATATTTAATGTTTTTAATCCAAGTTGCAGTCCTCGGATTTGGAATGGTGAAATTGGGAAGTAATAGATATCTAATAATGATTAAGATTTTGAAGATGATAAATCTAATCAAATTGAAGAAATGATATTTGATATTTAAGTGGAATTGAGAAAACACCAATGATCAAGACCCAATACAGTGACACTAAAAACATATTATATCCATGTTGTTCAAAATATATGGTTTAATAAATTGTTTCAAGATTGGATAACATGAAATATAGGAATTGATGGAATGATAAGAGTTTAATAGAATTTCTACAGATATTGAAATACAATCTTCCTGAATACGATGATATTTAGGATTTAAATTTTTTATTAAAGAAACATTATGGCCGGTATGATTTGGGTATAAGAAGATAAATACCTAACCATGTGTTCTATATAAAAAGGAATATAATTTTCTATTAGAGTTTTCTAATTGTAGGATTTTACTATATATGTTGAGAGAATAATCATTGATTATGTTTTGAAAATTACCAAGAATCATACACTGGAAATTTGGTAGCGTCCTATAATTTCTGGTTTTAAACATATATTTTCAAATTAAAATTATAAAAAAGGTTTATATTGAATATTGATGACAAAATATTTGATGGAAAATCACATCATCTAACTGATAGTCTATTATGGAATAAAATTGATCAATAATTTTTTATATTTGGAAATTAAGTTATAAATCTATGGTTTGGACTATTTATATACGGAATGAATCCATACTAGATAATTAGAAGAGAAAATAGTTTATATCCTATTTTGTTCATAATTAACAACATATCCCTTAAATTTTTCATTAAGTATAAATATATCATGTTGAGTTTAGTAATTTTTGGACCAATATAGTGTATAAATGACATCGATGATTACTTGTCACAATTAATTAATGATTTGAAACTCTCAGGGGAGTGATGCATCATATTGTATAATTTTTATAAAAAGGAATTTTATCAATTTCATACAAGAATTATTCACACTATAAATGACTTCCTAGCATGTGGATTGTTTTGGGATATAGCGTTAAGGGGTATAAATCTTGAGAAATTCAAGAATAATGGGATTTATGTTATCTACTAAAAAATGGGAGAATAATATTGTACATGATCCCTCAAATGTTTATTATATGGATTGAATTTATAAAATATTAAAAAGGGAATTATAAACCTAAAAAAATTTATATTGCTCTAAATAATTTTCGAGCAATCAATATTTTGAGGGGGTGAAAAACATTTATGTAAATTTGGGATGACACAGACATATATTAATCCTATAAATATATGGAAAAATGATATTTTTTTGGAGCTTTTATACTTGACAAATCATGATGTCAATTATAATATTTATGTGATGAATATTAATATGAATATCTATTTAAATTTTATTTGAACATTATAAGATAATAAATTAATGAATGAGGATAATTTGAATGTAAGATTGGAATTACATTAAATTGGAATACATTAGAGGTTTTATCCCTATTTTAAATGAAAATGAACATACATGAATTTTTTTTTCATAGATTATCAAAGAGGGATAAAAAAGTCTTTGTCAATGTTCCCATGGTATTATGGTTCCTCGTGGTTGTTATTCAAATGTATTTTTTTCATTGGAATATTTCTAGTTAATATTCTTTAAATATCATTAATATCATGTTATGATGTAAAAATTCATTTAATTTTCAATATATTTAATACTAACCATTTTTTATATTTTCTATTGTCAAGGTGTGTTATTTTTTCAATTTCATTCATAAAAATGGAATGGATTTGAAATCATTGAATAATTTAGCGAATGAAATAGTCTGTATAATTTTTCAATTGGAAATTTACCTTCCATGATATTTTTTTGATATCATTCTATATTTTATAATATATTTTGTGAAAGAAAAAAAATTGTTGTGGTCTCATAGGCATAAATTAGAAACATCTTTTGAAAGGTGTATGAACATATATAAAGTGTATGTTATGAATCCAAATCAACTAGAGGCCCCCATTATTGATAAGTATATTTCTATGGTGGAAGATATTTTAAGAAACTGTTTATATACATTGGAGCATGTCTTTTTCCCTATAGATCATTATAAAAACCCCTTTTTTGGTGAAAGGGGGTCCGTGGAATGAAAATAAATTTATTGAATTGTGTGAAAATAATACAAGACGATTTATATATCAAGGAAAAAACTAGTGAAGTTTAGTCATATAAAATCATATATTAATTTGTTAAAATAATGTTATCTTCATATTAATTATATGTGGGTACTAAATGAGTATAAATTTTTTCTCACGGTTTAATGAGACCATTCATGGTATATCCAATGTGTTAAAAAAAATTATATGGATTTCATGTGACCAATTTTTAAATGTGATAAAATTTTATTGGTTTGATGTTATTAAATTTAAATTTTATACCAAAAATAGGACATCATAAATGAAATTTAGAATCACGGAGTATTAGTGTCTACCGAGTCAATTCATTTGTTGATAGAAAAATTCAAGACCCTAATATCCTCTAAATTGAATATTATGATTTCATTTAAGATATATTGGAGACAAATTATATTAAATTTTGAGTTCTGATGTTCAAATATTAATTGATTGTCGATAAGAGTAGTGTTAAACATTATGAATTCATATTGAAGCTAGTATACTTGAATAGGTTAAGATACATAGATGACCCTTCTATCTGGAAAACACATGATTTTTTTAATTTTCTTAATATATCAAGTATTTACTGTCCTATTGTTTTTAAATTTAAAAAGTATTTTTGTGACGAAAAATTTGTTGACAATGATGGGAAAATTGTGATCCATAATTCCAAAGAAGGATAATCATATTATATTGAGTACCATGATGTAGATAGTGTTTATTCCATATCCCATGATAATGAACAAGGAACATGGGAAAAAATATTTCTGTGATATCCAAATATTATAAAACTATATATTCATTTTTTTACTTCTCCAAAAAAAATTAATCTGTGATATATATTTTTTTAATTTTATTTTTTATTTAAGTCACACATTTTAATAAATATGATATATAATTTTTTATTACTAGAAAATTATTTACAAATAAATATTTATTTTTATGATATTTTTATCATTTTAAATAGCAGAGAAGTTTTTTTCCTTATATCAATATCACATTTTCTTTATACGTTTTGTCATCATTATTATAAATTTTAGTTAACTACTTTAATGAAAATTATAAAAAGTGTGTATAGATTAATTTTTACCAATTCCTATTTTTTATTCAATTTTATATGTCAATGGTTATATTTTTGTCACCTTTTACTTATTTTATTTTAATTTTTAATTTTTGGAACATTTCAGATCAAATTTATTAGTTATCTCAATTTTCTGAGGAACTCCCGCAAAATTATGCTGAGGAGATTCAAAATTCCTTTAAATAGGACGGTCTTAATTTTTAACAGATAGATACATCATATACTGTAGGAAAATGTGTTATCACATGTTTACCTAAATTCTCACTTTCTTGTAGTAAGGATAATGGGAAACCTATTGATTTTGATGGTAATGGTTATCATAATGGTCCAAATTAGAATTAATTTATGAGTTTTGTGGCTAATAAATCTCAAAAAATAATTATTTTTCTTTATAATTAGAGATTTTTTAAACAAAATAATTTTTCATAGATATGAGATAGCATTATGGTAATCTCATTTTGTATTTTCTAATATTTTTATGATATATTTTTATTAATATAGGTCAGATTTTTTCTTCTCACTTATATATGATATTTGATTTACAAAACAGTAAAGGAGTCAGGAGGATATTCATATCATTTATTATTAATATATTGAAATATTTTAAGTCAAAAAAGATTTCAAATTTCATTTTTGGTGCAAGAAAAACGAATGTCCATGTCAACTATGTTGTTTTTTAGATGAAGTTACATAGTGGATGTTTATTGAAAAAAAATGACATGAATCATTTTAATTTAGTGAAATTTAAACATTATAGAGGGTTTTTATATAGTCACAAAAATAATAATATTATTGATATTTTTTAATTAATAGGAATCTATAAGATCTCACCAAGAGGTCAAGGAAAAAAATTAGAGCCTCATACTTTATCTTCTAGAGGTCACATGTTACTTGACGAACAGATGATGTCTAATAATTTTGAAAAATTGAGAGACATTTCGTCATAATCTAATGATATTTAGACACTTACACTTCATCTTGACATAATAAATGGAAAATTTCCATGATGATGAAAAATGGAAAATATATTATATAAGTGTCAAAATATATAATTGAGAAGATTATAAAGTTTAATTTATGTTATTTCTAAAGTCAATGAATTTTTTAACAGTAATAAAATTTTTAAATATTATTTATAATAATTTTTTATGGAGTGTAACACATTGTGTACCTTAATACTTGAGTTTAGTAAGGATATTTTGGCTACTCCATTAGGAAAAGAAGAACATGCATGCCGTGTATGAGGATACATGGTGAGTGTATCTATTAAAAATCTGTCTCGACATCCTAGTACTTATTCAAGAGGGTAGTATATAAGAAAAAATTGACTATTTATTATATAAATTTCAATATTTTCATGAGAATATGGTGAATTTGATTTGATAATCAATATTTTCGATGATTATAGATATATAGAAATAGGTCCAGCCCCCATATCCCACTTTAACTCCTCCTCCATAGTTTCCCACCTACATTGAGTTATATATTGAGGATCTCTAGTGTTATATTATGACATATGGGATTATAAATTATATTTAAGATACCTTATATCAATAGAAAACATGTATGGATCATCTTAGGGTAAAAATAAAAGGTATTATAGTTGCCTCGAGAAGAGTACTATTACATACAAATGAGGTTTCTATAGTAGGAAATAATGCCTAACATTTATAACTCTAGAAATATTGAATTGTAAAAAAACATTCCTCTAAGGTACTCATAGATTATATCATTTATTTAATATGATTTTTAAAATTTATTTTATTATTTTAATATATATATATATATATTCTAGAAATATGAAAAATAAATACATGATTCTTAGAAGGAAACAACATATTAAGGCCCCTTTTAATTTACACACTACTTGTTCTGGTGGAAATTATAAATCATCATCATATGAATTTATGTTTTAGGATTCTTACAAGTTTTAAATGACTTCTAATGTTTGTTGGTGAAATTTTCGATAGTTTATTTTTAAGAATGATATCATGGAGCATCAATTTGTAGATATCTTTTTCCTTGAATTGATGTTAGTATTTTCCAATTAGGATGATTATCAGAATACATTAAATTATATCACTTTGATATAAATTTCTATATATTTTTTTATTTGAAATCATCGTACTATTGGACCTTGGTTATGAAGATGTATTTTTTATCAATAACTATTTACGAATGATGAATGATATGTTGATCTTAGTGAATATATTACGAGGAGTGAAGAGGAGATGAAATAAATATCTCTAGAAAATTAGAAACAGGAATGAGATGAGGAAAAAAATAATCCATCTATTTTGGATCAAATATCTTGTAAAAGTTGATTTTAGGTGACATAGAATTACCAGTCATGCATCCAAGAAGCATAGATTTGATTAGAATAAAATTTTTAAATACTTTACTTTAGCTGAAAAATAGAAATGACATTTACCTTATGATAACCGTCATTAGTAAATGAATTTACACAATAATATAAATCATTTATTCATAACTATAATAGGAGATTAAAATATGGAAAATTAAACTTAGCATATATAAAAATATATTTTAGATAAAATAAGATATTTTGAGTACCTATAAGTAAATTCATTTACATAAAAATAAAATAAAAGTTTATTCAGTAAATTCCGTTATGTGAGGAGAAATATGAGTCTTAAAGAGTTTTAAAATGGATTTTTCATATGCTCTTAAGGATTGAGGATCCTATAGGATAATTTATCGTACAATCTGAATCTATTGATTCAGATATGATTAATCAATTTCATTGAGTTTGTATGATGATTTACCTATTGGAAAAATGAGAATCCAGAATCGAGATATATGTGGAGTGAAATTATTTCACAATATTTGTGTTTAATGTTTGTCATGGATCAAACATCATGATTAAAAAATGATCATGATTATTTCTAATATGATAAGAACACCAACAATAAGATAACATTGTATTGTTGAAAGAATTTCAAAACTGTAGAATGAGATGCCACATCACCATGCCAATGTGGAAATATAAAGAAAACATAAATCCCAAGATTTTGTGGAAAATTTAAATATATAATAAGAACATGATATTGAAAACTTCTCCATAAATAAATGATAAATTTATTTTGATAGACTTTCAAGAATATTTTTTATAACAATCTGACTTAGAGATCATGAGAATTGAAGATCGAAATCTGAGGGATTTTAAATTTGAGAAAATTATGATGCTTCTGAAATATTTATATATATATATATATTTCTATAGGTAATTAAAGTTAATGTGATGAATTTATGATAATATTTTGTGTGAAATAATTGAATATTTTTAGTATCAAATAAAAAATGTATGAAAATATACTTAGAAGCCTAATGTGCAAGGTAGAGAAAGTGGAATAAATCATCCTCCCAAGTCCTTGTGGAGGAACATATTTTAAATAGTTTTCACTCTTAATTAATAGTGCTTTTCTTTTTTTTGTTGATGTGAAGGTGTAACTATTTCTTACCATTAGGTTTTATGAGTTAATGGTCATACCCTAGTTTGAGTTCCTTTTAATAAAAAATGGTACTGCGTGCATTGGATAATAACCATGACACATCAGAGATATTGACATTCATAATGGGATAAAACTCATTATCAGTTTTTTTATTTTTTTTATTTATTCCAATTGTGATGATTTTGAAGAAGGGGGATGAAGAATCCTGAGACTGAAAGGGTTTATAATTTTTTGTACACACATATTCACCCCTTCTCAATGTGTTTCAACCCTCACATGATCTAACACACACACTTTTTATTCATTAACTCACAACATCAGTGTTTAGATTCATGGATCTAAAATTTATTTATCTAGTAATGTGGATAATTTATGATAGAGAAATATTTATATACGTTCCTAAAATATTTCTGAATAAAAAAATTAAGTATTTGATACTTCATTATTATGACATGTATGGCACATGTATTTCATTATAATGTACAGTTTCTCTTAATTAAATAACTAGTCATAATATATTTTTGTTGGTCAGAGTAGGACACTCAAGAATGGGTGAATTGAGTTCCTATAAATATTTCTATTAAAAATCTTATTTAAAATATTCCCTAATTTAAAACAAAATAGTGCAATTAATCAATTTAGTGAATTTATAGTATTATGACAGTTGAACTAATTTCATAGAAGATTGAATATTTATTAATTATAACAATATGAGATATTGAAATAAATTTTAAAACTAATATAACAATCCAAAATAGTTATAAAAACATTCTAAGTATAACTATCAAAATGACATTTAGTTTTCTAATGTATAGGTAAAAATAGAAGAAACTAAATTTAAAATCATAGTGGATATAAAACAAGAAGTTCATTATCAAGACAATACATAGTCCTCTCCACATGGTGATCACCTTCCACCAATAAATATATATTGATAAAGGTTTTTATCCAGACCTTGGATTAGAATTTACAATGCAGTCCACAGACTGTCCAGGTAATAAGAACTCTACCACAGTTCTACGTGGGAAAAAAATGAAACCAAGTCACCCATGAACTATTTCACAATTTTTCATGGGATAATCTAGTGTAAAAATATATTTGTGTTAGCATATATTCTATCCTACAGTTCAGTGCCGGAGACAGTGTGTATTTTAATGAAATATTCACACACTACTCGAAAATATAATAAATAGGTATACAATAGAGAAATATATATTAGATAGGGTTTAGAAGGAATTGTGTGTTATATAGTTCATCTTTAGACTCTTTGATGTATTAGTGTTGAAGTTGGAGTCCTATTTTGGAAGAAGACACTAAAATAGAGTGTTGTGAACCAATGTGTTCTGTCTTCCCAGAAGATGAGATGTTATTATCCTTAGGATTAATTGGATACTGCAACGATGTTGGAACTTTGATGAACATTAGTTATCTGGATCACATCAATCAGGAAATAATATTTCCTCATGTGTTCTTCAATTCTATATGGTGATCGTGTGGGTCTACTACTGTGTCTACTCATATCTTCTTATGTATCTTATTCATGTGATTCTTATATCTATTTTTCATCTCGATTCATTTTTTTAATTCTTGTAGCCAGAAAATGTGCATGTTTGAGGTAGTTACTATACCTCATATTTACGAAATCCACATTTAAGATGGATGAAAAAATAATTAAATTAATCAGTTGTTTTAAAACACTCAAAATATTACAGTAAGAAGTAATATAATATAAATGGAAATTTAAATACACTATCAGTCAGTCCTCTTTCAGTATCTCCTTCGATCGGTGACTCATTCTATCATTTTGTCATTCTACCATTCTTTCCATGTGTTGGTGAATCATTGCATCGATGAGTCCTCTCATGGGAGTTTATTTCGTTTTGTCCCCACTATCATAACCTCTCATGGTTGGTTTATGTATGGTGGTCCCCACTTGGAATATCCACATGGGAGTAGAAAATAAAATAAAATGAAGTTTCTTTTATTTTATTAATTCAACGAAAAACCCAAAAACTTAATTTCACCCTCGCCCAATTGTCGTCGAGGTGAAAGTATTCATAAATGAATACCGGCACTATGAGTTCAACGGTGCCTTCAGATTTCAATTCTGAGAAATGGTTAAAAAATTATAAAAACCTGCTCATATGTTTGCTGAATGTACCCGAACAAAACTTCAGAATTTGATTCTGGGCACACTGGTCCTCAGAATCATGTGTCTTCGATTTTCACAGATTCGTAAAATTCCCTTCTATTTAAAAACAATTACATGGAAATTATGGGTCTTTAAAATCTCCCCACCTCAGGGATCTACATCCCCATAAGCCACAAATCAACTGGGTAAACAAGTGGGGGTACTGAGCACGCATCTGAGCCTCCCACTCCCATGTGCACTCCTAGAGGTTCTCTGCTGCCAGCGAACACACACCAGAGGTATCGACCATCCACAAAGGACCCACTCTGGTCGATCCTCAATCTCCACTTGAACCTCCATAAATGTCTCCCCATCATTGATGTCCATCTCACCATGGTCGATGATGTAAGAAGGGTCGTGCATGTTTCTCCTCAGTTGGGATATGTGGAATACGTCGTGCACCTGGTGCAACTGAGGTAGAAGAGCTAAGCGGTATGTCACCTTTCCAACTCTACTGAGGACCTGGAAAGGTATGATGAATCTCAGAGATAACTTCAGCCTCGGAAAAATCTCTGTAAACCTCATTGGGGTGAGACCCATAGAAAGATGTAGTCTCCATCCTCAAACTCGAGAGGTCTCCATCTCCTGTCGATATATGACTTCTACTTGCTCTGTGCAGTATTCATATGCTCCCGGATAATCTGCATGTTCTCTGTGATAGCCCGTACCATCTATGGTCCCACTAGTGCTGAATCCCCTAAGTCAGTCCGGCATAATGGTGATCTGCAAGGTCTCCCGTACAATGCCTTAAAAGGTTCCATCCCTATGGTGGAGTGATATCTATTGTTGTATGAAAACTCCACCAAGGGTAAGTGATCCTCCCAGCTATGACCAAAGTCAAGGACACAAGCATGTAGCTAGTCCTTGAGGGTCTGAATGGTCTGCTCAGTCTGACCATCCATATGAAGATGGAAGGTTGTGCTCAAACAAAGCTGTGCCCCGAAAGACTCAGGGAACCCCTTCTATAGACGGGAAGTAAAATGTGAATCACGATCGAAGAAAATTGTCGAATTTACTCCATCTTGCCGAAAAATCGCATGCACATAGAGGAATACCAAGCTCTCTAATGAACCCTTCTCTCTAATCGGTAGGATGTTGGCTAACTTGGTGAGTCGGTCGGTGATCACCCAAATCGAGTTGTGACCTCTGGATGTACATGGGTGTCCTGTCATGAAATCCATGGATATCTGATCCCAATTCCACTCTGGGACCTCTAAAGGCTAAACCAAGCCTGATACTTCCTGATGATTCACCTTCACTTGCTGACATGTGAGGAATTGAGAGAAAAACTCTCCAAATCCTTTCTTCATTCCCAACCACCAGTGTTTTCATCAGAGATCCTGTTACATCTTCCCCACTCCTGAGTGTACCACTAGAGGGGAAGTGTGGAAATCCCTCAACACTTCCTCTTGAAGTGACACGGGTACCAAGGTACGTCCTCTGAAGAGGATGACGTGATCCCCACCTTCAGAAAAACCATCAGGTGCCTGACCTGTGGATATCTGAGCACATCGATCCTTGCAGTCATTGTCCCCATGCTGCGACTCCCTGACTCGCTGAAGAAGTGGGGAAGTGACTTTACGAGACTTAAGGAAGGGTGCTCCATCTCTATCCACAAACGATATCTGTAAAGTAGCCAACTACACTGTCACCTTGCTAAGAATTTGTATACCATACCTCCTTCTGAGTGCATCTGGTAAAATGTTTCCCTTCCCATGAGTATATACAATCTCGAAGTCATAGTCCTAGTGGAACCCAAGCCAACGTCGCTGACTCAGGTTCATGTCCTTTTGAGATATGATATACCTGAGACTCTTGTGATCATAGTACACTGTAAAATGATCACCCATAAGATAGTGCTACCACATCTTCAAGGGGATGACCAATGCTGCTAACTCTAAGTCATGGGTTACATTGTTCTTCTCATACTCTCTCAGCTGCCGAGAACCATATGTGATCACTACTCTCTCCTGCATCAGAACACATCTGAGTTCGGTCCCGGATTTGTCGTAGTAGAATAGGTACCCTACGCTTACCTCTGGAAGCCACAAGATGGGGGAACTAGTAAGCATCTTCCTTATCTCCTGAAATCTCTTCTGGAATCTCTCTGAAGACAAAAAGGGTTACCCTTCTTCGTCAAGGCTAATAGTGGTGCTGCAACTCTAGAGAAATATCGAACAAACCTCTGGTTGTATCCAGCTAAACCAAGGAAACTCCATACCTCCATCACACTCTTGGGTGGCTCCCATGAAAGAACCGCCTCAATCTGTTCTGAATCCACTGCAACTACAACCTCCAAGATGACATGTCCCAGAATGTGAACCTCTCAGATCCATTACTAGAACTCCGGGAGCTTACTATAAATCTGGTTCTCTCAGAGTGTGTCTCGTACTTCCTACAAATGATAGGCATGCTCCACCTCAGTAGTCGAGTAGATCAAAATGTCGTCGATAAAGACTACTACAAAGAGATCAAGGTACGACTGAAGGATCTTGTTCATGAGTCCTATGAACACTGCTGGAGCATTGGTTACAACGAATGGAAAAACCGAGAACTTATTGTGGCCATACCGTCATCTGAAGGCCGTATTTCTCACATCCTCATCTCGCACTCTGAGCTGGTGATAGCCTGATCTGAGGTCTATCTTCATGAACCATCATGCTCCCTTCAGCTGATCAAAGAGGTTATAAATCCTCGAGAGTGGGTACTTGTTCTTAACGGTCACCTATTTTAGGTGCCGATAGTCCACAAAAAAACTCAAGCTCCCATCTGCCTTCTTGGAAAATAGAATCGGTGCTTCCCAGGGAGAAACACTGGGCTGGATGAATCCCTTCCCCTACAAGTCCTCTAATTGTAACCGTAGCTCACGATGCTCCGTAAGAGCCATCCGATATGTTGGTGTAGATATCAGTTCCATACCGGTGTACATGTCAATTTAAATGTCCACCTCTCGATGAGGAGGTAGACCTGAGAAATCATCAGGGAAAACATCCACGTACTGGTCCACCACTACATGATAAGTCGGACTCTCCACATCAACAGCTCTGAGGGTAAGGTAATCTAACTGAAGAGTGATCGGCTGCACTCTCCTCCGGGTAAGTCCATCCTGTGCTGCAAAGTCTCCATTCTCTCCAGTGAAGGTAAACCATGTCCCATCAGTTCTGACACACCGAACTATGTGCCTAATACAGTCATTATGAGAATGAACTATAGATAACCAGTCCATACCCAAGATGACATCGTAAGGCCTCGACGCCACTACTAGGAGATCCCAGCCGAAGCTCTCACCTTCTAGAGTAAGCTCACACTACCAGCACCAGTGTGTAATCATCAAATATACTCCCGTAGGAGTATCTAATTGTAAGTATCGAGCCATAAGATCCATAGGAATCTCTGAGCTCCGTGTGAGGACAATGGAAATGAATGAATGACGGGAAATTGTGTCTATAAGAACTGTAGCTAAGGTGGAGTAGACATAGACTATACCTCAAATCATCTCCAGAGCGCCATGATTGTAAGCCTCAACTGCCTGGAGCTGAGCTCTCCCATTTCCACCTGCTCCCTACGGTCGGGGTGGACCTCCTGGTGGTGGTCGCGGTAACATCTTGTATCGTCGCCCACCTCCAGCTGTATGGCCGACTCCTCTACCACATCTACCTTCTCCCTGCATACCTCCTCGGTCGAATCTCTATCTCTTCCTGAGCGGTCCATCGAAATTTTTCTGATCATCCGTATGGTGGGTCGGATAGTCACGAGCCATGTGGCCCTACCCACCGCATGAGTAAAATTTCCCACTCCTAGAAGGTCTGTCTCTGCTTCAGGTGCCCCCACAACCGATCATGAGTCATGCGGTCATCCACCTGTAAGTCTGGTCATCTGGGACCTCTGTGACATTTTTCTTCTACCAGCTGCAGAAGACTCCGCTACGTGTCGATTGGTGGTGGATCTCGCTTCTAGAGAGTGATCAGTAAGGAAACTCTCTACTAGGAGGGCTTTTTCTAACACCCCTGCCAATGTCAGGATGCTCAGTGAGATCACCAAAGCCCCAATCTCCCCCCTGAGTCCCTGCTCAAAGGTCCAGGCCATAAGTAATGGGTCCCACACCATATCGGTGGAGTAGCGTGAGAGGTCTTTGAACCTCACTGAGTGATGAGCTATATTCATGATTCCCTACTACAGATGAATTAGCTTTTGAATGCGCACACCAAAAAGAGTCTCTAGAACAAACTCTGCCTGAAACAGGCTCTCAAAGTCTTCCCATAGAAGCGTCATCTCATCATGGACCTGGAGCAGCAAGCTCCACCATCTTCCCATTTCTTCCTGTAGAAGGCTGGAAACATGAATTACCATGAATTCTTCTGGTGTCCTAACCAGTCGGAAAACTCTCACCATGGCCTCTAGCTAATCCTTAGCCGCCTGTGGTTCTGTCTCTCCCATAAACATGGGTGACCTATGATGCTGGAAATAGTGCAACATGCTCAAGCTGTGTGCATCGTCTTCTATTGGGGTTGGTGGCATCGGTGGCCCAATGCGTAATAGTATCACTGGTGCCTCTCCTGGTGCCTCTACTGGTAGAGGGCCCTGCACCTAGGCCTCATCTCTTAGTGGGATATCTGTGCGTACAACTCTCGGAACCGTAAGTGGTTTTCTACGTAGATACTTCCTGAAAATAAACAGGTGCGACAAGGTCAAAAAGTTATACTTGGTGAGATGACCTGGTTGAGATAACTTAATTAAAACATTTGAAAACACACACACAATAATTGTTTTCGTGCATGGAGTCGGAAATTAGAAGTCAGGGTCCTAGTGTGTGGATATGTTGGTCACCGTACCAAAATTGGACTCCCTAAACTAACAACCACAATCAATATCCTTAACACTACTGCTTCATAGAAAAGATCAGAGTCCTAGTTCTGCGGTAGAACTAAATCCTCTGATACCTATTTTTCACGACCTGTCCCCTGGGGTTCGTGCCGTGACTACCCCAAGTTCGAATTCCATAGGCCAGGGGCTGGCGACTAGCACCAGAGGTGTAATTACCTAACACTAGGAATACATTGCCTTTATAACCTGTAACACACACAAAAAGATACAAATATGAGTAAACTATATAACCAACAATGAGTACAGTAAGGAAAAAGGGTAAATAATACAAGCCCCACCAGAATGTACAAGAAACTGAATGTACAAGAACAACTGGGGAAAAAGGAAAAATTGCTACTAGGTCATCCATCAGGTTCCCACCTAAAGGGTTAGTACAGATCACCTCCTAAATACTCCTCGTTTGTCCGTATCCTCCATGTACTGACACGCTGTATGGTCCTCCTCCGAGGACCTTCCAATCCTGGTACTCTCAGCCTTAGTCAGCGCTGTGTGTCATCTATATCAAACACAATGAGGTACGGGCATAACTCATGTAGGGGTGAATATAAAAATACTTAGTAGCGACCCCAAGACCCTAAAGGTCTCACAAAATCCAACAATGATAACCCAAAAAGTAATAAATCAATAGATAACCCTACATAGGTATATTCCCATACATATACCTAAGTTATTAAGTAATCCATCTCAATCATGAGGAAAACACAAAAGTACTGAATCAGCTCAAACCAGTATTTTTTCTAGGGGTGGAAACATTTAGAACCCTTGGCTGCTGGAGAACTCCTTCTCTATCAAGTATAGTGGGCCTGCCGCATCACAAAGAGGTGCTTCCCACTAACCTTGGACTGCTGAGGTACTCCTCCTATCGAGTACTATGGGTTTGCTGCGTCACACAGAGGTGCTCCCCACCATGGGTCTGCCGCCACAACCAGGTGCTCCCCACTGCGCTTGTCGAGTCACTCTGAGTCAAAAGGTCAGTAGTCGTCAAGTCTCATCCAGCTACTAGGTTCCAACAAAAATGCTTGCCCATCTCCGGAAGAACCTCAACACATTCTACTGGTCGATGCTCCAACTTCCACGAAGACCCACTAAGAAGTATCCCAAATGTCTGCCACCTCATAGGGGTCTGAACGCGACAGACGACGCATCAATCAGATGCTTGTTCAGTGGGTTATTATCCTTTTTGTCCTGGGGGCCCAACTGGATTCGTGCACGATCCATCCTGACCATATCTCAACTATACCCAAAAATCCAGTGGGGTATACTCAAAGGAACTAACTCTCTCAAAATATTTCAGCGATGCGGACAGTTCATCAAACGAACGTCTGATGCCAAAGATATGGCCAAAACAGAGTAAACGGTTGTAGATGGCTCAGGTCTGGTCCGACTCGACCTATTCCAGCCTGGGCTGACCTAATTCTGGTTGCCTCGGCCTGACCCATTGGGTCCGAACCTGCCCGTTGGGCGGTCCGGCCCGTTGTGTTCGACCCGGCCCAGTTGGCCGCGAGAGCGCGGAGAGCCGCAAGGGCGCGGGGCAGCTCGACCCGGCCTGGGGCGGCATGGCCCGAAAGGGTTCCACGAGGGGCCGGTTCGGCCGGGGCGCCGCGTGGGCATGGCCGATTCGTCCGGGGGAAGCACAACTGCTTATGGAGGCACGATCGGCGAGGGCGGCACGGATCAGGCGTAGACGGGGTGCGGCGCAGCCGAGGCACGACCGGGGAGGGCGACGCGGCCGGCAGGACGACACGACCAGTGGTGCGGCGTGGCCAGTGAGGGCGGCATGACCGGGGTGCGGCACGACCGATTCGTGGGGACCAGTTCGGCCAGTGGTTGGAATATCATAGGGGAGGAGCAGGTCATGGAGGCCTCAGGGGTGTGGCCATTGTCTTTGTCGCCTTTGTTGCTGTTTTGATGAACACCACAAGGAAGATCAGCAGGGGGTCGGGCTATGTTTGTTTGGCCCGCACCCTCCTCATTTAGAGTGGTGGTAAACTTTTCATCAAGAACATAAAAATTGAACGAGCATGGAAGATATTTTAAACATAAATTCCCATAATCCCTTGTTAATTTCTATTCCCAACCCCACAAAGGAAAAAGAGGGGAGAACATGGGGAGTGTTAAACAATTAGCATCAAACCCCTACCTTGTTCATTGTTCGTCGATGGATTCTAAGGGAAGAAGACGAACCATTGGGAAAAGATGGATGTCGATTTTCCATTGATGAGGATGTCCCACGTCGGATGGAGTCTCGAGGAAGAAGGTTGAAGTTGGGGTCGCAGTCGACGTTCTTCGTTGGTGGAGTGTTCTTCATTGGTGAAAGCGTTCTTCATGGAGGAAGTGTTCTTCATTGGAGAGTTTTCTCCCAAGAGCACTAATCCTCCTTTTCCATCCTTTTTCAACAAATGAATAGGTATCCCCTCTAAATAATAGATTATCTATTATTTAGTTTGATGGGTTTAAAATTCAAATTGTAGCATTTAATTAAATGATATGGCTAAATTAATTAAAGGGGGAGGGTTGACACCATTAAAAAATTGGGTGTGGTGGCACTATTAAGTGGGGAGCTCAAGAGGTTTCTCCCCACATAATATGGAATTCAAGAGGTTTTAACATCGTGTGGTCCCCA
This sequence comes from Viscum album, assembly GCA_963277665.1. Taxonomy (NCBI): domain Eukaryota; kingdom Viridiplantae; phylum Streptophyta; class Magnoliopsida; order Santalales; family Viscaceae; genus Viscum; species Viscum album. The sequence goes on from OY728127.1 coordinate 1,175,103,384, forward strand.
CCACCTAAACCTCTAATGGGAGGTTATTTCGGGTGGTCCCCACCATCATAAGCTGGCATGGGAGGATTATGTCTGGTGGTCCCCACATGGAATATCTACATGGGAGTTCAAAATAAAACAAATAGAAGTTTATTTTATTTTGATAATTCCACGAAAAACCCAAAAACTAACATTCATCCTTGACCAACTGTTATCGAGGTGGAAGCCTTCTTAAGCGAATATCGGCACTGTGAGTTCAACGATGCCCTCAGATTTCAATTCTGAGCACCGGTTCAAATGTTATAAAAATCCACTAGTACGTTTACTGAACATACCTGAACAAAACTTCAAAATTTGATTCCGGGCACATCGAGCCTCAGAATCATGCGCCGTCAATTTTCACAGACTCGTAAAATTCTCATATATTTAAAAAATAATTTAAATGAAATTATCGGTCTTTATATTCTATGGGTTTCATTCTATCATAGATAGGACATATTTTATATTTTTACTGTCTTACAACATTAATAGTATCAGAATGTGTTAATGAAATATTTGATCATAGTTTATCATAATTACACATATTAAAACTTAAATAAACAATATTGAAATTATTAGACATGATTAATAACATTTGATATGATATGTGATTATTATAAAAATTATTACCAGAGAGGGTGGAAAACATTATCCTATGGTCCAACAATCCCCCCATTTTGATGATCACAAATAATGTATTTTTAATGTAAAATCATTTGATGTGATATATAATAATTTTAATTATCAACTCCAATTATTAATGAATTTTATCAATAAAAAGATAATGTTCATTTGTAAAATAAATAGTAATGGTATTGAAAGGAAACAAAAATTATAGTATCAAAGACTATTGTCTTTTCTTCTGATATGTAATCGGAGGTAAGGAAAATAAAAAACATAAGAGTGGTATCAAAAGTAAAATAAATAGGGATAATGAAAAACAATTCTCCCCATTTTGGGATTATAAAAAAGTTCAAGGGTATCAATGAGGGTTATCCCCCTTTTAATTCCAATTAATAAAGAAATAGGTAACAAAGGAATTAGATGTATCATAGAAAAAAAGATATTATACAGATATATGAAATACAAGATTAGTGAAATCCATTAATCAATGAAGTACAATGTATTACAAAACTCATAAAATACAACAAAAAAATACAACCAATAATCCCTATTAGAGAGTTATCCACAATACTTTTTAGGATCAAGAGGTTCATTCCATTTCTAAAAGGGATAAATAGAAGGTCAAGTAGGAGTTGGATGAGTAATAGGAGGATCCAGATGGATATTTAGTGGAGGCAGGGTTACTCCTTCTAGAACATTAGGTGCAAGGATGGTATTGTGTTGTGACAAAATACTAGGTTGAATATACTCTTGGATCACTCACTGAATCTATTTGAATGCCATAGAAACTGTCATCTGAGGTGGTGGAACTGATCCAAATGGTCCAATAGGTGCATTGTAGTCACCAAAATTGATTCAATTTTCAAATTAAGGTATGGATTAAATCACTATATGAAATCCCCAATTATTTCACCACCATACCTCATAGCTTTCTCAAAGTCACCATTATTCTCCGTGAATTTATCCAAAATGGTGGTGAAGTACTTCAACTTCTATACTTGGTCTTTGAAGGATATTGTCACTTGAGGAAGTGTCATGTTCTATGAAAAATAATTGAAAAGGATGGTCAACTGATTCTTGGTAATAATATTCATTAAATAGTAATCCACCTTCTTAGTAATATGAGTATTGGCAGTCTCAACACTCTTGGAATAGACTCTGACCATTTAATGAATATGGTCACTATTATTCTAAATTATTGTAAGGATGGCCAGTCCAAAATCATTAAACAAATCTTAAATATCTTCTTTAAAAAAATTTATAACCTCCTCAGTAGCCAAGGAGGAAGATGATATACTAGAGGTAGAAGGAGCATTAGTAGCGGACGTACGAGTCTTCAAATATTGATGAACCGTTTACAAAAAGCCTTTATACTTTGAGGTCAAATTTTTTATTGCAGTGAAAATCCCAGTCATTTCATTTCTTATCTTGGTGGTGTTTGAAAGAATTGTTTCAGCTGTTTTGATGATGTTGGGTTGAATTTCAGTTATAACCTTTTTTGAAATTTTGACAGCATCGGGCTCACTCACACCGACTTCTAGAAATATAATAGGAGAAGCTTTCACAGACATCTTGAACTCTTCTATAGAAGATTTGAGAGAGTGTAATTCATTACTCAGTTGAGTGTTCTGTATTTTATCTTATTGAATCTCATGGAGCATATGAGTTTTAAGAGATACACTAACATATAAAAAATTTCCAACCTTAAACCTTTCAAAGTATTCTTTAGTGATAGAATCACAAGGATGGGTCTTAGCAACTGATTCTTTGGAAACCGTTACAAACACCTCATCGTCTAAGTCTTCATAATCCAAATAAAGTGCTACATATCTTGGATGCCTTTCCCATTAAGACATAACATCATCATCCAAATAGATGAGAGTGTCAATTATCACTCTTCCGGCTTGATGCTCCACCTCAACTTGATCACTCCTTTCATGAGCCTCCCTCTCATCTTGGGCTCTTCTATCTTAATGCACCACCTCAATATGTGATCTCTCACCAATTTCTCTTCTGCATGAGGTATCCTTATTTCATAAACTAACTATGGTGTAGGGGATTCCTGTGATTCCACATCATCAAGAACTTCTACATTAGCTCTTTATTTAGAAAAAATTCATAAAGGTTCTATAACATCATTCTTAACCAAAGTATCACCCATCTCTACATATCCACCTTAATCATCCTCCTGATGGTAACCATCACCCTCAATTCCATCACCACTACCTTCATATTCATCATGTCTTGAGTAATTCTCTACACTCTTAGTTTTATCATCATTTTCTTCACCTACTTCTTCTTCACTACCAAATCCACTACCACTACAACTTTAATATTCTTCACTTACTTATTATTATTCTTCTTCTGAGACACTAGATCAACATACATATTCCAAACATCTTGAGAGTTCTATCTCCTTATATCCATTTGTTCCATGTCTGGGTTCATATAAGGGTAAATAAAGTGGTTGAATTAGAGGTCCAAAAAAACCATTGTGAGATTCAGTGGTGTCAGGATCACTCATATCATTGATTGGTGGACCTTGATGTCTAATTGGTGTGGTAGTATCTTCTTACACATCTAAAGAGTAAACAACTACCTAATCTTGTCCCATAATTGGATCATCTATATTCCTTATCATAGTTAGATGGTCCACTAGATTGAACATATCATAAATCTCATCTTCATCCCCATAGAATTTTTCTTCTATGGGTTCCAATTGATCTTCATCCTTTTACAGATCTCTTTTCGTAAATAGATCCCACTACAATCAGAACCAAATTCATCACCTTCACAATCAAAACATTTCTCTTTTGACATGGATGAAATTTACCTTGGATAAAACAAGGAATTGGGTTTTCAAGAAGGCTTGATCATTTCAGTTATGTGAATAGAAAGATATCTACATAGATTTACCTCAATCCTTTTTCTCTCCAGATAAATCAAATAAAAATATTGATACATTAGAGATGTTAAGTCCCCTTTACTAGGATAGATATAATACTATATAAACTTGAACAAAATTCTACACTCCCCATAAAACTCTATAGAAATGGGTATCCTATGATTTTAATTTTCAGTAATCTCCTTCAGAGCAGTCTCAAAGTAGAAAAAGTCACTATCAGGTGGGGAACTACCGTAATAATCATCAAACACACCCTCATGGGGTATCCAAAGACATTAAACCCATTTTATAGATCAAAAAGAGTTTCTCTTTAGTTTAAATATGGAATTAATATAGAAAACATCACTATATTCTAGTAGAAACTCCAAATTCATATAAAACTCATGAATTAACTTAGGGTAGAAAGGAATTTCATTATCTAAGGAGCAATAAATCCATCCCTGATCCTATATCACACTGAGTAGTAAAGTCCTTCTTTCCAATAGCCATTCTATAAGAACCTCCTTTTCTACAGTCACTAGACAGTTCACCAAAGAAGGATTCATAGGTCCAGAAGCTTTTATTGATTTCCCTTTCTATTTCTTAGATACATGAGACTCATTTCTTGAACCAACATCAAGATATTTATTCACACACACCCTTCCAATAGTTCAGTTTGAAGGTCCGAAGGTGAATGGTCAGGAGGTAGAGAGAGAAACGACTAGCTGAGTAGAAGGGTAATGGAGTAGAGTGGTTCATCTCGAATTTATTTCATTTAGGGATTTTGAAATCAAAAAAATTTCAAATCAAGAACAAGTTTCAAACATACTAAATGAAACATAATTGTTTTGGTAGAAACATAAAGTGGATAAAAATAGAAAGTCATCGGTGTCAGCATGAAATTTTTTTCACGACATCAACGATGTTGGCTTGATATGGTATCCGTGTCAACATGACAATTTTGTAGACATGGAATAGCATCGGTGTCAGATGACACTGTTATGTTCATTATATCAGTGTTAGTATGATAAATTCAAATAAAATTATCAAAGAAATAACAACATAATGTCCTGTAGATTGATCATTCCTAACTCATGTCTAATATAGTTCATTCATTTAGTTTTCAATGGCTTAGTTGAAATGTCAGCAAGCTGATGTCTAGTGCCAATGAACTCTAAAATTATATCTCATTTTTTATAATGGTCTCTCAAAAAGTAATGACTTACATCAATTTCTTTTTTCCTAGAATGTGAAACATGATTTTTAGAAATATTAATAGCACTTGTGTTATCAAAATTTATGGGGACATGTTTGAATTTATATCCATAGTCTAGTATTGTGTCTTTCATCTACAAAATTTGTGCACAAAAAGTACTAGATGATATGTATTCAACTTCAATAGTAGGTAATGCAGCAAAATTTTGTTTATTACTACACCCAGAAACTAGGGACATTCACAAAAAAGTGACATGTTCCAGAGATTATCTTTTTGTCTAACTTATAACCACCAAAGTCAGCATCTGAATAACTCACCAAATCAAAAGGTTTTCCTCTAGGATAGAACAATCCTAAATTGGTATAATATTTTAGGTATTTAAAACACTTTTTATTGAATTTAAATGATATTATTTTGGGTTTTCTTGAAAACACTAACACATGCACACACTAAACATAATATTTGGCCTATTAATAGTTACGTATAGTAAACACAAAATAATTCCTTTGAATTGGGTTTGATTAATAGATTTTCCATCTTCATCAAGGTCCAACATACAATTGGTACTCATTCGAGTGTCTCTACTCATAGTTCATTCAAATCAAAATCTTTTTAAAAGATCCTTCATATATTTTCTTTTATTCAAAGCAATTCCTTATTTATTTTGAAATATTTGAAATACAAGAAATAATTTGAGTTCCCCCATCAAAATCATTTCAAATTTAATTTTATTCATATTTGATAAATCAACACATAAATAATTTTTAGAAGATCAAAAAATAATAGTATCTATATAAATTTTTATAACTAAAACATCTTTGGAAATCCATTTTATAAAAAGGGTAGGATCAGAAATACCTTTTCTAAAACCATTAGAAATAAGGAAATTGATGAGCCTATCATACCACGATCATGATTTTTTCTTTAAACCATATAAATCATTAGTTAATTTAAAAAATGATATAGAAAGTGGGTATTTGTAAAACAAGGATGCTTTTCAATAAAAACATCCTCAATTATATAACCATTTAAGAATGCACTGTTGACATCTATTGGATAATTTTTGAAATCAAAATGTGTTTCATAGGAAAGACGGATTCTTATTTTAAGATTTCTACCTACTAGTACAAAGGTTTCCTCATAGTAAATCCATTATTCTTGACTATTACCTTATGAAACCAATCTATCAATGTTTCTAACTATATTACTGGCTCCCTCTATGTAAAGACCAGGCCCCAGTTACCTAGAGTCCGTGCATTATTATGTAACGTTGGAATGATCACACGAAAGATCAAATATCAAAAGACCGATTGGTTTAGTAGCCTTGGAAACAATAGATATATTCATAAGTCATACATTACATCATAAAAATGAAAACTACAAAAACATATTTTCTTCATAGTCCACACTCATATCCCCACATACTATCCCTGCAGGTCATTCATAAATTACTTCTTCACATCCTGGGAAAAATGAAACATTGAAAAGGGGTGAGCTCAAATGCCCAGTATTGATAACAATATTACGGAAGCTTTCATCAATAAGAATAAACATTTAAGGAAATGTATAATTAAACAAAATCTTTTTAAACTTGAACTTTAACATAGTATGGAAAAAATAAAATTAAATAATTCCATTTACTTATTCCCATGGATATTCTTCTAGTCGAATAATCACATGAAAAATCAATAACCACTTTCATAATGATGGAATGCATAATGCCAGACTATCATAACCACATAGCCAAGGCCTCCTGCCAAGACTACAAATAATATTTTGTCAAGGCCTTGTACCACGAAACTAGTTTGTCTCATGAGACCTACCGATGCATCTAGGAGCTATAGTGGGCTCCACCAATCACATATTATCTCCAATGCATTCCCATATGAAAAGGTTTAAACATAACATAAACATTCATATTAAAACTAGCATATGAAATGTCAATACATTCACCATAAACCATGAATGGTATAAAAATAAAATATCCACAGTCAAATATATCACAAAACCATCAATACAATATAGAAGTTTTTATCATAATAAATCAACTTCAAATAATCGTAAAATCCATCAAAGGATATTGACATAGATGAAATCAATTCTTTTTTTAGAGAAATATCTATTTTTATTTTGAAATCATTTAAGAGTCACATATTTATAAAATAAAACATTTTCTTTGAAAATATTTTTATAAGCTTGTAAGGGAAGCTTCTAATATTTTATAATGATGGAAAATTGCTGCACCCGCCATATAAATTAAAAAAACATTCTTACCTTAATTTTGTCGAAATGGTTAAAAATGACCTTGTTTGGAATACGACGAAATGATTCCTTTATAAACCACTTATAAAAGTCAAAAATGGTATAAATGAATTTATACCATAGTATTTAAAATGGTATGAATGATTTTAAATACATATTTAAGAAACATGGATGTGGATGATAAAGAGGTCCCAGTAGATAATCACGTATAAACAACCTCGGATAAAGAAGAGATTGTGAAATAACCCTTACCATGTACTTTTCCTTGGTTAGGGGTAGTTTAAACTCCTTTATAATGGTGAAAAAATTGTTATTAAATTATACAAGAATCATATATATTAATATGATATCATATATGATCTTTTAACATTGATTTATTTAATAATATCTTAGTATTATCGGTGTTTCGGGTGTTAAATTACTCATTTTCTTTTATTTTTTTTGTTGTGTAATCCTTGTTTCTCATGGATAGGATGTACCTTATTCATATCCATAATGATATCAAGTCCTTAAACATTATTTTTAAATCATCAAATGATAATTATACTTGAATGGATACGATGTAGAATGAATCTCATCGCATTCGTGGAGACGGTAGTCCGTACGTACGCACGAGCGACAATATCATTCTTTTGATATTAAAATAATATATAATATGGTTGTTATATCATATATACAGAATCATTATAATTTTATATTTATTATTTACATGAATGACACATCATTATTATACCCATCCAAATAATAATTTATTGAATAACAATTACACCACGATGTGGAGACGGTAAGCCGTACGTACGCATGTATGGTGACATGTTATTCAATTGATGGATAGAATACTGAAATATGGTTGTAAAATGTTTATAATAACATAAAATTATATATAATATTCTGGATTTATTATTTTATAATGGTAATAACAATTAAAGAAGAAGTGTAAGAAGAAAGGAACTTGAAAAAGGGTGGTGAAATCATTACCTCTTCTTCGGGTTCTACCTTTTGATTTGATCAAAAGGGATCCGTAAGTTGGCTTTCTGACTAAAGGAAGGCCTCTAGGATGAAGTGAGGGAAGTTGAGAGAGTATTTGGGCAGATTTTTTCCGAACCAAAAGGATTTGAAGGTTTGAGTTATTGAGAAGGAGAGTTCCCTTTTATAAGAGGGGTGAGGGGCACCTTTGGAAAAGCTAGAAATGTTATTTTATAATAAATTCATATTCGGTTTCTAATGGCTCCAAAGTGTATTATTTAAAGTTTTAGGTGGGTATGGGTCGAAAACCACTCATCCAATGGAATTTAGACAGGTTTGGGTTACTATATTAACCATATCATTAAGTATTAACTCTTAGTTAATTAGTTTCACTTTTACAATGTCTCTTTGTATTTTTATATTATATGGTTAATAAACTTACTATATAAATCCAAGATACCCACAAGTGGTCCATTAATTATACACCTATAATTATATATGTCTCTTGGCCGAACCACAGATTTTTAGGAATTTAATATCAATTAATAATAAAATATTTATTTTAAAAACACTTTTATGTCAATTTTGACACTATTCAATAATTGATTTTTGTAAAAATCATAACAGAATTATTACTTCGAAAAAAGTTAATTATGACAATACTAACATGTCATAGTAACCTTGAAAATTAGTTTAATTCATAAAAAGTCTCAAATTATATTTAGTTGGGTATTTATAATATCAATTATTCTAATTTTTCATTAATTTGGTAATTACTGCATCATCATTGTGTCATACATAAATTAAATTATTTAATGTCTAAAAATTATAAATAAAATATCATTATGTAGGGAATACTTTTATCTTTCTAATTAATATTTAAAATCGAATTTATATTATGTATAACACTATATTGAAAATGTTTGAGTAAAAAAACTTTGATTTTAACTCTTTTAACTCATCTTGGAATTAAATAATAATAAATGTCCTAATCTAATACAAGTGGACATAAATGATAATATTATATTACTATGGTTGATTTTGGTCGAGATACACTTGTCCAATAGAATTAGGACATGTGTTTGGGTAATATTAATATCATGTTTACCCTTAATTACCCTATTTACTTTTAACCGTGGTAAATAAAAGTAAAAAGTTACTATTCAAAAAACATTATTTTCATCTCATTGAACCACATTTTACTACATGATGTTAACCGAGTTTCTTGGATTTTCGAAATTCCATTCACAGAAGTGGTAAAATTATGTTTTCTGAAAAATTCAGTTTTTTAACTACCACTTAATGGTTTCACTATTAATCAAAAATTGAAGTTTTTCAGAACAATGACAAAGGTTCACTCTAAGCTATAATTGATATTCCGAATTCAAAAATGATGTCTATTTTAAAAAATTCCAATCATATAAGTTTCATTAATTAATTTTATAATTAATTCCCATTGTTACAACAAATAGCGTGTTTTTATGAAACAATATATATCAAAAGATTGACAATTATTTTTATCCAATTTGAAAGTGAAATTAATTCTAATGAACACCATTGGATAATATGGTAAAAAAATATTCTAAATATACTATAAAACCACTAAACAATATAATTTATCACTATAAATTATTTTGATTAAAAATGTTGTTTTTAAGTATTTTTCACTATTCATAAAAATTGGAAGTTCTCAGAAAAATACCAAAAATTCAACTTAGGATAATTTCAATATTATGAATCCAAAAATGTAGTCCATTTTGAAATATAAAATATATATAATTTCAAAAAGTAGGTATTACTATTCATAACGGCTAGTTTGATTGGTTGTGGTGTGTTAGAACTCGATGTTGCGTACAACACACGATATCACATTATTCAAAGAGAAGCGTACCGTAGAAGCTTGGGGTGTTACATTCTCCCTTCCATCAAATAATTCCGCCCTTGATATTTCTCAAATACTACGTCATGAAAAGACTCGGGTGGTTATTCATCATAAGTTCCTCGGGTTCCCACGTTGCCTCTTCCATCTTATGGTTTCTCCACAAAACATTTACCAGACGCGTCGTCCGATTTCTCAGTACTTGTTCTCTCGTATCAAGAATCCTGACGGGCTCTTCTCAATAAGATAGATCGACTTCCAATTCTAATTCCTCATAGGTGAGTTCATGCGTTTGGTCAGGCATGTATTTCCACAATAGAGATACGTGGAACACATCGTGAACTTTGGTGAGACTTGGCGGCATTGCCAATCAGTAAGCTACAACCCCAATTCGTTCTAGAATTTTGAAAGGTCCGATGTACGTGGGACTCAATTTACCATTCTTTCCAAAATGTATGACTTCCTTCCATGGAGATGCCTTCAGGAAAACATGATCACCGACTTGAAATTCCAAATCCTTCCTTCGATTATCGGCATAGCTCTTCTACCTACTTTGAGCTGCTTTGATGTGATTTTGGATTTCCTTCACCTTTTCCATTGTTTCCTCTACCAGTTCTGGGCCTACATGTTTTCTTTCACCAATGTCATCCCAACAGGTTGGTGTGCGAAATCTATTTCCATATAAGGCTTCATATGGTGCCATATAAATACTCAAATAGAATCTATTGTTATAGGAAAATTCTACCAGAGGTGAATATTGATCCAACATACCTTGAAAGTCAAGTGAGTAGGATCTCAACATATCATCTAAGGTTTGAATAGTTCGTTCTGATTGTCCATCTATTTGAGGGTGGTCGGGAGTGCTCAAATGAAGTTTAGTATCCAAGGCTTTCTGAAGACTTTTCCATAATCTTGAAGTAAAACGGGGATCATGATCAGAAACAATCGATATAGGTACTCCATGAAGTTTCACAAATTCATCTATATATAGTCTTGCTAGAAGTTCCCATGGTATATCTTCTCTTATAGCAAGAAAATGTGTTGACTTAGTAAGACGATCAACTATAACCCATATTGTATCGTTCCTTCTAGGAGTCTTTGGTATCCCCATGACAAATCCCATCATAATATTGTCCCATTTCCACTCCGGTATGGGAAGAGGTTGCATGACTCCTCCAGGTTGTTGCCTTCCAGCTTTCACTTGTTGACAACCCATATATCATGACACAAAATCAGAAATCTCCCTCTTCATGTTGTCCCACCAAAAATGTTACTTCACATCTCTATACATTTTGGTGCTCCTAGGGTGTATAATGAAATTGGAACTATGAGCATCATCCAGTAATTCCCTTTTTAGATCAGGTATATCGGGAACACAATGTCTCTTCCCAAATTTCAAAATTCCATCTTCATAGACAAAGTCTCTCAATATCCCATCATTCACAGCTTTAATCTTCTTTTGAAATTCTTCATCATCGATCTGATAACTCTTAATCCTTTCTAGTAAATATGGTATGGCAACCATTTGAAAAAAAATTGATGTTTCACCTTCAATGGTTATTCCCATGTTTATCTTCACTATATCCATGAAAATTGGATCCCTTTCAATTATCATATTGTTCAAAACTCAATGATCTTTTCTGATCAAAGCATCTTCCACCTTGTTTGCTTTCCCCGGGAGGTAGTGTATCATACAATCATAATCCTTGAGTAATTAAAGCCATCTCCTTTTCCTCATGTCGAGTTCTTTTTGTGAGAAAATATACTTCAAACTCTTGTGATCAGTATAAATCTAAAATTTTTCACCATAGAGGTAGTGCATCCATATCTTCAAAGCAAAGATCACAACTTCTAACTCAAGATAATGAGTAGGATGGTTTTTTTCATGAGTTTTCAACTGTCGTGATGCATAGGCAATAACCCTATCATTATGCATAAGGACACAACCAAGTCCTTTTTTCGATGCATCACTATAAATAACGAACCCATCATTCCCCGATGGTAGATTCAATATAGGATCATTGACTAATCTTATATTTATTTATTCGAAACATTCTTCCCACTATTTTGTCCAAACAAATTTAACCCCATTATGTGCAAGCTTCGTTAATGGGTTAGCCAATCGGGCAAAATTCTAGACGAAACATCGATAATAACCCGCTAAACCAATAAAACTACGTACCTCAGTTATACTCGTAGGTGCTGTCCATTATTGGATTTCCTTGGTCTTAGAAGGATCAACAGAGATTCCATCTTTAGAGACAATATGTCCAAGAAAAGAAATATCCTAAAGCCAAATTTTACACCTCCTAAACTTCCCATATAATTCATGTCTTCTCAGAGTCTTCAGGATAATGCGCAAGTGATTTTCATGATCTCCATAGATTTTGGAGTATACCAAGATATCATCAATAAATACCACCAAAAATTCTTCGAGATATTCCTTGAAAACTCTATTCATCAGATCCATTAATACAGAGGGTGCATTAGTCATTCCAAAATGCATTACTGTAAACTCGTAATGCCCGTACATGGTTCGAAATGCTGTCTTCGGAATGTTTTCCTTCTTTACACACAACTGATGGTATCCAGATCGAAGTTCAATTGTTGAAAAGTATTGATCTCTAAGCAGTTGGTCAAATAAATCATCAGTGCGAGGTAGGGGATACTTGTTTTTTATTGTTATAGCATTGATCTCCCTGTAGTCGATACATATCCTCATATATCCATCTTTCTTTTTAACAAAAAGTATAGGGGCTCCCCTGGAGAAACCCTAGGGAGAATAAATACCATATTACTCAATTCCTCTAGTTGTTTCTTTAGTTCAAATAATTCTATAGTAGCCATTCTATAAGGGGTCTTCGATATAGGCCTTGATCCATGAATTAAATCAATGGAAAACTCAACATCTCATTCTGGAGGATGTCCAGGTAAATCGTCCGGAAACACATCTACATATTCTTTCACAATAGGTAAATCCTCTATTTGAACATTCCATTCCTCACCCATAGTCATTTCATTATCTCCCTCCCCAATAATTTAAATTAGTTCAGCTACTGGGGGTGGATCTAGATAAGAATTAGGTGGTGAGGATTCTGCTCTAAAGATAAGGTGTTCCTTATCATAATCATCAAGAATCGTAACCTCTTTCTTCTTACTATAAATATTTGCATTATAGTCTGAAAGATAGTTCATTCCAAGGATTATATCAAAATAAATCATAGGTATGACGATGAGATCAGCAGATGGAGAACATTTATGTGCTCTAATGTGGAATGATTCACAAAACTTTGTTGCAATCATACTTCCCTTAACAGTTTTAACTGACAACTCCCTTGTTAAATAAAATTTGAAATATCTAATTTTATTAGCAAACTGGAAAGATATGAAACAATGTGATGATGCAGAATCAAATAATGAATTTCCTAAACTTGAGGAACCCATTAAATTACCTTCCACCATGTCTTTCGGAGCTTCTACTTCAGCAGTAGTGATAGCATAAGCTTGGACTTGATCCCTTGACCTTTTTTGAGGTAAGTTACCCTAACGCTTAGGATATTCATTTGCATAATGTCCCATATCCCTGCAATTTTAGTACTGAACATTGGTAGCTTCCTTCTTCCCTTTGCAATCACGAGCTTGGTGACCTTTTTCACCACACTTGTAACAGACACCCATTCCCTTCAAGGAAGTACCGGGGTGTTTCTTCCCACATTTACCACAGGATGGATAATCATCCTTTCCCTTATTCCCATTATTTTCATTCCCAGATTGATCATAAGATCTATTCTTCTCTTCTTTTCTTTAAAGTCATGAGATTTAGAAAATCTCTTTTTCTGTCTTGATAGCACATGAGACAATGTCTTCGTACGACGAGAAAGATTGTGAGACTAATGCTCGATGGAGAAATGGTTTTAACCCATCAAAGAAATGATCTATCTTACTTCATGGGTTACGTATATAATCTCCATCATACCTTGTTAACCATGTAAATTTAGCCTCATACTTTGTGACATTCTCATCCTCCTTTTGTCTCAGACTCAGAAATTTCCTTTTCATATCTGCTCGATGGTCGTGAGGAATGTATTTTTCTAAAAATAGATCTTTGAACACCCTCCATTCCATATTTGATACTTAATCATCTTCCTTTGTGTTTTGAATCAATGACCACCATGGATCACCATCTCCAGTGAGGTGGTAAACTTCCATGATAACATTTTCCCTTTCACTACTCCCTAAAGCCTAAAATATTTTCTCTAGGGAATTTATCCATTTCTCAGCTACTAAGTGATTTGTACTCCCATTGAAAATTGGTGGTTGTTTCCTCATGAAGCGATCTAAAATTGATCCTCCCCGCTTCGGGTCAGGGTGCTCCATACGGGTAAGGTTATTATTCATAACTTGAGTGAGTAGTCCCAGTATGGTGATTAGCTGATCAGCACCAGTTGCATCACCAGCTCCACTATAATTATCTTGAGCAGGAGGGAAATCCCTATATGGAGTTCGTGCATTGATACAGTTTCCATTTCTTCCACTAGGTGCCATTTCTAAACAATGGCATAAACAAGATCAGTTTATGAATCAAAATACATAATTCCATACATATAAAACACTTATCATAAATTGAAATATTTATGGATATAATCCATAATGATAAAAATGTTTTCATTGAGAAATTATATACTCATAAACCTTTCATAATGATTTGTAAAAAAATGAGAGTTATCCTAAACATATCCCCTGGGTGTGTTGTAACCAAGAGTGCAGCAAGGCCTGTTGTCGTGCACCAGTTCCCGTTCGAGTCTAGCTCAAAGCGGTGTTTTCAGGTTTTACCCCTAGGTACATTTGTGCCAGAGCCGCCTCTACCTGGTCGTATTGAGGCAGGGATGTATTTCTCTGAAAACTCACAAAATCTCTACAATACTAAAATTCAAGGAAGTTCTTCTATATTAATCCACGAAATCCATATTAGGTCTATTTGCTCTAATCAGTGTTTATCTAAATCTTGCTTCCAAGGTTTGTACTAAACTTCCTCTAATACCAACTGTAACGCCCCAACCCCAGTTACCTAGAGTTGGTGCATTATTACATAACATTGACATGATCACAAGAAAGATAAAATCTCGAAATACCGATTGGTTTAGTAGCCATGGAAACACAAGATATATTCATAAGACTTACATTAAATCATAAAAATGAAAACAACAACAACATATTTTCTTCATAGTCCACACTCATATCCCCACATACTATCCCTTCAGATCATTCATAAATTAATTCTTCACATCCTGGGAAAAATAAAATATTGAAAAGGGGTGAGCTCAAATTCCCAGTAAGGATAACTATATTATGGAAACTTTCATAAATAAGAATAAACATTTAAGGCAATGTATAACTAAAACAAATGCCTTTTAAACTTGAACATCAACATAGTATGTCAAAAATAAAATTAAATAATTCCATTTACTTATTACCATGGATATTCAACTAATCGAATAATCACATGCAATATCAATAACCACTTTCATAAAGATGGAATGCATAATGCCAGACTATCATAACCACATAGCCAAGGCCTCGTGCCAAGACTACAAATAAGATTTTTTCAAGGCCTTCTTCCAAGCCACTATTTTGTCTCATTAGACCTACTGATGCATCGAGGAGCTATAGTGGGCTCCACCAGTCACATATTAAGTCCAACACATTCCCATTTGAAAAGGTTTAAACATAACATAAACATTCGTATTAAAACTAGAATAAGAAATGTCAATACATTCACCATAAACGATGAATGGTATAAAAATAACACATCCACAGTCAAACATATCACAAAACCTTCAATACAATATATAAGTTTTGTATCAAAATAAATCAACTTCAAATAAGCGTAAAATCCATCAATGGATATTGACATAGATAAAATCAAAACTCTTTTTAGAGAAATATCTCTTTTTATTTTGAAATCCTTTAAGAGTCGCATATTTATAAAATAAAACATTTTCTTTGAAAATATTCTTATAATCTTGTAAGGGAAGATTCGAATATTTTATAAAGGTGGAAAATTTCCGCACCCGCTATATAAGTTAAAAAAAACATTCTTACCTAAATTCTGTCGAAAATGTTAAAAAGGACCTTGTTTGGAATACGACGGAAATATTCCTTTATAAACCACTTATAAAAGTCAACAATGGTATAAATGAATTTATACCTTAGTCTTTAAAATAGTAAGAATGATTTGAAATACATTTTTAAGAAACATGGATGTGGATGATAAAGAGGTCCCAGTAGATAATCATGTATAAACAACCTCGGATAAAGAAGAGAATGTGAAATAACCCTTACCTTGTACATTTCCTTGGACGGGGGTATGTTAACCTCCTGTATAATGGTGAGATAATTGTTATTAAATTATGAAAGAATCATATATATTAATATGATATCACATATGATCTTTTAACATTGATTTGTTAATAATATCTTAGTATAATCGTTTTTCGGGTGTTAACTTACTCGTTTTCTTTTATATGTTTTGTTACATAATCCATCTTTTTCGTTGATAGGTTGTACCTTATTCATATCCAGAATGATATAAAGTAAATAAAAATTATTTTTAAATCATTAAATGATAATTATACTTGAATTGATACGATGGAGAATGAATCTCATCGCGTTCGTGGAGACGGTAGTCCGTACATACGCACGAGCAACAATATCATTCTTTTGATATTAAAATAATATATAATTTGATGGTATATCATATATAAGGAATAATTATCATGTTATATTTATTATTTACATGAATTACACAACATTATTATACCCATCCAAATAATAATTTATTGAATAACAATTACACCACGACGTGGAGACGGTAAGCCGTACGTACGCACATATGGTGACATGTTATTAAAAGGATGGATAGAATACTGAAATATGGCTGTAAAATGATTATAATACCATAAAAGTATATATAATATACTGGATTTATTATTTGATAATGGTAATAACAGTGAATGAAGAAGTGGAAGAAGAAAGGAACTTGAAAAAGGGGGGTGAAATCATTACCTCTTCTTCGGGTTCTTCCTTTTGATTTGATCAAAAGGGCTTCTTAAGTTGGCTTTCTGACTAAAGGAATGCCTCTAGGATGAAGTGAGGGAAGTTGGGAGAGTATTTGGGCAGAGTTTGGCCGAACCAAATGGCTTTGAAGATGTGAATTAATGAGAAGGGAGAGTGCTCTTTTATAAGAGGGGTGAGGGGCACCTTTGGAAAAGCTAGAAATATTATTTTATAATAAATTCATATTCGGTTTATAATGGCTCAAAAGTGTATTATTTAAAGGTTAAGGTGGGGATGGGTCGAAAACCACTCAACCAATGGAATTTAGATAGGTTTGGGTTACTATATTAACCTTATCATTAAGTATTAACTCTTAGTTAATTAGTTTCACTTTTACAATGTCTCTTTGTATTTTTTTATTATATGGTTAATAAACTTTCTATATACATCCAAGAGACCCCCCAAGTGGTCCATTAATGATACACCTATCATGATATAAGTCTCTGGGCCAAAACTTTGATTTTTAGGAATTTAATATCAATTAATAATATAATATTTGTTTTAAAAACTCTTTTATGTCCATTCTGACACTATTCAATAATTGATTTTTGTGAAAATCATAACAGAATGATTAATTCGAAAAACATTAATTACTTCAATACTAACATGTCATATTAACCTAGAAAATTAGTGTAATTCATAAAAAGTCTCAAATTATATTTATTTGGGTATTTATAATATCAATTATTCTAATTTTTCATTAATTATGTAACATACATTCATCATCATTATGTCATAAATAAATTATATTATTTAATGTCTAAAAATTATAAATAAAATATCATTATGTAGGAAATAATTTTATATTTCTAATGAATATTTACAGTCAAATTTATATTATGTATCACCGTATATTAAAAATGTTTTAATAAATAAACTTTGATTTTAACTCTTTTTACTCTTCTCTGAATTAAATAACAATAAATGTCCTAATCTAATCCAAGTGGACCTAAATGATAATATTTTATTCCTAAGGATGTTTTTGGTCGAGATACACGTGTCCAATAGAATTAGGACATGTGTTAGTTTAATATTAATATCATTTTTACCCTTAATTACCATATTTACTTATAACTGTGGTAAATAAAAGTAAAAAGTTACTATTCACCAAAAATTATTTTCATCTTATTGAACCACATTTTACTATCTGATATTAACCGTGTCTCTCATATTTTCGAAATTCCATTCATAGAATCGGTAAAATTAAGTTTTATGAAAAATTCAGTTTTTTAACTACCACGTAGTGGTTTCACTATTCATCAAAAATTGAAGTTTTTCAGAACAATGCCAAACATTCACCTTAAGATATAATTGATATTCCGAATTAAAAAAAGATGTCTATTTTACAAAATTCCAAACATTTAAGTTGAATTATTTAATTTTATAATAATTCCCATTGTTACAACAAATATCGTGTTTTTAAAAAATAATATATATCAAAAGATTGACAATTGTTTATGTCCAATTTCAAAGTTAAATAAATTCTAATGAACACCATTGGATAAAATGCTAAAAATAAATTCTAATTATTATATAAAACAAATAAATAATATAATTTATCACTATAAATTATATTTATTAAATAAGTTGTTTTTAAGTATTTTTCACTATTTATAAAATTGGAAGTTCTCAGAAAAATACCGTAAATTCAACATAGGATAATTTCGATATTCTATATCCAAAAATGAAGTCCATTTTGAAATATAAAATATATATAATTTCAATATGTAGGTATTACTATTCATAATGGCTAGTTTGATTGGTTGTGGTGTGTTAGAACTCGATGTTGCGTGCAACACACGCAATCACATTATTCAAAGAGAAGCGTACCGTAGAAGCTTGGGGTGTTACACTATACTTTAGTCCTAAACAACCATTTAGTTCCTTTATCAAGGTGTATTTGGTTTTATCTAGAATTATATATAATTTGTTTCTTTCCAACTGATTTAACTATTCTTGCATATCCATCACCCAAAATTCATCATTTATAGTATCATTAATGTTCTTATGTTAAATTTGTGACAAGAAAGATTGGTGTTCAACTTTATTTCTGAGAGAATATCTTGTCCGAGTACCATTGTCTAAATCTTTAACTAAATATTATAAAGGATAGTTCTTGAGAGTTCTAACATGTCTAGAAAATGAAGGGATAGTCACGTCAGATTCTTCTACAGATTCTGGTTCATCAGTACTAGAGTCTAGTGAATTTCAAAAACTGAAAGTTTAAATAGATTCCTTAACAATATGGTTAGAAGATTTAGTATTGATGTCCAGATTTTACATATCATCCTCAAGATTTTCTATATAGGTTTTTGAATAATGAGGATCTATCTCATCAAACATGACAGGTACAAAATCTACCACACATTTGGTTCATTTATTAAAGAATCTATATGCCTTACTAGAAATTGAATAAACTAGGAAAATTATTTCACCACTCTTGGAAGAAAATTTGTCCATATTGTCCTCAATATAATGAATATAGGCTTTGAAACCAAACACATTGAAGTAGTTAACATTGGGATTTATATTTTTTCACATCTAATAAAGAGTTCTCTTAAGGATAGGTCTAATCTTGACTCTACTGATTATATAGCCTACTACATTGACAGCTTCTTCCCTAAATTATATAGGCATGTCAAACACACTAAGCATGGTTCTAGCTATTTCATACAGGTTTCTATTTATTCTTTCTAAAACTCCATTTTATTGGGGTGTCCAAGGAGTAGAGATTTTATGTCCATAACCATTTATTGGGAAAAAATACTCAAACTACTGGTTCTAAAATTCATGGCCATGGTCATTTATTAGGGTTTTAGTTATAAGACCGCTACGATTTTCTACAGTCCCAACCTACTTTGTGAAATGATTGAAATATTTACCTTTATGATCAAAGAAGAAGGTCTAAGTATTTATAGAGTATTCATCTATAGGAACATTGAAATTGTGCTTCCCACTCATACTTGAAACTCTATATGGTCCAAACAAGTACATATGAACCAACTGAAGTGGTTGAGAAGTCAAAACTTCATTATTTGGTTTGAAAGAGCTTTTCTGTTGTTTACCCTTTTGACAAGGATTACAGACTTTGTCATTTGGAAACTCAAGTTTGGGTAGATCATTGTCTATGAATTTTCTAGAAAGCTTTATAAGAGAGTTTATATTACATTTACCTAATCTCTTATGCCAAATGAAATACACATTATGAAAAGAATTCAAAAATGATTTTTTTTGTGAAATCAATGAATCTATGTTAACTGCATAAAAAACTTCATTTCTAAAATCAGAAAATACTAACTCATTTTTAGAATTAAAAACATTTAATGCATCATTAAAAAATTTAACATTAAAACCATCATCACATAACTACGATTTACTAAGTTGGTTTTATTTTAATCCATCAACAAAAATATCTATACAAATTAAAACTGAGTTATAACAGCCAATCCGGCCAAGGAAAATGAGTTTTTCCTTTTTCATTGTCACCGCAAGTGACATGCCCACCCTTAATATTTATCAAGTTCTTGAAGCATGAGTAATCTCATAACATGTGTCTTGAACATCCCATGTCAAAGCACCATATGCTTTTACTGGATCTCTTTAAATATCTTTCCTATACCAATAGATCAGACAAGAAAAGGTTTTTGAATCTAGATTTGTTTGGGTCCATTAACATTAGTAATAAGAGATTTGGGAACCCAAATATTTTTCATGTGTTTTTTATAAGTAACATGCAATGTATTTTTTAAAGTAGAATTTATTTGGTTTATATAATATTTAAATAGTATTATATGTTTCATAGATGGAACTTGTAGAAAATTTTCTAGAACTGAGCATAAAACACGATTTTCCATATTTTGATATAAAATGAGTTTTAGTAATATTCATCTTTCCTGGTTGGTATCCTATTTGAGTAGTATATTTAAGAGTTACTTTTTTACCAATAATTTGAACTAATATATCTTTACCACTGGTAAATATTTCTAAATCCTTATCAATTTCTCATTTGACAAATTAATCTCATTGTTTTTCTTTAGCAGTTGAGAATCATTATCATTTTCTACAGAAAATTATAATTTAACAATGGTAGTAAAAGAATTCTGTATATTTGAAGATTTATATTTATCATTTAGTTCATTATAAGTTTCCTCTATCATTTTTCAATATTTAAACATTTCCTCACTTGTCATATTTTCTTAATCAATTTTATCTCTAGAATAGTAAGAATTATGTTCAGGAGTGTTTAGTGTTACCTCATATGTGTTTTTCATAAAACACATATTTTATGTGTTGTTCTTTTCATCATGAGTGGATTCTGAGTCACTTGAGGTCTCCTCAGAAGCACTCCAAGTTGCCTTCATTGACTTTTTGTAATTTTTGTCTTTATCATCATACATCTTCTTGCACATTAGCTTGGTACAATCATACTTTACATGTCCCTTTATTTTTCACTCATATATAATTATCTCATTTGAGGTATCGCCCATTTGGTAATATTTTTTCTAATAGCCCTTATGATCTTAAATTCCTTTATATTAGGGAATTATAAAGAATTTTTTCTTCCTATAAAATTTCTTAAACCTTATGTCTATTTGAGACATCTCTTTATCACTTTTTATTGATGATTTTTCATCTCTTGAACTTTCAGTTTCACCTTGAGCTTTGTCCTTCTGCTTGGATATAGTCGATTTTAAAGATTTTTTTCTTTTGGTCTTATCATCCTCTTATTTGTTTACATTGAATTATTCTACACACATCCTCAACTTTATTATCAAATACTTTACTGGAAAAGTGTTTAGGTCACATGATTCTCTAATTGATACAGAAGTCCCTCTCTATCTATCTAGAAATAATTTGAGTATTCTCATGATTTCCTCCATGGCTATAAGAGATCTTCCTAGAGAGATCATGGTGTTCAATGATTGATTAATCATATGTTACATGTTAGAAATAGTCTCATCATCCTTCATGAAAAAAAATTATCACACTTAATAGTATATGTTTTACGTCTCATTTCATTAACATTAGAATTTCCCTCATTTGAAATAGTGAATGTGTATCAAATTTCATAGGTAGATGAACAAGGGGATTTTCTATTAAATTCTGCATCTCCTAGTGTAAAAAACAAAGCATTCATAACTTTGAAGTTGTTATTATAATCATTATTTATGGCATCACTACAGGTATTCTTATCAGTCTTTGGTATTTCATATTTATTTTCTATAACTGTCCAAATATCTAAGCCTATACTTTCTAAATAAATTTTCATCTTCTGTTTCCACTAGGAATAGATTTTTATATCAATGTTGGGAGGTAAATTTGTAGCAACACCTTTCAATATATTTTCAACACTAAAGAAAATACTTTTAAACAGTTAAAATTTTTGAACTAACAAATATTTTTAGATCATTAAAACACAACTAAATGAAAGTTGAAAAGATTTGAAAATAGTAGTGAAAAAGACATTATATGATACCAATTATGGGTTGGAGTAGGACACTCAAGTGGGGGTGAATTGGAATCCTATAAAAATTTATGTTAAAAGTTTATTTATGGGATTCCCCAATTTATAACTTAATATTCCAGTTAATCAATGTATTCAATTTATAGTAGTCTGACTGTTCAAATAAATTCTCAGAAGGTTGATTATTTCCTTGTTATAAAAATATGAGATATTGACACACCTTTTGAAACTAATATAAGAAGACAAAATAGTTATAAATACTAGATAGACTAACTATCAATGTGAAATTTAGTTTTATAAAGTACATGTAAAAAAAAAGAAAACTAAATTTAAAAACACAGTGGATATAAAATAATTGGTTCAGTCTCAAGACGGGACTCAGTCCTCTCCACTTGGTGATCACCAACCACCATGAAATTGATATAGATATTGGTTTTCATCCACACCCCGGATCAGGATTTACACAACAGTACATAGAGTGTTCGGGTCACAAGACCTCTTAGATAGTTCTAAATGGGAACAAAATACAACCAGTTCATGAAGGACTTCTTCCATTGTTTTTTTGGGATAAAAAAGTTTAAAAATATAGTTGTGTGAGGTTATCTTGTATCATCTAGTTCAGTGAAAGAGAAAATGTGTGTTTTTCATACAAATAAACGCACTGCTCAAAAATATAAAAAAGGTACACAATAGAGAAATTGATATTAGATAGGGTTTAAAAGGCTCTGTGTGTTATGCAGTTCAGATATGGACTCTTTGATGTATCATAGTTGAAATTGAATTCCTCTTCTAGAAGAAGACACTAAAACAAAGTGTCATTAAAAACTATGTTCTATTATCCAGGAAGATGAGATATTAATATCCATAGGTTTAGTTGGATGCTTCAAAGATGTTACAAATTTTAAGAACAACAATTCTCTTGATCATAATAAGTAGGAATGAAGAGTTCCTCATGTGTTTTTCATTTTTGTGTGTTTCTCATGTGGTTTTGATACTCTGTATACTCGTATCTTCTTTTGTATCTCAATCATGTGATTTTTATATCTATATTTCATCTGAAGTAATTTTATTTTGTACTCTTGAAGAATGACAATGTGAATGTTTGAGGTTGGTATTGTACATCATATTTCTGACATCCTCAATCAAGTGGTCTAAAAATATAATCAAATTAAGCAGTTGCATTAAAACATTAATAATATAACAATTGGATGTAATACTAAATAAAATTTATGTTTAATAGTCTATCAGCGAGTCCCCTGTCAGTATCTCCTTTTGACAGTGACTCATTCCATCGGTGCGTCATTCGGTCAGTCTTTCCATGCATCAATGACTCATTTTGTTAGTTATTCCTTTTATCTACATCAATGTCTCATTCAATCTATGTCCCCTTATATCATTCTGTCCATGAAATAGTGATTCTTTACTTTAGTAGCACCATGCGTTAGTAACACCATACATCGTTAGGTCATTCTATCGGTAATTCCTTGCATCAATAGGTCCTTATATCATTGAGATAATCGGTCTTTCCAGTGTGTCAATTACACTATTGGTGATTCAGTTGAACTATTTGGGTCTGATATCTTCTATCATTGTCAGTCTATCATACTTAGGAAATATTTTCTATTTTGACTATCATACAACATAAATATTATCTGAATGTGTTAAACTTATATGTTATCATATATAATCATAATTACACATATTGAAACATAAATAAAAAATATTAAAATTATTATACATGATTAGTATTATTTCATAAGATTTGTGATTATTAAAACCAATAATACTAGAAGGGGTGGCCAACAGTCTCTTATGGGCCAATAATTTTTTTATATCAATGGAAATTAATTTTTTTTTCATTTTCTGTTCAAAAATAAAACACTGATTATTGGTCATTCTCTATGCATGGTAATGTTTGAAAAAAAATTACCGCATTAGAGAAGTAAGTTATATTATTTTAATGCTTAGATATTATAACAAATCTCTATTTAATTTTTTACTCCTTATCATTTTCAAACAAGTCATGGAAGCACTATCATTGTTCATTAAGATGAAATTAAGAAAAAATCTTTTCTATACGTGTAAAGGTGACAAATTATATATATATATATTATAATTTAGAAGAAAATTAAAATGTTATTCTTAATTGATAACTTCTTTTGAAATAGAATTTACATCACCAACAAGGAGGAGTTGAACATGGGTATTATGTACTTAGATCTATGTATGAAATAATTAAAACAAATAAAATTATATATTTTGAAAAGGGTAGGTTTTATTATTACTATTCCTTTTATCATCATATAATTGTACCGATATTGAATGATGAAAGATTTATTTTTAGTTTGTATCTTCTTGATGATCCTCACCCATTTGATTGGATTGTATTAAATCCTTTATATGGATCATATGAAAAATATTTCTCAAATTTGATTTACTTTTAGTTCATTCAATTATATTAATAATGTATATTTTTTATTTTTAAAATTAAATTTTAAATATTTATGTATTTGTAATAATGTTGTGATATCAATATTATTAAATTTTTTTATTTCATGTTTTGTTACTATATATTTTTTTCATTTTTTGGTGTTATTTTTCTTTTATGATAGGATTTCAGTATATTATTTTTATTTAAATTTATTTTAAAAAATGTATATATTATTTTTATGTCGGTAATAAAAATAAATTAGGACAAAAATATCTTTCATGTCAATTATTTGGTAACCAAAATAGATGGTGTCTAAATTCATTATTTTAAGGGGTTTTCAATATAGGTTATAATAATAAATAACGTAGAATATAGTTTTTTACAATAGTTAAAATAATAGATGTAATATGTTTATTTATAATTTCTTTTACAATTATAAATATTTATTGACAAGGTTAAAAATAAAAAAATGGTATAAAACCCCCTTTTTAAGCAATAGTTTTTTCATGGTATTTTATAATTTGATGATGGATTGTGTACATAGTTCCCAAAGTAAGTAAATTCAGGATATATGGAAGGATTTAATGTAATAACTTTTGATTTTAGAGATATAAATTATATATGTGTAGCACTTGATCTGGAAGTGTGGTTTTAGGGGTGTCTCATGGATTATGGAATCTTAATATAAAAAGGTAAATCTCACCTTTTTATAACAAAATTAATTTTCATAAAATTTTGGACATAACAAGGAGTTATGAACCACTTGTATGAGTTTAATTTTTTTTTTAGATTAGAGTATTTCAAATTATGTTTATAAAAACTACTTTCACATGCATTAGGATGGACATTAGAAAGATTAATCCATGAATAAATGCTATATATATGATTATTTTTGGGTAAAAACATCAAAAACAATATATTTTTCATTTTAAAATGATATTAATTCAACTAAATGAAAGATACACATTAGAGTGAACTAGAATGAGATATGAATGAATTAGGATTATTTTATTCTTTATCTATCTTAATCCATTAAATTCATATTTTGGGTAATATAATTTATTTTGATTGATTTTTTATACATAGAAATTATTGGTTACCTTAGGAATTTTTTATTAATATTCTTCTCCATAATTATTGTTTTATTGTTGTTTATTCTATGTTTTAATTTAATCATTGGGCATTGTAGGGATTCCTTCATGGAGGAAAACTATACGTCATCATGTGGAATTTGTGAAGAATTTTCCTTCGACTGATCCTTATGGAATCATTAGTTTTTTAATATAATTTTTCTACCTTCTATATACTTTTAAAGGATGTGAACCACGAACCTCCTTGTGACATAAAAGAAAGATTATAATTCTAATGAAAAAATCCCACATCTTTTTATTTCTAGTCCAGTCTTGATGAAGTTAAAGAGTTTCTAGAAAATATTGATTACATTTTATAATTTCTAAATACACCACAATCATATAAGGTAGAGTTATCAATATATATCTTCTACATCCCAAAATGTAAATATCAGTACATAATTATGAATGTGTAACTAAATGAGTGCCTCTTTATGAAACATTCCAAATCATTTTTAATTATTGATTTTACCTTAAGATAGTTCATAGGATCAAAAAGAATTTTTTTTGAAAAACTAGGAAATCACTTGATCATGGAATATATAATGTGATATGAATATCATATGTATATTTTACGAGATATTTTTAGAAATGAAAATCCCAACTAATAGTGTTTCGATATGGGGATTCAATGAGAACATTCATTGAAGGTGATTTTATTATTCCTACCAACATATATTGAGGACGTAAGTAAGGTAGTTTTAGCTGAGATGAATATGAAATTAATATAAGAGGAAAGTGACATTATTTTTAAAATTATTGAAATCAAAATATCCTAAAAAAACATAAATAAAATTATGATGAATTTTTATATGGAAGTAATGAATTATGAGGATGTTGTTTTTTATTTTTTCATATTTTATCTCTTGAAGTAAAAGTTATAGGAATTTTTATTGTTTTTTAACAATAAAGTACATGAATCTTGATTTCCTTATAGAACCAAAATACTAGCATCAATTTAGGAAATAGGGAATTTGGGAGGATCTTCCCCCCTCAAAATTATGGGGAAGGACTATAAGTGGATCTATCCAAACCTAGGGTTCTCATGAGTAATCATGGATTCTAAGGAAAGCTAGGTATTCAGTTCAGGAAAGTACAAAGATATGTTAGATAGTTACTACTCATAGTGGATAGTATATTATTTTTTAGTAAGATACATGATCTATATCTCAAGGTAACCATATATATATATTTACCACTAATCATACTCCTATATAATCTACGTATGACCCATCAATTTTTTTATGTTGGATTTTGAATTTTTTTACATTGAAATCAATTTTATTTGATAATGGAGCATCATACTATTTCATATGTTCTTAGGTGGTTGGGTATTAATATTGAACTGTTGTATATTTTATATATATTACTACATCCTTAGAAAATGGGTGTGTTTATGGGTTTAAATTCCTCTAATGCAGGACTATGATTAGATGTTCATTAGTCTCATGTGATTTACTCACCCTTGAGATAGTAATTCATAAATTGATTATTATAACAGACTAGTTGATTTATTATCATTACCATATTTATTTCTATTAGTATAGGGTGACCTTCACCTTACCATATTATATTACTCTTGTCATATAAGTTGATGATATTTGAATAAATAAAGAACATGATTATTAATGACAAAAATTACTGATATATCTAGTTACTTAGAATCATTAACTCTTAAATGATTATATATTTAGAGTGTAATTCTTAATTCATAGAAAAAATTTACTTTCATTATTTAGTAATTGTGGATTGTATGTCTAGAAATATGAGAATGTTCATATATTTTATTTATCATTATTACATTCATAAAATAGTTTAGGTATAATTTTATTTTATTTTACTTGGAATATTAAATTTCATATTGGAACTTTATAGTATTTTTAACAAAAAGAAAGTGTATAAAAATTTCAGTTCTATACAAAATTATCCACTCTCAAACTTATGACTATTTACTTTTATTTATCTCTGGATAATGGTACTATAGATTATGAATTTTTTATGAAATTTGATTATTTGGATTTTTTGTATTGATCAAGAGAATCTATATTTTGATGATTTTATAGATCCTTAATTTTATCATCCATTAAATCCATTTATTTTATAAACATGATATTTTTTCCTTAAATTTATAAACACCTAACTCTAGATTAGTGTGTAACCATTTAAATTACAGATCATGGGAAATGATTATTCATCATATTTTTATTTGGTGGATGTGTCTTCTATAAATTACTCTATTAGTTCATTTTCATCTTCTACGTGTAAATATTTATGATGAATGTATTCCATGGAACATCCAATATATGTTTTTAAATCAAAATCTTTTGATGTAAGATATCAGGAGAGTATTTCTTATTTATCATATAAAAACCAAAATTAAGGTGTTCCTACTAAGAGTAGAGAATTTTCTAGTTTTCCATATCATTAAACTCTATTTTTATGATTTTTTTGAAGGATGTTTTGGTGATAAATTTTAAAATAGAAACTGATAGGTTTTTTAATCATATATTTATTATTGGAAATTGAAAAAATCCCAAGAATGGGTTAATCTATCTTCAATAAATAAAACATTAAGATTATTATAAAATAGAGTAACTTTATATCGAACATTCCATCATCTTATATATTATATTATCGAAGAGAATGTTTGATAAGGATCACTAAAGAATCAAAGGTATGCTTACGATCGCTAAGGGTGTATACTAACTAATGGATCCTTGATCATATCAAGAGAATACCTGAATGATTAAGGGGTGATACTTCCTTCATTTGGAGATAATCAACTACACATTACGAAGGAAAATAGAATCCTAAAATTTTCATGAAATTGATGATCATAAAAACATAAAAAATTAAAACCTACACACCACTTCAGACACTCCCAATAAAAGAGACCACAACTCTAGTATTGCTGAATCCCAATGATACTCCTTTGTAAAACATATTATGCATTACTACTATTTTTTTGATTTATTGAATACTTAAATGAATCAGTAAAGATTAGTAGAGCCAACTGTTTAGTTCATAACATATGGTTAAACATTTGGGATGAAGTGGAAGTGAAATCCATTTTATAGCATTTTACATTACCAAATATTCATCCCATGCACATTTAACAGAATATATAAATATATTATGTATAGATTACACATTCATCATATTCATGTATTCAACATGCATAAAATGCAAGGAAATTACATGAACCAAAAAAATATCCCAATATCACTAAAATCCATAATAAATTAATGCCAAATGTAAAAACTCTTTATGAATCCATCCAAACTCTTTTGGATACTATTTCACTAAACTATCTTAATTTTAAAAAAACCTCCATCAAAAAATTTAAAATTACCTAAGGGCCCAGCGGTGTGATCCTACAGGACTTAGTAGAATTGAAACTCAATTTGAAATCTCTATCTCATAGATTTTTATGAAGATCATACTCTATTAAAGAATCTGTACTAATAAATCTACTAAGGGGACTTGTGTGATATCCATCCAACATAATCATATCTCTGTAAAAACATGTTCACAATGTGATATATCATATAAAAAATATTTTTACCTATATAATACTTTTTCCATGAAATTGAGTGACCATTAGACATGAAACATATCAATCAAATATCAACCTCTCATATTTTCATGATTCCCCAAAAATTACTAACAATGTCTATGAAAACATCACATTTCATTCATCTATATGATGATTAAATTACAAGACACTCATTGTTGAAGTTGATCACATCATATGTTACACAACTAAGTATGACAATGAGTTTCTCTAGTCAAATTAAATCATGGTAAAATTTTATTTTCATGTTATATATGTGGAAAAATACCATCTTGGTTGTGCTCCAACCAATTACATGATCAAAAACATTCCCAACCACCCCTTAATTTGATAATTTCATATATTTACTTGCATAAGTAAGGAATAAATGTATGAAGGGTCCTATGCTAGTTATCTCATCAACCTTAGGTAAGAAGGGTTTACAATAATCATGCACCTTTATGTATACAAATCAATGTATGACATTCCATGGTATATAATTTAGCTTATCAATCCAAGTAAAAAATACCTATATACAACCATACGAAACTATCTTTCATAAGTCATATAAATCCATTTAAATTAAAAACAATATTATATTCATGATAATACCTACAAATAAAAAAATCACAATACTGTTTGAAGATCATCGATTATGGACATATAAATATCATAAATTAAGGAAATTCTATCAATTAACTATTTATATAAAATAAATTGAAACAAAAATAAATGAATGAAAAATATATATTTCCATCATTATAATAACATAATACATTTACAACCATCACATTAATATTCCAAGTATCATATACTAATAGATTAAACATGATCCTCATGTTTCTCTTTTGATACTGGTTTCATCAATTGTTTCCAAACATTTTACATAGTATCTGTCCAAATGATCATTACATCACACATTTTAATTATTTAACATATCATATGATATTTATGAAGTTTATTTTTGGTCCTTTGGTGAGATTGAGGTTTCTAATACTGAGAAATGAGCCCTTCTTTTCTTTAATATAGTTTAACTTGTCCCTTGATGCAAGCAACCACTCCACATTCAGTAATTAACTTCATAATATAAATATATTCCTTCATAGAATCTAATGTGATGATCTATTTTACCTATATTATTGAGTCTTATATGGTAGAGTATATGAAATTATTCTAACATAATGCTCCATCATATAGGAATAACATATATTCATAAAGATATTTCATATTATCATTGTCATATTGGTAACTAGAATCTATGTAACACTTTATATATAGATAATAATATCCTAAATGATCCAAAACATATCCTTAGTCCTTATTAAGTAATCAAGGATATTGATTACTATAATCTAGTGACTCTCACTTGGAATTGATTGGTATGTACTTGTTATAGTCATAGAATAAGAGATGTATTGTCAACTATATAATATATAATACATGGTATATCCTATGAAATATTCATGAAGAATCATATCTAACCTTTCTAACTCTTTATTTGGATCCTTAATTTTCTTAAGATAAATTCCAAGAAAAACAAATAAAACCCCTTTTTTGTAGTTCTCCATGATAAACCACTTTATCACTTTACTAATATTGGTGTTTTTATTATCCAAAGGATTCCAAATGATATATATCTATATATAATCATAACAAGTATATAGGAAACATTACTCACTACTTTTATTGAGAAAAATTAACCCATACACATATTCACTGACAACAGATCTGAGACATCATTTTCAATATGTATTATGTATTCTACATATAATATTTGAAACACTATGACCGTCACACCAAACCACTTGAATAAAAATGAATCATCCCTATTTTTTATGAATCAATTATATTTAATTACATTATCAAACAAAATATTTCAACTCTAAAAATATTTGTACAGCCATAAATGGACCATTGTAATTTTCATGCCTTTGTTGACACATTTGGAAATTCAAAACTATAAGACCATATCATATACAATTCTTCGACAAAATTCCTATGATGAAAAGAAATTATGAAATCCATTATATATATATATATCATAATCAATGTGATCTTCTATATAGAATAAAATCCAAATGGACTTTATTATCATAAGAGTTGAAAAAATTCTCTTCATATTCAATACCATGAATTTGTATATAAACCCTTTTCGACTAGCATGTTGTATAGGTATACACTCTAACATCCATGTTAGTTTAATTAAGGAAACCCCACTTGTACCCTATGCATATCACCCCTTTAGGTGAATCCTCTATGTTCCAAAATTGGTTAGTATATATAGAGTTCATTTTATATTCCATGTATTTAAGACAATTCCTAGAATCAGAACACAATGGATTTCTAGTCGGTGGTTGGTAAGTCACCTATAAACCCTACCTTATTATCAATTTCTATGTGAAATCCATATCTCACTATCTCTTAATGAATCCAATTAGATCATTGAGGTTCTTGTGTGATTATATGTGATTCTTCTTCCACAACTCTTTACAGAATTGACTAAACCACTATCTTAGGAACACTTCCTTTTTGTTGGTCTTTAACTTATCCATGTTAATATTTCCATCCACCAACATCACTAATTATGTGTTACTTAAAAAGTAAAACAACACATATGGTTATAATATTATTTTGTTCAATTGGGTTATAAAAGTAATATCTTGTATTTTCATTATGATAACCAACAAAAAATAATATATTAGATGTGGTGTTAATTTTATTAGACGTAAAACATCTTACGTAATCTTTGAAAATCCAAATATTCATAATTGACATACTGTGATGTTTCCTATTCCATATATCATATGGAACCTTTATGAATTCTTTAAATGGAACATGATTAATTAAGAATGGAAAAGTCTCTATATAATAACCCTAGAATGAGATAATAAGGTCACAAAAAAATATCGTTGATCAAACACTATTTAACAAGGTATAATTCCTCATCTCAGACACACCATTCCATTATGGTGATCCAGAAATAGTGATATCAAAAATAATTTCGTAATATCATAAATGAGTTATGAATTCATGGATTAAGTATTCACCATCTCAATCAGATCATATAATTTTAATACTCTTTCCCAATTGATTCTATTCTTTTTTATGAATCTCTTTGAACTTTTAAAAAGTTTCAAACTTGTGTTTAATTATAAATTCATATTAATATAATGTTAAATTATCAAAAAATTTAACTAATTAACTTGAAATACCATTTTATTACGTACTCATTGGATCTGCAAATGTAATTATATATGAGATCCAATATCCCACTAGCATTATCACCATTCCACCTAAAAAGTGACATTTTAATATTTGCAACAAAAATTATTCCCAATTCTAAAAATATTCAAAATAAAATGAGTCCAATAAATCCCCTCTATGGTGTTTTTAATTTTTTTTCTCATTTATATGTCACATGTGACAATGGTAAAGGTGGGTGGCAATAGAATAATCCATGACCTATTATTTTAAGTCTTTTATATAGTATTGACCAAATATAAAATATATAAAAAATCCATTAAATTCCAAACTTCATAAAAAATTTCATACTTATATATAGAATAACTCATGTTCTTAATAATGAATGAAAATCCTAACTTTTCCAAAAATGATACAGAAATAAAATTACTATTTATATAGGGCGTATAATAACTTTTTTTCAATTCTATGAAAAATGAACTTAGTAAAATCAGATCATAGGTTCCAAGAGCAAATGTAATAAATATTTATTCATTATTGAAAAAAATATATTCTTCACACTTCATTAATTCCTCATATCTTTGAGTATGTGTTTATCAACATAAATGTGTGATTCACACCCTGTATCTAATACCTATGAGTTAGTGTTTGTGAAACTGATATCAAGAACATTAAAATTAGTGATCTTTATATGATTTTAATTAAGTATTTCATTATATATTACAATTAAATATCCATGGGTGAGTATGATGTATTCTGACTTTTCATTAAGGACATTAAATGAAATTTCTTGTATTTAAAATGAGCACTGAAAACATGATATCTATTTAGTGTGTTAAGATCCATATTTCATCATGACGTACAAAGGTGTATTCATAGAAATAATCAATTATTATTTAGGTAGAAAATCATCCCAATCATAAAAGTTATGATTCATGGATAGTTGAGTAGATAACCCCTTATCCAAATCTATTTTATGGATAAAATCAAATATATTACTATAGTATCCAAACCCTTAGGACTTTCTAGGTAAGTGTTACCCAAAAAAATACCAAGAATAATATAATAAAAGAAAATAGAGAAATAATTTTCCAAGGCTTTATTTACCCATTAGATAATCTAGAGATACTTGAAACATTCTTGAATTTCATAATATAATACATGGGTACTCATTAATATCTAGATAATAGCTGATTGAATGGTCAATGTATTGATAACTCTCTCTTTAGAAGTAATCTCACAATTATTTTTCTAGGATTTTTAAAATCTCACTAGTTTAATATACATCATATGCATTTTAAATTAATAAATATTACATATTATGTAATACTTTTATTCTGATGTTTTATTACTTTTTGTGTATATATGATTTTAAGTTTTCTCTGAAATTGATATTCCAATCACTAAATTAATGTGATCAAATCACATTAATGTTTAACTCTTTACCCAAACAACATTTATTTATTACTTATCCAAAAACAAAAGCTATAAATATTCACACATATTAAAATACATCATATGAATATGGTATGTGAACTTTTCATGTTAAGGGATAGAGTTATATGAGATAAAAAATCTCCACATGAGTAAGCTCAAAGGGAATGTTTTCCACACTAGTAAGAAGAGAGGTTATTACCATGGAAAATTCTTGTGGCTATAGGCCATGTGCTTATGGTTATAGCCTATAGCCATGTACATAGCTCCTGTGACTCTAATTAGTATGGATGTGAACCATTTGTCATATTTATGGGAATATTACCTATTGAAATGATCTTTTCACGTTGTAATAGGATCTTCCTAAGGGCATAAGAGCTACATCCAGATGTGTTGCTTGTGGCTATAAGCTATTGCCAATGGCACTACCCATGCCTATAGAATTTTTCCATTGGACCTAACCATTAGTATAATCAATCAAATGTTGAATGAAGGACCTATATCATATGAAATGGGCCCATGTATATAACATATCCACATTATAGGGAAATAGCCATGGTCAACTTATTATGACTGCATGGTTATATTAAAAAAATAAGAATCTATCTAGTTTAAAACCCTACTCTCCTATATACAAACCATGTTACTCTACCACTCCAATATATGAATTTTAAATGTATTTATATATATGGTTTAATAGTATATTTGATTATTATTCTTATTATTAAATAAATTATATTTTGTTATCACGGTCACAATTTATAGCCACAGTCATATATAACCCGGACTATAGGGTATGTTTTTGATGACCTATAGACATTGTTAAAGGTAACCATGGATATAGGATCACTTATTTCCATGGTCATAAATGATGATGGCTACAAGGTGTTATTTATTTCCTACATCCATAGTCCTTTATGTCTATGGATACAAGGTTTGAGATCAAGGATTATAACCACACTCATAAATGACCATGGCCATTTGGTATTTTTTTAAAACTTATATACTTGGCCATTTATGTCCATGGCTACAATGCCTTGGGATGAGGCTTATATCCATGGTCATAAGTGAATGTATCTACATGGTATTATTTTAAGATCTATATTCAAGGTCATTTATGATAGTGTCTATATGTTTTAAGATCAAGGATTATACTTATAGTCATAAATGACAAGGAATACAAGGTATAACTATGATTTCCTATAGTCATGGTCATACATTACCATGGATTCAGAGTTATTCGCAATCCATTGTTGTGAAAAAAGGGTTCCCCATGTTGTTTATGAAAAATATTATGTGTTATATCCATGACCCTATTTGACAATAGAAATATCCCCATGGAAATTTCCTAGTTTTATACTTTCTACCAACCCCATTCATGTTTCTAGACAAGGTATAGCATCTAGGATGGCAGGCTATCTGATCCCATGTACCTCTACCTGGGGAGACTTTACTCCAGAGAGTATTCAATTCATGATCACCATAACAACTAATATGTTCAAACTACACTCAAAAACTACATTCAATATCAAAAAAATAATTACAAAATAAGGTCAAGGTAGATAAAAACTTAATTTTATGATATGTGACCTATAATTTCATGTAGGATCTATAATTGAATCAATTTATTAAATAAATTTTTTAGACACAATTTTCACATTTCATAAAACTATTATAAAATATTAATAATAAAGGTATTTTAAAAATGAATAAAAATTTTATTTATTTCCAAAAACACAAGATATACATTCGTTGACATTTTATAAAAAAATTTAATTATAAAAAATTTATAAAATAAAAAGAATATAAATAATTTTTATATTCATTTCAATATAAACCCTTTAATATTTATTATTATATGAAATTTATATGAAATATCATGAATTATAAAAAATTTAAAAATGAATTTTTATTATATAATCATTTTATAGAATATAAATATCATAAATTTTGAACATTATAAACTTGTTTTACATTTTCCTATATGATTTCTAAATAAATTATTTATTTATAGATCATAAAGCACTCCATATAAATTATAATTTGTATTTAAAATATTAACTTTTCATATTTGAAAAAAAATTAAAAAAAACTAATTATTCATAACATTTTTATAATTTATAAATTAATTTATTAACTCATTATAAATTAAATATTCCCAAAATACCCTTTATTAAGATTTATAAAATTTTTATAAACCATTAAAAACAATTATATGTAAAAAAATTTAACATTTTTCTAATTACCCTTATGAAGAATCCCCATTATACATAGGGGTAAACTCCCCCTAGAATTACAAATAATGTATGTGTAAGGGTATATCTATATGATACTTATGTATCAAATACTACATAACAATCATAAAACATCTTTCATTATATAAACTGTTCTCATAAAGGTAAATATCATATTACACTTATGTTAGAATACTCCTATAAAGGTATGTTATAAATTAACATTATATGAACCCATTCACATACGATCAATTCAAAAAAAAATTATATGATCCTCTTGATTAAAGTAAAATATCATATTTCCATTATCTGTGCTTAGAAAGAAACACATCTATAATAACCCAAAACCTGCACTCCCTGATTCAGTGCTAAAAAATAAATTCACATTTATATATTTGATGCCAAAAAACAGGATCCAACCATAACCATCTAAAAATATTACTATTTCAAAAATAAATTTGGATTAATTACATACCCATCGACCTTTTATTTTTATAATTTTAAAGAATTATGAAAAACTCTTATATAAAAAACCCATGTCATTAATTGACCATTCTTTCTACTATACCCAAATTTTTGTCATTTTATAATATGTCTCAGATATATCCCATAAAATTCATCACACATGAAACATTTCTAGATCCAATTCATTTAAAATAGTTATTCATTACCCAGGGAAATAGAAAACATAAGAAGGGTGAGATTAAATTCCCAATAAGAGTAAACACTGTCATTGACAATTAAACATCTTTAATTAGTATAAGATAAGAATAAGTTCATGAGAACATATTCAAAGTGCATGATAATATATAAGAGAAATAATACTTATAAAATCTTGTATCATTAAACATGTGACATGGAATAATGATTTAACAATGGAAAGAATCATAAGAATAAATAATTATGAGCCATGTGATTTGAATATTGATTAAAGGAACCATTAAAAAATCATAGCATGCATAGAAAAAATGTGTTATTGTGTTAAAAAAAATATCTTCATCACCCATTTTCACTATTGTCAAAAATAATTAGATCCCAATTAAATACACAATAGAATCCTCCTCGGTTAAGTCCCTCATTATTGTCTTTAAAGACCAAGAACTTTACACAATGCATTTGTGTTCTCTACCAATATCAACACTTTTATAATATATATCAGGTTCACAATCAATAATGAGCTAAATTAGGATCACCCATAATCATAAATAATGTAAAAGTACCATAAACGAATATAACACATAGAATCTTGTATTTTCATCAACAAACATTAATAAAAACAACATGCATTAATTTATAGATTCATTTACCAGTGGGAAAGAAATTATTTCTACGAAAATGACATTAAAAATAATTTTAATACATCCTAATAAAGAATACCATATTGAAAATGAGTGAAAGGAATATTTATTGGATGTTTATATAGATGAAAATACCATTAAATCATATTTAAATCATTTATTTGAAAAAGGAGAAAATTACTTATGTTTCAGATCCTTTAAAAATTAAGAATTCAATAAATATTGAGAAAATAATTTTATATGAAAATAACCATTTAAAATTATAATGTACTCTTAAAAAATATTTATGCATGCGGGAAAATATTTTCATATAGTATATGGTAAAAAAAGATTCTATTCAAACGTTTAGTAAAAAATATCTTATCTAGAAAATGAAAATAAGATTCATTTTAAACATTTTTATAAAAAATAAAACAAGGGAAAAATATTAATTTAATAAATAATTAATGAATAATAGAAAAAATCTTGAGAACATTTTAAATTAAAAATGGACACAGATGTAAAATATGTCTAACTCAATAAAAAATGATGTTTGTTTTCATTAAAAACATTTTTTAAATATTTTGAGATATTTGACATAGTAAAATGATATAAAAAACTAAATTCATATAAAAACTATAGGATAATAGAATATATTGGGTTTAATATATAAATATTATATAATTTTATACAAAGAATCCTTGAATATAGAAAATCTTTGAATAAAATGAGATTGTAATATAAATACTTTCCTACATTGTTAACATTCGAATAAAAATCCATTAAAAGAAACAATATGACATGGATATATAAATTAAATTAATTAAATGATGTAATATTTAAAAACTAATTCATTATTTAGTAATAATGGTATAAAAATAAATAACGGTTCATGATATTAAACGTGTCTCAAGAAAAGAAGATTGAGACAAAGAAATCCCATTAAAGGATCATAAAATTTGACATGATAATTAATCCATGAAGTGATTATTTTTACATATGTAAATCCACATTAAACAAGTGTAAATATACTATAAAATATTTATATATTAATTTACTCATAATCATAGCATACCAAACTCAATTAAAAAGTGTTATAACCTAATGAAAATTAATTTATTTAAGAAACCTCATACATTGAGTCCAAACATGAAATGTATGTCCATTAAATAATTTATAATATAATTATATTAATTATTTAATTATTTAAAAACCTTTTATAGGTTTATAACATTTTCATTAATCCATTTATTTTATTTATTTAAATGACATATTTAATTAATTAATTAGTTAAATTCAGATCAAGTGTTTTGACGATGTTCAATTCATAATTTCAAAATGACATCAGTAGGTTGATTGTAGAGACCAAAAACATGACATACATAGAAATTACATTACTTTTTCAGAATATTTAATACATAATAAAAAATAGAAACCAAAGGACCATAATAGTTTAGTGTCTTTGGAAACTCGGAATATAATCTTCTAATCTTGGTGAAAGATCTTCAACATCTCCCATAAAGATCTTCATTTTTTTTCTAACCTAAAACCTTTCTTTATATCCTGGGGAAACGAAAAAATATAAAGGGTGAGCTCAAATTCTCAGTAAGGGTATTCATGGAGAAAATAAAACAAACCATATACATTTGAACTTCAAATCATAAGCATAATATTTAAACATCAAAATCTTGAGCAATGACATAAAACATGATAGTATATAAGGTATAGATCATAATGAATCATCAATCATGATAAAATAGAATGGGAATAAAACATATAATTGTGGAAACCATTAACAACATGTTATGATTTCCATAGTATCCAAGTCTTTGCTTCCAAGACCATCTTAGTGGACAAAGTCCCTTTCTGAATCGAGTTCACTCCTCATTCCAGTCCTGTATCACTGAACCAGATTAACTTACCATTCCTGCCATGTCTATCTCACGAGATATAAATAATTACCCAATGCATTGGAGTGGGATATAGGTCCCACCAATATTATAATGAAATAATTCTTACTTGTGCCGCAACATGAACATAAGTCATTTATCATTACCGAATGTATAAAATGGGATTCATAAATATCATCCCATCAATAACATAATCCTTACAAAAAATGGGTATCATTTCATCATAAGAAAAATGAAACCATGTAATTCATAGATAAATTATACTTCAATCATACACATATTAAATAATGCCATCTTATATGGAGAATGGTTTTGATAAAACATTTAAAATGAATTCTTGAGGAAAATATCATTTCTTCTTCAAAATAAGTTTCTTTTCACAAAATGCCATGCAATTTTAAAAGAAAATGATTTTTTTAAAATATTCACTAAATATTTTAGAGTAATAATCATGAAAATTAGGCATTATGAAACCGTAAATATTCGTTCATGCCGTATAAGGTAAAAAATACATTCTTCTCGTACTTTTGTTGGAAAAGTAAAAAAGTACCTTGTATGGTAAACAAAAGAAAGATTCCTTCCATACGATGTGGTAATGGTAAAAATGAAATTAAAAATACATTGAAGAATAGTAAAAATTCTATTAGAACATTTTTAGAAAACATTGACATGGATGATAAACATAACCCCAGAAAATACTTACGAATAAACAATCTCGGATAAGAACGAGATTGGAATAAGTATCCCTTACCTTAGGTCTGATATGATTTGTATGTATCCTAACATCTTGTATAATGATTTAAATAATGTCATTGACTTATTAAATAATCATATTCATTGTTATGATATCATATATGGTTCACTTATGACATCATATTACCTGTTATTTTGTAAATTCAATGTTAAGGCAGCGTTTTGGGTAAAATCATTTCATTTATCGTACGTGTTTTGACTTTTTGTTCATGAAATTATTACTTATATCATGATTTAAATAATTCCATAATGTAAAACATGATTTATATTTAATATATATTAAGCATATAAATATATGTGCTAGATCGATAAATGGAATGAAATACACCGTTCATGGAGATGGTAGGCCGTACGTACGCATGAACGCTATTTTTGTTTGCTTATTAAATTAATTGGAATTAACTAAAAGAAACATATATTTACATAAATACAGTATAATTTTTATGTAACATATTTCA
The DNA here is from genome assembly GCA_963277665.1 of Viscum album. Classification (NCBI taxonomy): domain Eukaryota; kingdom Viridiplantae; phylum Streptophyta; class Magnoliopsida; order Santalales; family Viscaceae; genus Viscum; species Viscum album. The sequence continues at coordinate 1,175,144,194 of OY728127.1, forward strand.
TTATTATTTATTATAGATACTTTATAATCATACTTGAATGGTTAATCCTGGAAAATGAATCTAATCACATTTGTTGAGACGGTAGTCTGTACGTACGCACGAGCGATGATATCATTACCATAATTATTTAATAGAATTGGAGTGGATGATATAATATCTCATAATCAGTATGATTTTATAATAACCATATATTTTTAGTCTTTACACCATTATACCCATCCAAGTAAATTGGTGGTAGGAAAAACTGATTACACCACAGCATGGAGATGGTATTCCGTACGTACACACGCGCGGTGATTTCGTTTTCCATAGAATGGATAGAAGGTGAAATATGGTTGTTTCATATTTATAATAACATATTAGTATATAATTAATACTTTTGTTATTACTTTATATTGAAACAACTAAATTAGAGGAAGTAGAAGAAGAAAGAAACTTGAAAGAGTTGGTAGAAGAGATTACCTCTTCCTCGACGCACCTCCTTTAAACATCTTCTTAGGGCACTAGAGTTGGTCTTTTGAGAAGAAAATAACCTCTATGATATAACTAGATAGGTTTAGAAGAGTAATTTTCAGGGGTTGTCCGATATTCAAGGCTCAAAAGTGTGTGAGGAGAAGAGGGAAGGGGTGCCCTTTTTATAAGGGAGGAGAGTGGAATATTTGGAAAAACTAAAAATATTATTTTATAATAAAGTCATATTTGGTTTATAATAGCTCCAAATTGATTTATATTGAAGATAAAGTGGGTATGGGTCTAAATCCACTCATCCAATAGGTTTTAGACATGTTTAGCTTACTATTTTAAACTTATCATTTATATTTAACTCTAAGTTAAATAATTTAACTTTTACCGTGTCTTCTTGTTTTCTTACACTATATGGTTAATAAACATACTATACCAATCCAAACGAACCCCAAGTGGTTAATAATTAATATATAAAAACTTATATAATTCATTTTTCCGAACCTTATATTTTTAAGAATATAATAACAATTAATAATATAATATTTGTTTTTAATTCAATTTTGTGTCAATTTTGACACTCTTTGGTAAATGATTTCTGTGAAAATCATAACAACAAGATTAGATTGAAAAAAAGTTAATTTAATTAATACTAACATGCCATATTAACCTATAAAATAATTTTAATTCATAAAAAGTCTAAAATTACATTTATTTGGGTATTTATAACATCAGTTCTGTGAATATTTGAATAATAAGTTAATTACTGCCTCATCATTGTGTCATAAATAAATTACATTATTTAATTTCTAAAAATTATAAATAAAATACCATTATGTATGAAATATTATTATCTTTCTAATAAATATTTATAGTCGAATTTATCTTATGTATAACCCTATATTAATAATGTTTTAGTTATTAAACATTGATTTTAACTATTTTAACTCTTCTTTAAATAAAATAATAATAAGTGTCCTAATCTAATATAAGTGGACCTAAAGGGTAATATTTTATTCCTAAGGTTGTTTTTGGTCGAATTAAACTTATCCAATAGAATTATAACATGTGTTAGTGTAATAATAATAAAATTTTTACCCTTAATTACCCTATATACTTTTAACTGTGGTAAATAGAAGTAAAAAGTTACTATTCACCAAAAATTATTTTTATCTTATTGAACCACATTTTACTCCTTGATGTTAACAGTGTCTCTAGGATTTTTTAAATTCCACTCACAAAGGCATTAAAATTATGTTTTATGTAAATTTTCAATTTCACCTAAGAGGTGGGTAAAAGACGGTGAAAAGTTCAATAAAATTTTTACATATCTAAAATTATTATAAAATGACTCAAATAAATTAAATTGAACTTATATAGGTATTATGTATCAATTTTGACCTAAAATAAATTTAAATAAAATAAATAATTATTTAAATAAATAGTCGGTTTTAAATAGTAACAGAGTGTTTTCATTATTCATCAAAAATTGGACCTTTTTAGAAAAATACCAAAAATTCACCCCAGGATAATTTTGATATTCCGAATTCAAAAATTAAATCCATTATGAATGATAAAATTTATAAAATTTCAAAAATTGGGTATTACAATTAATAACAGCTAGTTTATATAACATATCGTTGTTTAGTGAAACTCGGTATTGCGTACAACACACGCTATCGTGGAAGGTCGCGATTGCGTGTAATTCATGCCAAGTCAGGGATGCGTGTAGTGAAAGATCCTTTTGGTGTATCATACAACACAAGACATCAATGAAATTAAAAGAAATATTTTTTATAAAATATCAGGGTCTTACATTCTACCCCCTTAAAATGAATTTCGCCCTCAAAATTCGTTGGGGTTATAAATGGTTTACTACTCGAAAGTTTCATTAATAGAAACCCACATCATAAAAAGGAATACCAAAACTTATCATTAAAAACTAAAGTATGAAACATAACGGTTACCCAAATTAACTAATCACTGGGTTTCCACATACAAGAACATATGTGAAAATATGGATATAGAAGAGAAATCTAACCATCATGTTCTGATGGAGAGTGGTAGAGAACATAGCTATGAAAAAGCCAACAATCACAAAGCCATAAATTTGTGATGATCTAAGGTACCAACTGATTCATCAGATATAAGGGCACTAGGACAACATTTTTGATTTTCAAGATCATTTCCCTAAAGTTGAAGAATTGGAATTAGAAGAAATACTTACTTTATTTCAGTATAATCTCACCGTTGTTCGTGCCTTGAAGAATTTCCACTTCATCTCTTAATGAAATGAATTTGAATTTACATTCCGTGAAGTGTTAGCAGATCATGAGATAGAATGATAGGTCATTCCATCTGTCTCAAACATAACGTTAGCAAAATTTATCAAATATACATAAGTCCATCTATGGTAAGGTTAATCGTATATGATTCCAAAAATGGACTTATGCTTCATCTATCATACTGAATAATATAAAAAAACTAGTTTCTACTAACTAGGGACATCCTGTAGTCCAATATTAGGCAATAAAGGCATGTCGTACATCGATTATGGGTTCGATTCCCATAACCCTATCTGACGTGACGGGTTGTCGCCCATCCTGCAGGTTGTCCCTTTTTCTAAAACTACTCTATTATAACATTCCCTAAATAATATCGAAAAAATGTCATATCCTTAAACAATACTATCAGATGTCCAACATAATCCATTCCTATATTTAGTCTTATCCAAAATTCATATGTCCAATGTTATAGTCTAAAGAAAATAATTACTTGAAAGGTCACATTAAAAACACTTGAATGCCATCATTTATCCCCCATATATCATACGATATATCTTTTTGGTCAAATTACAAACATCTAAATACCTTAATCATGTATTCTCTAAAAAAATGAATACACATTGAACCTTAGTGAAAAAATGGATGCTGTCAAAATTTAACACTTTCTGCATACCAAAATCCCAAAATTTATATATACTCAAACCATGATATTACTTTGTCCTTATATCAGTTATAAGCTCATTTCATTTTTTCTTTATCCTTCATTATGCACATATCATCTTCTTTCCAAAAATATTTCAATCACTTTTCATGTTTACCGGTACCATATAATTATTGAAAACCAATACATAGATATTACAAAATTCGACGATGCCATAAATGAGATTCCATGATACTATTTTGAAATCCCATTACATAAACACTTAATCATTACACAACATCATTATCATACTCAAAATCAGAAATAGTGATCATATATGACTTCCCATTATCCTTTTCCTTAATTGGTTTCTCACGTTGATAATCATTAACCCTTGGATTAGGGCATCGATTAGCATAATGCCTTATTTCCTTGCACTTGAAGCATTAAAGTGTTGGTGGAGCGTTCTCTGTAGTATTTTCTCTATTCACATCATTAGCTATATTTTTTTCCCATTACTTCAACACTCAACTGCTCAATAACCTTCTTTTCCACATGTAAAACATTTTATAATACCTTTTAGGCAATCTCCACCATGCTTCTTTCCACACATTGAGCATAAAGAAACATTCATCTTCTTTTCACCATTATTCTGAGATTTCTCCTTAAAATCCATCTTTTGTTTTTTGTCAAAACCATGAGATGGATATGTAACACAAACATCCAGTTCTACCTTAATAGCACAACACAAAATTTCTTCAAAGCTATTGAAGTCTCTTATAGCTAATTCCCTTCGAATACTTGGTTTTAAGCCACTGAAGAATCGATTAAATTTACTTTTAGGTTAGATGATAAAGACAAATGAATATCTTGAAACCCTTGTAAAATTTTCTTCGTATATACCAACAGATTGATCATCTTTTTTCTTAAGCTCAATGAAATACTTTTCCATATTTGTTCTAAGAATACGAGGGAATTACTTATTGAAAAATAATTTCTTGGACCCATCCCATTCCATGGATTAAATTTCAACACGGGGCCTCGTATTCTTAATTAGAGTCCACCATTGATTTGATTCACCTTCTAAATGATAAATGGACAGAATGAATTTTTCATGTTCTGAATAGTGAATTATGGAAAATATCTTTTCAATTGTACTGATCCATTTTTTAGCAACAAGTGGATCATAAGACCCACTGAAAGATGGTGGATGTTGCCTCATGAAGGACTCAATAGAATATTTTTCCCTTCTCTGTTCATTTGGAATTCCCGAATGATTCATAGCATGTGTAAGTATAGAAATACGATTTTTCACTCTATCTCCCATAACATTGGTTTGTTGAGGATGACAATCATTGCATTTTCCATTACATTGACCAACACGGTTCTTTCGGGTTCCAGCCATCGTCTAAAACCCAAAAAGAATAGTGTGAGAGGAAAAAATTAGGCTTGGGAAAACAACATAATAAAGGGGAGTACCTTCAATATATAACATCTTAGGGACAATTAAAATATTGTTACCGTAATTCTAGGACTATAACTTATACTTATACTTAACCTTAGGGACATCCCTAAACATACCTTAGAAATATCTCTAGGGATCTCACTAAAGTTTTCGCATCCTATTTTCTAAAGTTTAACTAATCCTCTCCTCTGATACCAACTGTAGAGACCCAAAGCTTGAAATACATAGACATTACATTAATTTTGAAGAATATCTAATACATAATAAAAAATAGACACCAATGTACCGTAATAGTTTTGTGTCTTTGGAAACTCGGAATATAATCTTCTAATCTTGGAGAAAGATCTTCAACATCTCCCATAAAGATCTTCCTTTTTTTTACCTAAAACCTTTATTTGTATCCTGGCGAAAATAAAACATATAAAGGGTGAGATCAGATGCTCAGTAAGGGTAATAATGGAAAAATAAAACAAATCATATACATTTGAACATAAAAACAAGAACATAATATTTAAACATCAAAATCTTGAGCAATGACATAAAACATGGCAGTATGTAAGGCATAGATCATAATGGATCATCAATCATGATAAAATAGCATAGGAATAAAACATGTAATTGTGGAAACCATTAATTACATGTTAGTATTTCCATAGTAGCCATGAAATTTCTTCCAAGACCATCTTAGTTGACAAAGTCCCTTTTTGAATCGAGTTCACTCCTCGTTCCAATCCTGTATCACTGAACCAGATTAAATACCGTTCCAGCCATGTCTAGTTCATGATATATAAATATTTACCCAATGAATTGGAGGTAGATATAGGTTCCTCTCATCTCATAATGAAATCATTCTTACTTGTGACACAACATGAACATAAATCATTCATCATTACCCAAAGTATAAAAAGGGTTTCATAAACATCATCCCATCATAATATAATCCATACAAAAAATGGATATCATTTCATCATAAGAAAAGTGAAACCATGTAAATAATAAAGAAATTATACTTGGATCATACACATATGAAATAATTCCATCTTATATGGATAGTGGTTTTGATAAAACACTTGAAATGAATTCTTGAGGAAAATATCATATCTTTATCAAAATAATTTTCTTTTCACAAAATGCCATGTAATTTTAAAAGAAAATGATTTTTTTGAAAATATTAATTAAATCATGTAGAGTAAGCTTCATGAAAATACGACGTTATGAAACCGTAAAAATCCGTTCATGTCGTATAAGTTAGAAAAAACATTCTTCACGTACTACTGTTTGAAATTTCAAAAAGTACATAGTATGGTAAACAAAAGAATGATTACTTCCATACGATGTGGCAAAAGTAAAAAAAGGTAAAAATGACTTTAAACATACATAGAAGAATAGTAAAAATTTTATGAAAACATTTTTAGAAGACATGGGCATGGTAATAATCATAACCCCAGTAAATACTTACGAATAAAGAATCTCGGATAAGAACGAGATTGGAATAATTATCCCTTACCATAGGTATTATATACTTTGTACGTATCCAACCCTCTTGTATAATGATTTAAATAATTTCATTGACTGATTACAGAATCATATTCATTGTTATGATATCATATATGGTTCACTTATGACTTTATATTACCCGTTCTTTTTTAAATTCAATGTTAAAGCAGCATTGTGGGTAAAATCGTTTCATTTATCATACATGATTCGACTTGTTGTTCTTGATTTTATTACTTATATATTGATCTAATTAATTCCAGAATGTAAAACATGATTTATATATAATATATATTCAGCATATAAATATATGTGATAGATCGATAAATGGAATGAAATACAACATTCATGGAGACGGTAGGCCGTACGAACGCATGAACGATGTTTTCATTTCCTTACCGAATTAATTGGAATTTAAGTAAATGAAACATATATGTACATAAATCTAGTATCATTATTATTTAATATATTTCATGATTATTTATTAAATATACCTTATAATCATACTTGAATGGTTAATCATGGAAAATTAATCTCATCACGTTCGCGGAGACGGTAGTCCGTACGTACGCACGAGCGATAATATCATTCCGATAAATATTTAATAAAATTTTAGTGGATTATATTATATATCAGAATTAGTATTATGTTATAATAACCATATATAGTAATTCATTACACCATTATACCCATCCAAGTAAGGTGGTGGTGGGAAAAACAGATTACACCACGGCGTGGAGACGGTATTCCGTACGTACACAAATGCGGTGATTTAGTTTTCCGTAGATTGGATATAATGTGAAATAGGGTTGTTTCATATTTATAATAACAAATATTTATATAATTAATAATGATGTTATTAATTTATAATGAAACAACTAAATAAGAGGAAGTACAAGAAGAAAGAAACTAGAAAGTGTCAGTAGAAGAGATTACCTCTTCCTCGACACAGCTCCTTTAAAATTCTTCTTAGGGCACTACAGTTGGTATTTTGAGAAGACCAAAACCTATTTGATATAACTAGAAAGGTTTATAAGATTAATTTTCATGGGTTGGCCGAGTTTCAAGGCTCAAAAGGGTATGATGTGAAGAGGGAAGCGGTGCCCTTTTTATAAGGGAGGAGAGGGACACCTCTGGAAAAACATAAAATATTATTTTATAGTAAAGTCATATTCAGTTTATTATTTCTAAAAATTGATTTATTTAGAAGCTATAGTGGGTGGGGGTCTAAATCCTCTCAACCAATATGTTTTAAACAAGTTTAGGTCACTATTTTAACCTTAGCATTTAGATTTAACTCTATGTTAAATAATTTAACTTTTACCGTGTCCTCTTGTTTTCTTATACTATATGGTTAATAAACTCTCTATAACAAGACAAAATAACCCTTAGTGGTTAATTATTAATATATATAACCTTATATAAGTCATTTGGACGAGCCTTATATTTTTAGGAATATAATAACAATTAATAATATAATATTTGTTTTAAAAACTATTTTGTGTCAATTTTAACACTATTTGGTAATTGATTTTTGTAAAAATCATAAAAACATGATTAGTTAGAAAAAAGTTAATTTAATCAATAAAAACATGTCATATTAACCTAAAAATTATTGGAATTCATAAAAAGTCTAAAATTACATTTATTTGGGTATTTATAACATCAAGTATGTTAATATTTCATTAATAAGGTAATTACTGCATCATCATTGTGTCATAAATAAATGAAATTATTTAATGTCTAAAAATTATAAATAAAATACCATTATGTAGGAAATATTTTTATCTTTCTAATGAATATTTATAGTCGAATTTATCTTATTTATATCCTTATATTAAAAATTTGTTATTTATTAAACTTTGATTTTAACAATTTTAACTCTTCTTTAAATAAAATAATAATAAGTGTCCTAATCTAATCCAAGTGGTCCTAAAGGGTAATATTTTATTTTTAAGGTTTTTTTTGGTCGAATTAAAATTATCCAATAGAATTAGGACATGTTTTAGGGAAATAATAATATCATTTTTACCCTTAATTACCCTATTTACTTTTAACCGTGGTAAATTAAAGTAAAAAAGTTACTATTCACCAAAAATTATTTTTATCTTATTGAACAACATTTTACTCCTTGATGTTAACTGTGTCTCTCGAATTTTCGAAATTCCACTCATAGAAGTGATTAAATTATGTTTTATTTAAATTTTCAAATTCTTTTAGGAGGTGGGTAAAAGACGGTGAAAATTTCAATAAAATTTTTACATATCCAAAATTATTATAAAATGACACCAATGAATTACATTGACCTTATATAGGTATTATGTATCAATTTTGACCTAAAATAAATTTAGATTAAATAAATAATTATATAAATAAAAATTCGGTTTTTAAATAGTAACCCTGTGCTTTCACTATTCATCAAAAATTGAAAGTTTTCAGAAAAATAAAAAAAATCACCCTAGGCTAATTTCGATATTCCAAATCCAAAAATGAAGTCCTTTTTGAATGATAAAGTATATAAAATTTCAAAAAGTGGTTATTACTATTCATAATGGATTTTTTATATAACATATCGTTTTTTAGTGAAACTCGGTGTTGCGTACAACATACGCTATCGTGGAAGGTCGTGATTGCGTGTAATGAAAGCCAAGTCAGAGATGCATGTATTGCAAGCTCCATTCGGTGTAGCGTACAACACAACACATCAATGAAATTAAAAAAAATATTTTTCATAAAATCTCAGGGTGTTACATTGATCATTTTCCAAAGGACTATCATTACATAATTTACATCATAATAAAAAAGAAATATTTATTAGTTTTATATATAAAATATAATTTTATAGTGATCATTCCAAATTGATTATGAAAAAAAATACAACAGCTCATGAGGTGTTAGTCTTCACGTACAGAGAAGCGATGTTTCTTAATTGTAGTTGGATGGAAAATAAGGAAATAAAAAAAATCATTAAAAAACAACATAATTTTATAAAATATAAATTAATTCATTTTATCCATCCCCATGATGATCCATGAGAGGATGTTTTTTTAAAAATGAAGTATATTTCTCTATGGAGATGATAGTCTGTATGTATGCTTGTGTGTTAATCCCATTTTTAACAATTAGAATGTTAAAAATATAGTTGAAATATTATATTTAAATAATAATAATTATTTAATTAATATAATATATAAATATACATTAAATCCATCATAATAACCATATTTGTGTGATTGTGATGAAATAGTCCACACGTATGCATGAACAATATTTTCATTTCCCGTAAGATGGAAAATGAGATGAGAATGGTTATATCATTAACACTATTACGTTTATGTATATTTTATATTCGTATTTCATTATTTCAAAGTGGTTATTATAGGTTTGAATGATATACAATATTAAATTAATGTAAAAACACATAGTTTAGAACTATATATTTTCTTCAACGAACCTTCTTAGGTTTATTCATAACTACTTTTTAGGATGGTATTATGATCAAAAAATGATCTATAAGACCTATTTAGGGATGTTAGGAAAGGATTTTGGATGGTATTTGGTGATATAATAGGCTTGTTTAGTACAGTGTTTATGATAAGTGGTGTCCTTATATAAGAGACGAGAGAGACACACGTGAAATTTCTTAATGTATTATATTAATATGAATTAATTTTCATGTTCAAGTGGAAAATAAATAATTTATTTAAAATATAAGATGATTATGAGTCGAAATAATCTCATACAATAAAATCTTGAAATTTTTTGGGCATGTTTTACACCTTATATATTATTTTCAACCCCTTGTTAACCCTTTTTAAAATTACCAGGATATTAAATTTATTTAGCATTTTGTGGTAAACAAAATAAATATAAAAAGAAAACATAACCCTAAATGGTAAATTTTTTATATTATATATTATATTCCATTCATATGTCCAAATATATGATTTTTATGACATCTAAATATTTTATTATTTTATTATTGGATATAAAATATGATTAAATTCATTTTCAGGACTATTCACCTAATTTGAATTCAAAAAAACAAAATGAGATTAATTTAGATAATATATTAAATTTTAATACATAAAATATATATTAATTTTTCCCAATTTTTTTTTAACACCATACATTTCCCCAAAAATACTACTTTTAGGGTTTTTAAAACCATTAATTGATTTTTCTACTACTTGCACAAGCACCATGTTAGCATTGTGTAAGAATTTATGATAATTATTTCATCACCAAAAAAATTAGCATATTAAAAAAAACAATCCAACATAAAAATATTCATTTATTACCAATCGTAATTTTTTTTTCCTATCGAATTTTTTTTAATTATTGAAAGAAAGAAAGAGACACTTTGGAATTTCCCATTACAAAAAATAGTATAAAGGTATATTAAAAAGCACTAAAATTACATATTTTAAAACATATTATGATTTTGGTATAAACAAACTCATAAAATTAAATATAGGAATGTGTATGGATAATTTTGAGACTTTATTTCATAGTTTTAACCTTGTTCTACCCATTTTACCCTTACCACAATGACACCATTTTTACCATGGTTACTTTTCATTAGGAAAAAAAATAAGGATCAAATATTTACAAAATAATAAAATTATGATTAAATATTGGAAAAATTCTTATTAAATTAAATACCTATAAGTGGAAGGCATTAATTTTAAAATAATCCTACCAAATGCGATAAGAAACAAATTTTCATAAAAAAAGTATTTTTATGCATAAAAATGTTTTTATACCAAAATGTACTATTATTTTTATTACAACTAAATGTATAGGATTATCTTTAATCAAAAAATATGTAATTAAAATTTAAAATTAACTCAAAAAAAATTGTTACTTTTTAAATACTTGATAAGAAATGATAATTTTTTATAAAATTAATTTTTAAACTATTCACTGAAAAATCAATCATTTCTAAAAAATCCACTAATATCAATGTTAGATAATATTGATATACTTAATAAATATTATATCCTTCTATGAAATAAAATTTATGAAAGTATCATAAATTTATTGAAAATATTAAAAAAACTATTTATGAAGAAAAAACATTTTTGTAGCATAAAATAATTTTATTCTCATTCCATTCATAATAGCCATAATAAAATGAATATTGATTCGGTAAATTAAATAAATAATCTAATCATTTGAATATAATCATTTATCAATAGTGAATAATTTAGTTTATTAAGATAAAAATACATTACGTGCGTAATATTTTTTAGGAAAAATATAACTTTTTTTATTTAAACGATTTTATATTCTTTTAAATCCAACTAAACTCAAATATACCCAAAGAATATATATCTAATTGTTTTATATATAAAAAATTAATATTTTTTCACTTAAAAAATATATAGCACTCATATTACATTCTTATATGTTTCCCTACATTCTCCACTAAAATGTTTTCATTTACTTCTCCCCCATCAAGTATATTGTTTCCAAATTATTTTCCTTGTTTCCAAGATTATTATTCTGGCCAAATTTCTATAGAAAAATATGGGGATAAATATTTTAGGTTTTTTTATTTTTCTTTATTTGTGCATTTACTCCACTTGAACATTTATTCTTGTTTTTTCATGTATAAACCGCACGATTTATTTGTATTTATCATTAATAATAATATTTTCTTTTGAAAAAAGAATCACAATTAATTTTACTAAGACATTTATTATATCATAAGAAATAAAAAATAATGCTTTAAAGAATAAATAATTAATGAGATAATGGAGAGTGATATTCTCTATCACTTTAATAAATTTCATCGTTAAAACATTCTCTAGAGATTGGTAATCAAGGGTTTAAAATTTGAAAATACCATTGTTGAAAAATCACATAATAAAAAGGGATAATAAAACATTTTTTGAAAAGAGATAAAGATAAAATTTACGGTCATTTGGAAAAACAAAAAATTGGGTTTCTAAATAAGAAAACATTAATTGGAAATGAAAATAATGAAATCAATGCTACAATTATTGTGGTGGCCTAAGTGGTATCCACATGAACATTACAATATTTTATATGAATATTCAATACATAAAATAATCAAACACACCACCAAATAAAAAAATATTTAGTTTCTTTGGATACTATATACCTAAACAATTTATTTAAAGAAACATCTTCAATATATCTCTAATTTTCTGCTATCATTGTACATTTATTAGACATACTATACATAAAACCTCTCTCTATAAACCTTGTTAATGAAAAATAAGATTGTGTGAGCTCAGATTCTTTATAAGAGTAAATATAAAATATGTAAATCAAGGAGAAAAAGATTAGAATGGGGGTACGATATCATGATCAAAACTTATTAAAGTCATACACAATCAGTAAAAAATATTTAATCATGAATTGTGAAAAGTTCTAGGAAAATTAAATGTGTTTTATTGCATCATTTCCTCATATCATAACCCACAAAAAAGAAACAGGTTTCATAAATATTTCATTATAACGTAATTAACTCATGGGAAAGAGATGGGTTTTATAGAAAAATCCTTAAATAATAATCATCATAATATATATAGAAAAATAAATTGTATTCTTTCTTAACATAAAAAGACAAATAAATCATAATAATCTTTAATGGAATACGAAAAAGATGAAAAATACCATTAACATACTATTTGAACATTTCAATGAAAAAAATATGAAGGTATCCATTCCCTTTGGTAAAATATTAACTAAAAATTCCTAGAATTTTTGGAAAATAATTTTATTTAATAATAACTTTATAAAGCTAGGAAATAACCTTTGAAATTAATAACCATTTAGGATGTTATAAAATTTCAGTCATATCGTATACCTTTGAAAAGAATATTCTTTTTTACATTTTAGGTAAAAAGATAAAAGTAACACTTTAGAAAAGAAAAACGATAATAAATATTACAATTTAATAATAATTAAAAAACATTAAATATTATTTTAATCAATCATTATAAAAAATAAAAATGACAATAATTTTTTTTACTGGAAATGTGGACATGGAAGAATAATATTCCTCACTAAAATGATAAATAAGTTCATTTTTTTTAAAATATTATTTTGATCATATTGAGTACCAATGAGAGGAAATTGATTGAAATAGTTGGAAAACCCTGTAAATAACCTATATAAGGAAAAATAACTAGGTATTATGAAATTAAGATCACATAATTCCCATACATTGAACCTCAAACCTAAACAATGTTGATAAAATTGAGATTGTAACATAAACACTTACCGCATTAGTATCTTTTGAATCATAATCCCCCAATAATGAAATAAATTCAAATTATACATTAAATATAATTATTATAAGGATATACATAATATGTAATATCAAAGTGGTAGTAAATACACCTAAAAACATGAATAGGTGTATAACATAAAACATGTCACAATGAAACAATATTGAGATGAAGAATCCTTAACTTATTCCCAACTTGATTCATAGGTGATCTTACAACATTTATAATAATTATATAATTATTATACAGTTATTAAATGGAAATATTCAAACTTATAATAACATAAATGGTTTATTTATAACAACTTATCACTTTTTCATTATTTTTCTTTCATTATAACCACTTCAGTTGTTAACTGATTCATTTTTTCATGTATGGATTGGTTCAATAGTTTGTTCCATGCACTTTGATCATGGATAATTTATCTATATAATTTTAATTATGATATAAATAATATATATGTTAATTACATAGATAATTATAACAAATCATATTAATATGTGTTGAAAAATGAATTACATAACTACGTAGAGACGGTTGTCTATATGTTTGCACGAGTGATGTTTCTAGTTTTTGATGGTTGGAATGTAAGAAATAAAGAAAATTTTACCTTTAACAAATTATTTTTATATCATATATATCAAATATATTTTTTAAATACACCGTTATAAAAAATCATTTGTAGTGGTTATGAAAAATGAAACACATCACTTTGTAGAGGTGGTAGTTGACAAGTACGCCTGAGCGATACATTAATTTCCCATTTAATGGAAATTATGTGGATAAAGGGTTTTCAATAATAATAATAACGATTTATTATATTTAATAAAATTAATTAATTAGTTTATTATTTACACCATTGATTTAGTGGAGTTATAAGAAGAAATAAAATTGAAAGTACTCAGTTGAGAGTTATGCCTCTTCATTGAGAAACCACATTTTTCTTGAACATTAATCCCAGAAAAGATAGTATTTGGAAATAAAAAATATCAAATAATAATTTGAGGAAAATAAGACGGTTTTTGACAGGGTATTTTATGAGATATTTTTCTCCAAATTTGTGACTTATAGAGAAGAGGAGGATCCATTTTATAAGTGGGTGAAGGGAAACACATGGAATTACATATTAAATTTAAATATAACATCTATCAGGATCATGCCTAGTGTAATAAGATGGACATAATTTTTGATTTAGGTAATAAAAAGGTATAAATACATTAAAATAAAATAAAATTTGGTCATGTTTACGTTATAATTTTATCCTTATCATTTGATTTAACCCCATCGTTAACCATATTTAAACTTTAACCACATCAATTTTTTTTTCATTTACGGCTCTTAAATTAAATTATATGATGAAAATTGTCTCATAAATTGTACATGGATGAATGTTTATAATATTAACCATCCCAATTTTCAAATATTAGTATTTTTTAAATGAAAATCATTTAATAAAATATTTTTTGTCATAAAATATCATTAATTCTATTTTTTGGATGGTTAATTTAATTTAAATTAAATTAAATCAAGAATGAAATTCAATTATAACATGGAAACCTTTAAAATTATTTATAATTTTTTATTCCCTTTTAAATTCATGTCATAAAACAATAAATTCAAAAAAATTAATTTTAATATTTTTAAAATCATTTAACATGAATTTTTTATTGCTTTCACTAGAATTGTATCAGTGTTATATAAATGTGTAATGTAATTATAACATTACTAAAAGTTAAAAATAAATTAATACCAAAAAATAAATTATTTACTTTCAAAATAATATTTTACATTCATTCATAACATCTTTTTATACCTATAAAAGATATATGAGAAAATAAAATCAAGAATCTGAAATCTTTTACTAATCCTTTCTTTAATATCGTAAAAACTTCATAATCAAATAAAAATGGAACCAAGTTGAAATAATTTCAAAAAATGGGTGAGTATTATATTACTAAACTAACCAAATTGGATACATTCATGTTTTAGGTAAATTTTTAGTCTTTATGACATAGTTTTAACCCCATTTTACTCATTTTACATTTACAAAGGTGTGAAAAAATTACCATAGATAATATTCATAACGAACAAAAATAATAGAGACCAATTTTTCTAATTTTAATAAAATAATTACTAATATGTAACTCATTTTTGATGATTAAATTTTTATAGGTGATAATAATTCATTTTAAAATGAGATTAAAAAATGCAAAAAAATATGTTTTCAACCAAACCCATTTTTCCGCATGAAACTGAATTTAAATACATTCTATTACTTTTAAAAACTATTAGAAGAAATATAAAAAAATTATTTAATATGTAATTAATAAAATTAATAAAATTCATCCAGAAAATGTAATTAATTTAATTAAATAATTTAAAAACACATTACATTCAAAGATATAATTGTTTAGAAAAAATACATTTTTACCCATACAAACAATTACTTTAATTCATTATGAATTTAAAAAAAATGAATTATGATTATAAATATATAAAAAATAATTTTTCATTATTAATTTTTTCTAATTTATCCCCATAAATCCAACATCCAAGCGGTGACTATAATACCAAATAAAAATATTTTAATATTAAATTGTTGTTCGTTTAAACTTGGTATTGTGTGTAACACAATCTATCAAAGAAATAAAATTTATTTCAAGAAAAATATACCATAAAATCAATGAGTTTTTTATTCTACCCACCTTATAAGAATTTTCCCTCAAAATTACATCACTATTATGAAAAAAATTGTGGATACTTATGCCTCATCACATCCTCAGATTCCAACATAGCTTCCTCAAATTTAAGGATTCTACCTAAAACATTGAAAATGTAGGTGGTGTTATATCATAGAAAATTCTCTTTGTGGTCTAAAATCTCCACCAGTTATTCCTCATAGTATTTATCATTCTCTCTTCGGTCCAACATATTTTCTTCTTCAAAATCTATGTTTTCTAAAATTGTTTTAAAAAATATTTTACTCTGAATTTTTCAATTATTTTTTTCCCTTTATTTTATATGTAAAAAAATTAAAAGAACTCTTCCCTTAGTTTTCCTAACAATATACTTTTTTGACTTTTCTTATAAAAATAATATAGAAATATTTTTTTTAATGTACTTGTCATGAAATGATCTCTTCTACCATCATGACCACTCTATGATTCAAAAATTGTTTTTTGTGTTTTAATAGTTACTTTAATGTAATGTTTCCATTTATTTTTGATATGGATTTATTTTTTAAATATTTTTTTTCAAAATGGAAATGATATTTTCCTCAAGAAACATTCAAAGTGATCATAGGAAATCATTTTCGATCTAAAATGAAATCCTTTTATGTCCAGCAAAGTGAAAAGTTTATTTTACTGAAAAATGTTTTTAGTTTTTTACATATTTCCTATGATTCTATAATCTTATGATACCATGTTAATTTTGATATTATTCCCTAAAATTATTTATGAGGCTTATCTTTTATGATATAATGATATACCTTTGAATCACAAGTTTTGTTTCCTTATCGTGTTTATTGCCTTATTTGTATTTTTAGATCACTCTTTTCTTATATGTATTCTGAAGGTTATCCCATGTAGTTGAAAAGTTTGAAAATATTTAGTATCTCTTTATAGAGAATTGAATAAATTACTTTATTTTTAGTCCCACTTTGATGTATTACAAACCTAGTATTAAAAAGACAATAGGAGTTTAGGACTATTTTGTTACATTAATGGATATTTATATTTGTAAATTAGTAATATTATATAAAAAATGAATGGGTTTTTTAGTTATCCTTTGCTTAAAAAATAATAATGCATAAAGTTATATAAACCCTCCTCTAATAACAATTATGTTATCCTCGAACCTGCACTCTCAGCTCCAGTTCTAAAACAATATATATAAATTTCATGATTTTATAAGAATAAACAAGACCCAAGATTAACCATCCAAAATATTACAATATCAAAAAAAAATATTGGATCACCTACATACCTAAGGACATTTTAGGATTATAGTTATATACAATTAGGTAAAATATTACAAAGCAATACCCATTTCATTAAGTGGATATTTTTACTATCATACCTAGTTTTTATTAATTAACAATAAGATTTAAAAATCTCCAATAAAATTCATCAAAAACTAAACCTCACTAGAAATAATTCATTTAACATCATTCTTCATAACCTTGTAAAATAAAAAACATAAGAAGGGTGAGCTAAAAAGCTATAGGAGGGTAAAAATTGGCATTAATAGTTGAATATATTTTTTGAGAACAAGAGGAGTATAAGGTATGTAACATATTAAAAGTGCATAAGAATTAAATAATATAATTAATACCGATACAAACATGGATCATTAAACATGTGACAAGGATTAAATATTTATCGTAGGAAAGAGTAATAATAATCAACTATCCTGATCCATGTGATTACAATATCATTCAAAGGAACCATTAAATCATCACATAAAACATAAAGAAAATTTATTGGTAATGTAGCATGTTATTCTTATCACTGATGTTCAATTGTTTAAGAAATAATTGGATCCCAATAAAATCCATTAAATAAACATCCCATGTTAACTCCCTCTTTACATTTAATGAAAATGAAAATTTCCCAATGAATATGAGAGCAATGTTAGACTAACCCATCATATATGATATTTATGGATCACCTATGGACATCATATATATTAATCTCACCCATTATCATCAATAATTTCCATGTATCATACTTGAACATAACAAATAGAAACTTGAATTTTAATCATCATGCTTTTCTAAAACAACATGCATTCCTTTATAGAACGATTTACCCTAGAAAAAGAAATTTGTTTCAGGAAAATGTCTTTAAAATATTCTTCAGAATATATCCAGATAATAGAAATAATATTCATAATGAATTAATGGAAATAACCATTTGTATCGGTGCCTTAAGAAAAATAAAATTTAAAATTTTTGACGAAATAATTTTTTATGAAAATAACAATTGAAACAAGTAATGGAAGATTTAAATCCTGAAATATTTTTTATAGTTGTAAAAGTTATTAGTGTATTATATGTGAAATAAAAATATTCCATTCACATATTTGGAAAGAACTACCTTGTTAAAGAAATGATAAGAGGATTCTTGTTAACCATTTTTTTAGAAATTTAAACATGGTTAAAATTGAAATTAATCAATTATTGTAGAATATAAGAAATTATCATTAAAATATTTTAATGAAAATATGGACATGGAAGAAACACATTTCTAGTCGAATATAAACAATGTTGGGTTTCCTTCAAAAAAATTATTTCTAAAATTTGACTTCTTATAGAGAGGGGATTTAAAAGAAAAATTTAATTTATAGAAATAACTATATGAGAATAAAATATATGGGGTTTATGATAAAAATATCATATAATTTCCCCCCAATGTAACCATGAACATAAAAAATTCTGAAAAAATGTGATGGTAACTTAAATCCTTTACAGTTTTTGTAACATTCAAATTAAAATCCATAAAAATGAATACTATGTTATGGATCTATAAATACAATGGATTAAATGGAATAATATTTCAAAATTAAATCTTGTGTAAGTAATTAAACCGTACAAATAAATCATGGTGCATGACATGAAACATATCTCAAGAAAATGACATTGAGACAATGAAAACTCGTTAAAATATTAAAACAATTGATGTGATAATTAATCCACGAAGTGATTATGTGAAAATATTTAAATCCAATTGAAAAATTTTATATATAGAATAATGAAATTTATATATCAACTCACACATAATCATGGAATAACAATTCAATTTAAGAAGTGTTATAACCCAAAAAATTGAAATTGAGTTATAAAATGCATTACCTCATATCTAGACATTCTAAGTATGTCCTATAACTCCAAATAATTAAAATTATTTTAACTATTTACTAGTTTAAGAATCATTTCTAATTTTATTAAATTATCATTAAAATAATTATTTTATTATTTCAGTGACATGTTTAATTACAAAATTAATTAACTTCAGGTTGGGTGTTTTGAAGGTGTTTGGTTCATAATTGAAAAAACACATAGGTAGGTAGAACTATGTAAAAGTGGTCAAAATTATATCATAGATAAATTAATAATCAAGAGATAATACTAATTTTTATATATTAAATACAATTTTATAGTTATCCAAGGAAATAGGTTGGAAAAGAAAAAATGAATCATATCGTGAGGCAGTAGTCTACACGTACACATGAGATACATTTTTTACTTTTAGTTTGAAGGGAAAAAAATAAGTAAAATAACATATTTAATTTTCAAAATCATTATAATGTAATAAAAAAATCAATACATTCATCCTCATGAGCTTCCATGAAAGGTAATTTTTAAAAAATGAAGTACATTTCTAGTTGGAGATGGTAGTCCTTGCATACACACGTATAATGAATCAATATTTAATGATTATAATGGTATGGAGATATATGACATGTAATATTTAAATAATAATAATTATTTCATAAATTTCATATATACACATTAAATCCAATATAACAACTAGACTTGTAATATAGTTATGAAAAAAGGGAACACATCGCTTGGTGGAGGTACTAGTCCACATGTATGCACATGTTATATTTAAATTTACCACTAGATTTAAAAGGGTTAGAAAAGGTTAGTAAAATAAACATAATACATATTTTAGTATATGGGATATAGTTGAGTTTTTATACCATAGTGGTTAGGATAGTTTTTAATGAAAGAAAAAACATGGTCGACAACTATACCTCTTCTTCAGACACCACACTTTAGAGTATACCTAAGAACTTATTAAGATGGTATTTTGATAAAACATGGAACATTATTCCATGTTGATGTATGTTAGTAAGGTATTTTTGAAGGTATAATTTATGATAAGCGGGTCTTGATGTATGGATAATAGAGGAGAGGGGAACCCTTTGAATTACATAATGTATTAAATTAATATAAATTAATTTTCATATTAAAGTTGAATTTAATTATTGTATTTATAATATAAGATGATTATGAGTTTTAATAATCAAATACAACAAAATTTAGACATTTTTAGATGATATTTAACCCATACCTCTTAGTGTTAACCTTTTTTAACCCTTTTAAGAATAACTGTGATATCAATGTTTTTTACTCATTAATGGTCATGAAAGCCATAATAATAGACATGTGACCCATAAATGGAAAATTGTATATATGATAGAACATATAATATTAATTTCCCCAAATAAAATAGTTTTATGAATTCTAAATCATTTAATAAAATGTTATTTGACAAAATATATAGGTAAATTAATTTTTGAGTCTTTTCATATAATTTGACATTAAAAAAAATATCAACACAATAAAGTGATTAGAATATAAAATTTTAAAAAATAGATAATATATTATAATTAACTAAAAAGTTCATTTAACACTATAAATCATTAAAAAATATTACATTTACAGTTTTTTAAAATCATTTACATTATATTTCTACTACTTTCAGAAGCATTGTGTTAGCGTTACGTATGGATTTAAGGCACTTTTTTCATCACTAGAAATTAAAAATAAATGAAACTCATAAAATAAATTTATTATTATTAATAATAATTTTTCATAATAATTAATAACATATTTTTATGCCTATCACAATATATTATAAATATGAAAAGCAAGAAAGAGTCATTTTAGAATTTTCCCTCACATAAAATAATATAATTAAATTAATAAAGTAAAAATTGACAAAATGAAATATTTTCGAATAAAAAATTGTTATTTTTATAATTAATATCTTTAAATTAAATATAGGTAAGTATATTTATGGTTTTGAATCCTTATTTCATAGTTTTTACCATACTCTATTGGGTTTATCATTATTATGGTGACAACATTTTTACAAAGTTTACTATTTATCATGACCCAAAATCAAGTTAATATATTTACCAAATTTAGTTTTTATGATTCTAGATATGGAATAATTTTTTTTTAAAAAATTAAATCAATATTAGTTTCATAAATTACTAAAAAAAATAAACCCAAAAAAATGTGAAAAAAAAACAGTTTCCAGAAAAATGCATATCTATTTTTAAATGGTATTTATACCAAAGTAAAGATTAATGTTGATTAAAATGACATTAATTTGACCTTATCAAATAATCCAGAACTACTTAAATTTTAAAATTATTTCAAAAAAAATGTGACATTTTATATATTTGAAAAGAAATGATTATTTTCTATTAAATTTGTATTTTTCACTATTCACAGAAAAATAAATCATTTTCAAAAAAAATTCAAATATAACAATAATGTAATATTAATTTTAAAAAAATTTTAAATAACATCTTTTTATTAAATAAAATTTCTATATGTGGATGAAATTAATTAACAAAAATAACAAAACCCATTTTGGATGAAAACATATTTTTAAAGCATCAAACGATTTTATTGTCATTCTGTTCCTAATAACCATAATTAAATAAGTGTTAATTCATTAAATATAATATATAATTGACTAATTTAATGAGAATAAGTTATAAATAGCTATTAATTTAATCTAATTAAATATAACCATATTGGACACATAATTAAATATTATGAAAAATATCCCTTTTACCTGAAAATGATTTTATATTAATTTCATCCCAATTGAATTTAAATATACCTAACTGTTATATATCTAAAAGATACAAATATAGAGTATCATTGTTTCGAATCACCATATATAATGGTCATATTACATTTCTTTATATATCCCTATATTCTTTAGTAAAATTTATTCACTTAATTCTCTCTCATCATGTTTATTATATTTTTAATTACTTTCCTTATTCACGTGGTTACTATTTGATTTAAAATATTCATTGAAAATAATGAGGGAAAAGATTTTAATTTTTTGGTATTTTTATATATTTTTACATTTACCCACCTGTACTTTTCATTATAATATTTCATATTGCAACATCATATTGTATTAGTGGTTATCTTTCCTTTTAATATTCAAAAACGTATCACATATCATTTTAGATTGACGTTTTCTGAACAAAAAGCACTGTGCACGAGTTGGTGATCCAACCCATAGCCCCAAATTTTATTAAAAAAATAATGTTAAAAATTGAATGAATCATGTGAATGGTTCTTACACCAACTATGAAAATAAATATTACACATTAAAGGTCCAAAAATACAGAGAAACCATGATAATGAATAAGGAAGTAGAAGTAAATATGATGTATTCATCGACCTGCTTACTGAATTCCCACCACTGTCACGACCCATCCTCAGGGCCTGTGCTGTGACTACCCCAAGCCCGCCCTCTATAGGCCAGGGAATAGAGACTAGCACCAAAGGCGAATGTCCATTAAAAAGAGATGACATTGCCTTTAAACCTATAACACACACAGTCTGAATACAAGCAGTAGAAGTAACAAGTACTAATATAGAAAAGAACAGTGTGATGAAATTAAGTGGGCCATTATACAAACCCAACTAAACAATAAGTAAAAGTACAAGTAAAAAGGGAAAATAGCTCATGGATCATCCACCGAGGAATCCTACCTGAAGGGTAGGTATAGATCTCTAACAACTCGTCACTGAGGTATATCCCATCTAGTCCAGCTCCAAGAAGCCTCCCATCCATCACCCTCAAACTTGATCACTACTGACCGTCGTCCGCACAGAACACAACAAGGTGCGGGCAAAGACCGCACAGGGTTGAGTACAAAAATACTTAATAGGGGTCCCCGAGACCCACGAAGGTCTCCCAAAATCCACTAAGGATAAACCAAAGTAGTAAGATCCAATCATGAAGTATCAACCATCCATACTTAGGTATATGCCCATGCATATACCTAAGTTACCAATCACAGTCTGGCTCCAACACTCGAGCCCAAGAAGAACCCATTCCACAAAGGATGTAAAGTCAATCATTTCAATGATAACAACTGAAAGACAAGACTCAGCTCATATAGGTATACAACTCACAAAGAGGGGTGGAGATAATTGGATGTAGCCTCTGAATCATCTCCTCTTTCGAACCCACGTTGGATCCTGGAACAGTATCAGCGTTGTTGAACCCGCGGAGAATCCCAGTATAGAAGTCATCGTTGTCGATCCCACGGAGGATCTCGGTACAGAAGTCATCGCTGTCGAACCCACGGTGGATCCTGGTACAGAAGTAGGTCCACGTAGGATCATATCATCTCAGTCGCAACCAGTCATAGGGTCCCCGCACACAACACGCTCGATTTCGGGAGGGTCCTCTCCTCGAGCTAGGTGTTGATATATCAAATACCATGAAGTCCCGAGTTGATGAATCCCATAGTTTCGTTTCATCATAAGGAACTCAACGCGACAGACGGTGCGTCAATCAGACTCTCGATATAAGAGTTATTGGCATTTCCGTTCCAGGGTCTCGGTTGGTTTTTAGGATCAAACCAACCCGTTCGTTCCCCAACTACATCCAAACCTCAAGTGTAGTATTCCAAAAGTACCGTCCTTCTCTAATCCTTTAGTCACCACAGACGGTTCGTTTTTCGGACACCCATAGCCGAAAACATGGGCGGAATGGTGAAAACTGGCCAAAGTGGGTCCCGGTCCGAACCGGGGTCTGACCTGGTCCGAAAAAACGTCCCGGTACGAGGGGGCGGCCCGATAGGAAGGGCACCACATGGACTAGTGGTGGCCCACGTGGCCCGGCCTGGTTGGGCATGTAGCCCGGCCCGGCTGGCCGTGTGGCCTAGCCCGACTGGCCGTGTGGCCCGGACCGGTTGGCCGTGTGGCCCAGCCCGGCGGGCCGTGTGGCCTGACCCAACTGGCCATGTGGCCCAGCCCGGTTGGCCATGGGGCCTGACCCGGTTGGCCGTGTAGCCCGGCCCGACTAGAAGCGTGGCCCTACGACTGGCCGTGTGTCCCTTCGCCTGGCCGGCGGGCCATGCCGCGTGGCCCGGATGGCTACACCGCGTGGCCCGGCTGCCACGCTGTGGGCGGGGGGGGGGGGTGCTGCGGCCCCCAGCTTTCGATGGAACCGGTGCTAGGCGCCGGTTTGGAGTGTCGGAGGACCCTTCGTGTCCCTCCTGGTCGAGCGCTGCCGGCGGCCGGCTCAGCCAGCCGCCATCCTTCGACCGCTGTGGCCTTTGCCCACGGTCCCTCTCCGGCATGGCGCAACGGCACCATACCCCTTCACCGCGGCCCTCCCTGGCCGCGGTTTTACATCACCGGCACGGCGTCACGGCGCTGCACCCCTCCGCCGCGACCCGGCTGTCCGCGACCCTCTGCTAGCCTCCGCACGGTGTGATGGCGCCGCGTGCCTCCACCACGGCCAGTCATGTCTACGACTCTCCTTCCGTGCGGCATGGCGGTGTCGCGGCCTCTTGGCGACTCGGTGGCCTTGCGCCACCAGTTCCCCTTTGCGTTTCGCCTTCATCATCAACAAACAAGAACATCCAATGGGGGAGGGCCAAACCACGTCTGTGCGGTCCGAACCCTCCTCGTCATGGCGATATCATTCGGCATAAATAATCCGAGGTTTGAATGATGAAGAAAAAGAATAATAATTCCACCCAAACCCCTAACTTGATTCGATGAATGGTGACGATGTTGCAGAAAAAGGGCGGACGTCGATTCATGGACGTCGGGAAGCGTCCGAGGAAGAAGAGTTGTCGGCTTTTTTTCACGGGGGGATCCTTCTCATTTGGCAAGGTCTAAGATCGAAGACGGTGTTTGTTGTTCTTCGGAGATGAGGAGCGTTCTTCACGTTCTTTGTTTGGAGATGATGAAGTTCTTCCAAGAGTTCTTGAGAGCTCCACCAAAAAGAATCGCTAACCAAAATAATGGGTTAATCCAACCTATTATTTTATTATTGGCAAAAGAATTCCAACGATTCCAAATTAATTAATTAATTCCATGAATTAATTTGTGGTTTGGAAATCTTATGAGGGAATGTGGAAAGTTTAAAAATAAATAAACAGAGAGTTGGCTTCATTAAACTCAAGGGGAGTTTAAGAGACTTCCCCCGCTTAAATGAGGGGTTAAATGGGGTTCAAGATCGTGTGGGCATCACCTAGTTATATCCTCCCAATGGAGGTTATGTGTAGGTGGGTCCCACCTTCATAACCTCTCATGGGAGGTCATGGTGTGGTGGCCCCCGCCACTAACCTCCTCTTGGAGCTTATAACCACCATGAAATAAAAACAAGTTATCACGTTATTTTTATTTACCTTTTTTAATGAATCCCAAAAACCAACTTCCATTTACATTAGAACGAAACTATGTTGAAGATCTCTTTAAGGTAATACTAGCACTACGAGTTCAACAGTGCCCTCAGATTTCAATTCTGAGCACTAGTTCAAAAGATATAAAATCTGACAAGTACATTTACTGAACGTACCCGAACAAAACTTAAGAAATTAATTCTGGGCACACCGGGCCTCAAAATCAAGCGTCGTCAGAAACTACAGACTCGTAAATTTCCCATGTATTAAAAAAAATTACACAGAATTTCAGAGTCTTGAGACCACACATACAACCCTTATATATATAGGGTTCTTAATTTTAGAGTTAATTTTATTAAAAGTCGGTATCACCCTTCCAATACCTTCATATAGGCGTTATAAGTGGCGTATCTATGCTTACACATTTAAAGGATACATACGATCCTAGACATACATGGGTTACCTCATGTTCTTGTTACCCTATTCATACTAGGATCAACCCTTTAACAACATTTTTTTTCAAAACTACCTTTATTCATGTTTCCATCACCCCTATGCATTATTTAATGACCCTTACACATAACTCCTATGATTAAATTATATTCCTCATTCCCTTTCCTAATTTTGTAGTAATATTATATAGGTAGAATATACGGTCAATCTACACATTTAGACACAAATATTTCTCAATACCTAACCCATATATAGGGTCCTACCTTAGTTCTACCCTTACATAAACAATATTTTACCCCCCAGATTAAACATTCATTTTAATGATCATTACGCATGATTAAAACAACTTCAAGCTAGGTTTCAAAAAATTTTATACATAATGGTTCCCTTCTATAAGTGGCCATGATACTCTTACCTACATAAATTATTCACTAAATATAATAATTCACAACTATTATAGAATACACCAAAAATCATGCCACCATACTGGAACATCCTATCAACTTCTCCAAGTCAGCTAATAAATATAAAAATAAAAACTCTATTCCAGGATTTAATGCATTTATAGAGAAACTCAAAAAAATGAGGTTTGTAAAAATTATTTTACATTTAATGTACCTAAAATTAAATATTGGGTTTCAGTAAAACACCACTTCTATCCCAGTAATCATTCATTCTCCAATTTTAATATATTCTTTAAATTAATTTAACTACTATAATATTTACTATAGATAATTATTTTCTTATCATCAACCCAATAATATAAATCATTCCCCAATATATCTATAATTTAATGATAATTCCTCAAATTGTGACCAATCTCTTCATCTTCATTTCTATTGGAATTAGTTGATGGTTTTGACCAAGCTATATGAGGTTACTAATTTCTTCCTTTAATGTCCCTTTAGATGGGGAAGGAATACAGTTTTTCTCCAAGATAAATCTTATGGATCATGTGAAAATAATTATTTTCAATTTATAATAATCAATAAAATTTACAAACATTATCATGTGTGGAGTGATAAATCTATTTGAGGCCAAGATTGAATTCTTCCATTTTATAGAGATTAAGTGAATGAAATCATTAGTGATTTGGTTAGATTAGTCATTTTCATATTTATTATATTGATTATATTAAATGGATTTAACTAAGACATTTAATGATCGATTATTCATACCATATATAGGAGTATTTCCCCCCATAAGAGACTCATGTCGACCATGGGTATTTTTAAGGATCATATAGGTTGTGTTTTCTTTTTAATTAGTTTAAATATTATTAGCCTCCATAAAGGATTCACAACTATCAGGTCTAAAAGATTAAGACTCTTTGGTTGGGAAAGCATCAATATCAGAGAATAAGACTTGGGGAAGCTATAACATTGAGTGACTAGCAGTATGTTTCATAAATTTTTCCACCCATACAGACTTTTTCATAGTATAGGGATAACCCTTAGGGAGATCAAGTTGTGTCAATTTACCACAACTCTCAGATTGGTGATCAAATTTAAAAAAAAGTTATACAATATTCTGGAAAATTTTCACTAAATTATTTCTAACAGATTCTATAAAATCCATTTTGAATCTAGATATCAGATGGCATTGAAATTGATTGTTCCATCATGGTTCATGTCGTAGAAAATTAATGGTGGTAAATAATAGTAGAGGTTGAAAAATTTCAATAGGTACACCAAATAGACCATTAATGGAAGAAAGATCGCCTCACCTAAAAAGGTGCAACAGAAAAATAAAAAACCCTAACTAAATCAAGTCAATGTGAGGATATATTTAATTTTGAAATTCATAAGACCATTTTAGGATCTTCAAGGATAATCCCACATAATTATAAAAATAATTAAACCAAAAATAAAAACACTCATCCTTGAATGGAAAATTAATAAGTAGATTCGCTGAATTGTAGAGACATAGATCAAATCAGGAAAAACCTGTAATTTCAAAAGTTTCCTAGATAAATTAGAAAAGGAAGATGAGAATAAAACATACAAACGAGAAAAAACTAGAGTTCCTTGGAATGAGTATCCATATCTTTTCAAGAAAATTAAACATCATAATTACCTTAATATATAAATATGAAAGGAGAAATTGAACTAGGTAAATTAGAATCATCATGAATTGTACAAGAATATATAAACTCATCATTGTATGATAGAGTACGAATTTCATAGGGAACTAATTCATTATATATCACATATTAAATGCCATAAGAATGAAAAAAAATATATTAGTTTGATGTCATGAGTATCACAAGAAAAAAAATTAAATTCATTTAAAGGACAAATACATACCAAGATATATAGGTATTACAACATCTATATAAAGGTATTATTTATTTAACATTATGAAATACTAATTTAGGGTCTAATTTGTAGATAATTAGTATATTTCTGTTATGTAGTGTCATCATCAAAAAGTAACATTTGATTACCTATACACTAGTTATGTAAAGGTATAAATTTTTAACAGTATTTTACTGTACCATTGTTCTTCATTCTCCTTCAGAAAATAATAATTCAAACATGAATAAATATTAAAGAAACACAATTTAATTCCACTAAAGTATTTTGTTATTAATCTCATGGTTATTGGTTGTTTAGAACAACCCAAACACATGCTAATATATCTTGAAGAAATAAATATTGTAAATTATCATAAAAATAAAGTACTTGTATATTGACCATTGTAATAGGATTATATTATATTCTCTAATAGAGTGTATATTAATGATTATTACCTCTGAGGGAGTACACCATCCAATGTATCCTCACTCATATGAAAATAATCAAAAATTAAACCCATGATAATTTTGAATTTATGAATCCAAAATTGATGTTTTTATTATCAAATAAATCTTATACAATTTTTAAAAATTAAATATATTTATTTTTTTCATAGAAATGAATAATTATCACTTTTTGAAGAAAACATCTATTTGAAGAACAAAATGTATTTACTAAAAATTAATTTCATATTTAAAAATCATTAACTATTTCATTGAAAATTTTGTTTGAAAATTACATTTTTCATAATACGATTAAAAATATTCATTCCCACTAATTAATCAGCTATATTATATTGGTCTTGTTATGATAATAATATCTTTGGAGTTCGTTTAAGATCGACATTCTATGAAATGTTAGGTATCGAGGATATTAAATTTATTTCACAAAGAAGAGACATACAATAAAATATTTGAGTGTTACATTATATCCCTATTAAAATGAATCTCAGCCTTGAAATTTGTTACTCAGATACAAATATCTATGGATTTATCTACCACTTCTCATCCTTAGGATCCCATGTCACTTCCACAAATTGGTGGTTTTTCTATAAGACTTTAGCAAGGTGATCAGTCTTGTTTCAATGAAAATTATCCTAATGATCTAGAATATATAATAGGTTCTCCTCATAAGAGATATCTTTCTATAATAGTATGACATATGAATTTATTACATGTGAAGTATCAGGTATGTAGTTCCTCAAGATAGATAGATTTAACACAACATGGACATTAGAGAGATTTGGTTAAAACAAAAATCGATAAGATACTATCCTTATATGAACTAGAATTTCAAAGAAATTAGTGTTCTCGTAATTTTTAAATTATCATCTCATGTCATGGGAGGATAAATGGAAATTCCATTTTGTGAAAACCACATCATAAGAAGTTCAATATAACTTCCTCTTAAAATATGGGAATGTAAAAGGCAAGGTTCCCTACAATACTAGGATTATTTTTAGGAGAACATTAGTGAACAGTTTTTTTATAAAAATGTATGATAATTCTAACTAATTTTTTTATGGATAATGATATAGAATATGTTCATGATAAGCTTATTGACCACAAAACCATAGATAAAATAGTTCTTAAAAAGGCAATTT
This sequence comes from Viscum album, assembly GCA_963277665.1. Classification (NCBI taxonomy): domain Eukaryota; kingdom Viridiplantae; phylum Streptophyta; class Magnoliopsida; order Santalales; family Viscaceae; genus Viscum; species Viscum album. Next base: position 1,175,174,356 of record OY728127.1, read on the forward strand.
ATATCATCATATAAGATTGTAATGGGATAATTTTTTTTAAAATAATTTGAGAAGATATAATAACTCCATTCCAAATCATGAGTAAAATATCACTCTTTGGTTGTTACCTGATCAATTTAGGCCTTATTTCTTACTATAGGGAATTATGTGGGAATTATAATGCCTTCCAAACTAGTGGATCATAAGATCCATAATTTTATGGAAACTCATTCCTTCTATCTCTATTTATCGTCACAAAAATGGTTATCCCATGTTATTAAATTTTCATAAATCATTATATGGTTAATTAATACATTGATACCTAGAACCATATCCATAGTTTAAGATAAACTATTTCATAAATGGTTGCCCTTATGAACCTTGAAAAAATATTAAAATATACTATTTTCGAAATAAGTTCACTAAATTGTCAAAATCAAATTATCATTAATCCCTTAAATAAGTTGATGGGGCTTTTAATTATCACACAAAAAACATGCGAAAATCATTATCATGTATTCTCTTTAAACATGGTAATAACCTACAAACCCATTGTAAAAACATTCATGCTTTAAAAAATTAACTATTTCCTCATACCATATATCAAAAAGTCTATATAATCAATCCATAAACAACCTTCTCATCATTTTAGTAATAAGTTCAATGATCATCAGTACCATCTGATCTATTTTATCATAAGAAAACATATATTTATCTCATTATTATCCCAAAATCATACACATTTTATGGGTTATCATTTCATTAATCAAGTGTTCTCTCAAAATATCACCTCACCACCTCAATCACTTTTTATGGTTACCAATACCATTCAAATACATTCAAATACTAATGAAAAAACTATAGTTTAATAATCCTTATATATTTATAACGCACCTACAAATGTCATTGAATTTTTATTGGCTGTGTTCAGATTAGAATATGTAATGTCTTCCCAAAATTCAATTGCTATAAAGAAAATTTTAGTGAATGTATGAGGTCAATATCATGTGGAGCATAACTAGCTTATGACAATCAATGGCTTAATAACCTTTAGTGTAGGAATCCATTCTATAATTCTATTTTTTTGGGAAATAATATATCTATGGTGTTATATGGTTGTTTAAATAACATGTGAGAGGTCAGGGTCAATTTAGAGTGTATGTGGAAAAGGAGAACATTGAATTTAAATTGGCTGGATCCTAAGGTTTAGGTTGCGAATTCAGTGGAGTTCACTAGTTGACTATGATAATGTCACCTAGTTCTACCGAGGAGGTAAGGATTCATTGATTTGGAGATAGTTACATTATATATGTATTAGGCTTAGCTTCTAAGGAATAATGTATCTTAGTCTTTTGATCATAGAACAATCCACTTTGATTGGGATATGGTTCTTTTCTTGATTGTACTAGGGTCAAGGACGTTCAATTGAATTGAATAGAGTTTTATTGTTTATCCTGGGTACTACGTAATAGGGTTACAATGTTAATAATTACAGATTTTATTAGTGTTCAAGAACAATTACTCTTGACCCCTACCCTGGGGGGTTTTATCCACTCATGGTAGGTGGAGAAGAAAATAAATAACCAATTAAAACCATCATTGAAATGATATTAATGATTTAATTTAAATAGATCACAATTATGAAATTTATTCAAAGTCACTATATAGGATGAACATGAAATTGGATTGTAGATCACAATTAAATACTTACTTTATAATGAAAGTGGGAATGAACGAACACAACTTTTTTGATGGTGGATGAATGATGATGGTGATGAGAAATGGATTTGAAAGAAATGATGAAACACAATACACGACACTTATATTGAAATAATGTAATGAAACAATGAATAAATTTGAGTTTAATAGAGAGGGATTTGAAGGAAACATGAATAGAACAAAGGAATTCGGCTATTGAATCTCTCCAAAGCCACAATCGGGATAATTTATTTATACCTGATAAATTACATGATTGGTAATGTATTTCGCATCAATTAATTCTAAATCCATGTAAATGTAAATTATTTTTGAATCTTACTATAACGACCCAACCTTTTCATACATCACTATTAAATCATTTTAAATATAAACCACATAATAGTCTTACACATAGAGGATCCAAAGGATTAGTGTCTTGGGAAAACTAGGACCATACATAACAATTACAACATCAAGCATAAACATTTATTTAATTTCTTCTTCTCTAGCTTCTTATTGGAACTTGTAATCTCATTAGTACATGTAGCCACCTGAGGATATACATCAAACGTAGTGAGCTAAAATCCCAGTAAGAGGATAGATAAGAAGAATATATAATGGGGTGAGCATAATCATGAAATAGGTAATGAAATCATGAACATGAGAGGAAGATTAAATATAAGATTTGAAATGTAGAAATGCATAAAAAATTGAAACGTCATATCTTTGTGGATAACTACCACACATACTTTTGAACCAAGATAGTATCTTTTTCACACATCATTTAACATTTACTCATGAGATTCATCACTTTACCAAATGCATTGGACCGCTGTATAATTCCGGATGCACCCTTCACATTCAAATATTCATATTGCGCTGTACAATTCCAGGCACCCCCATCACCTCATAATATTATCATTATCCAGCATGCCACATAGAACATATATCAATAATAAACACAAAAACCCATATAAAGGAATTATTTTCATCTCATAAGAATACCTTCATAAGCTTTGGGTTCTCAAAAGAAAGAGGGAACAACATACATGATACAAGAACCATCAACCATGAATGAGAGGTAAAAGATTAGTTCTTAAAAGAAGAGTTCTGTTGGAAAACATTCAGTTTGACTTAAAATTTATTATAAAACATTTATATCCCAGAAAAATTAAGATAATGATGAAAAAATTATTTATAAGAAGTGACTACACCAAATTGGAGTGAAACAGGGAGAACCCGAAGAAAGAAAATTAGGTTCGAGATTTTCCCCTTACCTTATATCTGAATGCTTCCTTCTCTTTAATGTCCTATATAATGAAATTGTATTCATTAATTTGAAATCCAGAACCCTATTTAAATTAATATGGTTCATTATGGTTTCATTAAGTGATTTTATGTGCCTTTTGATGAGTTATTGAGTTTAAAAACATTGTTTGGGAATGGTTGTTTTTATGGTTTTCTTGAGTGGTTCACTTGTATTCATAAATTGATGCTCGGGTAGAACATGGGTAAAAATCCAGAACTGATATTTCTGGTTATTAATGATATTACATGAGTTTTAATGATCTTATAATGAATTATATTAGATCCATATGGATGTATCATTAGATAAAAAATAAATGATGATTGTTTGGGTAAATTTGGGTGGTTTTTCGATCACAAGGAACTTGTTTTATTTTATCACTTAGTAAGATGAACATAAGTTAGTTTCAGAACATTAAATATGACATAATACATATAAACTATTCTGGTTAAACCATAAAAATGGTTTCATTACCAGTTATGAATGTTAAAATGGATGAATAAAGCACGTCATTCTAGAAGGTGATAAATTAACACCTCACGAACAAAATTCTCTTTAAAAAACTAAAAGGAAGAGGGAAAGGGGGTTGGATGATATAATATCACATTATCATCATAAAATTAAATTATATGTATAATACAGGAGTTACAATACCATTTTGATGAATATAAGTGGGGAGAGATCATGAAATGAACTTGAACTTGAAAGGAAATTAAAGGAGAAGAGGGAGAGGAATTACCTCTTAAATCCTCTTATTGAGATTCTCCTTAAGGAAGTTAGGCTTTGTCTTTTGATGAGACCAGAAGCTCTTTGAGGTGGGATATAGGATAGGGAAGATGTTTGGGCAGAGTTTTTAGATGGCTTGTATCTTTAAAGGTGTGAGGAAATGAGGGTGTGAAGGGTGGTTTTTATAGTGGAGGGGAGAGGGGTTTCCTTGATATAAAACCAATTAGTTTATTAATTTTCCCTAAGACAAGGAATAGTGAGTCTTGAATGACCAATAATATTAATTTTATCATTTGATCCCGAACCATGTGGTCTTACATCATTATAACATCACACATGACTCTATAATTAGCTTATTTAGCTTATTTTTGTAAATTACAGTATTTTAGTATTCATAAAAAATTCAAGTATTTCAGAAAAAAACCCAAAAACTTACCCCAACCATTTTTCGACGTTTAGAATCCAAAAATGAAGTATATTTTTCAAAAATAATTTTATTAATATTATTAATTTAAAACTTTATTAAAATCATAATTTACATAAAAAATAGTTTTTAAAAATTAAAACTGATTTTATAGTGCTTTCAAAAATTATGTAGGGTCTTATAAAATAATCTAAAAACTATAAGACATTTATTAAATAATTTATGAATAAATTTTAGGGAAATAAATTTTCTTTATGTTAATTAATTAATTATAATTAATTATTTATGACTTACAAAATACCAAAATGATTACTAAGGTCAAATTGTCAATTTTTAAGATGTCTAAATTTTATTTAATTATTAATATGTAAGGTTAATATTATGTTGGATGATTTTTTATTCATAAGGGTCATAATACTATTCATAAGGGTATTTTACTATTCACAAGGGTATGTTACTATTCATATAAAATTATTTTTGTTTCATTGGACTCCAAAAATCATCTTGAACACAACCGTGTGTGTCGGATTTTTGAAATTCCAAACAGACAAGTGAAAAACGTATGTTTAAAGGTCACTTACCACTTATTAGTTCATTATGTTGTGTTTTAATGTTATTTTATGACATCAATATAAGAAGGGAATTTCCATTGAAAATAATTGGGTCATTACATTCTTCCCCCCTTAAGAAATTTCACCCCCGAAATTTCACTTCACACAAAAAGGTGAGGGTGTTTCTCTTTCATTGCCTCTTTTGGTTCCCAAGTTTCTTCCTCAAACTTATGATTCCTCCACAGCACTTTGACAAGATGGGTTGTCTTGTTTTTTGGAACCTTATCCCTACGATCCAGAATATTTATTGGCTTCTCCTCATAGGATAGATCATCTTCCAGTGGCACCACCTCGGAGTTTAGTACATTTGAGGAGTCTGGTATATACTTCTTTAGTAGTGATACATGATACACATCATGAACTCAAGCCATATTCGGTTGAAGTGCATGACGATAGTCCAAGGCTCCTATGTGTTCAAGGATCTCAAAGGGGAAAATATACCTTGGGTTTAGCTTCGCATTCTTCCCAAAAAACATGACTCTTTTCGATGGAAATATTCGAAGGAAGACTTTATCTCCAACGTCGAACTCCAAGTCCCTTCGATAGTTGTCAGTATAGCTCTTTTGCTGACTTTGATTAGCATTGATGTGTTTCTGGATTACATGAACCTTGTCTGTCATCTCTTGAACAATATCAGGTCCAAGTAGCTTTATTTCTCCAACTACATCCTAACAGGTTGGAGTCCTACATCACTTTCCATATAGAGCTTCATATGGAGCCATCTCAATACTCGAGTGGAAGCTATTGTTTTATGAGAAATCAACCAATGGGAGATGATGATCCCAACAACATTTTAATTCAAGATATTAGGCTTTTAGCATATCTTCAAGCGCATGAATAGTCCTTTTAGATTGGCCTCAGTTTGGGGGTGATAGGCTGTGATGAAATTTAATCCAGTACTCAAAGCATGTTGAAGGCTCTACCCGAATTTATATTTGAACCTTGGATCATGATTAGAGACTATTTAGAGTGAAACACCATGATGTCTCCCCACATCCTTCAAATATATCTTTTCAATTTTTTCAAGTGATAGGTCTTCCCGAATAGTGATAAAAGGGGCAGTCTTGGTGAGTCGGTCTGCCACAACCCATATCGCATTATTTCCCTTTGACGTCTTCAGGAGACCTGTGAAAAATTACATAGTAACATTTTCCAATTTTCACATGGGTTCAGGGAATGGCTTCATCATACCTTTGGAATTTTGTTGCTCACCTTTAAATTGCTAACATACATAGCACCTTGAAATATATTCTGCAATCTCCTTCTTCATGATATCCCACCAGAAGTGTTCTCGGAGATCATGGTACATCTTGGTACTCCTAGGATGTATAAATAAAGTTGAGCTATGTGCATTATCCAATAGCTCATTCTTTATGCTGGCTGATGAAGGCACACAAAGTCGTGTTCCAAACCGAATCACAACATCATCATAAATATGGAACTCTTGCATCTTCCCTTCCTTTACTACATTCACCCTCTTTTGTATCTTCACATCATCCATTTGTGATTCCTTAATCATCACCGAGATGGTTGGTTGCACAATCATTTGGTAAAGGTAGGATATATCCCCTACCATTATGTTTTCCAAATCCATCCTTTGCATATCTAAGAAGATAGGGCCTTTCTCAATCCGTAACAAGAATAAAGTATTGGGATCTTTTCTGCTTAGAGCATCAACTACCTTGTTTGCCTTTCCAGGATAGTAGTGAATGGAGCAGTCATAATCATTGATTAGCTCTAACCACCTCCTTTGACACATGTTGATATCCTTCTATTTGAATATATACTTTAGGATCTTATGGTCAGTGTATATGTCACACTTCTCGCCAGAAAGGTAGTGCCCCCAGATTTTTAAGGCAACAATAACGGCTGCCAACTCTAGGTCATGCATTGGGTAGTTATGCTCATGGATCTTCAACTGTCATGAGGCATAGGCTATCACATTATAATTTTTCATGATTACACAACCCAAGCCTTTCTTTGAAGAATCACTATATATCACAAAACTTTCTCCACTTTTCGGTAGTGTGAGTACAGGTGTTGTGATCAACCTTCTCTTTAGCTCCTTGATGCTTCCCTCACATTCTTCCGTTCAGACATACTTTACCCCTTTCCTTGTTAAATTAGTTAGTGGGCTTGAAAATCATGAGATGTTTCTCACAAAACGTATGAAGTACCCACCTAATCCAAGAAAACTATGGATTTCTATGACACTAGAGGGCCTTGGTCATTCCTCAATCACCTTTGTATTTGAAGGATCCTTTGAAATTCCTTCACTTGTGATCAAATGTCCCAAAAACGAGACTTGCTTCATAAAAAAGTCACAATTTCTGAACATCGCATACAACTTCTCTTTTCTCAATGTCGCCAACATAAGTCTCAGACATTCTCCATGTTCCTCCTTGATCTTGGAGTAAAGGAGAATATCATCGATAATCACTACCACAAATTTGTCGAGGTAATGTCTAAAGACTCTATTCATAAAATCCATAAATATTTTTGGGGAATTAGTAAGTCCGAAGGGCATCACTAAAAACTCATAGTGCCCATACCTTGTATGGAAGGTAGTCTTCTGAATATATTCCTTCTTCACCATTACCCGATGATATCCAGAACAAAGATCCACCTTTGAGAAGTATTGAGAACCTCTTTACTGATCAAACTGGTCATAAATCCATAGAAGAGGATACTTTTTCATTATGGTGGCATTTTTGAGTTTCCGATAATCGATACACAATCGCATTGTTCCATCCTTCTTAACAAAGAGCATTGTTGCACCCAAAGGTGATGCACTAGGGCATATAAACCCTTTGTCTAGATGCTCTTGCAACTACTTCTTTAACTCCTCGAATTCGATAGGAGCCATCCTATAAGGAAAATTCGGGATAAGAGTAGCTCCAGGTATGAGTTCAATTGAGAACTCTACCTCATGATCTGGGGGAATTCCAGGTAACTCTTCAGGAAATACATCGTTGTATTCCCTATCGTTGGGAATTTCCTCAAGGTTGGCACATTCCTTCAACTCAACCATTTGGGCGAGGTATGCTTCATCATAGGGAATCAACACCCACACCATTGAAGGATTTTTTAAAGGAGATTCATGATCTTCCTTGAATTTTTAGAGGAGAATGAGATGGTTTGTAATATAAAAAGATATTTCCTTTTCCCAATAGTTGATAGGTGCTCTATATAATGAGAGCTAATCCATTCCCATTATATTATCAAATTCCACCCAGGGAAGAATTATGAGATTTATCGAACGAATATTACCACATACGCTAATAGGAGAAAAGTCAAAAACATGGGTTGCAATCATTGTACCACTTAGTATTCTTACAGATATCATTACTTCAAGGTTTCGGGGCTTCGATTCTATAGTTCTAGCAAACTTTAAAGATATAAAGGAATAAGTAGAAAAAGAATCAAATAATAAATTTTCCATTATTGAGTGAATAAGAGGTGTACATTTTACGACTTCATTATCATTCTCTACCTCTACAGTAGTGGTGGCATAATCCTTCCCTTGTTCTTTTGGATTTGGTGGCTGCTGATGCTGATTACCCTCCAAAACTCGAGGTTTAGTGCACTGGTTTTCATGGTACCTCAGCTCCCTACAGTTGTAGCATTCAACCATGAGTGGTCATCCCATTTCATCGGCCACATTCACCATTATTTTCGTGTATTTTCAACTATATTGAGCATGGTTTCCTTCTTTCCCACACTTGAAGCATTTCCCCATCCCTTTGAGGAAGTTCCCATGGTGCAACATCCCACATTTTTGGTATGTGGGTTGTTGATTTTTCTTCCCACCATTGTCATTAGATCCACCATCTTGAAACTCCATCATTCGTTTCTTATCACCATAGCCATGGGAAAATTCTACAAACTCCATCTCCACATTGAGAGCACACCAAAAAACTTCTTCATAACTCCCAATGTCTCAAATTACGAGAGCCTTTCGAAGGTGTGGTTTTTATCCACTAAAGAGTATATCAATTTTTCTATAATTGTTGATAACAAAACATGAAGCGTACCTTGTAAGCCGTGTGAAATTTTCTTCATAGGTTGTGAAAAATTATCCTTCTTCCTTCTTGAGCTCTATGAATTCTCTCTCCAACTTCATGCGAAGAGTTCATGGGAAATACTTATTACAAAACATTATCTTAAAGTCTTCCCATTCCATTTCTTCAATTTCCCCCCTTGGCTTGGTGTTCTTAATCAAATACCATCATTGATCAGATTATCCATCTAGATAAGATATGGATAGGGTCACCATCTCCGTCTCAGAAAATTGAAGAACAGATAAGATCATCTCTATGGAGTTGACCCACTATTCTGCAACTAGTGGATCAGAAGATCCACTAAACATCGGTGGTTATTGCCGCATAAAACATTTGATAGACAGTTTCTCCCTCTTTGGTGAATGAGGAAGTTCCCCATTATTATGGTTATTGTTCATAACATCAGATAATTGGGTAAGAATCGCCATGAAGTTTTAAACTCCACCTCCTAAATCATTGGGTATGTTGTTCGGGAAATCGTTGTATTGTCCCTCGCATGAGTTGTTGGCCTGATTTCCCCTAGTTCCAACCATTTCATAAAATAGAAAAGGATAGAATAGAACATATGTAAACAAGTAATGAATAACTTATTCATTTAAAAAATTTATACAAAAATCATAATATATAGTATCCCTATATAAATATTCTTGTGTGCATATTTGTACTGAGCCTCATGTTATAGGTTTTCCCTAGGGTTCACTAATCCTAATTCCCAAATTAACTAAATCGTTCCTCTGATATGAACTATAGAGAACCAACCTTTTATCACAATAATATTACATCATTTTAAAGATAAAAAACATAATTTTATTACACATAGAGGATCCAAAGGTTTAGTGTCTTGGGCAAACTAGGACCATACATAACAATTACAACATCAAGCATAAACATTTATTTAATTTCTTCTTCTCTAGCTTCTTATTGGCACATGTCCTATCCTTAGAACATGTAGACACCTGAGGATATACATAAAAATGGGTGAGATAAAAGACTAGTAAGAGGATAGATAATGTGAATATAGAATGGGGTGAGCATAATCATGACATAGGTAATGAAATCATGAACATGAGAGGAAGCATAAATATAATATTTGAAATGTGGCAGTGCATAAAAAAATGAAACATCATGTCTTAGTGGTTAACTACCACACATACTTGTTAACCAAGATAGAATCTTTTCTACACATCATTTCACATTTACTCATTAAATTCAGCACTTTACCCAATGCATTGGAGTACTGTATAATTATGGGTGCACCCATCACATTCAAACATTCATATTGCATATATATAATTCCAAGCGCACCCATCACCTCGTAATATTATCATTATCACGCATGCCACATAGAACATAAATCGATAATGAACATAACTAACCCATGGAAAGTAATGTGTCTCGTCTCATAAGAATAAATTCATAATATTTGGTTTCCCAAAAGAAATAGGTAACAACATACTTGATACAAGAACCATCAACCATGAATGAGAGGTAAAAGATGAGTTCTTGAAAGAATTGTTCTTTTGGAAAACATTTGTTTTGACATAAAATTCATTAGAAAACATTTATATACTAGAAAAGGTAATATAATGATTAACAAATGATTTATACGATGTTACTATACCAAATTGGACTGAAAGAGGGGAACCTGAAGAATGAAAATTGGGTTCGAGATTTTCCCCTTACCTTGTATCTGAATGCTTCCTTCTATTTAATGTCCTGTATAATGTCATTATATTCCTTAATTAGAAATAATGAACCCTTTTTACATTAATATGGTTCATTATGGTTTCATTAAGTGATTTTATGTCCCTTTGTATGAGTTATAGAGTTTAAAAACATTTATCTGTAGTGTTTGTTTTTATGGTTTTCTTGAGTGGTTCACTTGTATTCTAAAATTGATGTTTGGGTAGAACATGGGTAAACATACAGAACTGATATTTCATATTATTATTGATATTACAGGAGTTTGAATGATCTTATAATGAATTATATTATATCCATATGGATGTATCAATAGATAAAAATTAAATGATAATGGTTTGGGTTAATTTGGGCAGTTTTTCGATCACAACGAACTTGTTTTATTTTATCACTTAGTAATATGAACATCAGTTAGTTTCAGAACTTTAAATATGACATAATACATATAAAATATTCTGGGTCAACCATAAAAATGTTTTTATGAACATATCTGAAGGTATAAATGGAAGAAGAATGCACGTCATTCTTAAAGGTGATAAATTAAAACCTCACAAACAATGTTCTCTTTAATAAAATAAATGGAAGAGGGAAATGGGGTTGGATGATATAATATCCCATTAGCATAATAAAATTACATTATATGTATAATATGAGAGTTAAAATAATATTTGGATGAATATAGGTGGGGAGGGATCAAGAAATGAACTTGAACTTGAATGGAAATTAAAGGAGAAGAGGGAGAGAAATTACCATTTAAATCCTCCTCTTGAGATTCTCCTTAAGGAAGCTAGGATTGGTCTTTTGATGATACCAGAAGCTCTCAGACGTGGGAGAGGGGATAGGGAAGAAGTTTGGGCAGAGTTTAGAGAAGGATTGGATCTTGAGAGGTGTGAGGAAATGTGGGTGTGAAGTGTGATTTTTATAGTGGAGGGGAGAAGGGTTTCCTTAATATAAAATTCATTAGATTATTAATTTCCTTTAATACAAGGAATAGTGAGTCTTGAATGACCAAGAATAGTAATTTTATAATGTGATCCTGAAACAAGTGGGATTACATCAGCATAACATCACACATGACTCTATAATTAGCTTATTTAGCTTATTTTTTGTAAATTAAGATATTTCACTATTCATCCAAAATTCATGTATTTTAGAAAAATCCCAAAAATATACCCCGACCAATTTTTTGACGTGTGTAATCCAAAAATTAAGTCCATTTTTCAAAAATAATTTTCTATATATTATTAATTTAATATTTAATTAAAATAAAAATTTACTTAAAAAAATAGTTTTTGAAAATTAAAATTGATTTTATAGTGCTTTCAAAAATTATGTAGGGTCTTATATAATTATCTAAAAATTATAAGAAATTGATTCAATAATTTATGAATACATTTTAGGAAAATAAAAAATCTTTTCAATTATTTAATTTTTTATAATTAATTATTTATGACTTACAAAATACCAAAACGTTTACTAAGGTCAAATTGTCAATTTCTAATATTTCTAAATTTTACATAATTATTCATAGGTTAGGATACTATTATGATGGATGATTTATAATTCATAATGGTCATAATAATATTCACAATGTTATGTTACTATTCACAAGTGTACATTACTGTTCACCATTTTTTTTGTTTTATTGGACTCGAAAAATCATCTTGAACACAACCGTGTATGTCGGATTTTTGAAATTAAGAACACAGAAGTGAAAAACTTATGTTTAAAGGTCACTTATCACTTAGTAGTTCATTATGTTGTGTTTTCATGTTATTTTATGACATAAGTATAAGAAGGTAATTTCCATTGTAAAACTTTGGGTCGTTACCCTTACACATATCTAATGTGTATCTCAACTGAGATATGATTTTTGACTGCTTTCACATCTTGTACCACTGACTCAAGACGTGTAATAGACTTCAACATCATATCCAGAGAATATTTATCATTCAAAAGTTTTGATTAAATTCTCTTCATGTATTGGTCATTCATGACATGGGCTATGTTCTTCACTTGAACTCTTCACGACCAAGGTTCATGACTTAGTCCACAACATTCAGTATCTGGTGACACTCTATTACACGACGTGAACTTAGATTTCACAACATCTAATAGGAAAATCAACATTTTTCTCCATTTATTCCTTTGAAAGCTTGGGAGACTATTTTGTTTATAATTTTCATAAACCAATTTCATAATCAAATATATAATTAGAAAATCTTTAATTGAATGACAACCAAAAGTATATATGATTTTGTCTTATCACATCCCCCCACAATTGAACTATTGCTTTTCCTCAAGAAAAAATGACTTAATAGAGATTTCAAAAAGAGATTAGAAATTTTTAAAATAAAAAATATTCATTATTTCCATGTAAATAAAACTAAGTGTATTAATAAAGTGTTGGACTTCATAATCATCCCTACATAGAAATTTGTTTCCCTCTTTATAGCTCAATTCATAATGAATATTCCAATCTTTTAATTAAAATATTTCAATTAAAATATTTTATAATATGAAAATTATAATCAATAAATTATAATAAGTCAATTAACCATCATTTAAAAAAAATACAATTTGAATTAAATTTCTAATCCCATCAATCATTTTTAATATATAAACAAATACAAATAATGTATTCTAATAATTATAACCTAACTTGTTTTCTTTTATTTAAATGGTTATAATGTTTTTCAAGTATAAATCATGCTTAAAATTTGAAAAATGTCTCCTAAATAGCTGTGAACAGAAAATATTTCAGGAGTATAGAAAGTGAAAATCACGAGAAACTCCCCCTTATTTAGTAGGTGATAGTGTCTGCACTACCCATGAAATTTTTGTGGGAGTGTTATTGTAGTGTATTCTTACAAAAAATTGAAAGGATGATGGAAAATTTGAAAATTGAGGTAATCAAGACCTCCCATTAAGAAGTGGCATGCCATGGGGAATCTTGGACTATCTTTGGATATATCATGTTTAGTTGAAAAATGGGTTAGTAAACAATTTCGGCAGTAGACGAACCATTAGTCTATAGTTTTTTAGAATTTGAAAATAATAAAAATAGGTAGGTGCATGGTATGATGAACAAGAATAACCAATTTTATTTAAATTCTGCATATTCATAAAATAAATTTCAAAGGGATTCAAAGGGAAAAATAAAAATACTCAACATGATGACTCCATCGAGACATGTGATAAACTATGGGTTTCCTCCCATAAATTTCTAATAGGATGTCCTCATCCAGACGGAAGGACTAAGAAATCTTATAGTGGGGTCCATCAACTCAGTTCTGCCTTTTTCATTTTAGCTACTTGTGGTAGGGCCCTCTAGATTGTGATATATCATGTCCTGATTGATATCTTCATGTGTAGAATGGGAATTAATTAGATGGGAGTGTAATTGAATCATTCCTCTAGGTGATTTCTTTAGGAATGGATCTCTTTGGATTTTTCAAGAAGTTGGTGTTCTATTGTTGTGACACACTGGGTTACCCTCTTGACTAGAATAGATGGTGGAATGGATCTGTCAAAAACTATGGATAATAAAGTAGAGCCACACATGGATAATAAAAAATTTAATGAAATAAAAACTAGTCCAATTAATAATGATGAAAAAATAAATTTTCATTTATATAAATGATCAGTACAAAAACTAGGTTACATACAGATGAAAAAAATTAAACAACCATCCCTATAACAAAAAGAATAAATCCAAAAAATGAAGAAAATGGCTGACAAAGAGCCGTCCTTAGGACCATTAATAACCTCCATCATCATCCCAGCTACTGGTGGTGATGAAAGTTGTAGGTCTGGACTATTGTTTATAGTGGTAGTAGGAGTAGGTGGATCGGCTACAGATAGTGGAGTACCAATGTGGGATAAAAGAGATGGAGTGGGTGTTGGAGAGGTCTGGATTAGTAAAGAGGTCACGGGTCTATCAGTTGGATCGATGAATGGTACCTCTATGGATGTATCGGTGGCAAACCCCTTTCCCCCCATGAATTATCGGCTAAATAATCCTACTGGGAAGCGGGTTTAGTATGATCTAGGGGTAGGTCGGGTGGGCTATGGGTGATGTAGGAATGGTAGAAGATGAGGGGTTAGCCGAGGCTAGGGGTGGTGGAGTGGTGAACTCAGAGGGCTTGAAAAAAGTGATATGAGGATGAGAAAAAATATGGAACTGGTTATCCAAGATGCACTATTGTGTATCCTAGATCCAGTAATGGTCGGATGGTTGGGTGGAGGTATATAAGATGAGGTGATAGAGGTGGGAGGATGAGTGGGTGGTGTAGGTGTGGAAGTAGTGGTTATATCAACAGGTGGGTCTACTACTTCAGGTGGATGTTATTCTTCTAGTGTTGTGACCTCATGTATGCCTGATTCCCAGTGGTATGAATCACTGTCCTTCACTAAAAGCTTCATCCTATACAGGATGATGAAATAAATAGTCTCAATGGGTCCCAAGGAGGTGGGTGGAAGGGATACATGAAACACACTGAGGTTCCTAAATAGGTTCATAATGAAGGATCCACACATTAATGTACCACGAGTCCAATGCACATGAACCTTGTAATAATAAGAGAACTATAGAGAACTGTTGATTGGTGGACCACCAATGGATGATATAGGAATAAGTACATCAACTCGTTGACACAACCATGTGACTCAGCCCTGGAGAACCATCCATGTTACATAGCTCGATGCAGAATCTGTAGTGTTGGGCTCTGTAAATGGGTAGATTTTGTGATCTGTGGGTCCTGGGGTAATTGAGGATCTCAGAAAATCATCTCCCATAAACCCTATGAATCATCTTGAGGTGGCTCAAGTGGAAGCACAGGGAAGACCTGTGATGTGACAAACTCATCTGTATAGATGTTGAGGCCAATGCTGAACTCGATGAAGTAAAGATCATGGGGCCAGCCACCCAGGTGAAATTTAAGGATAATAATAGATATCTCGAACATCGAAAGAAACTATAGAAAAATATCCTTGTAGGTATACTCACTAACTTTTAAAATTTATTAGACATGGAGTGTCTTCAGGAGGTCAAGTATATCACCGTTAATGTTCAACCTAGCTAGGATAGGAATGCCCATGTTTTTTCTTGTTCACATTGGCTTTTCCTACAACCTACTATGATTTACCAGTTACTTTTGGTCGGAAATTCATAAGATAGGGTGAATGTGGAGGTTTTCATCACTTTAGGAGTCCATGAAGGAGGATTAGGAGTCAGGATGGGTAGCTAGTGAAGCACATGTTGCTGAAGGAGGTGCAGGTGGGGCAGAAGAAGTTGCTCTGTATGCTTTCTTCGAAGGTTGCTTCTCATCACTATCATATGATGAGTGAGAAGTTTATGGGAATTTGGTCCACTCCATCTAGGATGGAGGGTGAGTGGTGTAGTGGAAAAGGAGAGTGTTTTGGGTATGTGTTTGTACACGTGGATGAGAGGAGGAGGGTGTGGTGGAGCGAGTTCGTGTGCAGAGTGGGTGCAGGACAATGTAGGGAAGGCTGGTTTGCAGAGTGCAGGGGAGATGAGTTTGAGGGAGCCCAAGAGAGGTTGGGTGTGGAAAATAATGTGGACAGGCAGGAGGTGAGTGGGAGAGGTGATGAGGGTGTGGGTGCGGGAGAGGGTGGGTGGCGAGGTAGGTGGATAGTTGGGAGAATAAGGGGGTGTGGGTTTCAGGTTGTGAGCATAGGTCTCATGACTTGTGTTTTAAAAACAGACCTAGTGAGTTACAAAACGTGTATTATGGGTTCACATCAAGAAATGATTAATTAAAATGTATTTTCGAATGAAATATTACACATTGGGTAATGGGATTACTCGATGTGTAATTATCATTTTTATCTCAAACTTGTTTAACCCCTATGATCCAGCTCTTAGAATAACAAAAACGTCAATAAGGATATCCTAATATATCCTAGGATAACATGAACTAATATGGGATTCCTCCCAGCTTGCAGTTACTTTTATGCTGGGAGTGTGAGAAAAATATGGATAAAATGATCTTAAAGATGATGACACAGCATTCACAGAATCCTTCATGAATTTGTTTTAGTCTTTTCACATTCACTTAAAATGGTGTCCAACCTTCCATATGAATCTTTATTTTCCTCTAAGGAAAACCTTGAATGGAATTGAAGGTACCTAACCATAAACATTTCATCTTTTAAAAGAATAGTTTCAATCTTGAGTTAAATAGAAGGACCTTGTTCACTAGGACAAATATTTTCCTTACAATGCATTGATCATCCCATTTCACTGTGTCTTCCTTATAGATCCTATAATTTTCATAGGAATCCCTCCATATTTCTACAAGTTTGTTTAACTATAGCATCATAGCTTCTCCATCCTTATTAGAATCCAATTTCAGTTTCTTAATCACCAAATACAAATAATGCTCGAGTTCGACTGGAAGATGACATGGTTTCCCATAAACCATTCTAAACAGTATTGTTCCTATGGGAATTTTTGTGTAGTATGGTATGCCTATACTACAACATCCATCTTTAGACTCCAGTCACTTCATCTTGTTTTTACTATATTTTCTAAAACAGTCTTGATCTCCCTATTTGACAGTTCTACGTGCCTAATTGTTTTTGGGTGGTAGGGAGTTCCTCTATTGTATCTGATTCATTATTTCTCTATAAATCCTTTAAATTCTTTATTTTTGAAATGTGTTCTTCAATCACTAATGAGTAATCTTGGAAATATAAATCTTGTAAACACATTACTTTTTAGAAATTTCATGTCCACTTTCACTGTATCATGTGAAGTTTCTTAAACTTCAACCCATTTAGTGAGATAAACAATGCAAACTAGAATGTAGGAATCTCTTTATGATGTGGGAAATGGTCCCATGAATTCTATTCCCCAAACATCAAATATTTCGACATCAATGATGGTATTTTGTGGAATATTATTCCATTTTACAATATTTTCAGTCCATTGTCCTCTATCATGGCTTTAGAAGAATTCCCTTAGGTCATGGTCTAGCATGGGACCAACAAAGTCCACTTTGTAGAACATTGGTCCTTGTGTGCTCGATTCAATGATTTCCTCCATCTAGTATGGTATGAAAAATTTCAATTACATTTGGTATTTCAATTTTTGGGATGCAACATCAGAGTAATCCATCATCAAAATATTTGAACAGTAATGGGTCATCCCAGTAGATATTTTTGGCATCAACTAGAATTATTTTCCTCTCTCGATATGAGAGGTCTTGGTATAAGAATCCCATGTCACGATAACTAGGAATATCATAAATTGACAGTTTATCCTTGACACTAAAAAGGGTTATATCTGGAAAATCTATTTTAGTGTAAGACTCGTCATCTTCCCTGATGAATGATAGGGGAAGTCGGGATAAATGGTTAGAAATAACAATTTTTGTGACTTCTATGTACTTGATTACAATATCAAACACTTTCAGTGAGAGGATCCACCATATCAACCTTGGTTTGGAATCATTCTTCTTCATCAAGTATCTTAGGGTATCATGATCGGTATGTAAAATCAAATTGCACTAACCAGATAGGAAAAAATATTATCAAAGGCATATATAATTTCTAAGAGTTATTTATTTGTAGTTGTGTAGTTTACTTGAGCTTCACTTCTTTTGTGTCTTGCATAATAGATTGGAAAAATAGATTCTATTAATTTTATTTTCTAACAGCTTATAAAAAACAAGTTCATTGGCATCCAACAATAACTCAAATTCCATATCTGATTTGGGTGAAATAATGATTAGGGATTATTGGAGAAAAAATATTTGCGTGGAAAAAATATGCAAAATACCCAACAGTTCCAAAAAGGGATACCTTGTGAATAGCCTTCACAATGATCTTTATCACCAAGGCTACCACAAATCCCTTCAACACCATATCCAACACAAAGTCGAGGCCTCCTATGCGCCTGCCACAGAGGAAAGAGATGGTCGACTTTGCAGTTTCGACAAAATAGATGGTAGCCTTCACATCAGGGAGGGAAAACGATCACCTATGTGATTCCGTGTAAATTGGAAAAAGCCTTTGCAAGCTCCAAAAAGGGAAGGAACAAAGCCCTTACACCAAGGAGGGATTGGCGGTTGACTTCATGGTTACAAATAACTTTACACAATCTGCCTCCTATGACGAAATACATGAGGCTTCATAACCCACTACTAGATATTAACACCCCCTGGTGCCTACAAATACCATTATCTCATCAATCTAAAGGGATCAAGACTCTGATTTTTCATCTTCTAATCTTCAAAATAACAAAGAAACCTTTTCTCCATGAACCATTGGAAAAATTAATCATCTGAGGTACATGATCATTGTGAAATCCATTTCCCTTTACTCATGTTTACCCCCTCTTCAAGGAGGGATGTCTTTTATAGATCATATGGGCCATCACCATGTAAGGATACCACCTTGGGTACTTGTGACTTTGGAAAGAACCCATCCCTCGCAAGGAACCCTCTAATAACATGTGATCTACATGTTGAGGCAGAGAAACTATGCTCCACAATGTCCCCTTTGAAGAGTCATATCCTCTACGAGCCTTTGTGCTTTGCGAGACCATGAGCTCTATGAAGCGTTGATATCTGTGAATCCCTATGATTTGTGACCCCTTGATCATTGCGAATACCCTCTTTTAGAGGCATCTTTCTTCACAAAATCCTTCTCCCATGTAGCTCTCCAGGCTTGTATGATGTGATTTCAAGGTCCCTTGGGTGGTTCTTCATGATGTGTTGCTTTTCGTGATGCTTCTTTCCATAGACATGTTAATGTCTATTACTGCATCACATATCCTTGCAAACATGAGCCCCTCAATGGATCACTCCACAACCCTATCTCCACACAGAATTTTTGGTGCCTTGCCTTCACGGAGGGTTGAAGATAGCTGGTTATGAATGTCCTAGGGGAGTGTAGTGGATTCTAACTATTCGAGATGTAAGACATTAAACTGCCAATCACCCGCATCCTTGGCACAAGACATTAAACTGTGAAAACCACATGTGTGGTAGGTCTACAGAACCATAGGTGATATGGGAACATGTTTCCTCCCACTCTCTCTTTCCCTTTGAGCTTTTTCACCATGCACACCTCAGGAAGTCTCCATGTAAGCCATGACACCCTCTAATGGGATGTTCCAGGTATGAAGGATATATCCTCATTGTACATCCTTTCACCCTCCCTGCTCATCGGGCCTCCCTCCTAGAGTATGTCCCAATCCCCATCTCCTTGGACTATTAGCTAAGTGTAATCCCCTGTTTCATATTTGGGTTGCTAACCGTGTGTAATACCCACTCTATTCCTCATGGATGCACCATTAGTGGCATGATCATTAGGTCTTTGTTACTTCTTTTTTATCACACCAATCATGAATCATGTGGGCCTAGAGTAAGCATCATCTGGACACACTCTTTGGGCCTCCATAGTGTGTAAGCCCCATTACCCCATCCTTTCATACTACATGGAATTTGATCCATTCATTTTCCAACCAAGTTACGAAGGAAGCCTCTTTGATGTTCAAGACCATCACCCTTCGGTCCCAACCACTTCATGTCAGTTCAGCCTCAGCCAATATGATGATAATTTTTATTCCCCTTATGTTCTGCATGAAAATAAACTGTATGCTTTCAAACTAGTTGGGTTTTGATCCATTCCCTTTTCAAGAAAGATACATTGGAATCCTCCTTGAAGTACAACCCCAAACACGAGTAAACTTCAACAACCCATTTATTAGGACCCATATCCTTGTTCCTCCGATTAGTGGTATCAGACTAGTTCCTTGGAAGCTATCTATGCATAATTCCTACGCTCAATTCATACTCCTATAACCAAGAGGGTTCCTCTTGTGATGGGCTGCTAACCACGTGTAAGTCCCAGCATGCATTCGGTTCACTGTCCTTTGTGTTGAACCTGATCATGTTCCCCATTCTAAACAATGTAGACATTGATTCCTCACTATAGGGATGCGTAGAAATACTCCACTATAAAAAAATGCCTATATAGTGGCGTTTGTTTATCTAGAAGTCGTTTAAACAGCCGCTAAATGGTCCTATGACTTTTTCAGAAAAGTGCCACCAAAATCATTATTGAAAATCAACATGTGGAGGTTTATTGCAATTAGTGTTGGTTTCTATAAATAGTCATAGAACATTTATTTCATGGCAGTTTTTTTAGATTTAATAGTGGTTTTAGCTTTAAAAAAATATCTGTAATCTAGAGATGGTTAAAACCACTACTAAATTCTGATCCTTTACAGAAAGAAACCACCACTAATATGGATAAAAATACTATTAAGTCAATTTTTTCATATTTAGTGGAAATTTTAACTACCTCCCTAAAAGAATGCCATAATATAACGTCAGTTTAAACAACCACAAAAAATATATAACTAGCGGTGGTTTATATTGTCTCTTTATCATGAATGAAAAAAATAAGATGTAAGTTCTACTTCCCCAGAACATGCATCCAGAGAAACATAGTGAACTATATTAATATCAATATAAACATGGAAGGTAATGGTGTAATGACTACCACCATGAAACCACAATCAAATTAAAATAATCATTTTTTAGATCATGTTTATCTACCTTGTTGATGATCGACCCCAAACAACAACCACGACACAACCCCCCCCCCCCCCAGGGTTCCTGACATTTCACACAAGACCAAGAAAAAAAATTATAAATCATGATGTAATGACCATTATCATGATGAAACCAACTATAGAATTCAAATCATAACAGAACCCAACAATCATATCTTATCCACCATTCCATAATTAAACTCTTAATGGAACAAATAATTTACCACTAGATAAATAGAACAACATCAAAACCCAATTACCAATTCCTCACACCACAACATATCATTATATTTCATAGAATTATTATCCTTGGATAAACACACTCAGTAACAGTGTGATAAAATTTCTCATTTGAAATTTTAGGTAGAACAAATAAGTTATCCTTCACTCTCCCACAAATCTTCCTCCCAAGACCCCCAACACCCAAAATACACTAAATAAAGTCTTGAGAAATCATTATTCATTACATTGGATACCTATAAAATGATTTTATTCCTTGATAAAAAAATACATAATAAAAAATTTCTAAATATTAACCACTATAGAGAAATACCTGTCAAACATGATGAAAACACCTCCAACACTCTTAATGAAAGGATCAAATTCAATACCAATTCTTCCAATCGAGAAAAAACCTAGCAATATTATATCCATAGTGGATGCATCTAAAATACAAACCACTATATTGAATGAAACCAAAGCATTGAAAATAACCCATCAAAGAACCAGAAGAATACTAAACCCAAGGAAATCCGTAACAATGATTCCCTACTATTTTTTAATGAATATAATAACAATAAACTCATTGATTTTAAGATAGGTAAAACCACCCAGCACAAATCATAGATCATTGTTCAAACTCTATGTGATTCTATCACCCTCAACTTCCACAAACACTTTGTCTCATAACTCAGGGCATTCATCCCG
Source organism: Viscum album (assembly GCA_963277665.1). Classification (NCBI taxonomy): domain Eukaryota; kingdom Viridiplantae; phylum Streptophyta; class Magnoliopsida; order Santalales; family Viscaceae; genus Viscum; species Viscum album. The sequence continues at coordinate 1,175,196,377 of OY728127.1, forward strand.
ACCTCCTATTAGATCATTTTAGTTTTCTTTATATAGTCATAAAATTGTACAAGAAAAACAAAATACATCTTAAATAATTCAAGAAACTCAACCCATGTAATTTCAATTGTGTTTCCTTGATTCATTATTCACTACTTGAAGTTGAATACTCCTACAATTCAATATAAAAATATAAGGTTATTACATAGCATATGAATTATAAACACATCATAGAGACCATCATATCATATATGAAAACACATTCATTATCAAAACATGTCCCTTACATCAACCCATCATCACAATAATTACTTTCTACATCATCATTCAACATACCATCTCGTTGTTCCAATCACATCTAAATTATTAGAAGATAAAAAATACCCACATTGGATGTACAGATACAAGAACAAACACTCTCCACTAATCATATCCCAATGATGAAATTTTCTTGTCACCCTCTCTATCTCCATCTCTACTTCCTACTACCGACACTTGTAAAATAATTATATTGAAAATTAAACAATGTAGTATATTTATATTTAAACTTAAAATAGATAATAAATTGGGAAATAAATGCTTTTTAAGTCTTTTTTATTTACCTTTTCGTCACTAGTATCAAATGAAATCCCCATTTTCCAGCCAAAGTCCTCAGATGGTAATGATCCCAAACCCATCCAATGCACTCGACCAAGATGCTTCTTCCCAATGACTTTACCAACTAGGTCATCCTGGGCTACTGCGTAGGGCAGTGTGGGATTTAAATTCCGTAGTTCTTCAATTTTTACCTATAAATAAAATATCATTCATATTCGAAGAAATATATATTATTATAGTGATAACTGATAATATGTTATTATAATAAAAAATAAATTCGTACCCCAACTTTTTTGGAAGTCTCGTTAAAAAAACTCCCATCATATTTTTTATGAACATTCAAACACACTTCTATTCTGGATGGTTGGTGGCCTAAACACTATCAATGCATTAAAAAAAGACAAATCAACAATTTAATATATTAAAAATATAACAATTTATAATAAATATTTAAAATAATGAAAATATTACTAGAGTCGACCAGCTTCTAGAAAAATTCTTCGACCCCACAGTGTGAGTGTTACACTTCCTCTGCCTTCCTATCATTTAATCAAATAAAATTAAGTTCAAAAAATATATTTCAAAAAATTTATTATGAAAAAATAGAAATGATAATATATTATTTTTACTAAAAAACAAAATATAAATAACAATGATAATGAATGACAGCACAAATGACATAAGTGGTTGATAAATTTAGGGATAACTACACATTAAATCTTTTTATTTTCAATCATGTTGGTTTCCTACTGTACCACTATATCATATACTTCATCCACTCTTGAAAGACTAATATTTTCCATATCATGATGGAAAAATAATTCCACTTCTTACAGTTTAGGAGATTCAATTTCAAAGGTCAAATATTCCACTTCATCACTGATAACATACAAGTGTCTTTGTTTTAGGTGAAAAACTACACTCCGCTATTCATCGAAGACATATTTCACATAATATTCAATTTTCTCTTGTAATGATAATATATACGGATCATATAGTTCATGGTCACCAACATCCATCAAGTGAGAGAAGTTTAAAAAAGTAAATTTCAATGAATTTATTTTAACACCCCTGATGATATCCACCCAATTTCATTTGAATAAAAAAACTTAAAAATCCTCATGGTAGTTTAATTCGATAATATCAGTCATCTTTTCATTGTATTACACTAACACGAATTTAAATATGCCATTATTTTGTGTTTTCAAACCCACTTCCAAATCGACTGTATGATATCTAAATCCATTCACATTGTAAGTGTAGAACATTACAGCATGGTTTAGAGGACCATGAGAAAGAAACTTCAAATATTCGGACAAATGTTCTTGAGTTTCAGTATTCATGATTTCAAAAAATTAATATACATTATTATATTTACAAAATATATGTGGAAACCTAATATCTATATTTACTGAAATATTTATGAACTTACATGTCATGGAAACCATTCTATAAGCTCTTTATTAACAGATTTTGTTATATATTTCACATTTCATGCTCATCCTATCATTATTATCTTTTTTATATCATAAAATCATCATTAAATGGATCTACAATTTCACTACTTATTAGCACATATCTATGTGCATGTAATAATCACATTTCTGTCCATGTAACATTTGAGCTTCTACCAACTGATCGGCCAATATCATGAAAAATGTTTGATTTTTGATTTATTTCAGATTGACTCATTGTGTAGTCCACATGTTCAACTCAATTTAATATTTTATCAATTTCATCCATGTATCTAGAAAAAAAGGTAACAGACACTTTTTCCAAACAGCATTCTAAAAAGAGATTTCATGTTGATCTTTATTTATCACGTAAGAGTTCAAATATCCAATATATCTGTGAAATTATATAGAAAAAAATAATTATGTATTTAATGAAGTTCCAAAAAAAATTAACCTAAAAAACATGTAAATAAAGTACTTCTAAATTTGATACATCCATTGATAATGTAAGAGACCTCCCAATTTAGCTTCCTCAACAAATTGAATAGTTAAATGCATCATGATAGTAAAAACTGATGGAGGACAGATCAAATCCATTGCACAATGTGTCAATAAAAATATCTCCTAATGGTTTTTAAGATGAAATGGATGTAGTATTATCTCACAGAATTATCTGAAAAATGTGTATAATTAGAGTATAATAGTAGTACAATTTTCACGAAATAATGTAGGCAATGCCAATGGAAGTAACCACTGCAACAAAATATGTGAATCTTGGATTTTAAAAAAATGTAACCTACAATGAATTAGGTGAACACACCATGACATGTTACTGGAACAACCATTAAATACCATCACATGTTTTAAAAATCAATGTAATGTATCGTTATCCCTATTTATCATTGCAAAAATTATCATATGATACCTTCCATTCTCATCTTTCTAGAGATCATGCTTTGTGTTCATTGCATGTAAAATTTATGAGAATTTAGAATACCCTTCAACTTTCCATGCTGATTCAACAATGTGAAGATCAAATTAATACATTCCTCTCAATATGCATCACATCAAGATTATGTTTCAAAAAATTAAATTCCCAATATTGAAGTTTGATAAATATAATTTTTTCTTCCATTTTTACATTCCCATTTCACTTGATGGTGCACTTAAAACTCATTTCCCACTATCATTAAAATTAAAAAACATCCCTAATTTTGTTTCAAAATTTCAAAATTTTTCAAATATTTCAAACCCAGTTAACAACTTTGGAGGTGGTCTACGATCAATGAAACCATTGGTTTTTATCTTTTCCATCTGAAATATATGAGATGTGTTGAGAAATATTTGATGACACAAGAAGAACCATCTTCCGCTGTGAGGTAGTCATTCGGGATCAAAATCAAAGTTACAAATAGGACATTTCAAACCCATGTATGGGTTTCAACCAAATAAATTGCCAAGTCCAGTGAAGTCAAAAATGGTCCACATTATAGTAGCTTTCATTTTAAATTTTATTCTAGAAGATGTATCATATTTCTAAACATCATTTTACCAAAACTCCTATAATAATTAAATTAAATTATACTAGTATAAATCAATATCTTTTCAAGGCTTTTATTTTCCAGGAATAATCATCGAAATTATAAAATAATTTTGTTGGATACACATACACCTAGATAGATTGTAAGGGATCAAAACAATAAGAAAAATGTTATAACAGGAACTCAAATTCCCAAATGGGTTCAATCCATTGTGATTGATTACTAATCGAACATTCCTATGATCATATGAGAAATCATTATGTAATGAATCAAATGTATTCCCTGATTTTGAATCTCATGGATGTCACATTAATCCATTCTTTTTATTATGTATAGAATTCGTCTTCATGTGTTCATAGGTTTTCAATGACATGAATAATCATTACAATTTAGGAATTAAAGTAAAGTAACATGAATCATTTGCAGGTGTGTTCCTTTTATTCTTCTTCGTGGTATTATGCTGATTCATATTTCTGACATCACCCATTGACTTCCATCTAGAAGAAGAACTTTTTTAGCAATCCTAACTACATGAATCCTATCCCCAATAAAGCACACTATTAGTGGGAAACACAACTATTATTTTATAATTCATACGAATCTTGTTAACAACATTTTTCATATCATAAAAAGACTCAGGGATCTTCACATCAGGAAATGAATCAGGAATCAAATCCAATTTCATGGACATCAACATATTTGTAATTCCACATAGGCATTTGATATGGTAAAACATCAGTAGAATAGAATGTTTTGAATATTTCAAACATCCACTACACAACTCTTGATTTCCATCATCAACTAAATAATGAAACACATATTTCTGCTCAGTGAAGTTTTATCTTACGTTACTCCCCACAGAATCCATTGGAGGATCCAATTATATGTCACCATCTCGATATAGGTGTCCTATGATCTAAAAAACATCACTCTTCACGTTTCTATTTGTACCACGACAAACTTGTTATTCTGATATGTTTTTATGTTGATATGGGAGTCTTGCATGGCTGAATTCATTATTTATATGGATTTGCATTTTATTTTCCATTGTCGACAAAGTTGTGAGCTCATTATGTGGATTGGCATCAGTGCTAAACCTTTATCTAATGTTCGATTCTCCATGAAAATTCCAATACAAATAATGAGGTGGTAATTTATTCAATATCAAGTGTTTATAAACTTCATCACTCTTAAACCATATTCTAAATTTACTTTTTTAGACATGGAAATCTTCTTCTCCCATCAACAGATTGATTGAAAATTGAAAAATCTAAAAAATCCTCCAAAACCATAGCATACTGAGGTGTGTTCCTAGGAAATTTGATCTAGATTTTTTCAATATATATAACAACTTGCATATAAATTATGAAAAAAATATTAAAACACATAACTATTACTAAATAGGAAAAGCGATTGATATATTCTTGTTGAAATAAATATGAATATGTTAAATAACTATACAATTACTTTTAAATGTATATATAACCATATGGGAAAAAATAATTACAGACACATCTGAAAAAAATATAACTATTTTGACTATTATAATATGTCATAGAAGAAACTGGTGTAGAGTAGTGAAATTTGACCCATATGTAAATGATACATAATAAGGAAATATAGCGCAATTAGAAATGCCTCAGCAAATTTGTATAATGAATCTGTGAATTTTTAAATGCCTTAATTATTATTTATAAACATTTATCCTTAGCTTCTTTTTATAGAAAATTCACATATGGATAACATTATTTGGAAATCCATTGAATCTTCTACACATGGGTGTTTCCTTTTTCTTCATCATACATTTAAAATTGAAAAGTTATAAATTAAAATAGAAACATATTAAATTTTAATGTATCATGATCAAATTCAAATATACTCAATGTATTTCATTCTAGGTATCTTTTTGCAGTGATAGAGGATTTCTACCATTAAAATATTTAAGATTCCATAATTAAAGAAGATTCTATAATGAAGAAATTAGGGGAAATGATATAATATATCACTAGATAAAACTCACCTAAATCACTAAGTGACAATATAATACATAATAAATATGAAATATTCCATAATTAAGAAGTCATGTAAAATTATATAATATAGAACTAGTTAAAAATCCACTAAATCACTAGGTGACCATATAATTTACTTTTACTTGGGTTCTACCCTGGGAATACTAATGTAATAAGAAGTTTACCATATACGGGAATAACCACCAGAACAATCTATTTATCTCTATAATTTTTAGAGGTTATGGTTTTCAAGTAAACTTGTATCAAATTCATTATTTCACGAAACTCATAAATAAAATAAAATTGGTAGAGTGATTTGTAAGGTACAAATCACAATGTAAGAATGTTATTCATTAGTCTAAAATGGATTCCTCTAGGATCACATGCCCCACTATATTTACATTGTGATATTTACACTATGGTCTCTTGAAAATGTATATGTTTGAATATCATACAACATGGTTTGGTGAGTTATACACTCAATTACATCCCACACCATATATTTATATAATATAGATAGAAACAAAAGATTTCATCATGAGAGTATAAGTATATCAATTCAATTATGTGGTATGGATGACTTATTCTTATTTTTCACTTACTTCCATATTATCATGTGTGTGCTTCATATTATTCTGTATAAAACCAATAATGACTGCAAAACATTTTTTTCCTCAAAACAAAATATATGAATGTTTCCTTTCTTCAATAATATATAACTTGAGTGAACAGTTTTTTTACACCATTATATTTATTCTTCTTCAGTGAAATTTATCAGAACTATATATCATATTATACTATATTTGATAAACATATATTATACAAGATATAATTCTGTCAGATCTTTATTATTCTATTTACAATACAAACCGTGTTTGTTATATCATTCAATATTAGGCATCATCTCCCTTTTAGAATATCTATATTGAGAATCCCAATATATCACAAAATGACACCTTCTTCTTCTTTGGATTCGAATTTAAGGTTGAAATTAAAACATGTAACTTATTTCAACTTATTTCTAACTGCCCCTACTTTATTTTGAACCATTAGATCATAATAGACAACAAATATTCACCAGAAGGGGAAATTTAGAACTAAATAGTTCTACATTAGCAATGCATGTTCAAACTAGAGAATATCGTAGAACATAATTTTTATAGAATATGTAAAACTATAAATTAATTAATACTAAAAAATTTATACAATCAATAGAAAGGAATACAAATATAGAGATCTCAATCACTAGTCTATGGAGTGGGTTTGAATAAATGTGGAGGGTTAGGAATAGTTGGTTTATAATTTAATGTTTCCTTTAACATCTATTAGGGTATGAGATATATATCATTATTATAAGGTCCAAGTGATCTTATGATTCAGAGATAAATTAGGGAATCTACACACAAGTCAATCCATTCATTGATAAATTCTATATAGAAGTCTATAATGAAAGTGCATCAGTTACATGATTTTTATCTACAATAATTAAGTAAATCATTAATATTATACTTATTATCACAACTATCGATCATACTATTAAATACGTCATTTTAAATGAATTAAATTATAGAATAAAGCACCACAGTTTTATAAACAATAAGAAGAGACCAAGACCCTATTTGAAAAAACTTAATTTCCTTTAGAATTACCCCTATATAAATTGGATTTATTTTCTCTAGATTTCATAAAATATTATATAGAATAATAAGTAAGAACAAATTAAAATGAATATGTTATGTTTATAAGTTTATATTTCCAAATTTTATAATTTAGATCAATAAAATCTGGAATATGATCTTACCTTAGTGAGGGTTGGACTAGCATTAATGGGTGGAATGCATCGGGAGCAGTGGTGAAGGATGGGATCAACAACAGGCAAAGGGATCGGTGGTGAGGGACAGAATCATTGAGTGTCAAGATCGACATCGACGATGAATCCTAGGGATTAAAGGGTCGGGGATAAAGCGTTCAGGGGTTGGGGGAGAAGTGTCGAGTTTGTCAACAAATAAAAAGATTTAGCAGCAGTTTTTAATAAACCACAACTAAATTTTCTAAAAACCAATTAGCGGCGGTTTCATAAATTGCTGCTAAAACCCACTTCTAATGTATGATTTTTCTGTAGTGCTCCTTGAGGTTCATGACCATCACTCAAGTCTCATCTTGGTCTCTCCCTTGACCCCTTGTCTTTCATGAACATCATGCCCTACCCCAAAGGTTTTACTTCTTTCAGGTCCCATCCATGTTTCCTCTCTCACAGGCCTCCTCCCCATGAGTCCCATCACCCTAGAGAACTACGTGGAATTTGATTCCCTACCATGGGGATATATAGGATGCCTCTCCGAGGTTCAATCCCAACAACATTTTCATCTTCACATTGACTCTATCCCATTCCCCTCCATCCACTTCATTCTACCATCCATCAAACATCTTGATTCTTACCTGGGCCATCACATCCTAGTGCAATCATGCCATCCATTTGGGAAGGTGACCATGTGTAAGTTCCACAAAATCCACAATCATCCATCCATGAGCTTCCCTCTTGGAATGGCCTATTATCCATGTGTAATCCCCAGTATGACTTCAGGTTTTTGTCCATCACATACAACCTGATCCCATGATTCACCCTATCGAACTATAGGGTTTATGATCCCTATCCTCTATACAGGGTATGTAGGAGGCCTCCACAAGGTTCAATCCCATCCAATGGTAATACTTGGTGTCCCCTTTATAGGGACCCTATAATCTTTATATTTTTCTTCATTTGGCATTTGAATACACCCATATAATAAGCCTCTTAGGTGATCCCTCCCTAGGATGTACCCATGTAGTACACTCTCACCAGTGTTTTGATCCATATGATCCATCTCTGCTAGATGATAATCTCATGGCATACCACATGTTAAACATGAGAAGCTGAAAAAAATATTAGGGACATGCCTATGGATTATAATTCCCCATACTCAACATGTGATGACTCAGGATTCTACACCCTCAAAAATCCCAATCATAAGAGAAATAAATCATGGTGTTCCAGTGTTTTAACATCAAGACATTCCAATGATGCCCAACATGACTACTAGCCTGATCGAAGGTTGCTTCAATGACCTGAACCCTTTTAATTTCCTGATTGAAGTAGAGTAATTAAATAGTGTCCACAATGATATGGCACCGTGAATGGGATTCAAGAAAAAATTCTAAAATCTTTAAGGTAACCCAGACTTGGAAAAAACAATGGGGATGAATCCATGGAAGTTGAGACCGAAATCCCATAGTCCCATTTCGATCAAGGAGCAGACAGCCATGAATAAGTGATGGATGCGGCCCACCTTTGGAAAGTGGGAATTAAGGGCTACAGCCAGTGCATCACACCACGATGATGCACGCCCAGAGGAAAGCATCGGAAATATAAATGGTGAACCCAAAGTTAATATTATCATAAATATAGAGATTAGTAGTGTTTGAGGCATCCGTAGATAAGTGTGTCACCAGATACAGCTATCTGGTGCTTGTTACCACCAACAAAATAGTGGGCATTCTGTGAAATTCACCAATGTTTCAGGTGGTTAATCATTGGACATTCTGGTCTGCAAATTAGTCAACGTGGATCTTTTTATACAACCCTGGATGATTGAACGACACTGAGGAATTGTGAATCACTTTTCTATTCTCTGTAATGATGAGTGAATTTTCCATCCTGGTAGGACCCAAGTTAAAGCTACCTGAAACCAATCATATCCCTCCCATGGATGTAGGGGTAGGGGCAGTACGAATGCCACAATACCCCATGACATCATCTCCTATGTGATGGATCCCATGACCGCAAGTATTGTTTGATCATACCGCCACTCACACTATGAATTTATTTAGAGTTGAGTGATCAATTACCTTATTCAATGTTATAAATAGAATTGGGTCATCCCGATGAGGTACATCTACCACCAATACATGGAGGTCTCGATGACCCATTAATGCCTCCACCCCCCATGGTGAGCATAGGGATCCACTTCCCCCCACTCCAACATTCAATAGCTTTGAGATCCTATCCTCAGTGTGATCCTATGACTCACCACCATATGATGACGAAGTAAGGGATGTTTGAGTCCACCTGGCCAGGACATCAGCTTGGGGTCTCCCGAGGATGGCTCCCACCCAGCCACGTTAGCAGCGCTAGTCGGTCATATAGACCAAAGAGCAGGGGGTCCATCCCTGTACATAGTCAACTCTAGTTCGGATGAACCGACATCAATGATGGGTATAAGCTTAGGATAATTTCTGTAAAGGGGAATCAGTTTCCATGGCTCCAGTGGCTTGATCCACCATCGACATGATCTATCATGATTCTGTCATCATTGGGTAGGCGAACCTCTTTTTTATAGAGCCGGCACACTTCCAATCCAGGGAATATTTTAGGCCCTAATCACCCTGTATGCTGGTTGAACTGGCTCTCCTAATTAATGGGGTAAGCAGAAGCTATCCCAAACCATCCCGGAATGATGGCATCCAGTATGGAGGTCCTCCTCATACATATATCAGATAGATTTTATGTCCTCCGCACTCCTTCATTTAGTATGGAGGTCCTCCCCATTCCACCGTCATCAACCTCTGTAGAGGCCCTCCCTGCTCCATCAACATTCAACATGAAGGTCTTCCACATGCTCTTGGACTTAGGTATGAGAATTTATCTCACATACCTGGTTCTCAACATGAGGCACTTCCTTGCCTAGTCACCCAAAAAAATGGAGGCCCTCCTCATGTGCTTATCGATTTCGGAATAGGTCCCCCCATGATGGAAATCACCAAAGTGGAGGACCACCCCACTTCATCAACAGTGAAAAAAGTGGTCCTTTTCATGTCCAGTATAATTATAATGATGACCCTATTAATACCAATACTACTAGGGCTGGACAATGTGAAGGTCCTACCCGCACTATAGATGGACACCATGGGGGTCCTCCCCATGTGTTTTCCATATATAGTATAGGACCTCGCAACTCCATCACTGTCAAACATGGAGGCCCTCCCCATGTTCCATTTGAAATTTTTCCAGGTGCCCCTCTCACCCCAACTCATCAGAACGGAGGTCCTCCACTTATTTGGAACAACCGATATGATGTCCCTCCTCATATCCCATTATGTGTGGGCAGAGGTCCAACCCACTCTTTCACCAATAATCATGGAGGACCTCCCCATGTCAAAAAAACTACCATGCCCTGAAGAACCATCCTAGGGTAGGAGTTTTGGTCGCTACCACCAAAGGAAAAATTCTGTGAGCTTTTAAACCACAATCAAAACTGTCTATTTTGTAGACTCTGCGGTGGATGGAAATTCAGTGATAGAAACCTCACCCTGATTTTATATGTTGGGGGATGGGGCAGGAAAAAGGCGTATAAGCCTAATCCTTATAGAAAGCGAGTTCCACAAGAACCCTGCATCCCTCCAAAGATACATACATGTGGATGAAGATTTTCCCTCTTTTCGAGGTCTGGCCATCCAATCCTCATTATCAACAACATGATCATTTTCCACCACAATGAGAGATCATGTAGAGTTGTTCTTGGGAGCAATAGAGGATGATGAAAAACATGACTAACCACCATAAACCACAGTTCCTGTGCGGGAATCACTGGGTGTAATTCTATCTTACAAGGATGTGGTGGTGCAATCGGTGCATTCTTCGAAATACATCCCATGATGTGGCACCATGTCATATCATGAACTGTATTCTCCACTAGTCATTCTACCTGCACAACGGTTCAATTCAGCGCCATTGTTAATCACTCAACCACCTCTAGTCAATGAATGGGGAAACCAAGGGGTAGATCTCATTTTTGAGATGAGAATATTGTGGAACCTACTTTCCACAGATCATCTATTTGAGATGTTCCAGACCATTGAAAAATTTGGTTTTAGCATTTCAAAATCTTTCATCCAGGATGATTCTATTTGATTCTAAAAACTCTTTGGGCTATGCACTTTTATCTCCCTCATCAATGGCTATCTTATCCCAAGAGCCAAAAACAATTCAATGAACCCGGCCAGTAATGATGCAAGGTCGACTTGGATGTTGTCCCCGTGGATTAGTGCCCAGAGTCACCCGATCATCCTTAGACCCTTCAACTATGATGCATCTAGAGCCTTATAGTGCTTCGTAAAATTATTAAGGAGGATACCCCACATTCAGATACATTGTTGGTGGTTATATGTTGCCTCTGATTTCAGTCCTCTCAACGCCAGCTCGACTTTATAGGTGATATTGTGGATATACCTCTAGGTATAATCATAGAAAACATGGATGACCTATTAGAGGAGGAAACCGAGTTGGGAATAATTTAAGGAAACATACCCTTGGGTTGGTTCCACACCTTTTGGATCTTTTGGGCATGGTTACCCACCTTCAAAAAGACATATTAGGCCATCCTGGACCTTCTGAGTCATTATCCTTTAGTCATGCCCTCAATAAGGTTAAAGAGCACATTGGGGCTGTCAAACCCTCTAAATTGTCTAGATTAGTGCAGATGATAGAAGATGAACCTAAAAACACCGCATTGCGTTAAAATCTTGAGGAACATAAAAATATGGTCAATTATCTTCTCACTAAACATGATACAGAACATCAACCAGATTATCACAATACTCAACCAAGGTAGTGGGGGGTAAGCACAGCCTCCCTCCGATGAGTTGCCTCCAAGTTTCTTTGACCATCCTACTCATATGGATAGAGTAGAGTCCATAGTTAATGGAAAGAGGGCATGATATGCATCACTTAATCCACTAGTGTTACTTTATAATACTCTTAAGGACCCAACTCAGGTTCCCCCAACCACGACACAGGTCGTACCCCCAGGAGTCCCACAAGTCATCCCACCAGCCACTCCACAAGCTATTGGGCCTCCTTACCATGTTGAAAAACCTTAAAATGAACTAGAGGTCAGAGATCTTCATCAAGATAGGTATCCTCATCCAGATGATCTGATGGAAGCACTTATTTCCAGCCTAGAGGCTTTAGATACCCAACAAGTGGTGATTCTGCCTGATGTCATGTCATATCCTGCATGGGAGGATGATATACTAGAACCCCTAGTTTTAGAAATCCAACCTTCTCCACCATTAATGGGACAGGTGATCCGCTACAGCATTTGGATATCATTATCTCAAGGTGTGGAGCCATGATTGGAACTCCAGCACAATATGAGGCCGCTAGACTCTGGTGTTTCTTGCAGACACTCAAATGGCCTTCATTCATTTGGTAAATCCCATTCCTCATTAGGTCAATAGCCGGTAGGGAGGGCCATTAAAAGAATTTTATCTAACAGTTCACTTACACCATCCAGAAGACATGTATTTTTAGACTCTTCATGTTCATGCAGAGGCCTTACTAGCACATCACATACTTTTTCGCTAGGTGGAAGGGCCTCACATATTCCCTTGATATTTCGTTAACCCAAGAGCATCTAATGACTATGTCCATGGGGAATGTGAAGACCTAACTAGTCGGTTATATCATCACTCAAAACTACCCAAGGGTTTTCATAATTTATCGGACAAAGCCCAACAACTAGAGGAGGCCTTTCATCAAGCCTAGAAGGTACGTCTATTTGCTCCTGTGGTTCCTAAAAGAATAGATGATATTGAAGATACCGGCTTTATAGAAAAAATTGAGGGGCCCATGTAGCTAGAGTTATTACGATTGGAAGATCATTGACAGCCTTGTTGAGGGACACCACCTCAGGCGCAACCTCTAAGCCAACAGTCACCACCTCAGAATCCATATGCACCCCCCTGTAACATGCCACTGCCACCCAAGTGGGACAATCATTTCCCTCCTCCCCATTAGACTCCTCCACCCATAGACAGAAACATGCTCTCATACCTTCTTTTTAGAGAAAAGGAACTAGACCTACTCATTTAATGAGGCCCATATCCATTACGATTTCCAAAGTTCCTTAGATCAGAGAATTCTGTGGTTTTCGAAATGAAAAAGGCCTGAGGAGGTGGATCTCACTAATCAAACCAATTAATGTCCCTATCACCAGTTCACTAGGCACACCCTCAAAAGGGCTATGGGTTTAAAGATAGGCCCCCAGACCAGATCAATAAAAACATAGTCAGGTTGGGTCCAGCCCCATCACAGGTGTCATGTGTGGTCATAATGCCAGATGGTGACAACTAGGGTGAATAGCCGCAAGTTTCCAAACACAGGACTCACAAATATGATGACAAAATTGATGAAAAGCTAGTAACTCATTCCCATTGTGTTATACATGAATGTTTGAATCGACCCAAGCCTTCAGAAGCTGTAGCGTTACCTACACCCACTACTCTTGCATTGAATTCTGAACATTCCTCTTCCTAGAAGGGCTAGCATCAATAACAAAAGGGAAAGAAAATTCCACTTCCAATTCCATCGGCATCCAGCAATATCAGCCATTTCATGCCCCTTGAATAGATATTCCCCCCTAGAATCCATCAAATGATGGAAGATTCTTAAAGTGGTGATCAAGGGTACGCTTCAGACTATACCATAGAGCTAGTAAACCCTTACATGGTTTCCAATGGAAGATAATTCCAGAAAAACCCTCCCAACATCTCAAGCCAACTCCACCATTGACAGAGCCACTAGAATGTGAATCTCCGGAATGAATTGGTCAGTCCTCTCGGCTAAGCTGTGCACACCACTAAGATTAGACAATCGGACCTGCATAGATCTCAACATGAACATCCTTCTCATCGTGTTTCATCAGTTCCACCACCACAAACATTTGTACCATTGGATCATGCAGATTAGCCATGACCACACTATGATTAGTAACATTTCATTGTGGATGTACCTCACTCATATAGCCCTAAACTGATAGTTACTCCATGCGGTTTGACTATTGATCAATGAGACATTCCCAACACCAGCCAAAATCCACTAGTTTAACCAACAACATCCATCAGAACTCTTTCCACAAAGCGGCCTTCTGTCAGTAGAAGTGTATGCCTTTAATGGAAGTACAATGTCCACAGGAAACTTTCTTGCATTATTGTGAAGCTCTCTATCCTAGAAGTTATTACCCTATTCATGGATATTCTCTAAGACCTTGTAGAGTCTTTAGGAACCCCTACTATTGTTTTAGACAGAGGTATCAGCCTCAAAATACATCCATGCTGAGGCAGCCGAGCATGAAGAGTTTTAGGCCATTATCACCTTCTCTAGAGAGGATGAAGGAACCCCATACATGGGTACATCCGCCCACTGTACATCACTGGACATTTCAATGGCATGGAGGTTCGTTGTTATTTTGTCGATATAGGATGTAGTATCAATATTATCCCGGACCTAACACTAATAAATATGGGACTATACGTAGAGAATAAGAGTCCCTCATACCTAAAAATTGAAGGTTATTATAGGACTGTGCAAACACTTGGTGACAAAATTTTCCAGAAGACCCAGTTTGGTGGCCTGGTTTCTAGAACCGAATTCGTGGTTGTCTCACAAGACACTGCATACAAGGTGTTGATGCGTAAACCATGACTCCACCTACATGTGGAAGTCCCTTCCTCATATCACTAATGCCTTAAATTCTCTCTTAATGGTCAATTAGGAATACTCCATGGTGATGTGTCTCCATTTTCCTCTAGTGAAGCCCGCTACCTAAATTCATACTATTACAAGAGAAAAGAGAATCAGATTCCGACTAATGAGGTTGAACATTCTATGGATGTGACCAACACCTGGGCATTCCTAGATGAAGCCTATATTTTCCCAATTGAATGATTATAGTCCAAGACACCAGTATTTGGGAAATACTTCATTGTATCAGGAATGAGGGGGAAGCACTTTCCCATGTCCAACAAACATTATGTGATCACCTTGTGTTCCTAAAAAAATCAGGCTCGAGTGATCCTAGATATCCCCTCCTCCTATATGGTATTAAGATGTCTTCCCCAGGGCAATGACAATACATCATACTTTCTCATTTCTCTAGGCTGGGATAAACTGGCTAATGCTGACGTACTATAATTGATTTGATATCATCACACATGGCCTCTTGGGTCGAAATCCAGATGGGATCAGGTCAAAAACCTTCATTGATATGGTTTTAGTAGTGCAGTAGTCCGCTGATGAGGTTCCACTACCGCTCAGGCTGGCACCAGTGTCCCTTCAGGACTTGTCAACTCGGAAGAGTTTCCTCCTACTGATTATCCTCTCACCTTGGATGAAGAAGATGACATGAAAGATCCTCCCATGTATTCAAAGAGGGTGTCTCCACTATGGTCAATGAATTGGTACAATGTAACATCTATACCGAGATGTATCTGAAACCAACACTGATCAGCGTTCATATGCCTATAGAATAGAAACAGTGATACATGGATTTTTAAAAGAATCATCGTGATTTATTCTCTTAGGGATATGATGAGATATCAGGGCTAGATCCTTGGGTCTTCTTCCACCATCTCTGTCTCCCAAAAAAATATCATGTGTTCAAACATCCTCCTAAAAAGATGCACCATTATCATGGTGCCATGGTCATGGCCGAAGTGAATAAGATCATCAAAGAAAATTTTGTCAAGGAATTCTAGTACCCCAAATGGTCTGTTAACATTATTCTTGTCAGGAAGAAGAACAGATATATCATATTCTACATCATCTTCTAGGATCTCGGTTGTCACTGTTGGAAGGATAACTTTCCCCTTCCTATGACAGAACTATTGATTGACACCATGATTGGGTTTCCGACTCTCTCATTCATGGATGGATATTTTGAATATTACCAAATTGTAATGGACCCTTAGGATGAATATTCTACCACCTTCAGGGAAACACAAGATACTTTCTACTAATATGTAATGTCTTTTGGTCTAAAGAATGCAAGACCCGCCTATTAGTGTTCCATTCACTGCATATTCAATACAATCCTCAGGATATTAGTGGAATGTTATGTGGAATATTTGGCGGTTAAATCTAACCAGCATCTGTACCATCTAAGATATCTTGAGAAAGTGTTCAGCTTCTTCTGTTCCCACCATATGAAGATGAATCACTTGAAGTGTACCTTTGGGGTTACCTCCAGAATGTTTCTCAGCTTCATTGTCAGATATTGAGACATTGAGATTGTTTTGGAAAATATCAAGGCCATAAGTTATATGTCTCCTCTGAGAAATATTTAAGAGATCTAAGGCTTTCAAGGCCACATATCCTACAATCACTGATTTATCACAAATCTGACTTCCATGTGTAATCCCTTTTCTCAGCTCCTAAGAAAAGGTTTCGATTACCAGTGGGATTAAGAGTGTTAGATCACATTTGAGGAAATCTAGCATTACCTTCTACAACCTCTGGTTCTGATGCCACTCATTCATGGAAAGTCGCTAGTACCTTATGTAACTACTCAGGAATGGTCCCCAAGTGCCCTTCTCGTCCAGAATAACAATGAAGGAAAAGAGAACATTTTATACTATCTTAGTCATATAATCCTCGATACAGATACATGATATTCCTCTATTGAGAGGAGTTTCCTTGTGCTAATATTTGTAGTACATAAATTACATCATTACTTGTAGCACCATGTGATATATCTAGTGTCCTAGGTGGATCTGCTAAAGTACATTCTGAACCACCGCTTGTTGACATGTTTTCTAGCTCAGTGGGTAGTGATTCATTAATAGTTTAACATCATGTTTTTCTCCCAAAAGGATATCAAGGGATTGGAATTGGCATACTTTCTTTCCTCCCATACAACTCCTGAAGAGTAGTCTCTAGAGCATTAATTTCTAGATGAGGCCATCCACTCAGTGTATTAATCCATTCTATGTTGGAAAATTCACTTTGATTGTGCTTCCCAAAGCCCTACCGACAGAAGATTCAATGATCCCAGACTCAACAGAGTGGGTCTGGGTATCATCTTCATCACGCTGGAAAAATCCATCCTCCATATTCATTCCTATAGTTAGAAGTATGTACCAACAATGAGGAAGATTACCAGGAACTTAAAACTGGTGTTGAGATGGCCCTCGATATTGATGTTCCCCACATGCATGTGAATGGGGACTCCGAATTTTTCATCAAGAAGATCATCAGTGACTATGTCATCTTAATGATGGACCTCATACCACTGTTAGAGTGTACTCACCAGTGGATGGACTGATCCCCCTCTCATCTAGAAGTTACTCATGTCCCTCGATTATAGAATGGATGAGACGATTCCTTGGATGGCCTAGCCACATCTCTCATAGAGGATGACTAGGATGATTTTATTATTCGTGTGGTGTATCAATGATTCATTTCTCCTGCACTCTGGAAAATGATAATATCCTTTATTTAAGAAACTTTACTGCTGATGTCTCTACATAGGAACCTCAAGGCCCCCTTGTCATGGTATTGGAAGAGACTTCGGACTGCAGGACCCCCATTATCAAGTATCTCATGAATGTTAATCTCTTGGCAATCCAAGCCGAATGTGAGAGGGTTTGATGGTGTGCAGTTTAGTTCACCATCGAGAGTGGCCTCAGTCTTGATAATATCCTCTAAAGATTTTGGTTTGAAGGGATTCTCCTTTTTTGAGTTCAAGGAGGTGTGATTTGTCAGGTCATGCATGTAGTTTATGGTGATTCAAATGGGGCTCATCAGGAGAGGCTAGAACTTTTTCATTAGATCCGATGATTGGGATACTTTTTTCCCACCATGTTCCATGACTATATTGAGTTTACCAAGCGGTTCCTTTCATTTCAGATCTATGATAATGTTTTTCATCGGCCACCAGAACCTCTCCATACTACCAAGTACTCTTGTCCATTTTTAGTCTGGGGACTTGATGTCATGTGTCCATATCCATTGGCAATAGCTTTCCAATTCAAGTTAATTCTAACTGCTACAGATTTCTTTTCCATGTGGGAAGAGGCAATCCTCCAGAAGGAAGTTAAGGCATGTTCCATCATTTAAATCATGATAACCAATTTCATTTACTGATTTGAACTACCACATGCTTTTCTCACCAATAACAACACCAAATTCTGAGTAGTGGAGCTGAAGAAGTTGTACACCATGTACATTATCGTTTCTAATCATACCTCTCAATATCATGCACAAGAAAATGGAAAGATAAAGGCGTTCAAAAAACCCTCTAAAACTTCTTGCATAAGATGGGTTTTCAGAACAAGAAGAGTTGGTGAGAAAATATCTGCAATGCTCTCTGGGATTACAGAACGGTGGACTGTAATTCAAATCAGGTGACTCTATATTCCCCGATGTACAGAACAAATGCAGTCCTTCCCATCAAGATTCAATTTCCCTCATTACGCACAATAGACTAAGATAATCATACACCCGACAAAGTAGCCTAAATCCATATGGATAAACTAGAAGTGATCGACAAGAATAGGCATTGGGCCCTGTACAATCTGAAAATGCATTAGAACAAGATAGCTCAGGATCTCATAAAAAAGGTTTTCCTTCACTTCTTCTTATAAGGTGACACAGTATTGGCTCTAAGAACACCAATGATACATGCTAAGAAGCCCCTAAATAAGGATCCAAAATGGGAAGGTCCTTATATCATTCACAAGGTTTACCTAAATGCTGCATACTCTCTGGTCACCAAGGATAGAGAGTGTATTACTCCTCGCACCAATGCTAAATTCCTTATGTAGTATTTTTTTACGAGTATCTATTACATCTTTTCATGAAATTAAACTATGTGTCCAACTAGGTTGAAGGAAATAAATCTACCCATCACTCATTTTGCATAACGATAAACTAAAAAATGGTTGGAGTTCTATGACCATAAACTAAGACACCTTACGCACCACATGAAGTTAAGATGTATTATCAACCCACATGATGATAAACTACAAAATTGTCTGATTTCAATGACCTTAAACTAAGACCCCTTTCTCCCCGCATGATGTTAAACTGTATTTTCATCCCGCATGATGATAAACTAAAAAATGGTTTGAGATTTAAGACCTTAAACTAAGACTGCTTATGTCCTGCATAAAGTTAAAATGTTCTATCATCCCACAATACGATAAAATACAAAATGGTATGAGTTCTACAACATTAAAAAATATACCTCTCTTACTACAAGATGTTAAACTTCATTATCATCCTTTTTTCATGACGTTAAACTGCACGGTGTTTTCAAAACTATGTATGGATTGATTCCCAACCATATAGGTTAAGTAGTAATTACCGATCCTTTCATCCATGGCCCAGCCCAGGTCCCTTGACATTTCTGACCTTATGTCCCAATTTCTCACATAGGATTTCTTGGTGTGGTATGGAATCTTTATCCTCATTAATGTTGGGATATTTATTTTTTCCACGCCGCACACATTCCATTGAGATACTCCTCTTATTTTCCCTCTTCCTTACTACACGACGTTAAACTGCATGGCATTTTCTATAACTACATATGGCTTGATTCCCATCCTTATCAGATACATAGGAATGCCTAGACATTCCATCTTCATGTCCTTCCCAACTATATCTTCTCCCTTTGGGTGAGTTCTCTTCGAGGGATTTCATATGGTGTTTTTTGTGGACTTCTTCGGTCCCCATATGTGCCGGGTTGATAAGGACCACATCATGTGACCCTCTTTCATGAACATCCTTATCATCCTTACTACATGATGTTAAACTATACAGAATTATAATACTATATATGGATTTATTGCCAATCTCATGGGATATGTAGGAATGACCGAACATTTTCTCTTCGTGTCTAGCCCTACTTTTTAGGAACCTTATCTTCCTTCTTCCCCCTTGGCCTATGTTCTATAGGGGTATGTGGTGTGGTGTGGACTTAATACCTCATTCAATTTGGTTTTGCAACAACCACACCACATACCTCTCTCTTAAGAACTCTCTATCACCCTTTCCTCCACTCGTCACTGCGAGTCATCTGCTCCAGATTGGGCCCGTCAACCATTTTTTGTGCCTAACCAATGTGCACAGATGTAATGTGGTTTAGGACCTAGAGTGTTGGATTCTTCATATAGAAGATGCTTCATGTTTCATTTTATTTGGGTTCCCATAATCTTCCACATTCGAAAGGACCCTCAGAAAGTATGGATTTGTGGCCTTATGGATCATCTACTACTTTGATCCAACACCCTAGAGGATCTCGAACAACAATTTTTTTCACAAGTTCCATGTAGCGAATATGGTCAGTGGTCGATGCTCATTTGTTGTTCCCATTTTAGATCACATGATATGGATGATGTGTTTAAAAAATGGTCAATAGTTATCTTATGTCGTTATTCCACCACCATTGAAACCCAAATATTGGACTTCTGATTCACATCTCTTTCCACTCTATCATGTTCAAGTGTAATTTTGACACCCTATGTGTTAACCCACTGTGTGAATTTTCACATTAAGGGGATGTTTTAACATCGTGGTGTCATCCTTGACACCACATCATTCCCCATTATGTGTATTCCTTCTGATATAAAGATACTCTTTTCCCTTGTTTCCCACATAAAGGATATCTCATGTTGGCATAAGGAATTGGTTAGGGTTTAAGAACACTTGGAGGAATATCATTTCATTCGGTCTCAACTCTACGACCTTAAACTAAGATCCCCCCTCATCCTTAAATCATGACGTTAAACTGTATGAATTAGGAGAAATAAGTATGTCTTTATTCCCAACTTCATGGGATACATAGGAATGACTAGAAATTTCTCTTTTAGGTCCAGCTCAGGCTCCACTGATTATATTTTCTTTTCGGTCTTTTGTCCCAATTCTTATGGGGTTTTGTGGTGTGGAACATATATAATTGTTTCCTCATTCACATTAGTTATATAATAGACTAACCACATAATTCCCCTTATAAGATAATCCCACACTTTTCCTTACTGCATGAATTTCAAGAACTATGTATAGCTTGATTCACATCTTCATGGGATACAAAGGAATTCCCAAACATTTCGTTTTTGGGTTTAGCTCAGGATCCACTGATTATCATTTACATTCTGTATTTTGGCCCTGATTCTTATGGGGTTGCGTAGTGTGTCCCATTTGGTCTTATATCCTCATTCATGTTGGCTCTATAATAGTGTCACCACATAGTTCTACGTATGGGCTAGTCCCCCATCGTCTTGGACGCATGATGAAAAAAAAACATAGCGTTGTTCTATCCTCGCTTGATGGAACATCATGTTTGGTATTGGTAATCCACCATGACATTTTTCAAGGACTAAATAAGGATTGATTCCTGCATTGATGCCTGGATTCTCTATCCTAGGTTTGTTTCTTCAAAAAAACATACATCTACACTAAAGAACAAACAAGATCCATCAAATGTCGCTTATTTTGGTCATTGACCAGACCGTCACAAAAATATTTCCCATGGATTTGGTACCCAATCATTCCCATTTCAAAAACTACATGTAGATTGATTCCCATCCTCATGGAATATGTAGGAACGCCCAAAAATATTGTCTTTGGGTCCAGTCCCTAGTATCTCAAATCCAGCCATCTTTCTGCCCCCTTGGCCTGAACTCTATTGGAAGCACGTGGTGTGGTGAGGACATATTGGTTCCTCATTCACATCGATTTTATGATACCTAGGCCATATAATTCCCTTTTGTGATCTTAATTACATTCTCCTCCATCCCCATCATATGACATTAAACTGCATGACCTTTTCAAGAACTATGTATGGCTTGATTCCCATCCTCATGGGATATGTATGAACACCCTAACATTTCATCCTAGAGCCCAACACAGGGTTCATCAACCCATTATTTACTCCTTCTCATATGGAATTCATTACCTCTATTATGCCTCTCTGACATAATCAGATTCATTGTGGTTCAGGACCAATGATATTGGTTTCTGTGTGGACATGTTCTCATTCATTTCCATGCTTCACGTTTCCCTTTAGTTGGGTTTCCATCATCATTTACATTTGGAAAGACATCCGAATGGTATATATGCTTGACCTTATGGATCTCCTTCCACTTTTGGAAAACGTCCAAGAGGATTTTGAAAATTTCAATGTGAAATGTTCTACATTTTGAATACCGCCATTAGTCGACCCTCATTTGTTGTTCCCATTTCAGGTCAGATGATATGGATGTTGTGTTTAAAACACAGTCAATAGTTATCCTCAATCATTATTCCACCCCCATTGACCCTTAAGTATCGTTCGTGTGATTTATGTCCCTTTCCACTCTATCTTGATGAAGTGGAATTTCGACACCCATGGTGTTATGCCTATGGGAACCCATGCACAATGAAGGGGGTGAAACAACATCATGAGGGTCATCTTCAAACCCACACCGTCTCCCCTAGGTGTGTATTCCATGTATTGAAAAGATCTTTTCTTCCCCTTTTTCCCACATCCAGCATAGCTCATGTGGGGTTAGGGATATCTGTATGGTTTTTGCATACGTGGATGAACCAGACTCTCCTAGTCCAAGAATTAAAAATTAAAACTATGTGCATTCATATGGAAATATTTGGTGAGTATGTGGAATTATGTCTTCATTCATATCGGGTTGTGAACCACATCACATGTTTCTCCTTTAGGGTACCCATGTCCTTGACACATGACATTAAACTTTATCCCCTACCCTGAATAAGTTCAAGATGCCTTGTGAGAATTATGGAATGCATCAGCTTCCTTACCATAGAGGATTTCCCTAGCCAGTGTTGGTTTGTGACCAAACTATGCTCAAAAACAATATACAGACTAATTCCCATCCTTATAGGATATGCAGTGACACCCAAAATGTTTGATAGGGTTTAGCTGCATCCCGATGAGCCCTCTTGGGCCATTTCAGCCCAATATTTCTTGAAATTTTGTGGTGTGGGGTGGACATGTGTTCTCATGCACATCAGGTTTTCTATAACCATGCCTCACATATTTTTTTTTGAGAATTATCCAATTTTATGTCTTTACTGCATGACAATAAAATGCACGGGTATGTCCTCACTACATGACATTAAACTATAGTATTCCTTATCATTAAATAATAGGATTCATATTGTTCTAAATAAGAGATGCCTTTGGTGAAAAGCATAGGATGCCTCATGCGATGATCATTGTGGCATAATTTAACGAGGGCTGGAATACATTTGAACATTCTGTCACTCCACCTCATGCTTTTTGTGTCATTCATTTGGATATTCATCCATTTTCACATCTAAAGGGACCCCCAATGGTCTATATTCTCATCCCCATGGATTTCCTACCATCCTAGGCCAACACCCCAGAAGATATTGGACCACCCTTTGTGTCATGTCCTGTGTATCAAACATGATTAGTTGTAGAACCTCGATTTATTATCTCCATTTTAGGATAACACAATATGTATACTGTGTTACGAACATGGTCAACATTTATCCTCCATCTTCATTCCACACTCACTACATTTTAAATATTTGGCTTGTGAATCACATTTATCATCACCATTTATTCATATTGATTGTAACGACTCTGGCATTATCCCGTTCATACGCTAGATCATGTTGGGAGAGAGTGGTTTGTCTATTTTGATCATTATCCCTTGAAACACTATGTGATATTTCAGACCCCAGATGTCTTGTGATTGATTGACATACTCATATTAAAATGGAATAATTATACATTCATCAGTTTTTTCTCACATAGGGCATGACCCATATGAGATTAGGGATTAATCGCTGGAAATTTCATTAGTATGATAGAAATACAGCAATAAAAGAAGATAATGGAACTCATGCATGAAACTGAAATAAACAAGAAATCATAAAAGTACATTTATGAGTTCACACAAATTACAATTCCTAGGGATCAACCCCTCCAGTATATTGATTGACCCCTTCAATGGATAATCCCTTCTCCACCACTCTTTGGCTTGTAGCATCCAGTATCTACCATTTCCTGTTAAGATCCCGCTCCTCTTCAATAGAGATGGGGCACAACTCATCATCCCCTACCAGGGCCTGATCATCATGAGCTAGGATAATAGACATTTCATGGGATTCTCACCTCATTTTTTCCTCATCCTCAGATAATTATTCCTTTAGTCGCGATATGATTCCATATTTTTCATCAAGGAAAGAAGAATGTTGGTTCGCATGTTCCATCATTTTTTGGATCTAATTCTTATCCTACAAAAGTTTCTTAATGTTAATGGACTTCCTCCACTTCCATCCCACACTAGGTTCATGGTCATTTTCCCTTATTTTCTGTGCCATGTAATATCAAATGAGCATATAGGGATATTTGGAATTCACTCCTCTGGCACATAGTAAACACATCCAAGAACAAAGCCTCCCCATCTAGCTTATCCAATCTGCTAGAGGGGTCTCCTTGATGATGTGGTTGATTAGTTTCCTTGACCAGTGATGGAATATTTTGTTATCCTCTATGTCAGAATCAGTCTTGTCCTGGTTCTCAGGGTCGTAGGGTTTGTATGCAGGAAACGAGTCCACAAACTCATCAGCAGGATCCTCCTCTGGTGTTTGGTCAGGTATGATGGGTCCCATGTCATCTGATTGGTCCTCATAAACAGATTCCACCTTAATTATCTCATGTTACATCCTACCAAAAATCCTACCTGTAATCATGAGCACTATGGTTTGGTCTGTATGGGAATCTACTTAAATGCCCATCATTGTTCTACTAGGAAAGGCAACACTATGGTCCACATCCATACTCTCTAATGAGGGTCAAGCCGTTTGAAGAAAAATGCATATAGAAATACACAGATGCCAGTTTTCATGGTTCAATGGAAAATAGTTACAGATTCTATGAGGAAGAAGACTTAAAAAGATCAAATAATTGGTCTCTCCCTTGTGCTGATGTCACTGAATCCCCGATGGCTACCCAGTAAATGGTTTGGAAATCCAAAGACTCTAAGATAACCACCCTAGGTGTCATAGCCCTAATAGATTTGGTAATATCCATTGCCACTGGTGCAGACTCTAAAGTCACATCTACTATTGCGTGGGAACATGTTTTACATATGAATTTATCCTATATAGGGAAATTTTCATTTGATAAAACCTATGTGACCTAAATAAGGATCACAAAAAAATTATTTAGGTTTTATCTCAATAGCTTTTGAAAACTCTTCCAGCTCCGAGTTTTCAACCTAAACCTCCTACAAGGGGATGCCTCTACCAACCACTTCCCCCATAAGGAATCTTCTAATTCATCTGGTTGGGGGAAGCACTCCCTCAATTTAGATGCAGACAACTGTGGTGGGACTATTTGATTGAGAAACACTTTCACATGATCCTTCATTGGACACAAAGTACCCCAAGAGTGAAAAAAGTCCGCCAACTCAACGATATGATTCTACCCTTCCACTTGGGACACCAATAATCCATCCTTGGCATTACCAATATCCGAAATATCGATCCTAAGATAGTTAAGATGGTTCCAGATATGGGAAGGACTGAGAAATTGTTTATTAACCTCCCAGGTATCCCAAGACATTGGGAAACAGTATCCTTAGGCATGTCTATATGGCATAGCCACATACCTTGATCCTGAGTGGGAATCATATAGAACCCCCTGGAGGCCTCCCTTCCTACTGACTTTATACCTTTATGACTGATGGGTCCGCCACTACCGGTTGCCTCTCGATCAGTGCTGGTCTCACCTCTACTGTAGTCCCACCACCATGGCGTGTTCTTTCCACCTTCCCACCCCGACCTCAAGGTTGATAAGGCACCCCATCACTATCATAAACGGATCAGCACTTCAACATTTCCCTTAAGTATGCTACCTTGAACCACTTATCATACTCCTTTAATATCCCAGAGATTGATGTAGGTAGAGGCAACTCATTCTGCATCATGCTATCCTCCAGTGTGAACATGAGCCTAATCTACCTCTTCACACATGGATTGCCCTCATGGAGTACTCCCAAGTATTCTTGTGGGGCCAACCTCTTCACACATCGAATCTACCTCTCAAATAAGTGTGGGGTGTACGACTTGTATATAGGCATGCAATCGACCTGTGCTACTAGGACTCCACCCCAAAAGCCTGGAGATAGGACCTATGCCCCTCAGTTCCCTATTCGTTGTCATTGAATACACCTATTGGAAATAGGAATGGGAGGAAACTAAATTCATCCTCCCCCCAGACTCTATTCAAGACTAGCGGTGGAGTCTTCTTGGTTGGGAAACTCCCCAACACATTCAAGATAGCTGGTCGAAAGTATAAACCAGGAGGGGAAATATGGTTTAGATTTTCATAATCACTCATTTGAACTACTGACCATCGATACAAAAGATGGAGCGGTACACACACACTATTCATATTCTTTCCCTCACTAATGTGCCACAACACCTTATATAGATTGTTCAGTACCGGGATCCCCAAATTAACCCACTCACCCATAGTTAGCACAGATTCCATGATTAATGTGCTTGGTTGCACACCTATATTTGGGTCCAATACTGTCAAAAAACAGCTGCAGATACGTGCATAAATGAATTTGTCCAGCCTAACCCCTGTGATCTACTCAGTGTTGGCGTTATACCCCCACAGCTTCCATTGTCTATCATCCAAAGTTCACCAAGAAGAATTCACATTACTAAACCAGTCTCTATTTGGACAGTTGGGATTCTTGACCAATATATTCTGAGGTGCTTCCTCCATTCCAATGGATGGACTTGACAAGAAGATGAGGAAGAACATAAACCATAACTTGAAGTGGATGTCCCTCACAGACATCTTGTCCTTGCCTGGCACCAGATCCACTAATACCTTTTCCAGCTGTGGCATCTGCTCAGGATCCTCCCATGTGTTATCAGTGGGTGGGAACTCCTCATACATAACCCAAGAGACTGAAATCCCTAAAATCTTATGAAGGCCCCAGAGGGAGTTTCCGACTGTCCCGTGGTGAATATGAAAAGATGTTGTCCTTGATGACCACTTTCTCAACAATTCTGGCATCAGGTGTTGTAGATGATAAATGTGGAATTGGAAGGCCCAATAATCTTCATACACCCCTACTCTCTTTAGCTATGCCTCTAATTCCTCACAAGATGAACAGACCCAGTAAACACAAACCAAATCTTCCATAAAATTTCCACCCTTGCACAAGTCCCATTAATCATTCCATCCCTTCTCTGGGTTCCCAAAATCCACCATTAGGATGGTGTGGTACTATGGGGGAGACACCTCTAGCTCCAACACTATCCCATAAAAAAATTTGACATGATTATATAAGAATTAAACATTGAAGGGTGTGTTATCCTTTAATGTATGACCATCAGTATCCATGAACCACTGGTGCTTGCACGGTGTACTCCTGAAATAATAGGTTGGTTCACCCCAACATTCTTTAGGGATGATAATATCATCCCTTATACCAAAGCCATATAGAGGCAACCTTTTTCACATAGGATAGTTCTTTTGGATTTCTAACAAATATCAACTACGGATTCATGGTTTGAATAGATCTCCACACATTACCTAATGCCTTGATTATCATCATATATTCCCTTCGAGAAGCATCCGCATCGACCCCCCACCCTAAGAAGCTTCTTGGATGGACATTCTATCCCAAAACATTAGGATATCTTCTTCTTGATCACAAATTTTTGTCGTAGTTCTTGATCATATAGATTGATCATGGAGATCGTCCACAGAGTTCTATCACAGACCTCACATACACAAATCATGGAGCGCATAATCGGATAGTCTAAAGACTTATTTTGTGGAATAGAGAAAAACAAATCCTAGTTCGCAAAGAGTGATCACAGAGATATAAAAATGAGAGTTCAAGCACAAAAGTTTCCAAGATAGGTAAGGACAAAAGAGGGGTCATCTTCACCTATTTTTAATCGACGACCCCCGAGCTATACCGCATGCCTGTGTGTGGCGAGCTTCACAGAGTTCTCATCCCTTTCATTGAAAAATCCATTTCAAACCTACTTCGTGTTCTCAATTCATGATATAAATTTGTTTTAGAGATCTACCTTCATAATTTTACCCTTTATTTCTTCTTAGATTCAAGTCTTAGGGGGAATTTTTTGGCGCCAAAATATATGCATAGAAAAAATACGCAAAGGAAAAAACAGTTCCAAAAAGGGCTACTACACGAAGCACCATTGAAAACCTCTTTAGCACGATGGCTGATTAAAATCCATTCAGTAGCATGGATGGTGCAAAGATGAGGCCTCCTCTTCACCCACTGCTATGGAAAGGGATGGTCGACTCAAAGATTACAACGAAAGGGTGGATGTATTCGCACCGTAACGGGAAGACGATCACCTCTGTGATTATTTGTAAATTGGTGGAATACTATGAATGAACCACGTAGGGAATGAAGAACAACTTCATGGTTATGAAAAACATGAGACAATACACCTCCAATGGAAAAACACAAGCAGTTTCGCATCACACCATCCAAGATTCATGCCCCCTAGTTCTTATAAATAATGTTCTCCCCTCACTCCAAATGGATCGACACACTGACCATTCAACATCCAATATCTCAAATAAAAAAGTACCACTTTCTCTATGAACCATCAAAAAAATGAATCATCCATGGTACTTGAGCATTGCTAAATCCCTTTCCCTTTACTCATGTTTACCCCCTCTTCAAAGATGGATTCCCTTCACAGAGCCTATGGGCCATGTCCAAGGAAAGAGACCATGTTGGGTACTCGGGACATCACAAAACACCCTACCAAAACAAGTATACTCCATGATGAATCTGAGACACTATGCTCCTCAAATACCTCTATGCAGAGTCATATCCTCTGTGATCCTTTGTGCTTGGTGATCCCGTGAGCTCCGTGAAGCCATGAGCTCTGCAAAGCCCAATTCTCTGCATCCCCTTGAGCTTTGCGAATACCCTTTCTATGAGTCCTCTTGCGTCGCAAAACCATTTATCGTAAAACCCTCCATTCATGTACTTTGTAACTTAAAGACCCCTGGGTAGTGCTTCATGTTACCTTTCTTTGCCTCATGCTTTTTCATATTGGCACACTAATGACTATTTCTTCTTCACATAGCGACGCTAACTTGATCCCATTAATGGATCAATCCACAAACCTATTTCCACATGGAATTTCTAGTGAATTCCCTTCACCAGGGGATGAAGTGTTCCTATTATGTACGTCCTAGGGGTGAGGAGTGAATTATCACCGTCCGAGCTATAGGAAATTATTCTTCTAAGTACCTGCATCCTTGATACAATATGTTAAACTATGATGACTGCATGTGTGTTAGGCCTAGAGGACCAGAGGAATGGTGGGCACAGATTCTGTCCAACTCTCTCTTCCCCTTTGATCTCTGTCATAGTGCACACCTCAGATAGTCTCCACGTAAGCCCCAACAGGGTTTGGTGGTATTATGACATCCATATCCTCCTCATATATCTGGACCCCATCACAGCTCATCATTCCACCCTCCTTTAGTAAGTCTCAATCCCCATCTACTTGGGCCTCTAGCTAAGAATAAGCCCATGTTTCTTATTTGGGCTACTAACCATAAATAATCCATGCTCTATTCCTCATGGTCAAACCTTTCTCGATGTGATCATTGGGTCATTACCGCCTCTTGTTTCTTACACCAAGCATGAATCACATGGGATTTGAGTAAGAATCATCTATGACACCCTCTTTGGATCTTCATAGAGTGTAATCCCCATCCCCCATCTGGTTGAACTAATTGAACTTTTATCCTTTCCTTTTCTAAGCACGGTATGTAGGAAACCTCTCTAAGGTTCAAGACCATTACCCATATGTCTTGACCACATTATTTTTGTTCACCCTCAACCCGCATGACATTAATCTATATTAACCTTTCACCCTACATGATGTTAATCTATATTATTTCAAACTACATGGAATTTGATCCTTTCCCTTTTCAACCAAGATACATAGAAATACTCCTTGAGGTTCAACCCCAAACACTGGTAATATTTAGTGTCCCCTTTATTGGGACCTATATCCTTGGTCCTCCCCTTAGTGGTGTCAAGTTAGTTACCAAGAAGCTAACAAAGCGTAATCTCTACACTCAATTCATACTCATCCAACAAAGAGGGTCCCTCTTGCAATGGGATTATAACCACATGTAAGTCCCATCATGCATCTGGGTCATTGTCCTTTGTGAACACCCTAATCTTGTTCCCCTATTTGAACTACATAGACTTTGATTCCCTACCATGGGGATACGTAGGAAGCCTCTATAAGGTTCAATTCTATCACTCACGTCTCACCATGGTCTCTCCCTTGATCCTTTATGTTTCGGTAGGGTCATATCCCACCCCGGAGGTTCTACTTCCTTTGGGTCCCATCCATGTGCCCATTCTCTGAGAATGCCTCCCCTGGTGTCCCATCTCCCCACTGAACTACGTGAAATTTGATTCCGTGCCATGGGGAAATGTAATAATTCTCTCTCAAGTTCAATCTCATCATCACCATCCTCTTCATGTCTGCTCCATCCCATTCACCCCTCCCACTTCACTCTTCAATCCATCATACATCCAGATTCAAACTAGGGCCACCACATCCCAGTCAAATCATTCTATCCATTCGAGAATATAACCATGTGTAATCCCCAAAAAATCCATAATCATCCAACCTAGAGTGTCCCTCTTTCTATGGGCCTCTATCTATGCGTAAGCCCCATCATGTCTTTGGGTTGTTGTCTATTTCATGAACCCTGATCCCACGATTCACCCTCTCGAACAACATGGGTTCTGATCCCAGTCCTCTATACAGGGTACGTTGGAGGCCTCCACGTGGTTCAATACCATCCAACGGTAAACCTTGGTGTCCCCTTTATAGGGACCCAAGCATCTTCTGATCCGTCATCATAATGGATTTGAATCCACCCATCTAATAAGCCTCCCAGGTGATCCCTCCTAGGGATGTACCCATATGGACAACTCTCACCAGTGTTATGATCTGTTTGATCCATCTCCGCTAAATGTTAAACTCGCGACATTCCACGTGTTAAACATGGGAAGCTGAGGAAAAACTCGGGGAAATTCCTATGGCATATAATTCCCCTCACTCGACATGGGATGTGTTAGGATTCCACAAACTCGAGAAGTCATATCATAAGGGGAATAAATCCAGGTGTACCAATGTTTCAGTGTCCAGACATGCCAATGATGCCCAATGTGACTAATCCTCTGATCGAAGGATACTATCCTGACAATACCCCTTGGAATGTCCTAATATAAGTAGTCTAATTAATCGGTGTCTATAATGATATTCAACTGGGAATGAGATTCACAAACAATGTCTTATATCTAAAAAGGAGACCCATACTAGGTGATGAATTCCAAGGAGGAATCCATATAAGGAGATACTGACATCCCATCATCCTATTTTGATCAAGGAGAAAACATCCCTAAATAAGAGATAGAGGATTCCTTCCTTTGGAAATCAGGAATGCGGGGAAACATCCAGTGAGTCGCAGCACAATGATGCACACCCCGATGGAAGCATCACAAATAAGGTTTCTATTAGTCTTATTTTAAACTTTTTAAATGCCTTCCTACATTCCTTAGTAAATTAAAAAGGTTATTATTTTGAAAATAATTACGTTAATGAATGGTAAATTTTTTTAATGTTTATTAAGAATCTTTTGTAAAATCTGACATTGCCCAAAAATCTTCTTTATCCCTTTACTATTTATGGTACTGGTAAATACTTGTTGACTTTTATTTTCTCAAGATAAAATTATATGCCTTACCTAGAGATTTTATACTGGAGTAATATTCTTCCTTGGACTATAAAATTTCATTTTCCTAGTTCAATACTAGGAATGTTTCTTAACAATGTTCTATGAATAATTCCAAATTTCTTTAACAGAACTCAAATGACCTTCTATAGGCTGATAAGTCATCCCTGAATATTTCTCAGAATTCTTTGACAATGTCATGGAATTTATTCTTCATGAATTTATGAAACACTTCTGGAGAATTGAAAATTCTGAATGAAATTCACCTGTAGTAAAAAGTACCAAAATGGGCATGTGAATGTGGTCTTTGGGTAATCAACAAGGTCACTATAATTTGTTTTTATCCTGAATATCAATCTAGTAAATAAATGAATTCATGTCCCACAAGTCCTTCTAGCATTGGATCCATGAATGGTATATGAAAATGATCCTTGTTGTCCTATAGAGGCATCTGTAATCTATGCAGACTCTCCATCCCATTATGGTGAATGTTTAAATCAATTCATTTCCAATATTTATCTCAACAATGATTCCTCCTTTCTTAAGAATAACTTGTAGTGGGATTACCCATTCACTATTTAATATATAATATATTGTCCCTATATCCAAGAGTATCAGAGCATCCTTTTAATGACTTCCTTCATCAGTGGTGTAAGCCACCTTTGAGGTTGATGATTTGGATTTATATCTTCTTTAATTTGAATATTCTGAGTGTATTTAGTTGGATTGATTCCTTTGATGTCTGCCAATCCCTAAGAAATTAACTGTTATTTTCTCACCAAAACATCAACCAATTTTTCTCCTTGTTCCTAAGATAGTTTATAGTTGATAGTATTTTTATGAGAGGATGAAACTCCTTTGTATGTGTACCTAAGAGTAAGGGTAGATATTTTAGTTCTAGTTTTGGTGGTTGAATGATTGTGGGGAAAAAATGTGGAAAGGTATCCCTCTTGAGAGTTTAAATAAGTATTACGTACTCGGAATTGTACTCTTATTCCTTATATGAGAGTGAATCTTCACATTATTATTCAATGTCCATGTACTCGTCTCTTTTTTGGGTAATAGAGATGGTGTTGCAATCAACAATATCATCTGATTATTGGGAATCTTTGACCTAGTTGAACACTACCTGTTCTTATCCAACTCTGAAGATCAGAAGTCCTTGATGCACATCTAACAAAGCTTTTCCTATGTCTGGGAATGGTCTTCTGATTATAATTGGGATTTCTCCTTCTTATTCCATTTCCAGAACTTTGAAGTCTATTGAAAAGATGAATTTTCTGACTTTAACTCATATATCATCAAAAATTCCCCTAGTTCACTTCACTATTCAGTCAGTGAGTTACAATGATACTCCAATATTTTCTGTTTTTGGAGTCATAGCTTGTAGAAAACACTCATTGGTCTTATGTTTATGTTCAAACCAGGATTTCACAGATCTCTTCCAAACATGCATTCTCCAATAGCGTAGGGAATTGAAAAAAAATCTGGATATCCCATTTTTTGATGAGATTTTCTGTAACACAATATTAGATCATTATTAGATTAATGAGATGAACACAAGATATTTTATTTTACTTTTTATTGATAGTATATCTTTTATAAAATTTTCATATACTATAATTTGTGAAATTTTTTCAACTAATGGTATGTTAATTTGTAGTTGATTGAATATATCTTGGATCTTTTTGTATTGTTCCTCTTTTCATCCTTTTATTGATCTTTCTAGTAAAATAAGGGGTGGATTTTATGGTTGTGGGGAAACATAAATTGGTTCCTTTGGTTTCTTGAGAGTTTTTTTTTCTTTCAGCTTTGGATACTTCTTATGGTTTGGTTTTCTCAACTTCTTCATTTACTGGTGGTTGTTTCATAGAATCTTCATGTTTCTTTTCATCTCATCTTATTTTATTTTTAATTTTCAATATCTACCCACATCTCAACACCACCACTTTAGTTTCCTCCCTTGGGTACATCTCTTTATTACCAAGGAGGGTTCCTTGTAATCTATTAGAAAAAGTATTTATTATTTGACCCATTTGAACTTCAATATTTCTGAAAGTAGATCTTCATTTTTTTCATTTCTATTTTATATGTTTTCATTATCTAATAGGAATTTTGAAAAAAAAGTATCCACGATGTTTTAAAGGATACTTTGAGGAGGAGAATGTTTTTGCTGAGGTCTAGGATGAGCATGTAGGAATTTCTGCTGATGTCTTTGTGGAAAGGGTTTTTATTGCATCTATTATTATGTTCTTAGAACTAGTTTCATAGGTGGATACCCAGGTATTCCTTGATTCTATAATGGTGATTGAGAAATACATTGTTAAAAATATCCATGGTTGTTATGAGTTTTTTTGTTGAGTATGCCTCTACGAGTAATATTATTACTACTATTAAATAGGTCGTTTCTTTTGAAGGTAATTAAAATAATTAAAATCTTGATATTTTGATTCCTCAACTCCTTCCTTGAAGTATAAGTACAGAAGCGAGCCACTGTATATCTCACATGATTGTATCTCTATTACGAGACCAGGAGGATAATGTGCAACATGAATTTGAGATTATTTGAGTTTCTTTGTGAGTGATTCAAATTTCACTACTAATCTTGGGTTTTAATTTATCTGGTGGATACCACACAGAAGTGGTCTACTATCACATTTCCATAGGATGGAATTGTGAGAAACATCATCAAGAATAGATTTTCTGTCTTTTTGGGTTTTAAACATCAGTCATCCATCAACAGAACCATTGATGACATTTCATGGGGATGGTTAGATTCCATGGTATAACATTTGTAACTCAATCCCTGTATCCAGTCCATGGTGTGGAAATTTCCTCCTCAACTCTATGAATCAATCCCATGTTTCCCAAGAAGTTTCTTCATTAGACTAAGTAATGTTATTAATATCATTCTAGATCTTCCATGTCTAAATGAGTGGAAATATCTTATCCAATAAATTCATGGAAATATCATCTCGATTCATAATTATCTTGAGATATTCACTTTTGATCTAGTACATATCTCAATATCTTAAGTAACATGTGAATATTCATATCCTCGTTATGACTAAAGAGTCTCCCAAATTGTGAAAGGTATCAAAAACTTCAAGGAATTTAGAAATGTTTTAATTAGGATATTATCTCCAAAGTCCACTGAATTACCCCATGTTATGGATTATATGAATGAGTCTAGGATTGATTTCAAAGGTATGGGCTTCGATGGGGGAGATTATGTTTGGGGTTGTACCCTGGATTGATGATAATTCATAATCCAAGATGGTCCTCTCATGATGCAACAAGTTCTACCCTTGAATTACTTATTGAATATTTTGATGGTTCAGCGGGTTGGGTCCCACTTGATTGTGATGTTAATATATTGCAGCTAGGTGGTGTGAAAATATGGACATTTTGATCTCAGGATCAAAGGATAGATCTTCATTTGTCACAAGGCTCATTGAATGAGTTGAAGGACCATGGTACATGCACTATACGACAATGTTTACATACAAGGTAACCTTGAAAAGGAAATAAGGATAGGTGTTAGGGAACAGTAATCCCTAATTTCAATTTCCAGAGGCCTGTAATCATATCATTACATTCTCATAAATGGTGCCAAAATTTGACGCAACCACATGTGTTGTTTCATTCACATGGGCTGCATTCAGATTACAATTTTAACGGATTTCCCAAACATCAACTACTTGAAGGAATAATATAGTGAATGCTCGAGGTCGATTCCATGGGGAGTGCGGCTGGATTTTGAGAATCAGTGGCTTAAAATCCATTGGGGTAAGAATCTATCCTAGATTGCTTAAGTTTGGGAAATACTATATCTATGGTGTTCGATGGTTTTTGAAATAATGAGAGTGACATCCGGGTTGATTTTGGATATCTTTATAAAAGGTTATCTTATTGTTTAACATGGAAGGATCTTATGTTTTAGGTTGTGAAGTAAGTGAAGGTCACTAGTTAACTATGTTCAAGTAACCTTATTCTACCTCAGAGGTAAATATTCCTAGATCTAGAGATAATGAAAACCTATATGCATTAGGATTAGCTTCTATGGTAGAATTTATCTTAGGATATTATTAAAATACTAATATACTTCAATCAGAATATGGTCATTAAGTGGATTGTCCTATTGTTTGGTATGTTCAATTGAGTTGAATAAGTGTTGATTGATTATATTGATCACTATGTCTTGGGGTTACCTAGTTAACAATTAAATATTTTATTAATATTTTGATACACCAACCTTCAACCACTGTCTTAGGTGGTTTTAGCCACTCATGGTAGGTGGAGATGAAAATAAATAACTAATTAATAAAATTATGAAAATGATAAGAACGATTGAATTTAAATAGACTTTAATCGTGAAATTAATTCAGATTCATTGAAGGGGTTGAACATTAAATCGAGATGTAAATCAAAAGTATATACGTACTTGGGTATGAAACATGGAATGAATGCAAACAACTTTATTGACGGTTGATGAATGACAGTAATGATGAAAAACAAAATTGAAAGAAATGTTGTCACACAATCCACAAATCGTGTATTGAAAAAAAAGTAATGAAACAATGAAAATTTTTATTTTAAGGGAGAGTGGGTCTAGAGAAACTATAATAGAACAAAAATCACAATTGAAATTTGTTCTTCTAGCTATCCAAACCAGCTATAAGGATGATTTATTTATAGCCGATAAATTACATGATGTGTAATGTATTTCATTTTGTATAATTATAAATCTATGTAAATCTCCCTAATTTTTTAATCTTACATGAATCTATCACATATCTAATCTAAGATATGAGGTTTAAATTCTTTTACACCACGTACCACTAACTCAAAACATACAATAGCCTTCCAACTGCATCTACAGAGCAGATTTCCTTTTTAAAGGGTTTGACTGAATTCACATCGTGTATTGATCATTCATGACATGCACATGGTTCATTACTTGAACACTGCACGACATAGGTTCATGATTTGGTCCATAATATTCGGTATCCGATGAGATGATACTACATGATGTGAACGTAGGTTTCATTACATGTAATAGGAAAATCTACATTTTTCTCCATTTATTCCATTAAAACATTGGGAACCCAATTCCTCCAAAATTCAGCATAAACGAAGTGCATTTTTGAATATATCATTAGAAAATCCTTAATTTAATGAAATCAATATATATATATGATTTTGGATTATTAGTTTCATTTTTACATAATACCAGAAATGAACTTACAGATTAATATTATTGAATTACAATACATAAACACTCAATCATCCCACTTCATTTATAAACAATTAATTATGGTTCTTTATTTTATTCATTGTCACTCCTGCCATATCATATGTCATTTTTAGATTCTTTATCATCAATAATATAACCATTACTCATAAAACCATTCTATATATCATTATGATCGTTCTCCTTATGAAATCTATTTCTATAATTCCCATGTATCCCACATTTAAAACATTTAACTATTGATGATGCCTTAGATATACAATTATTATCATCCATTGTGTTAACTAATCCTTTCACTTTTTCTATTTTTATTACTTTCTTTTTGTCCTTTATTTCTACACCCAAATAATATTCGAGTCCCTTTGAAATGTTCTCCTTGATTCTTATTCCCACATGCTTAACATGTGGAAAATTGAACATTCTTTCATCTATGGTCACAAAGGAACTCTATCTTTCTCTTATTAGATGGTTCAATAAATTCACGAATGTTGATATTACTAATCATATTATGATATTCTAGATTAGAAGTAATGAAAAGTTTTCTCCTTCCAACTCCAATTTCATTTGGTTGCTTATCAGGAAGATCAATCCATGGTTCCTTACATTCATTATTAACTTGAATCCTCTTGGTTCTATCCATTTAGTAAAAACAAAAAAACATAGTTTGATAAACACAAATAATAGTGGTAAAACTCTATATTCGAGGGAAAATAATGATAACATTTCAATCTATACACCTTAAGTTTAATACTGGGTTATTCAAGATCAATACCAAAACACTAGGATTATAACCTAGACTTATACTTAGGGTTATTACTAGTGATTTCTCATCAAACATTATAAAGGTTAACAAAACCATACTATAATACCAATTTTAATGACCCTCTATATTCATATACAGATATAACTTCTCAATAGATGAATATTTATTTTTTTTAACATAACAAAACCATTCCAGAACCATATTGGTTTATTTTCTTTGGAAACAAGGAAACAAAACAACCGGTTTATCAATCATCAAAAAATGTGCCTCATATTCCTTAATAACTAGAACAATTTTCCACATATCACAATTAATATCATCCTTCAATATTAGGGAAAATTAATATAAGAAAAGGTTGATCTTAGATACTCAATAAAGGAAAATAAGGTATAAATCAATCATAACATTGGAATAAGTGAAAAATATCATAACATTTGAAAATTTTACCCTATATATAGAAAACCATTTCCTTAGTAGTCAACTGTCGTTTCCAAGACTATCATCGGGTAATGGGTGAAGTCCCCTAGCAATCATAGTAGTCAAGGTTTTCAAAAAAACAATCATCGTTTAAAATACCCTTACAAAACCAATTTCACTTTCCATCCTAGTCATATCTTATTGAACTGAGTTTAGCCCATATTCTAGTCCCATTAGACCATGTTCACTCATCATTCCAATCTTATCTTACTAAACTAGGTTAACTCTCCATTTCAATCTTGTCTATCTCATGAGACATAAATCATTACATGATGAATTAGTGGGAGATATAGGTCTCGACCATATTTTGATATAAAATAACAAATTTCACATAATGAAAACAATACATATGCGTGCTAAGAGAATATAAATCATATGAGAACCCATGAAAAGTAATTGGGTTTTGTAATTGTTTCATAATAGCATAGCCCATAGAAAGGAAATATGTTTCATAAGTATCAATCCATCATAAACATAAACCATTAATAAAAAATATGCATTTTATCCTTGAATAATATCCCCAATAAATCATATGTAACATCAAATAATGATATCGTAGATGGAAAATAATTCTGAAATATCACTTAAAATAATTCTTAAAAAGATAAACTTTCCCATTTTAAAATCATTTATTTTCAAAGAGAAGTACAATTATAAAGGAAAAAAATTAATTAAAAATAAAGTTTTTTGTTTTTAATGTAAATATAAATTAATTAAGGCATCATGATAATAGAAAAAAGCACACATTCTGTCTAAGATATCAAATTACTTATATATTATTTTGATAAGTCACAAAGAACATCAATTAGAAAAAGAAAAAAATAATCTATTCAAACATTTTTTTTAAAATTATAACATGATATAAAAATTTATTTAAACATATCAAAAAAGAATATTCAAAAAATTTGGAGAAAATTTTATAAAATGCATATATGGATGAAAAAGAATGTTTTAAGGGAAATTTGAAAACGATAATTTTTTATAAATATCATATGAGTGAAGTGAACATTAATAAAATAAATAAAATATGTGTATTAAACATAAATAAATGTATAAAAGTTTAAATACAACATTAAATATTTAAAATTCATTTCACAAATAATCTTATCTTGACATAGTCAACTAAGTTGAATTTTAACATAAAAATGGAAATCTGGATAATAATTCCCTTACCAATTTTAATCAATCAATTCGTATGCCCCAAAAAATTTATAATTATTTAGTGAAACATTTAATAACATTAATATAATATTTTTCATCAAATTATATATCAATTTTCAGTATATACAACACACATAAAAAATAAGTGATGAATAAGGAATATATATCAAGGAATTAAAAGCGAAACGAGAAACTGTTACCTCACACCTAATTTTGTTTTTCATAGGTAAACCTCATTTATAAAGGTTTAATGAATGTTAATAATTCCATAAAATGAATATTAATATTTATAAAACCTTATATGATCCTTTTATAACAAATTACCAGCTGATTAATTAATAATATTTCAACATTTTCAATGTTTCAGGTGTGTCTGTTACAAGGTTTCATGGTTGATTCACTGGTGTGTATGGGTTTTCTTTTCAAATGTAAATAAAACACTAAATGCTAAATGATTTGGTATTCATGAACATAAATAGATTTAAATTTCCCCATATATTATTTTTATTTATTATATGAGTTTGACTTAATTGATAATATGTTAATGATAGACTTTTAGTTTACGTTGGTGGTTTTTCTAACCATCACAAACAAGTTTTGTTTTATTTAATATTTTGTCTATATACTAGTTATATAACTTGAAATAGGACAAAAAATACCTATTGAATTAATTTTTTACTGTAACGATACTTTTATGACTATTATTCATGGTGCTAATGGAAAATAATGAATCGTTATCCATGGAGACGATTAACCACATTAATTTTGGCAACAGTTTCGTTTCAATCAATAATAAGAGGTAATAAAAGGGATGCATATAAGATATTAGATTATGAAAATAAAATTACAGTATGTACAAGGTACTGAATTTATTATGCTTTTGTGGTTGGTGGAGGAGAATAAAAGGTACAAAAATTAGGATATTAAGAATGGTTGTTTGAGAAAGTTTCCTCTTAAATATCACCTTCATGATGGTCCGTTAAGGAACAAATAATTGTTCATTGGGTAAGTCTAGAAGAACCAGGATGTCGGGATTAATGTTAGTACATGTCTTGGAAGATATTTAAAAAGAATAATGTATTTTTAGGAGAAATGGTGTGGTGAGGGGTTGTATTTATACGTGAGGAGGTGTGGTTTTATGTGATTAAAAAAATATTATTTTATATTTAAAGACAACTACATTTGGGTGGAATTAATTCCATAAAACCTGGATGATAATTAATTATGTAAATGATATTTATGATATATAAAAACATCAACCACCCTTATAATTTATTATATTTTAGTTATTATTTATTTTACCATTTTACATTAACCTGGTAAATTATGTTACATATACTGAGGTAAATTGTTATTTTTACCAAAGTATCCTTTTTTCTGACTAAAAATGAATATGACCTTATAAAATAATTTTTACCTACTAATTAAAAATATTGACTCCATTATTAAAAATTAAAAACACATATGTTTAGAAATTACATTTAACATTAAACCGTAAAAACACAATGAAAATAGTTATTTGGAAAAATGATTTTTTAAGCCCAAAAATGTACTTATAGAAAAATAATGTATAAATATTGTGTAAATGTAAATAATTAAATTATATCTTTCCAAAAGTAATTTTATTACATTTATATTATTTTAAAATAATAAAATTAATTTTAAATATAAATAAAATAAGGGTTTTAAGAAATTGCTATTTTTTACTACACACTGGAAAATTTAAATTTTCATCATATTCTCTAAAATTTATCCTAAGAAAATTTTGACATGATGGATCCAAAAATAATTTTAATTTGATCAGATAAATTTTATAAAAGTGTTAATAATTAATTGTATTTATTTTCTCATAGAATGAAATATAACACTTTTTTAAGAAAACATATATTTGAAGAAAAAAATGACTTTACTAAAATTTATGTGAATATTTAAAAGGAATAAATTTATACATAAAAAATTATTTGGAAAATTATATATTTTATAATATGGTTAATACTATTCTCTCACACCAATTTTTTAGTTCGATTATATTGGTCATGTAAAAATAATAATATTTTTGGAGATTGTTTATGATCGGTGTTCTATTCAATGTTAGCTATCATGGAGATTATATTTATTATTAAAAATAGTCTTATCATAAAATATCAGGGTGATACACTGAGTATGTTAGTAATTTAAATCTAACAAGATCCTCACACTAATTCACACACTCCCAATAGAATATATCATTTTTTATATAGATAAATCATGATGATCCTCCTTTGTAACGAATCTTATCCATTACTACTATTGAGTCTTACATTTATTGAATACTTAACTGAATGAGAAAATATTAATAAACCAAGAATTATGTTTATAAGTAATGGAAAACCATGTGGAATGAATTGATAGTGCAACCCATTGCATCATATGAAAATTTATCAAATATGTATTTCATTTATATTTAATATGATATGTAAATATATTATATATATAACACATTCATCATATGAATGTATTCACCATGCCTCACATTCCTAGATATTATGTCCACTTCCAATTGATACATATAGATTATATTTTACTTTGATTGATGTGTCAGTGTTATTATTTGTATTAACCAAATCATATCTTCATCTTCTTATATGATTGAATATTATAATGTAGTTCCTATTTTAGATAGATTTTGATTGTATAAACATTTAATGGTATTTTAAAAGGGTTTTAAACACTGAAATTAGTATTTTTTTCTAAAAAATTCATAATAATGCTTATTTCATGAATGATCTAAATGTCATGATTTATGTAAAATATTGAAAAAGGTATCAATAAATAAATACTCATAATGAATATTATAATATTAATAATATAAATATTTAAATAAAATTTTGAAATGTCTGTCTGAGTAAAGGATTTCATATTTTTCATGTGATTTTAATAAGTTTTAGGAATGAAAATCAAACATAAAAAAATTATAGAACCAATAAAAGATTACACTTGGTTTTCTTATTAGGAAAAAATAGATTTATTAAAAAAATTGAGTAACATAAATTAGATATGAATTTGAGTCACCCATTTGAGAAAAATAATAGATGTTGATTTTATCATTTCCCTTTAGTTGGTTAGAGACAAAACGATAAAATATTTTAATATTATTCTATAATATCAAGTATTGAGGATCAATAAGAAAACATGGGTTTATTATTGTACTTTTCTCTATATACATTCATAGTTGGTAAGATATATTATTTTATGAGTTGGGTTTTATACCAATTGTTGTTCAGAGTAAGAATCTTTAATAGGGTTGAATTGAAAAAAAAAATT
Organism: Viscum album; assembly: GCA_963277665.1. Lineage (NCBI taxonomy): Eukaryota > Viridiplantae > Streptophyta > Magnoliopsida > Santalales > Viscaceae > Viscum > Viscum album. The sequence goes on from OY728127.1 coordinate 1,175,239,566, forward strand.
ATTCAATAAAATTTACAGTTAAATTAACTATCCAACATTAAAATATAATGTATATTGTAGATAAGTGAAGTATAAAAACATAATGGGGATCGAGAAAAAAAAATTCATAAATTGATAGAACTAAATATATATATATATATATATATATATAATAAATTTCCTTGAAATGAACTAACCCACTGTGATCCCCCCATGGGGTGGTGGTAAGCTGACTTTACAACCCAAAGCCCTAAATAGTCCATGGGATACAGACCAACACCAAGAAGGTATAAAATTCCTAATAATTCATTTTGTAACACCACAATCTTCCACGATATGATTCTCTTTGAATAATACAATAGATTGCGATGAACACAACATCGAGTTCTAACACACCACGAACAATCAATCTAGCCGTTATGAATAGTAATACCCACCTTTTGAAATTTTATAAACTTTATTTTACAAAATGGACCTCATTTTTCAATTTGGAATGTCAAAATTAGATTTGGGTGAATTATTAGTATTTTTTTCAAAAATTTCAATATTTGATGAATAGTGAAAAACACTGTGTTATTTTTTAAATCCGAATTTTTATTTAAATAATTAGTTTTTTATTTAATTTAGGTAAAAATAGATTCAAAATAATTATTTATGTTCAATGTAATTCATTGGAGTCGTTTTATAATAATATTATATATATATATATATATATAATTTTATTGAACGTTTTACTGTCTTTTACACATCTTTTAGGAGCATTTTTAAATTTGTATAAAATGTAATTTTACCGCTTCTGTGAATTGAATTTCAAAAATCTGAGAGACACGGTTGAAATAATTATGTCAAATGTGGTTCAATAAGATGAATTTTTTTTAGTGAATAGTAACTTTTGACTTTTATTTACCACGGTTAAAAGTAAATAGGGTAATTAAAGGTAAACAATGATATTATTATTACCCTAAAACAAGTCCTAATTCTATTGGATAAGTGTGTTTCAACCAAAATCATTGTTAGGAATAAAATATGACCATTTTGGTCCACATGGATTAGATTAGGACATTTATTATTATTTTATTTAAAGAAGATTTAAAAGTGTTAAATTCAATGTTTAATAACTAAAAAATTTTCAATAGAGGGTTGAACATAAGACAAATTAGACTATAAATATTCATTAAATGCTAAAAAAATTTCGTAAACAATGGTATTTTATTTATAATTTTTAGACATTAAAAAGCTAAATTTATTTATGATACAATGATAATGCAGTAATTACCTTATTAATGAATGTTTAAAATAATTAATATTATAAATATCCAAATAAATGTAAATTGAGACTTCAGATGAATTCAGCTAATTTTTTTAGTTTTATATGACATGCAAGGGGTGAATAAATAATTTTTTTCATAGTGATAAAATTTTTATGACATTCACAAAAACAAAATACAAAATAGTGTCAAAATTGACATAAATGAGTTTTTTAAAAAAAAAACAATATTATTAATTGATATAATATTCCAAAAGATCTAAGGTTCGGCCAAAGGAGTTATATAACGTTAGATATATTAATAATTAACCACTTTAGGTTCTCTTTCCTTTTTATATTAATATTATAAACCATTTATTATAATAACAAAAGAATACATGGTAAAAGCTAAACTATTTAGCTAAGAGTTAAAACTAAATGATAAGGTTAAAATAGTGACCTAAAACTGTCTAAAACCTATTGGTTGGGAGGTTTTAGACCTAGCGCCACCTTATCCTCGGAAAATGTTTTTTTGAAGAAATTATAACCTGAATATGGTTATATAATAAAATAATATTTCATGCTTTTCCTAAAGTGACCCTCACCTCTCTTATAAAAGGATACTTTACCATCTCTAAAAATGAAACCACCAAAGCCATTTGTCTCGGCCAACCCCTACTGAAATATCCTCCCAAATTCCCTCACTTAATCCTAGAGGCCTTAATTTGATCATAAATCCAACCTATGGTTCCCTTTTGATCAACTCAAAAGGAAACACCTGAAGATGAGGTAAAAATTTCACCACCTCTTTCAAAGTTCTTTTCTTCTTCCAATTCCTCTTTATTTGTTATTTCCATAACATAATATTAACTCCAGTACATTATAAATACTATGATGTTATTATAAATATGGTACAACCATATTCCTTATTCTATCCATCCTATGAATGACAAGTCACCGTACGTGCATACGTATGACTTACCATCTCCACGTTCTGGTGTAGTTTGTTATTCAAACACTTAATTAATTGGATGGGTATAATAATGAATATAAATGATGTAAATGATAAATATAACATGTTAAGTATTATTTATATATGATATAACATCCATTTAAATATTATTTTACCATCAATAGAATGATATCGTCGCTTGTGCGTACGTACAGATTACCGTCTCAACGAACATGGTGAAATTCATTCCCCATTGTAACCATTCAAGAATAATTTTCATTTAATGATTAAAAAGAATATATAATAACTTAATATCATTATAGATATGAATCAAATACATCCTATCTGTAAGAAAAAATTACCGGGGGAAGTTTAGTACAAACCTTGGAAACTATATTTAGAAAAACACTAATTATAAAACATTACCCTAAGATAGAATTTGAGGATTAGTATAGAAGAACATCGTAGAATTTTGGTAATGTATAGATTTTGGGTATTTTCCAAGAAATAAATCCCTTTTTGGATACGTGAAGGTAGAGGAGGCTCTGGCATAGATGTACCAAGAAGTGAAAACTCTGACAATGAGTTTCTGGCTTGACATAGGGGATCCTGGAACATGACAACGGGCCTTGCTGCACTCTTTGTTACAACACTCCCAGGGGAAATGCTTAGGATAATTCACATTTTATTTACAAACCATTATGAAGATTTTATGATTATATACCTCCAAAAAGAATTTTTTTATGATTATGGATTATATCCAAAAATTGTTCAATTTATGTTAAGTGTTTTTCAAGTTTGGAATTATGTATTGCGATTCATAAACTAATCTAGTTTATGAAATTGTTTATAAATGGATCCTAGGGGAAGGAATGGAAACAATATAAATTCACGTAATCCATGTAGGCATTTCCCTCCTACTCAAGATAATTATAGTAGAGCTGGTGATTAAACTCGTGTTGATCATCTTATCACCATACTGGGACAACTCACTCCGGTTATGAATAATAACCTTACCGGTATAGCGCACCCTGATCCACAAAGTGGAGGATCATTGTTAGACCGCTTAATGTGGAAAAAATCACCAACATTAAGTGATGCTACAAATACATTTGTTGCGGAACAATGGATAAGTTCCATAGAGAAAATATTTCATGCTTTGGGGAGTAGAAAAAGGGAAAAATTTGTCATGGAAGTTTATCTCCTCACAGGAGATGTAGATCAATGGTAGTCATTAATTCAAAATAAAAAGGAGGATGATGAAGTAATAAATAAGTAATAAAGGGATTTTAAAGATATTTTCATAGAAAAATAATTTCCTTGTGACCATTGGGTGGATATGGAAAGACAATTTCTTGAGTCTGAGGTAAAAGGAAGATGAGAATGTCGCAGAGTATGAGGCTAAATTTACAAGGTTGGGAAGGGATCCAGTAGATTGTATACGCAGCTTAAGGATTAATATTGATAGATTCTTCGATGGGTTAAAACCATTTCTTCTTCAATCATTAGTCCCACAATACATCTCATCATATGAATATATTGTCTCATGGGCTATCAAGACAGGAAAGAAATTATCTAAGTCTTACGACATTAAAGCAACGAAAGAGAAGAAGAGACCTTATGAACACTATAGAAATGGAAATAAGGGGAGGTAGGGAAAAGTTTAATTTCTATCATGCGGTAAATATTGGAAGAAACACTCCAGTACTTTCCTGAAGGGAATGAGAGTCTGTTACAAGGGTGGTGAAAAAGTCCACGATTCTTGTGATTGCAATGGAAAGAAAGTGTCTATCAATGTTGAATTTTACAATTTTTGGGAAATGGGGAATTATGAAAATGAATTTTCTCAGCACCAAGGAAACTTACCTCAGAAAAGTCCAAGGGAGGAAGGTCAAGATTATGATATAACTAATGCTATAATTGAAGCTCCAAATGATGTGGTGGATGGTAATTTAATGGTTTCCTCAAGTTTAGAAAATGATTTATTTGATTCTAGATCATCACATTGTTTCATATCTTCCCAATTTTCTAAGAAAATTAGATATTTCCAATTTTATTTAGCAAGGGTGTTTTCATTCAAAACTCATAAGGGAAGTATCATTATAACAATTTATTGTGAATTAGTTCCCATTAAGGCTTATAAACGTTATTTATATGCTGATCTCATCGTCATACCCATGATTTAATTTGATATAATCCTTAGTATGGATTGGATTTAGGACCATGATACGAAAATTTATTATAAGAAGAATGAGGTTACAATTTTTGGGGATGATAAGGAGTACTTTATCTCTAGAGAAGAAACATCACCATCTGGTTCTTATCTAGATCCACCCCCATTAGCTTAACTAAATTAAATTATTGGGGAGGAAGAGAATGAAATAACTTTTGGTAAGGAAAGGAATGTTCAAATAGATGATATACCTATTATACAAGAATATGTTGATGTGTTTCCAAAATATTTACCTGGACATCCTCCATAATGAGAAATTGAGTTTTCCATTGATTTAATTCCTGGTTCAAGGACCATATTGATGACCCCTTATAGAATGGCCACTGTGGAATTAGTGGATCTAATGAGACAACTAGAGGAATTGAGTAAAAAGGGATTTGTTCGCTCGATTGTTTCTCAATCGGGATCCCCTTTTCTTTTTGTTAATAAAAAGATGGATCTATGAGGTTGTGCATTGCCTACAATTTGATCAATGTTATAACAATAATGAACAAGTATCCCCTACCTCACATTGATGATTTGTTCATCCAACTTCATGGAGATCAATATTTTTCAAAGATAGACCTGCGATCTGCATATCATCAATTGTGTGTGAAGAAGGAAGATATTCCAAAAATTGCATTTTGAACCAGGTATGGGCATTACGAGTTTAAGTAATGCCTTTTGGGATGACTAATGCACCCTCTATTTTCATGGATCTAATAGAATACGTTTTAAAGGAATATCTTGATTAATTAATAGTGGTATTTATTGATGATATATTAGTATACTCCAAAATCTAATAAGATCATGAAAATCACATCTGCATTATCCTAATGACTCTTAGAAGAAATGAATTATACTAGAAGTTTAGCAAGTGTGAATTCTGGTATCAAGAGATTTATTTTCTTGGCCATACTGTCTATAAGTATAGAATCTCTATTGATCCATCTAAGACAAGAGTAACATAAGAATGCCTATAACCAATGAGTATAACTGATGTACACCATTTTATTGGTTTAGCTGGTTATTATCTGCATTTCGTCTTGAATTTTGCCCGATTGGAAAACCCATTTACCAAGATGACACGTAAGGGGTTATATTTATTTGGACAAAAGTGTATGAAAAATGTTTTGAAAAACTGATGATAAGATTAGTCAATGCTTCTACCTAGACTATACCATCAAGGAATGATGGGTTTGTGATATATAGTGATGCATCAAAGAAAGGAATTGGTTATTTCCTTGTGAATAATGATAGGGTTATTGCCTATGCATCATGAAAGCTAAAAATTGATGAAAAAAAACAATCCCACTCATTATATTGAGTTATGAACTATTATATTTGCACTGAAGATATTAAGAAACTATTTATATGTTGAAAAATGTTAGATTTATATTGATCACAATGGTTTGAAGTATATTTTTTCACAGAACTAACTAAACATGAGGTAAAGGAGATGGCTCGAACTACTCAAGGATTATGATTTCAATATACACTACCCCCCAGGGAAGGCAAATAAGGTGGAAGATTATTTTAGTACAAAGGATCAGGGAGTTTTGAATATGATGAGAGTTGAAAGGGATCATATTTTCATGGATCAAGTAAAGATGGATATGAGAATAACCATGGAAGGTGAAACATTAATAATTTTTCAAATGGTTGCCAAAACATATTTACAATAATGGATTAAGAGTTCTTAAACTGATGATATATAGTGTAAAAAGAAATTTAAAGCTGTGAATGATGGAATATTGATCAGATTCATATATGAAGATGATATTTTGAAATTTGGGAAGAAACTTTGTGTTCCTAACATACCTGATCTAAAAAGGAAATTGTTGGATGATGCTCATAGTTCAAATTTCTCTATACAACATTGTATCACTAAGATGTATAATGATTTGAAGGAACATTTTTGGTGGGATAATATGAAGAGAGAGATTGCTTATTATGTGTCAAGATGTATGGTTTGTCAACAAGTGAAAGATGGAAGACAACATCCTAGAAGAGTGATGAATCCCCTTCCCATACTGGAGTGGAAATGGGATGATATTATGATAGACTTTGTCATGGTACTACCAGAGACTCCTAGAAGGAATGATGCAATATGGGACATTGTTGATCATCTTAGAAATTCAGCACATTTTCATGATATAAGAGAAGAATTACCAATTGAACATCTAGAAAGACTATATATTAATGAAGTTGTAAGACTTCATGGTGTACCCTTATTGATGGTTTCAGATTGTGATCCCCATTTTACATCATGATTCTGAAAAAGTCTTCAGAATTCCCTAGATATTGAACTTCTTTTGATAACTTCCTACCACCGTCAAACTGACAGACAATAATAATGGAGTATTCAAACCTTCGAAGACATGTTTAGATCTTGCTCACATGACTATCAAGGTATGTGGGATCAGTATTTACTTCTGGTACAATTTTCCAATAACAATATTATCCATTAAAGTATTCATATGGTACCATATAAAGAGTTATATGGGAAGAGATATTGCACACCAACTTGTTGGGATGATGTTGGTGAAAGAAAACTCATTGGCCCATAAGTTTTTGAGGGAAAAAAAAGAAAAGGCATAGGTTATATGAACCCACATCAAAGCATCTCAACATAGGAAAAAGATCTATATCGATAACCGAAAGAAATATTTGGAATTTCTAGTAGGAAATCATGTTATTTTAAAGGTATCTCCATGGAAGGGTGTTATACGATTCGTTAAGAATGGAAAATTATGTCCCAAGTACATCATATCTTTAAAAATTATAGGACAAATTGAAGTTGTATCTTATCGTTTGGAAATACTGCCAAGTCTCTCCAAAGTTCATGATGTGTTCCATGTATCACTATTGAGAAAATACATTCTTTACCCAATGCATGTACTCACATATGAAGAAATAGAATTGGAACCCGATCTATCTTATTGTGAAGAGCCTTCCAAGATTCTTGATACCAGAGAACACATGTTGAGAAACCGGACAACTCATTTGGTAAAAGTTCTATGGAGAAAATGTAAGATGGAAGAAGTAACATGGGAACCCAAGGAACATATGATGAATAACCACCCAAATATTTTTATTTTGTTATATTCTAGGAATTTGGGGATGAAATTATTTGATGGAGTCAAGAATATAACACCCCATGATTCCATGGTACGCTTCTCTTTGAATAATACAATAGAATGTGTTGTATGCAACTTCGAGTTATAACACACCCAGACCAATCAATCAATACGTTATGAAAATTAATACCCAATTTTTGAAATTTTATAAATTTTATTTTTCAAAATGGACTTCATTTTTAGATTCGGAATATCAAAATTAGCTTAGGGTGAAGTTTTGTAATTTTTTTAAAAACATTCATTTTTTGATTAATATTGAAAAACCCTGCGTTATTGTTTATAACTGAATTTTTATTTTAATAATTAGTTATTTAATTTAAATTATGTAAAAATAGATACATAATATCTATATATGTTCAATTTAATTCATTTTAGTCATTTTATAATAATATTAGATGTATAAAATTTTATTGAACTTTTAACTGTCTTTTAACCACATTCTAGGCGCATTTGTAAATTTTCATAAAATGTAATTTTACCACTTCTGGGAATCGAATTTAAAAAATATGAGAGACATGGTTGACATCAGTAAGTAAAATATGGTACAATAAGATGAAAATAATTTTGGGTGAATAGTAACTTTTGACTTTTATTTACCACGGTTAAAATTAAATAGGGTAATTGAAGGTAAACAAAATGATATTATAATTACCCTAACACATGTATTAATTCTATTGGATAAGTTTATTTCGACCAAAATAAACCTTAGGAATAAAATATGATCATTTTTTTCACATGGATTAGATTAGGACATTTATTATTAATTTATTTATAGAAGAGTTAAAAGTGTGTAACTCAAAGTTTAATACTAAATCCTTTTTAATATATGGTTATATATAAGATAAATTAGACTATAAATATTCATTATAAATATAAAATGATTTACTACATAATGGTATTTTATTTATTATTTTCAGACATTAAATACCTAAATTTATTTATGATACAATGATGATGTCGTAATTAACTTATTAATGAATGATTAAAATAATTGACAATATAAATATCCAAATAAATGTAAATAGAGACTTATGATTAATTCCACTAATTTTCAAGGTTAATATGACATTTTAGTGTTGATTAAATATTTTTTTTCTAAGTTGTAATTTTTTTATGACTTCCCCAAAAAAATACCAAATAGTTTCAAAATTCACATTAATTTGTTTTTAAAACAAATACCATATTATTAATTGATATAATATTCTAATAAATATATGGTTCTCCCAAAGGACTTATATAAGATTAGATATATTAATAATGAACTGGTTGGGGTTCTCTTGTATTTTTTTAGTAGTATTATTAACCATTTATTATAACAATACAAGAATACATGGTAAAAGACAAACTATTTAACTAAGAGTTAAATCTAAAAGATAAGGTTAATATACTGACCTAAACCTATCTATAACCTATTGGTTGAGATATTTTAGACCCATACCCACCTTAAACTCAAAATAAATCCTTTTGGAGTGATTATAAACCGAATATAATTGTATAATGAAATAATATTTCAAGCTTTTCCTAAAGTGACCCTCACCTCTCTTATAAAAGGGTACTTTCCCTTCTCTCAAAACCGCACCTCCAATGCCATTTGTCTCATACAAACCCTACTCAAATATCCTCCAAAATACACTCCAATATACCTAGAGGCCTTAATTGGATCATAAATCCAACTTAAGGAGCCCGTTTGATAAACTGAAAATGAAACACCTGATGAAGAGGTAATAATTTTACCACCTCTTTCAAAGTTCTTTTTTCTTCTCCCACTTCCTATTTATTTTTCGTTTACAAACAAAAATAATAAGTTCAGTACCATATAAATATTGTGATATTATTATAAAAATTTTACCACCATATTCATTATTTTATCCATCCTATGAATGAAAAGTCACCATATGGGTGCACGTATGACTTACCATCTCCACGTCGTGGTGTAGTTAGTTATTCAAAAACATCATTATTTAGATGGGTATAATAATGAGTATAAATGATGTAAATAATAAATATAACATGTTAAGGATTTTTTATATATGATGTACCAACCACTTATATATCATTTAATCATCAATAGAATGATATTTCCGCTCGTGCGTACGTACGGATTACCGTCTCCACGAACGCGATGAAATTCATTCCCCATCATAACAATTCAAGAATAATTTTAATTTTATGATTAAAAATAATTTTTAAGAATATAATATCATTTGGGATAGGAATCAAATAAAACTTATCCATAACAAACATGACTTACGTAACAAAACATACAAAAAAAATGAATCAGTTAACAACTGAAACAATGATACTACTAAAATATTATTAATGAAGCAATATTAGAATTTCATATATGATATCATATTTATGTATGTTGTTCTTTTATAATTTAATAAAAAAAATTTAACTATTTTACATGATTTTAATGTACCCTCAACCAAGGAAAAGTATATGGTAAGGGTTAATTCTACAATCTCTTCATTATCCGGGGTTGTTTAAAGGTGAATATCTACTGGAACTTCTGTATCATCCACATCTGTGTTTCCTAAAAATGTATTTCAAAACATTTTTACTATTTCCAAGAATTTTGGTTAAAGTCATTTAGAAACTTTTTTTAACTTTTTATATATATTTTTTATAATGTAATATTTCCATCATTTTCCAAATAAGGTCATTTACGACTTTTTAGAAAAAAATTAAAGAAAGATTATTTTTTTAAATTATACGGTGAGTGAGGCTAGTTTCAGCCATTATATCATATTATAAGATTCCCTTATTATATTATAAGAATATTTTCAAAATAAATTTTTTGTTTTATAATTATGTGACTTTTAATGATTTCAAAATAGAAATAGATACTTCTCTCAAATAGTTTATTTTTCTTCTATGTCGACATCCTTTCATGGATTTTACATTTGTTTGAAGTCAATTTATTATGATATAATCTTCCATATTGTATTGAATGTTTTGAGATATGTTTTACAGTGGATGTGTTATTTTTATACCAATCATGATTTATGTATAAATTATTGACATTTCGTTTGCTTGTTTTAACACAATTGTTTATGTTATGTTTCATCCTTTTCATATGAGGAATGTTGGACTTAGTAAGTGATGAGTGGATCCTGTTATAGCTTCGTGAGGAATCAGTAGGTCTCATGAGACAATCTAGTGTCCTTGAAAAGGGCCTTGGAAAAATCTTATTTGTATTCTTGGTATGATCCCTTGACTATGTGGTTATGATGTCCGACATTATGCATTCAATAATTATGAAATTGGCTATTGATATAACAAGTGATTATTCAACTAGTATCATATCCATGTGAGAAAGTAAAAGGAATAATTTTATTTAACATTTCTATATTATGCAGAAGTTATGTTTAAAAGGATTTTGTTTTATTCTTATACATTTATTTAAATTTTTATTCTTATTTATGAAAGTTTAGGCTATATTGTAATCCTAACTGAGCAAGTGAGCTCACCCCTTTAAATGTTTTATTTTTCCTAGGATGAGAAGAAGTATATTATGACTATCCTCAAAGGATTTTCTAAGGGATATGAATGTGTTCAAAGGAGAAAATTATGTAGTTATTTTTCATTTTTTAATGTAATGTAAAACTTATGTTTGTATCTAGTTCTTCCAAGGCTACTAAATTGATCAGTATTTCAGGACCTGATCCCTTGTGATCTTGCAAATGTTATATAATAATGCATTGACTATGGGTAACTAGGGTCAGGGAATTACACATTAACTATAATAAAATGAAAAAAATGCAAATCCATTAACCAATATATAACCAAAAAGTAGTAGTTATATATAAATATACATCTATATAAAAAATACTTCATGAGACAACAACCATCCAACTCAATTCTATATAGGTATCCATGAAATAAATCAAACACAAAGGGCATTGTCACTATAAATGTTGGGTGTGAAAAATTGGAAGACACAAACTTGTTCTAAGAAATATAGGAAATGATCATAAAATATATCAACTAACATCGACCACAGTAATGAACCACCCAGAATCAGCTTCACATAAAATGAATCATCTTCACATCCACCATGGTCATCTCCAAATAATGTAGAGTCTGTATAAAAATGACACATATGAGAAAAAAAATCCCATTTAGGAGTGAGTATAAACATACCTAGCTGGAATCCCAAAAAAATAAAGGATATGATTGAATAATAAGGCTACCAATATAAGAGGTATGTTTCAAATATGTTCTATGGTCAAAACAATTGGGGATAAATTTTGAATTACTATCTTAAAATATCAACTCTATAAGGCACCATATCTTGATAGAAACGAAATAAGTTTGTAACATTAAAAGGACTATATAGTTCAAATACCATAGAAAACTATAATACATATCTAGAAGGAATCTTGGATCGAAAATTCCAAAAAATACTTGAAAACCCAAAAATAGTAAGCCTTTATAAATCAATGATACCTCTCTGAATCCATAGTAGGGGAATGTCACATTTTAGAAACTTGTGTACCAATAGAGAAAATAATGCCCCAAATAGGATGGTCCCAAACCATATCATATGAGATAAAACACCTAATTATATAAGTGGTGGGCCCTTATCTCACTATATAGAGGATTTAAGATTGCATTATAATATGGGGACCAACACATCATTAGTATTGAGGGTGTAACAACCACATGCCCAATTTGGGGGACCGATGATTAAACCCATGGGGGAGTAACTAAATTTAATTATTTTATGGGGACCATATATTTTCCTGGATATCTTTTTGAGGGAGTACCTAATACCAATACATGGAGGAATATGCTTTAATATATAGGGGAGTACCTAAATTCCACGTCTACTATGAACACCACTCCAAAAACATATAACAATATCTACATATATGAGATCATAAAACTATCTAACACAACTTATAAATCGATAAATATTACTAAGAAGCTCATAACATAATTATCCATATAGAAAAATGCTCATAATGAACCATTTACTTGTCCAATTATGACACACGAGTGAGATGATATGGAAATTCCAAGGAACACTAAGTGTATTAAATGTATTATACTAAAAATGGTGTGTGGGACTTGGGAAGTAATTGGTTGTGAAATTACATCATACTACCTTGTATATTTAACCTAGAATTACTCATAATTGTATATAAAGTATGGTACATGGAACTTGAAGAGAAAGGGTCAGTTGGTGTGTACTTTACCAAGATTATAGTATATAGTCTACTATACACGTTGTTTTTCACTCCTATACATGACATGTACAAATGATTGAATATTTTTGATTATATCCATGTATTCATTTAATTTCATCTTGACCAAGATGACAAACTTTATAGATCAAATGACATATTTGTCTAGGGTGATAGCTGAGTATGGACCCCAGTACACCCCGAGTTTCTTGGTCTAAAAAACATGTAATTTTATCCATAATTACACATCATGGGGTATTTATTTCATTATAAATACCATAAATGAAAAATTTAGTCTAAATATGGAATTTTATACTTGGTAATACATTGTTTGATATTTGTCTCTACTATAGACACAAGTAAAAAACTGAAATCAAGCATGACATATTATTTATGGATTAAAAGCTGTGTAATAATTTTTTGTTTCCCATATATATAGTATTCATATATTTCTCCTTTTACACCATGATTTCTAAAACTATCCATTAATACATAGAGTTTCACGATAATTTACAACCATACAGAGAATTAATGTTATCATCGGTCATTAAACAACCCTCATTGTTGATCCCATTCATATCTGATCACCAGCACAATGTATTTCCACGCATATCATGCTTCTCACCAATACCTCATCGAACCCAACACCCTTTCATTAAACTTTCCATCACATTCATGATAACATTTTATTGTCACAACCACATTCTATTCACACAAAATCAAGCGGTCACTCAAACTCATATAGTTATACTTCTCACTATTGATAATTCGAACAATGAAATATTTTTATATGAAGGGAAGGGAAATATGATAATAAAAGAGGGATGCCAGCTAATGTGAATTTGAAGACCCAATATTTTAATTTTTCTCATGGTATCCAATGAACACATGAAATATATGGTTTCAAAAATAATATGAAGAAATTATATTTATCATACTTGACATAGAAAGTAAAGGAAAAGAACAATGAAAATTTATTAACAGACTACTTAAAAATCCATCAACATAATCAATGAAATATTGAAATTACATCACCCATGTGATTTAAAAAATCCATTAATAATAATCTCAAGAGTAATAAGGTAGTAAATAACATTAATTTACCCTACCTTATAGTAATTAACTAGAAGCTTCCAACTTAAAATCATTTTGTCATTCCAACACTTTGTCTTGAAGGTCAGCTCCAATATCCTCCCTTGTTCCTCTTAAGTTAATAATAAATAATAAAACACACTCTATATTTCCGTTACAAGAATTAATTTATATATTTTTATATTGGTCAACGAAGTTTTTATATTGAAACCTTAAAATTTCATGGTCTAGGGCCCAAAAACTAATCAATAAATTTAAACCTCTCCAAGGTAAAACACCTTATTTTAGACACAACCACGGGGTCACAATTTTCAATCCGGACTCTATCTAGGAGGTAATAATATCTATGTGTATAGGATAAATATTTATTTATTATATAAATATTAAATATTCTGTAAAAGAATAATAACATTTAATTTAACTAAATATTAATCCAAGTGTTAACAACACAACGTGATATTAACGAAATATAACAAAATAATTATGAGGTCATATTCTGTGGTAAATATAAAATTTTACAATTTTGTGGGTTAAATAATTAAAATTTTAAAAATTAGTTGAGTTATGATCAATGAAAAACCATGGTCACTAAATTATAAAAACCTTTAAACTTTTCAACCTAAAAAATAAAACCACAAGGGATACTAAAAAATGAATCTCATATAACTACCTCATAAGAATGAGTGGTAAACCCTCACACATGTTCCATCAACCTTGGGAGTTACAAATTCTATGTGAACTTGGAATAAGAACCATATAGAAAAAACTCCATCTATTATGACCATTTAATGGACTTCATAAAATATAACTCTACACCTTTACTCAAGTGATCAGTTAATACCCACTTAGGGGAAATACCTTAACAAAAGTATAATAATTCATTAGAAAAATATTTCCAGAATTACTAACCAATTATTTTACCATACATAGGTTATCCATCCCCATTAAATGAATAAAAACATGAACCATTAACATTAACATGGAAATTGATCATTTTCAAAGATACAATATATGATATTATTATTATCCCCACATTTAATGAGATACCTAGAAGACAATCACTCACAGAACATCAATTAAAAAAACTACTAAAAAGTGTAACCATGGATGTTCTTACACAAATCCTAGAAGATATTTATGGTACTTTTCTCCAGGATATATGATTAAAATACTCATTATCTCTAAAAAGGGTAGGAAAACCTACATCACCAATTCTAAAAAAATATTACAAAATCACTTTAGCTTAATATAACCTTTATCACTAGAAAAACCATGTATCATATCCTCTTAATATAGAAACTATTTCATCCAATTCCATAGATAAATCAATTGTGTAGTTTATGATCTAACAAACCAACCCCAATATCACTAATAACCCCCTTTTCTATAATCTAAATTGAATATTATTGGAACACTTATATGACCCTACTTTTTTTCTCTTTATAACTAAGGATAACACTCAAAGAACATTATCAAACAAATACACAACCCATAGTCCAATATTCCCCCTTATTTTGAAATAATTCCAAATGATTAAACATAAATTATTGGTTATTATTATAATATCATGGTCACAAACCCAACAGGGGACCTTTGTTTGAATTTAATCATAATATCACCCAAGACACGCCTCATGGGAACAGTAATATCCAACCAAAGAATAGGATAACATACTCCCCACATTTAAAAAATTCATCAACTTCACTTCTTTAGAATATATTTTTATGCTATATCCCCCAATGTATGAGACCAATCTAGGCCTCTTCACTCAATGAATATGTAGAGGCCACCTGATTCATTTGAATGTAAGCTACAACACCCGGTCATTCCAAAACTAAGTAGAATAAGGTTATTTTCTCCAATGTATCCACCTTTAGTTGAGCATGAAATATTATATCAAGATAATTCAATATCATGTTATCATTGTTCTATTATGATCACATAAGTCATCAAAACCATATACTCCATAGAGATCAACTGATACTCCACCATTTTAGATAACATATGATTTCTCATATTCAGAAGTCATACATTGATAATTCACTACATAATTGGTGATATAGATTTAATATAAGAAGAAACCCCAAACCCATGGGATTCTAACCCTCTAATTTAGATAAAATGGAGTGTGTTATACATGAAATCCCCCCAAAAACTAGTTATTGATTCACACAAATGTACTGAATAATGTCACTTAGAATTTATATTGTAAACATTGTAAACTAAATGTTATTATCAAAATTTTCACCTCATGTACCCAAATATACTTACATATAATGTTTAATTTTCATCGTCAAGAATAAGTTTGTTCCCCTCCATATGTTTAATAGTTAAAACATATATTCCAAGACAAATTTTCTACAAGAATACCTTATTGTTGGAGTTGGTTCCCTAACACTGACTACTTTATACTTTTTATTTCCTATATATTCAATGAATTTAATATTAATAAATATCCTATTATATTATGTGTTTTCTTATCTATAAAATTAACATTATAATTTACATATATTATTTTTTTATTGAGATGTCATAGAATTACCCCTATATGCTGATAACCTTGAAGTTCTATAGTAATATTTTTAAATATATGTTTTATGGTCTGATTAAATTTATCTGATAGGACAGGTATGATGTTTTGATATTTAGTGTTGAGTGATCATTATGCATTGAAACATCTTATCATGAATTTAAAACATATTAATCTCTAAGAGAGAATGTTTTGAGAATAGACTCTCTAATAAGAATTCAATATGTTTATATCTCATTCAATATTCTAATATATAAATGTGTGTATTATTCATTATATTTGAGATAATGATTAATGTATAACATGAATCACATGATTTTATGTACTGATGAAAATGTGATGACATATACTCCTATTTAAGTAGTATATTTTGAGTTAATCATAAGTTAAATATCATTAACGAATAAGTCAATAGTGGATTTTTACCTTCCATGTTAATGGAAGTCGTTATTATAACACCATGTGATTTTAGTATGAATTTTCTTTAGAATAAATAATATATAGAATATATTGTTTAATAAATGACACTAATCTAAAAAATATCATGATATACTTTATTACCATGAACGATAAAAAATAATACACTATAAGAATGCAGTGTGAAATATCATTAAAAAACTACAAGAAGAGTAAAACCTCAATTAAATAAAAGTATAAAAAATATTTAAAATGAATTATAATCTATTTTAATTCATTAAATAATATTATTTTTATGGGTTTTAATACTAATGAAGGTATTATTGTTTATTTTTAAGAGGAAAATAATTTATGTGATGTGATTAAAATCAATTAATTATAAAAAGGGATTTTTTTCAAAGAATTATGATTGAAGTGTAGTGTAAATTTTTACATTAATTAAATTTAACATTTTCAAATATAATTATAAAAATAATTTCATTATAAAAATGGATATATAAAAAATTACTCAATTAGTAATTTATATTAAATAATAATATGAACACTTAATGTTTTAAAATTCAATTTCATTTATAAAAATAAAAAAATGTCCTTATTTATATTTTATGTTTTCATTTAAAAGAGAAATTATTAAATTTTAGAATTTTAATTTGATAAAATTGAATAATTTCTTGGATTCATCATTTCGCAATTAATTTGGGCTGAGGTTTTGGTATATTTCTAAAAAAGTATATATTTTTGTGAAAAGTAGAAGTACAGATTTTACAAATATTGTATGTTTTATGAGAAAATCATGATATAAGTATGGCATAAAAAATTTTAAAATAATTTTATCAACGATATATATATATATATAAAGATAAAAATAATGTATTTAGAACTAATATGTTAAATTTAGAAACCATTGTTTTATTTTTTTTATAGTGGTTATAATTTATTCTAATAAAAGAAGATTTCTCATCATTTTCCTTTAAATAAGTATTAAAAAGTTTTCATTCAATTTTAGATTGGATTGAAAGTAAAATAAATCAAATTTTTTAATAATAATCTAATAATTTTTATGGTAATCAATAATATTTATAAAATTTTTCCAAAATATGTATAAATTCATTTTATTCTTAAAAATAAATGTTTCCTAAAAATTACTTTTTTTGCATCATGCATGCCTATATTAAAATTAATTTTTATCACTTTTAGAAATTGAATTTTAAAAAATATATTTCATATAAAAAATACTTTATATATTCCTTAATAATGTTAATTTTATTTTTGGGAAGAAAAATAATCTACCATGTTAATGTCAGTCAACATGGTAAAAGCTAAAATAAGGGAAATGTGTCAAAATAGAAGGTTAGAGAACAAAAATATCCTAAAAATTTATATTTAAATTGCATTATGATGGATTTATATGTCCCCAATTATATTATATCTATTATTTTTCAAAAATAGATTTTATTTCCTTGAAAATGACTTTTTTATACTAAGTAATTAGTTTTAAAAAAATGTCACTCCTCTCACTTATAAATGGACCCCTTCACCACCCTTTCATAGACATAATAAAAAGCAATATTACCCTCTATAATCTTAAATATTTGATTACATAATTTTCCTCTACCATTTTATGTGGCTTCTGGTCATTATATATTTTATAAATCCCTTCAAAACAGATATGGCGTCCAGGAAGAGATATGATTTCTTCATTATAAGTAATAACTTTTTATCATTATTTTTCATTTTTATATTTCATCCAACTCTTATAAAATATTATATATCATTTTAATAACATAAAAATAATATCATTATTTTTCTATAATGTGTATATTATAATAATATCATTTTAAAATCATACTCATCTATTAATTATAACATATTTTTATTTCTGTTTTTTTAACCACCTACTTGAATAATGCTATAAATGTTTATCATAGATGATAATGGAAAGATAATAATTTTCATGATATGATATAAATATGTAAATAATGTTTATTTTTTGTTTTAAAATTTTTAATATGAATATTTTACTCATTATTAATATTCTACTTTCTAATTGATAAAAAAATACTGAATCAAGCCTGTTATAGATTTCATCTAGGATAAAGATACCCAAAGGTACCATGGAATGAAAATAGAAATTATTAACTCTATATAGAGATTTCATTAACGTACCATTACCATTCTTAATATGATTAAATCATATACATTAAAAGATGACCTAAATCATTATACTAAAAAAACATGGGTCGATTAAAACTAATAACACTGATGATCAATAATAACAAAAAATAAGTAACAATATTGTAGTAAATGTATCATCTCGGTTCAAGAATACACCCAGAGGAGCCCCATACTTGGTTGGTCACATGGTCTCTAGCGCAATTACCTGAATACCAGAGGCTACCTACTAGCAGCGAGGGCCTTGGGTGTGATAGTGGGGAAACTATGCCCTCATTGGCAGAGTACACAACGGAAGAAGAGAAAAAGAAATAACGAAAGCAGTAATAATCCATACAAAAGTAAATAGTGGAGTACTGAAATAATAAAAACTAGAAAAAATATATGTATTATTACTCATGATACATATGTATAGGAAAATATCCAAACAAGTCACAATGATGAATACAAAAATAATTAAACAAAGAAAAAAAAAGAAACAAATAACAGTTCCCTAGCATCGCAAGCCTAATCTTGGTCCCATTCTCTCCAGCTCCATAGCAAGTTAGAACCTGAAGTAGAAGGGAACTTTCCCTTATCTATACCTGCAACAATATAATATATTTGGGCCCAAAATCAGGGCCCAAACAGGGTGTGTGACTAAATCTTTGTAGGAAACCCCCACTAGATTTATGCCTAACAGTCAGTGAATATATGGAATTTAAAAGTACATAAAACATTAGACAAGAAAGTACTCAACAGTAAACAATCCATAGTTTCCATATCAAGCCACAACCAACCAAGAAGATAATCACTAATAGGTAACCCTCTAGGAAGTTCCCACAACCTATACCCTCTGATCATACCTAGGAATGCAAGAAAGCAACTAACACAATGTTAACTCTATTGGAAGTGCTCATAGCCCATCCACTCTAGTCATACCAAACAAGTAGAAGAAACCCTCGTGCAGTACACTCAGTCTAACCCCTCGGGTTCAGCTTATGCATAGACAATCTGCGGAATAACTCACCATCAATCCCTACTATAGTCTCGTATCGAACTAAAGGCACTCTGGGGAAACACTCAACGTCTCATTCCCCATGCGGCCTGTGTAGAGGATCTACAGATTCTCTGAGGAAGCACTCAACGTCAATTCCCCATGTGTTCTCGCATCTTATAATTATAAAGACAGTCTGGAGAAGCCCTTACGTTCATTCTGTTAGGGTTGGTTTCCAGAGAACCAATTGTTTTGTACTTTGATTACATGAATGTTCATTTATTATATATTGTTCATTGTTCTGCATGACTATAATATAATAATGTACTGGAATATTTGTTGCATTGATAAGTTCATGGCAGATCCCCGCTATGATGAGAACCTTGAAATTCTATAACAATATTCTTAAATAAAGTTCTATGGTTGGATGACATACTATGATAGGACACATAGTATATAGACCTTCATGTGCGAGTACTCATAAGAAGACGAGACTCTCTCTCATGGAGTTCGCACTTGGTAATATCCATGATGGGAGATTATGAGAACAGACCCACCAGTAGAAATTCCGCATGGTTTTGTGTCATCAGAAATTGCTATCTCCAAGCATGTTTAATGGTCCTTAGATAGTAATTTTATCATTAACTCATGTCATGAATCACACACTTAGATTTGCTGACGAAAACCATCACGAAGACAGTCGGCGGGAAGTATGGTGTGTTGGGTGCGTCACGAATGACATATTGTTTATGGATAAGTCGAGGAAGGATTTTTCCCTTACATGTTTATGGAAATATATATATTGGGCCCTTTGATTTAAATAGAAATGTCAAACAAATTCTCTGGCCATGGTTTCATGATGAGTTTATTTCTGGAAGTCAAAGAATGACGGATCAAGCATATTGGTTTATGAAACTTCCATGAAACCGTCTTGATGAGATATTGAGAAAAGAGGATTAAATTACACAGTAATCATTCTTATGAGGTGACAGGTCAATGCGGCTTCAACTTCTTAGTCATGGGTGCCTTGACCCGTTTCTAGACAGTAATTCGAGAATTTAGGCATGTCGGCCAAATGCCAATGAGAAAGAGGCCTAGAGAGGTCACACACTAAGTGTATCCATATATCTCAAGTAGAATAAAGATTATTCATGTACGTGGTTTAATAATTATTCAAGGAATCCTAAATCTTTTTAATGATGGAGGAAGAAGGAAATGAAAAACAAGATATACATGCCTTGTATTAATGATTACACGCAGAGCAGTTTTCCATGGAAAACAAGTAAATGCCATGTATTAATGATTACACGCCGTGTCTTTTTCATTTTAGAGAGGAAATGAAAACAAGTACACGCCGTTTATTAATGATTACACGCTGTGTTGTTTTCCAGTTGAAATTTTGAGGATATAATATTGTTTTATAAAATGATATTTATTATAATCATAGTAGGCCCATGTCAAGGAATTAATTATTCTACATGGGGGTTTTCAATAAGAGTTAATGAAATAAATGAAATGTGTAATGAATTTATTTATTGTCATAACTCTACAACCTGAAAACTGATTAAAAATATCCTCACAACCCAACTCTTTTCCTAAGAGAATCGTTGTGCACACCAATTCTAGAGAAATCTCTCAAGACCGAAAGAACTTTGTCCTCCAAGAACACTCTCAAGACTGAGAGAGATCCACCTCCACCGGATCAAGGTGATCTAGGTTTACAACTCAAGAAAAGGTTTCTCCAAGCTAGAACCTGGAGATTCCTTTGGTGACATCCAGAGATACGTGGTGAACATGTGGATCACCACTAGATGAAGTCTACACTTGTCTTCTGCAACGCAACGACGAATCACATCAAAATGTGATCAAGAATATCAACGAAGAAAGAACACCCAATAGGTACTTCTTTTCAATTAATTAAATTAATTATTATCGACCTATGACGATCCACTTTTGTGGTTTCGGGACCTTTCTCTTCTTTGTCTATTTCTGTGATTCGATCTGTGGAGACTGATGTTTATCGTCGTATTGATCCCGGATTGATCATTGAAAATGACAAAAATCCAAGTGGGAACATCCACCCGTGATATTTTGTTGCACCTGTAACTGTAAAATGGTATCAGAGGTAGGTTACAACATTGATTATATTTATTTAATTTTCTTTGATAAATTATGCATTTATATTTGATTATATTCATGATAAATCGTTCTATTAAATTTAATGAATGAGATCTGTTCTTACACTTTCATTTCTCGATTCACTTCACTGAAATGACATTTTACTTTTAATTTTGATTAATATAAAAATAAAGATCTCATCCGGAACAGTCTCTCTCTTTTTCTGTACAACACATGAATACACAATGTGTAATGAAAACTACACGCCATGTACTTATGTTCAACGAACCAGTACTGGTCCGCCAAACCACGCTGTGTGAATTGAGTATACCTAAGTTTTATTACACCGTATTGACAGAAATGAATGACACGTGGAACCGGAATACATGGCGTATATGTTAAATCAACACGCCATGTAGTCCGATCTTGACTAAGTGAAACCATTTAGAAGGATAACCCGTGTTCCGTGTACACGATATTTCTAGGATGGTAACTATGAAACAAGGATGTACACACCATGTTAGATTAATCTACACATCGTGTACTCCAAAATTTCCAATGTAGAGAAAACATGCGAAAGCCCTCACCGTGTACTTTGGATAAAGGGTGAAAAGAAATACATGTCATGTAAATATAATGTACACCCAGTGTACTTTCTTGAAATGGAATTTCACCACGTTTCGTCCAAAAGTACAAAGTCTTGTACAAGGGATATGGATGACAACAATCTCAAGGAAATTTAGAATTGAATTTAAGATAAAAAATCGATTAATTATAAGATCATAATTAATTAATTTTAAGCATGACTTGTCTTAAATAATAGAACGATTAAAAGAATTTGAACTCTAAATAAGCATAAATGTCATTGCATACTATGGATGATAATGAGATATACTAAATACCCTTTGTATGTGTGTATAGTTTCATTTAAATTTGTCCAATTTAAATTCCTTGTCCTGCGAGGCTTCTTCCAATAAAATTTAGGTCCTGCGTGCCCATGGTATCTTTAATGTAAACCCCA
Organism: Viscum album; assembly: GCA_963277665.1. NCBI lineage: Eukaryota > Viridiplantae > Streptophyta > Magnoliopsida > Santalales > Viscaceae > Viscum > Viscum album. The sequence continues at coordinate 1,175,262,613 of OY728127.1, forward strand.
TGTAATAGAGGATCTCCCAAACCAGTGGAGACTGTTCAAAAAAATCTAAAGCCGAGGTGAATCCAACCCAAGAAGATGTAAAGGCGAAGAGATGGGAGCTGCCAAACAAGAACCATTGGGTCCAAGGTTTTTTCCCTAGCTCAGGGTTAGCTTATCAAACCACTAGATAAGATAACCAATAGAAGCTCATAATCATGCTATCTTATTCTCTTTCTGTCTAATTTCATGGTTTATTTATTATGTATATTTTTTCACGATCACATAATTAATGAAATAAACAAGCATACACAGATGGAATAAAATAAAAACAGGATTATGCGTAAACATTATAATAACGTGGTTAATCACTTAATCAATAATCACTTAATATTAACATGCATTTGATAATTAATAACTAGTCATAAAGAATAAAATCCCTAAAATATCATACTGAGTCAGACCTAGCCTTCTGTTACTTGATTAAGGGAAAGACTCAATAAAACTATTTGTTTGACCAACCCTTGATGGGACACTTACTTTTATAAAGGAAGCTCTTATGAATGTTTCGGGTTGACTTAGTCATTTTACATCAAGAGGAGTTACCCTTGCTAGACATGTTATAAAATGGAGGCATGTTTTGAGGAAATCCAAGTCAGGATTTTAGGATTGGGGAGTCCACTCAACAGATCAAGGAAGAGTAAGCTCAGAGTTGGGAAAGACCTGCCAACCTAAATACCTTCAAATAGAATGAAAACCCCTTTTGGGGTTATGCAAAGGGGGATATGGATCCTTGCAACTAGAATGTCAATGAAACTGGACATTCCGAGTTCAATGGTGTGGTCCATGGGGACTAGATAAAATAGTGGGAGATTTAATAAAATTTATTATTTCTTATAAAATGTTATCAAGAAAGTACTGATAAATCTTCTCTTTTAATTTCTATAATCAATACGGCAAGCTCATCAACCACATTCTCTATGCAATCAATTCTGGATAAAGACAATATCCTCACCGGCAATAACTTTCATGAATGGTTTAGGCGCCTTTGGGTTATCCTACGCCATGAACGAATGTTTTACATATTGGAGTCCTCACTTCCTGATTTTCTTGCCCAAGGGGTGAGTGATAAAGATTTCCTAGTCTATGATAATAATTTTAATGATGCACTCGACATTCAATGTTTGATGCTATCATCAATGTCTAGTGAGCTCATGAATTCTCATGAAGACATGGATGTCTATAGCATGGTCGAGAAAATCAGTGGTCTATACCAGGAGAGAGCAAGACATGAAAGGTTTGAGATGTCTAAGGATCTATTTCAGATCATGCTTGGAGAGGGTGCCCCAGCCAGGAATCATGTAGTCAAGCTCATTGGATACAATGAGCGCTTGGAGGTTCAATGGTTTAATCTCCCCAAGGAACTGGGTAATGATCTCATTCTCACATCACTCCCCCATAGATTCTCTAAATATGTAGTAAATTTTAATATGAACATCATTGGGAAGTCTCTATCTATCTTCTTATCCTCATTCTCCATGTGGACAATGATATGAAGAGTAAAAAGCCTTCTGTCCTTATGATGAATAAAAGGAAAGGCAAAGAGAAGATCTTTAATCCCAAATCTTCTTCAAGGCCATCCAAGAAAAGGAAGACCAAAGTGGAGGAAAGAGAACATGAGGCTGTTTGTTTCACATGTTGCATAAAGGGCCACTAGAAGAAAAATTGCACCCAGCCAAGGAAGCAAGGGGAAGCTTTAGGTGCGTTTATTTTCAAATGAAATCTATCTGTTTCTACCAATTGGGTATTAGATACTAATTGCGGTTCTCACATCTATATCCAAATATAAGAACCATGTAGATTCAGAATGATTGGTCGAGGTGAGGTATATCTACGAGTAGCCAATGGATCCAGACTCACTGCTATAGCTTTCGGAGACTACCACCTCACATTGCCTACCGATATGTTCATTGTTTTGAAAGGATGTTATTATGTACCCTCTATAACCAAAAACATTATTTCAGTATCTTTATTAGATACTGATGGATTCATCTTCATTTTTGGAAATGGATGTTTCTACTTTTATAAAGATATAATTTTTTTTGTAGGGAACATTTATATAACAACCTTTATGTGTTAGACTACACAAACCATGTAATGGAAATAAATGACAAAATTAATTCACATGACTCATACCACCCCTAACTTTGGCATCACCAGCTAGGTCAAGTCAATGAGAAATGTTTGAAAAAATTACATCAAGATGGGTATTTAGATTCTTTCAAACTAAAACGACTTGGTTTATGTCGTGTATGTCTACAAGGAAAAATGACCAAAGCACCATTTAGTGGGAAAGGTGAAAGGCCTAAATAGCTTCTATAATTAGTTCACACAGATGTGTCGGGACCATTTCCAGTTGAATTAAGGGGTGAGTTATCGTACTTCATAACTTATACTGATGATTTTAGTAGATATGGATATATTTACATAATGAGGTATAAGTCAAATTATTTTGATTGGTTCAAAGAATACAAGAATGAAGTTGAGAACCAACTTGGTAAGAAGATTAGGAAACTCCGATCACAAAAAGGAGGAGAATATCATAATCAGGAATTCATTAATTTATTATTAGAGTTTTAGATTCTATCTCAACTCACTCCTCCTTACACACCTCGGTGGAATGTTGTATTTGAAAGGAGGAACCACACCCTTTTGGACATGGTGAGATCAATGATGAGTCATGTGAGTCTTCCATTATCATTTTGGGCATATGCATTACAAACAGAAGCACCCATACTAAACCAAGTACCAACTAAATCGATAAATGGTATTCCATACGAGTTATGGAGTGGACACAAAGCCTTGTTTTCAAATTTACATGTGTGGGGTAGCGAAGAATTTGTTAAGGCCTCTTCAGGTAACAAACTTTCACCCCATGGAACAAAGTGTATCTTTATAGGATATCCCAAGGAAACAAGGGGATATTACCTATACAACCCCTCAGACAAAAAGGTTATAGTGGAATGACATTCCATATTCCATGAGAGGGAGCACATCTCCAAAAGAGAAAGTGTGAGAATGATAGACTTCGAGGATGTCGAGGCTCAAGATACACAGGAGTTGGTACGAGAAACGATTCCACAAATCCCCGTCGAAGAAAAATCTGTTCCAGAGACACAAAAACTGCATAGGAGCGTGAGAGAGGTGAGAGAACTAGAGTGATATAGTTCTATTGTCACTGAGGATGGTGACTCATTATTGGTTGGCAATGATGATCCTCTTACCTACAAGGAAGCAGTTGAAGGCACAGACATTACCAAGTGGCATGAATCCATGAATTCTGAAATGGATTCCATGTACCAAAAACAAGTCTCGATTTTGGTAGACCCTCCAGTTGATGTAAATCTTATTGGTAATAAATTGGTATTCAAGAAGAAACTGGACATGGAGGGGAAAGTCAGTACCTATAAGGCACGACTGGTTGCAAAAAGTTTTAGAAAACGTCAAGGAATTGCCAATGATGAAATTTTCTCACTTGTTGCGATGCTGAAATCCATCAGAATCCTATTAGCCATTGCCGCTTACCATGACTATGAAATTTTGCAAATGGATGTCAAAATAGCATTCCTTAATGGGAACCTCCAGGAATATGTCTAAATGACACAACCTGAAGGGTTTGTGACTCCAAAAGATGCCAACAAGGTATGGAAGTTGTAGAAATCCATTTATGGATTAAAGAAATTATCATGGTTTTGGAACAGTTATTTTGATGAAGCTGTAATAGAATTTGGCTTTGTTAAGAACGAATGTGAGCCTTGTGTCTACAAGAGGTTTAGTGTATGTTCCGTCATTTTCCTAATAGTATATGTTGATTACATATTACTAATTGGAAACTAAGTACCTATCTTATAGTCTATTAAGGCATGTTTAGATAAATGCTTCTCCATGAAAGACTTGGGTAAAGCAGTATATATTCTTGGGATCAAGATCTATCGTGATAGATCCAATAGAATGTTGGGACTGATTCAAAGTACATATATTGACATGATACTAAAGATATTTAGTATCGAACAATCCAAGAGTGGATTCTTTCTAGTGTCACATGGCATTCATATTTCCAATAAAATTTGTCCTCAGACACATGTGGAATGGGAGAAAATGGAAGGGATCCCTTATGCATCCGTGATTGGTTCAGTCATGTATGATATGCTATGTACAAGGCTAGATGTTGCTTACGTATTAAGTGTGGTATGCTGATATCAAGCTGATCCTAGAGACCGCCATTGGATGGTAGGAAAGACTATCCTTAAGTATATGAGGATTACTAAGGATATGTACCTGGTTTATGGAGGATATGAGGAACTAGTCATCAGAGGACATGTGGATACTAGTTTCCCAACTGATCATGATGACATGAAGTCACAAACTTGATACATATTCAGTTTGAATTGAGGTACAGTGAGCTGGAAGAGCTCAAAGCAAGGTGTGGTTCTAGATTCTATAGTAGAGTCCGAGTATATCAGAGATTTTGAGGCATTTAAAGAAGCAGTATGGATGTGATGCTTTATCCCAGAGCTAGATGCAGTACCTAGCAGTAATGATCCTATCACACTCTATTGTGATAATACTATAGTGGTGGCATTTGCAAAAGAGACAAGGTCACAACAGCGGACAAAGCACATACTTTGGAAGTATCATCTCTTGAGGGATTTTTCTCAGAGAGGTCCAGTTCCAGTGGGAAATATTTCAATGGAAGACAACATGACAGACCCCTTGACTAATTCCTTGACTCAGAAGAAATTGGATCATCATGTGAGGTCTAGCGGACTAAAATTCGTAGGCAGTTGGCTCTAGTCCAAGTAGGAGTTTGTTAGGGTTGGTGTCCTGAGAACCAACAGTTTTGTACTATGATTACATGAATTTTTACTTATTATATATTGTACATTGTTCTGCATGACTGTAATATAATAATGTACCAAAATATTTTATGCATTGATAAGATCATGGAAGATCCCCACTATGATGAGAACCTTGAAATTCTATAGAAATATTCTTAATTAATGTTCTACAGTTGTATGACATACTATGATAGGACACATAGTATAATGACCATCATGTGCAAGTACTTGTAATAAGACGAGACTCTCTCTCATGGAGTTCGCACATGGTAATCTCCAAGATGGGATATTAAGAGAACAGAACCACTAGTATAAATTCTACATGTTTTTGTTTCATCATGAATTTCTATCTACGAGCGTGTCTAATGGTCCTTAGACTGGAGGATTATCATTAACTCATTTCATGACATGAGCGCTTAGATTTTCTGACAAAAACCATCACAAAGACAGTTGGAGAGAAGTAGGCTACATTGGGTGCATCACGAATTACATGTTGTTAATGGATAATTCAAGGAAGGATTTTCCCCTTCCATGTTTATGGAAGTAAATATCTCGGGCCCATTGATTGAAATATAACTGTCGAAAAAATTACATGTCCAAGGTGTCACGACGAGTTTATTTCTGGAAGTCAAATAATGACAAGAAGATAGGTTTACTGCACTGCCATGAAACCTTCTTGATGAGATATTGAGACAAAGGGATTAAATTAAATAGTAAGAGTTCGTATGAGGTGACACGTCAATGCGGTGTAAACTTATTTCTCTTGGGTGCCTTGACCCATTGCTAGATAGTAATCTTGGACTTTAGGCAAGGCCACCTAATGGCAACGAGATAGAGGCCTAAAGGGTCACACACTATGTGTATCCAAGTATCTCAACTAGAATAATGATTATTCCCGTATGGGGTTTATTAATTATTCAAGGAATCATAAATCATTTTATTTATGGAGGAAGAAGTAAATGAAAAACAAGATATACAGGCCATGTAGTTTTTCATGGAAAACAAGTACGTTCTATGTATTAATGATTACACGCTGTGTAGTTTTCATTTTGGAGAGGAAATGAAAACAAGTACACTTCGTGTATTAATGATTACATGCCGTGTAGTTTTATTGAAAACAAGTACACACCATGTATTAATGATTACATGCTGTGTAGTTTTCCAATTGGGATTGTGAGGATATAATATTGTTTTATAAATTGATATTTATTATAATCAGTGTGGGCGCATGTCAAGGAATTAATTATTCGACATGGGGGTCTTCAATAAGAGTTAATGCAATAAATAAAATGCATAATGTGATTATTTATTGTCATAACTCTAAAACCTAAAACCCGATTATAAATATCCTCACAACCCAACTCGTTTCCTAAGAGAATCGCTGTGCAAAAAAATTATGGAGAATTCTATCAAGACTGAAAGAACTTCGTCCTCCAAGAACACTCTCAAGACCAAGAGAGATCCACCTCCACTGGATCAATGTTATCTAAGGCGGACAATGCAAGAAAAGACTTCAACAAACAAGCACCCATAGATTCCTTTGGCGACGTCCCGAGATATATGGTGCACGTGTGGATCACCGCTAGAGGAAGTCTACCATTGGCTTTTGCGGCGCAAGGATGAATGACATCAGAACGTGATCAAGAATATAAACGAAGAAAGAACACCCAAAAGGAACCTCTTTTAAAATAATTAAATTAATTATAATCAACATGTGACGATCCGCTTATTTGGTTCCATGACCTTTCTCTTCTTTGCATATTTCTGTGATTCAATCCGTGGAGACTGGCGTTTATCATCGTATTGATCCCAGATTGATCATTTCAAATGACAAAAACCCAAGTGGGAACATCCACCCATGATCTTACACTGTGCCTGGAACCTTCACATTCTCCCTATGGTCCACTACACCAGGTTCTCACGGCCCCATGTAAGTAAACAAGTATCTCAAAGCGTAGCGGCCAAAGTAAACCTTAAGAACTACATGGATATCAGTATAAAACATCCCATCATGTCAAAAACACAAAACACTCCATCCTATATACTAGCAATGGGAAACATGAAATAGACTAACATGAAAAGCTAGACCAAACAGTCATAAACAACACATGCATGAGCAACATATTCATAGGCTAGCAATCCACCATATTCATATTTAATTTAAGTCTACTCAGGAATACAAGCATAGAAGGAAAACAATAGGGCTAAAATGGTAAACGTGAAATACCCCATTAATTGGTATTGGGTGATTTTGCACATATAAATCAAGAACATTAAACTGAATGGCACAAACCACCTACCTCAAAGTTTTGACAAAACCCCAACAAACGAATAATTCATAAGAAAACTGGGTTGATTCTCCAAGAACCCGCCTTAGATTTCTTCTCCTAAAAAGACCTAGACCAATACACATCATGATTTTCATCCAAACAAATAGATCTACCCATAACGAGCATTGATCTATGAAACCAAGAGAAGAGGAGAAGTACATCAAACAAGATCTATGAAACTGAACAAGAACTAAGAAGAACGCCTATATACCTCAAGAGACGAGATTTGATTCTCCCAGAGAGCCTTCAGATCTCCTCCAAAACATTGGGAGAACCTACATTGACCTTAGGAGAAGGAAAATTGAAAGTTATATCCACTTAAGAGGAAAAAAGATCCACTTAGTGGTGAAAACGTGTGAGATCCACTTTTTTAGGACCTCACTTAAGTGCCCTCACTATTACTTCGCACAGTTAGACAAACCATGCGCTAACCGTGTGTTATCTGCTGCCTCGGCAGACCCTCGCATGGCCTCCTCAAACGGGATCTCCTTACCGTGCTCCAATCGCACGGAAGCTACTACCTCAAACTATCAACTAGGAATGGTTTGGCCACACGGTTTAGACAAACCATGCGCCGCACGTGCTACTTCCTCTTTGCCTCAAAACTTCATCAAAGTTCTCCCAACTCTCCCATACATCACCCATAACTTTATAACCAAGAAAAACATCAAAAAAGGGTCACATAGCTGAAAATAAGGTCCGGTTTATTACAAAATTCCCCCATTAAAGAAATTTGTACCCGAATTTCCTTAGCAAGGCGTAGAAGAAGAATCCCCAAATAGCTTGGGCCACTGTGATTGTACATCGGCCTCCCGCTCCCAAGACTCGTCTTGTACCCGCCTGTGATGCCATAGCACTCATACCAGATGAATAGACCATCCACGAAGATAATTTGTACTATGATCAATGATCCAAATAGGATTCTCCTTGAATGATGCATCTGCTTCAATCTTAGCCTCCTCAGGTCGGAAGACATGAGACGTGTCTGAAAAGTAACGTCAGAGCTGAGAAATGTGGAAAACATCATGCATTGCCTGATACCTCTCAGGTAACTACAACCGATAGGCAACCAGCCCAACTCTCTCCAACACCTCAAACGGCCCGACGTACCTCGACAAAAGCATACCCTATCTCCCAATCCTTCCGTTCCCCAACCTCGATGTGACACATAGAAAAACCTGATCCCAAACATCAAACTCCAGAGGTCATCCCCGTTGATCATAATAAGACTTCTGACGAGACAACATAGTAGTAATCCTTTTTCGAATCAACTCTATCTACTATGTGGTCTCCTAGACAAGATGAACTCTTAGAATAGCAGCCTCTCCTGCCCCCAGAAAACATAAGGGTGATCGGCATGGCCTACCATACAAAGCCTCATAAGGTGCCATCTGAATAGTCGCTTGAAAACTATTTTTGTAGGAAAATTACACAAGAGGTATATGTCTCTCCCAAGAACCTCCAAAATCTAGAATACATGCTTGGAGCATGACCTCAAGCACTGGTATCATACGCTTGGGCTGGCCATCTGTCTGGGGATGGTATGCTGTACTCAAAATTACCTGTGTACCCAAAGCCTTCTGAAGCCCCTGCCAGACCAGAGAAGTAAAACGTACATCCTTTCATGAAACAATGGAGTGAGAACTCCATGTAGATGTACAATCTTCTGAATTTTCAACCATCCCAGCTCATCAACACTGAAGGTCTCCTTGATCATAAAGAAGTGAGCAACCTTCGTGACTCTGTCAATGACAACCCACACCACATAATTCCCTCAAGGTGACCTCAGAAAACCTGTCACAAAATCTATCAGTACATCATTCCACTTCCACTTGGGAATAAGTAACTACTGTAGAAGTCCTGTAGGTTACTGATGCTTTGCCTTCACCTGCTAACAGGTGGAACACCTCGTGACAAAACCAGAAACATCTTTCTTCATACCTGGCCACCAATACTGGCAGTTTAGATCACGATACATCTTGGTGACACTAGGATGAACTGACCAGAATGAGGAATGAAAATCCTACATCAACTCCTCACATATATCTACTTGCACCGATATGTGCCCCTAGAAACACAAGATCTATTCCTCACCTATGGTCCATCTGGTAATAGGGTCCTCTCCTAACACGCTCTTCCGTAGGACTAGGCCTTCAGAATCTGATAGCTTCCTTGTTCGAACTCAATCAACAAGAGTAGAGGTAACAACTATAGAAGAAAGAAATGTTTTTCCCTGTCTGTCGTGCACCTCCAAATGTATCTTAGTGAACAGAGTCATAAGCTGCCACTCACTACTGGCCTTCTGAACTGCCTGTATCTGAGTCCTCCTTTTCAATGAATTAGCCACAACATTTCCTTTCCCATGCGTATAGCCAAGATCGAAATCAAAGGAATGAAAGTTCTTAACCCACATTTTGTGCCTCAAATTCATGTCACATTGAGTGAAAATGTACTTGAGACTTTTGTGGTCAGTGAAAAACAAAAAATTATCTCCCAGATGATAATGTCTCGAACAAATTAAAGAATGAACAACTGCTGCCAACTCGAGATCGAGCGTTAGGTAGTTCCTCTGATGTGGCCTCAACTGCCGAGACTCGTACGCAACGACTCCATATCCCTTCATAAGCACAACTCCTAGACCGATACATGAAGCATCATAGTAAACAGTGTAGCTCTTTCCCAGCTCTAGCAATACTAGTATCGATGCTGAAGTCAACCTTCCTTTCTGCTCCTGAAAGTCTGACTCATAAGAATCTGACCAAAAGAACATTACACCCTTCATAGTCAAACCTGTCAGCGGTCCTGTTATGCGTGAAAAGTCTTGTATGAAGCGTCTGTAGTATCTAGACAGCCCCAGAAAACTCTACACAAAAAAGACGTTATTCGGATGATGCTAGGAAACTACTTCTCTCACATTCTCTAGGTCCACAGATACTCCTGTCTCTGAGATAACATGACCCATGAAGTGAATCTGATCCATCCAAAAGTGGAATTTTGAGAGCTTAGCATATAACTGATGCTCTCACAGTGTACTCAAAATGAACTCAAGATATGTGGCATGGTCATGTCAAGTGCGAGAGTACACCAAGATATCATCCATGAAGACCACCATGAAAGAATCGAATTATGGATGGAACACTCGGTTAATCAGTTCCATGAAAACTGTAGGCGCGTTCGTGATACCGAACTGCATAACCACATACTCATATTGAGAATACCTACTACAGAAGGCTATAAGAGGTATATCTAATGGTCTAACGTGCAAATGATGGTAACCAAACCTCACGTTGATCTTCAAGAACACCCTGGCTCCTCGAAGCTATTCAAAGAGATCATCAATCCTTGGAAAAGGATATCGGTTCTTGACCGTCAACTATTTCAACTTCTGATAATCCATGCAATGTATTAGAGTACCGTCTACCTTCTTCGCAAAAAGGACAGGTGAACCCTAAAGAGAAGTACTGGGTCAGATGAATCCCTTTTCCTGCAACTCCTCCAATTGTCTCTTGATCTCCTGCAACTCGGGTGTAGCCATCCTATAAGGAGTAATAGACACCAGTACCGCTCCTGGCACAAGCTCAATCGAGAAGTCTTGTAGAGACCCAAATCTTGACATACATAGACATTACATTACATTTCCAGAATACTTAAAACATGAAAAAAACAGATTCCCAAAGACCATATTAGTTTAGTGTCTTCGGAAAGTCGGAACATAATCTTCTAATCAAGGTGAACGATTTTCAAAATCTCCCATAAAGATCATTCCCTATGGTTTTCTTACCTAAAAAATATCTTTATATACTGGGGAAAAGAAAATATAAAAAGGGTGATCTAAAATGCTCAGTAAGGGTAAACATGGAGAACATAAAACAATCACTAAACATTTGAACATAAGTACATGAACACAAAACAACAATATCATGACACTACAAAAAAACTGGGTTTAGCGGCGGTTTTGGGAATCGCCGATAAACATTTTCGGTGAAGGTTTCGTGGCGGTTTTCAATAAACCGCCACGAAACGCAAATTTTTTTAGAAACACCACGACCCTTTCCCCCTCCTCGACCGCGTTCCCCAATCCCTCCAAGATCCCCCCCGGCCTCGGCGACCCCCGCACCCCCCACACTCCACGCGCCCTCTGGCGAAGCCCTCCGGCAAAACCTGCACCCCCTAGCGCCCCCCTCGACCACTGGCGACCCCCGCGCCCCCTGTGCCATCCGGCGACCCCGACACCCCCCACACCCCCCGTGGCCTCCTGTGACCCCCGCACCCCCCGGCGCCCCCCACGACCCCTTTCGACTTTGGTAATTTATCCCATTATGGATAGATTTTCCTTTAGTATAAAAAATCGAATTCATATAATTCTCAATTTTTTATATAACACCTTCAATTACACATATATAAATATAAAATTAGTAGATATGGTAATATGGAGGGTCTTCAATAGGATCCTTAATGTGAGCAGTGAGGATGAGGTTTGACTCTCAACCTCAAAATGATATTATTCTCTTCTGCAAATTCTATAAAAACATTCATTATGGTTATTTATTTAATTTTACTATTATTTGAATTTCTATGATCCAAAAAAATCCTCTTTTTAGAATTTTTTTCTTAGTTGGAATAGGAATTTTCACTTCAGCTACTAATTCAAATTCACCATTTTATTTGAAATCCATTTTATTACCCAAATCCAACTAGGCTATCCATATGATCAGGAATTATTTAGTCACATGCTCAATATTCTTTTTTTTTGTAGAATCATTTTTTATAACTGCCCCTTGGGGCCAAGGATTCACTGGTTCTTTCCATTTATTCTTTAATAACTCCATTTTTTCCAAGTAGAACTATTATATAGTTGTTATTTATATTCCCCGTAAATTTTCACCTTCTACATAGGGTTATCCATTTCTTTTTACCAATATTTCAAGAGTGAGTTATTGATTTTATATTATCTATTATAAATTAAATCATGTTACTCGTAATAATTGGTATCCTTTTCTATGAATTTATGATTTATTCAATCAGTTTAGAGGTTCTTTATGGATTTTGAAAATTGTTCATCGATTAGGTTATCAGCGGTTAAAGGTTTGAGATAAAGGTGTGTCCATGATAGAATTTCAAACACTATATAGTAATATTGTGTTTTTGGTAATTCTATTTAGGGTAATGGAGAAACCATATGTATTTATAACTTTTACAAAACATTTTTTATCCTTTTTTTCATTCTGGACTATATTTATCAATGATATATCAGTATGATCTTGATCCTATGAGGATCATGAAGAATAGTTGGTTATGTTCTTAGACACATTGAGATATCATCATTTATATGCCAATATATTGAAATGTTATTTCTATAATCAATAAGTGACATTTTTTGGTCGTGAGTTCTCTAAATGTAGGATATTAGGGGATATTGAGAAAGTAGAATCTATAATTTCTTAATAGATTCATACTAATATTGTTGAGATTCATATTTTCATTGGTCATGTGGTTTCTTATTCTTGCATTATCTTGGAGTTTTCTCACATATTAATTAAAAATATAGTATTTACTTGGAATGGAGTGAATTTTTAGTGGGATGATAAATAAAAAGATTCATTTTATGAGCTAAAAAATATATTGACATCTACAACTATTCTTATTTGACTAAAGCCAAGGATGCATTATAAGGTCAATAATGAGGCCTCCAATGTGATGTTAAGATTTATGTTGATATGGAGGAATGAGTTTTAGTAGATGGGTCTTGAAACTTATAATAAATGATAACAATTATCCAACTCATGATATTGATTTAGTCATGGTTATGCATGCCCTCCAATGTTTATGAAATTAGTTATTCAATGAGAATTTTGTGGCATTTACAAATAAAAAACATGTAGTAAATATTTTATCATAGGGATAAAAATTTATGATAGAGGATATGGGATGAACATATTTAGTCATTTTTTTGGATTTTAATTATACTCCAATAAAGTGAAATTTCATTATTGATGCTCTAAGTATAAATTATCAAGTGTATGTAGTTTTTATGTCGAAAGATGAATGTAAATTTATATTACTTTTCTCAGAGATTCATCATGTTGTAGTTAATTATAAAGGTCATGTCATTATAGAAACCTTGACCATCACTTTATCTTTATTTTTTTATTTAAAGAAGGTATGATTTGATATTATGTGTAATGGGTTTTCCATGAATGGTTTTATAGTATGGATTTCATACCTAGGTATATTCTTATTGAGAATTCTCTATTGTATTTTCATGGGTGTAATTTTTTTATTGTCCCCAACACCCCCCACGCCCCCCGTGGCCTCCGGCGACCCCTGCACCCCCGGCACCCCCCGCGACCCCTTTCGACTTTGGTAATTTTTATTTCTTACTTGATTCTTTGATTGCTTCTCATAAACGACGGATAAGTCATGCATAGTAATTGTGGATTATTTATTTTTGTGGTTTATATATTTCTCCTACATTTATTCATGTATTCATTACTAAAAGTGAGAATATCCATCCACAATTTGAGTAATTTCTTGGAATTTATATTGAGCAGTTGGTTTCTTTGGGATATCACATAATATTATTTACACCTCAACTCTTTCCAAGAATATTGATATGTTCAATAGATTAAATCCCATCCTATAGACCAATTTCAATTCCAATGGTTTTTTTACAAAAATCCATGTGACTTCTCTCCCTTGTAAATTTGGTCCATAACGACATGTATTATCATGGATAATGAATTAATTAGGTGCTTCATGTTCTGTAAACATATCCCATTGGAAACCATAAAAAATAGTTGGGTAGATAGTGTTATGATAAGTGTGTAACCCGATATTCTTATTTCTCCTCAATGAGGTGTTGACGCTATATCTTATGGACCAGACTTGTTCGGTTGGTCTGAAGTGGTAAATGTGATCAATGAACCATCTTTATTATATTATGCATACTTTATGATCAATGGTTCATCTTTATTATATTATGTTTCTGTAATCTTACACTATCGTATATTTTGTGTAGGCACATTGTGATATACATGGATAAAAGCCGGATCACATTATCGAGGAACACACCTCAATATGTTAAGGGTTTGAATGAGTTTTTAGATTTTGCAATTTCTAATCGATCCGTTGAAGGGAGAATAAGATGTCCATGTCCTAAATGTAAATTTAGGACATGGTTGAAGAGAGATGAAGTTTATGAACATTTAATACTGAAAAAATTCCCTGATCAATATTTGTGTTGGATTTGGCATGGAGAATCAAACAATAGAGAAAGATTGAGGGCTGATGTTAATCCCTAGAATGAGGTTCCAAGTTTGTCACCAATGGAAAATGAAATGCAAAACCTCATAAATGATGCATTCGGCACTACAAGACACCACTATGAGCATCAAAACATATCAGAACAACCAGAAGAGGGTGGTACAAATTGCAATGTCACAAGTGATGTTTTTGAGTTTGTAACACAAGCAGATCAAGATTGTAACATATCATTGGATCATCCCCTTGATTCTGTGGAGCCAAATGTAAGGGAAAACTTCAGTGAGGAAAATGTGTTTCATGATTTATTTGATGATGGAAATCAAGAGTTGTATAGTGGGTGTTTGAAATATTCAAAGCTTTCATTTCTGCTGAAGTTGTACCATATCAAATGTCTATGTGGAATTACAAATAAGGAAATTTCCATGTTATTGGAATTGATTCGTGATTCATTTCCTGAAGAAAAAATCCCAGAATCATTTTATGAGATGAAAAAAGTTGTAAAAAAGCTTGGTCTGAATTATACAAAAATACATGTGTGTCCCAATGATTGTATGCTTTACTGGGGAGAGGATTCAAGTAGACAGAATTGTAAGAAATGTTCTTCTTCTAGATAGCAGTAAAAAGGTGATGTTGGAAGTATGACTGAACATAATTTCATGGAGAAGAAGAAAAGGAACACACCTGAAAAAGTTTTGTGTTACTTTCCTTTGAAGCCTCGATTGCAAAGATTATTCAGGTCATCAAAAACTGTCGAACACATGAAGTGGCACTCTGTAGATAATAACAATGATTGGTTAATGAGACATCCACGAGATTCCCAATCGTGGAAGACATTTGATTCATTACATCCATATTTCTCAGCTGATCCTAGGAATGTTCGATTAGGATTAGCTGCCGATTGATTCAACCCATTTGGGACTTTGAGTAGGAGTTATAGCATTTGGCCAGTTGTTTTGATCCATTATAATCTGCCTCTGTGGATGTGTATGAAACATACATCTTTTATCATTTTGATGATTATTCTTGGAAAACAAATGCATGGAAATGATATTGATGTATACCTACAGCCTTTGATTGAGGAATTGCTGGAGTTATGGAGCAACGGTGTTGAGACATTTGATGTTTCTTCTAAAACAATGTTCAAAATGCATGCTGCTTTAATGTGGACCATTAGTGACTTCCCTGGGCTTGGGAATTTATCTAGTTGGAACAATTATGCGGGTTTTGCTTGTCCTGTTTGTAACGTTGATTTCGAGCCCAAACGGCTACCTCACAGTAGAAAATGGTGCTTCTTGTGTCATCGAAGATTTCTTGATGCATCTCATAGATTTCGGCTGAACAAATCAAAATTTAATGGTTCCATTGATCTTAGACCACCTCCAAAGTTGTTAACCAGTTCTGAAATACTAACACAGCATGAAAATGTTAAAACAGAATTTGGGAAGGTTCATCATTTGACTGATAGCGGAAAACGAGTGCGAAGTTCATCGTCAAGTGAAATCAGAACGCAACAATGGAAGAAAAAATGTATATTCTTCAAACTTCCGTATTGGGAATTTAATTCTTTGCGCCACAATATTGATGTTATGCATATTGAGAAGAATGTATGTGATAATTTGATTTTCACATTACATAATGAGCATGGAAAGTCGAAGGATCATCTCAATGCTCGCAAAGACTTACAAGTAATGAACATAAAACGTGATCTATGGCCAGATGAGAATGAAAATTATGCTCCTGCCATTTTTTCAATGAAAAATAGGGATAAAGATGTGTTCCTTCAAATTTTAAAGAATGTGAAAGTATCTGATGGGTATTCGAGTAACATCTCGAGGTGTGTTGATTTGAACAATCGTAAGTTATATGGATTGAAAAGTCATGATTCACATGTTTTGTTACAACAGTTACTACCATTGGCATTGCGTACATTATTACCTGAAAAAGTTACTGCTATTGTACTGCAATTCTGCACATTTTTCAAGCAATTATGTGAGAAAACTCTACATCCTTTACAGCTTGACAACATACAGGAGAGGTTTGTATTGACACTTTGTGCAATGGAGATGATCTTTCCTCCATCGTTTTTTACTGTCATGATGCATTTAACTGTGCATTTGGTTGATGAAGCTAAAATAGGAGGCCCTGTTCATTATCGATGGATGTATCCAATTGAGAGGTATTTTATTTATATATTTCTAGTTAAGTAAACAATATTTGTAATTTAAATAAATGCATAATATTATTATTATTTTTCACAGATATCTTGGGAATTTGAAAGCATACGTGAGAAATAAAGCTCAACCAGAAGGCTCTATTGATGAAGGATATTTGGCCGAGGAGTGTCTCACCTTTTGTTCCAGATATTTGGATGATATTGAGACAAAATTTAATCGAGTTGGACGTGTTGAAGACACATCAACTCAATCTAAAATACATCAGAAATCAAAACTATTTCCTGCTATTGGCCGATCAGTTGGGAGGACCTCATACGTGACACTGACAAAATTGGAGTTATTACATGCACATAGATATGTGATACTGAATAGTGAAATTGCAGATCCATTTATTGAAGAGTTGAGGATACAAACAAAGAGATGAATGAGAGGCCGAACACGAAATGAAAAAGATATAACAAAATCTGTGAATAAAGAGCTGGTAGAATGGTCTGCACGACGTGTAAGTTTATAAATATTGCAATAAATACCAATATTAGTTTGACACATAGAATTTTCAAATCTATTAAATTATATTTTTATTCTTCAGATCATGAATACTGATACTCAAGTAGACTTGTCAGAAGATTTGAAGTTTCTTTCTAGAGGTCCTATAAAACAAGTTAGAATGTTCGATGCTTATAATGTGAATGGTTTTAGATTTCGTACAGTCGATCGAGAAATGGGTTTGAAAAAACAGAATAGTGGTATATTTACAGTTTCTGAAGTGGAATACTATGGAAAGTTGCATGATATTATTGAATTAAACTACCACGGGCATTTTTCTATTGTTTTATTCAAATGCAAATGGGTCGATATTATCAGAGGTGTTAAAAGAGATTCCTTGCAATTTACTTCTGTAAATTTCTCTCGCTTGATGGATGTTGGTGATCGTGAACTGCATGATCCATATATATTAGCATCGCAGGAAAAAATGGTATATTATGTGAATGATGTTGTGGATGAAGGGTGGAGTGTAGTTAATCACGTAATACAAAGAGATTTGTATGATATGGGTGATGAAGTGGAAGATTTGACCTCTGCAATTGAATTTCATCAACAACAGGAACCAGAATTATTTGTCCATCATGATATTGAAATTATTAGTCTAGCAAGGATGAATGAAGTGGATGAAGCAATGGAGCAGGAAACCAACATGATTGAAGGGGAAAATGATTGTATGTACATTTATGTATTCATTCGGCAACCACTTGTTTCATTTCTGTAGTCATTCATTATCATTGTTATATATATTTTGTTTGTTAGTACTGGGCATCTATTATCATTTTTAATTTTTTTTCTCCATAATTTTTTTGAAATATATATTCTGAACATAATTTTATTTGATTAAATGACAGGAATGCCAAGGAAGAAGCGGTACACCATTTCATCTACTTCTGCGACAGATGACGATCCGTCTGTCCCAAAGGCATCTGAGGCAGCAGGTGCCTACATCCCTGCTTCATCTCCCCATGCACCATCTGCGACACCATCAGTGGATGTCTCATTAGAGGATGAGTCATCGCCTCCCCCTAGAGGAGCCTCAGCATCGGGGCAGTGACACACCCCTTCCAGTTCATCACGGACATTCTGGAGGGTCACAGTCATAGGTACAAATTTTAATTAAATTAATTTTTGTATTTTGTTTATAGTAATTGTTTTCTAATTGAAGATGAAAAAAAAGAAACCGTGGAAAAACACATAAAAAGTTCTGATGTTTGGAACATGAATGGTGAGAAGATAGTGGTGCCATTTGATTCTTATGGGGTCCCGACGGATGACGTCGCAGGTTTACTTGGTCAGATTATAGGTCAGCTGGCAGCGGTGCCCATTTCCCTGCCTATTTCATATGATGATTGGTGGAATATACCTCCAAACATGAAAAATGAAGTTCTTGATTCTTAGATAAAGGTAATTTTATTACTTTATGGTTTAATTGAATGTCATGTTACTAATATATTCAAAATGAATTTCTGTATACAGATGTTCTTCCACTTTATCATTGCTGATGTGATAGCACAGAAGTGGACATTGAAAAATCTTGGAAAAAAATGGAAAGATTTCAAATGGATGTTGTGGTGTGATTCTAATGATACTTCGTTGACCGTGAAGTAGATGTATGAGAAGCTACCCAGTGGGGTACCGAAAGAACAATGGAATGTTTTTGTCGATAGCCATCGTGATGAGAAGCGGATGGTATTGAAATATATATTATTATATTATCCTCATTTTACATTTATACATGTACATGAAGAGGAGATAGACATTGAATACATTACTGTTAAATTGAATTTTATTTATTTCAGGATCTCTCAAGAGAGAATGCATCAAACCGGGAAAAACAAGTCATCCCGCACACTGCGGGCTCAAAAAGCTTTTCTAGAAGCTGAATGTCATTGGTAATCTTTTAATTAGGTTAAATATTTATAAGACAATATTATCTATTTAACATATTTAATTGTTTATTTATCTTTGTTTAATGCAGTCACAGAGTTTAGGGCATGAAGCATCCCGAACAGAACTGTGGCTGGATGTTCATAAAAAACAGATGGAAGTTTTGTTAATGAACCTGCCAGAGAAGTTGGGGTATGAAGTCAATTATTTATTATAATTACTTATTATCAGTTTTTACTGTGTTAATATATATTGATATTTGATTTATAGGTAAAAATTAAAGAAATATGGGATGTCAATCATGAGCAATCCTACTCAGTCTCCCAGGATGACCTGGTTGGTAAAGTCCTTGGGAAGGAGCATCCTGGTAGAGTGCGCGGGATGGGTTTTGGACCCGTACCATCTGAGGTCTTTGGAAGGCCATCAGAGATTTTAGCTACATCTACTCCTAGTTATGGTCATTTCAAACCTGAAGATACTCAGAGGGAGATGTCTTCCCTATGAAACACATTTCACCAGTAGGGGGATCAGATATCTTCTTTGCAGAAAGAGTTGCTTGAAATACGTCATCATATGAGCAGATATTCCCCCGGTGGTAGTGCATCGGCTAGTGGTGAGCAGGTAAATCACAAAAAAATCAAAATCATTTAGTATTCACACTTTTATTGGTTTTAAGTTTAATTATAAATATGAAACAATATTTAATTTTCAATATAATGTTCTTATAGGTGGCAGCAGGTAGTGGAGATGAAGGTGGAGAGGGTGACGATGCACCATCAGATGATGAGTAGTAGTGTTGTTGATGTGTTGAACATGTATGAGAATGGTTGGTTTGTATATGTAACATGTATATGGAACATAGTTTCCACCAAACATTTCCATGTCCTAACATTTTTTTGATTTCTCATGTTTACTTCTATGCATTTTATTTATTTATGATGTTTCATTTTATGTCTTGATTTCTCGAGTGTGGTATACATTATTCCATTTAGGCCTATGTTTGAATTGGTACCACATCCAATGAGAATACCATATATGTAACCCATATTCATATCATTTATACTATATAGTAGCATTCGGGTAGCCCCATTGTGTAAGCTCGATTCATACCATAACTGATTCATAGAAGTACCTAGGCAGTCCAACTGTGTAAGTCCCATTCATATCATTATTGCTCCATAGTAGCACATGGGTATCCTAGCTGTGTAAGCCCAATTCATACCATCACTATCAAGGCCCAATGAGCCACAACACATTACTCAGGCATGAAGAAATTCCCACCTGACAGGCTAATCTTAGACTATACAACCAACATACCAATTATGATGATAAAGAACTGACTTTCTTACTGACATGGAAAGAGTGTATCTTGGAAGCCTCCCACAATACCTAAATTTAACCGTTATCAGTATAACATGAATCTAAGCATGTATGCACTCTATTAGAACACCTAATATGCATCATTACAATAACATCCAAATAATCATAGTTTAACATAACTTATCCCCCAAATAACCATGTCAATTATTCATGTTAGACTTAACAAAACACAAGCACTACCCATGATTTTACATTCACAATACCAAATACAATGATATTAATAACTGAATACCAAACCACAATCCACCTATATACCATCACTATAGAACAAAGTGTCTAAACATACTTTCATTTTTTAATGAACTCATAGACCTAGGATAAGTCCTCTCGTGGATTACATACATAGAAGAAAACCCTCATCAGGTGGAAATGAGAATCACTATTTCACTTGATTAGAACACTCCAATCACCAATATCCCAAGATACATCTCAATATTACTAGTCTCTCTCAACCCTAGTTCACATGTCACATCCTATATAGGATACAACTCATGGAGAAGCATCTATGAACCCATCTCAAATATCATGAGGAAAATCATAGGCCAATATACCCACTCGAGGGTTCTCATGCATATCACAAATCCCATACCCAATCCAACTATGAAATCTAGGTTTCTAATCCTAAATAAGAATCGACACACCATACTTCCCCTGAAGGATAAATATCACATACATGCACATATATATTAATGAAATTATCTTATGATAATAACTGTTGTGAAAAATCAATATCATTTGGTTTGGTTAAGTATAATTCCACCAATAAGGTATTTAGTAAAACACTAGATAAGTTGTTGAAATTTTAAAAAACTCAACCCTATTTTCTTTAACGAAGTCAATAACAACTATATCATGATGCATCCCATCCAACCTGCAACATGATGACCATATTGGGATTTATACATGAAACTCTTATCTCATATCCAATGACATAACTCAAATCCTCAATAGGAATCATGTATAACCTACAAGATCATAAACCATACTCTCTCAAGCACCATGCACGGTTAGCGTGTTGTCCAACCTAAAACACACGCCAATTCACAAGTTACCCATTTTCTATAGTAGGCATTAACAACCAACCCAAAACACACAACAAACCATACCATAACATACATTCTATAACTACTCAAACATCCATCTTTGGAAAAAATTCTATACCCATATAAACATAATTTGTTCTATCCCATAACACAAATCCATTATTAAAAAAACTCAACCCATATCACAATCCACCCATGGATGTTATATTGTCCAACCTAGAGCATAACCAATTACATATCATTACACATCACCATGGTTAGCATGATCACATAAATTGTATCAAAATTCATAACCATTTATTATATAGAGTATTAGTATCCATATAATATAAATCAACCCTTCTTAAAACACATAAGAAATTAAAGAAGCTAAAAACACATATACATCTTGGGGGTCACATGGATTGGTTACTCACCAAATTGTGATACATACCTTTCCTTAGGTTGGTATCCATAACATAAAACATTTGCTCATATCCTATTTTTCAATGAATACTACCATGTTATTTGTTTGTATGGTGTCTCCTGTTCAATATTCTGGTTTGATTTGTTTTTCAGGGCAGTGGTGTTGTAGGAGCAGAATTATTTGTTTTTCCAGGTCAACATTTCACGGCGGTTTTAACAGCCGCTAATGCCTTAGTGGTCAGCATTTAGCGGCTGTTATAACCGCCACTAATGCCTTATTGATCAGTATTTAGCGGCGGTTATAACCGCCTCTAAATGTATTATGTTTAAATTTAGAAGCGGTTTTCACCGCCGCGACATAGGCGCATCAAAGGCCAGAATATAGCGGCGGTTAAAACCGCCGCGAAAAAAAAGTATCATCTACGCATAAAACCGTCACGAAATGGTCAAAAACCGTCGCGAAAAGAGGCATTTACGACGCTTTTCTTAAACCGCCGTGAAATAGTAAAAACCACCGCTAATAGATTGTCGACGCCCAATTTCGCGGCGGTTTTTGTAAACCGCCGGCAAACCCTATAGAGGCGGTTTAAACTGCGCCAAATGAATAAAAACCACCGATAGGGGCCAATTTTGTTGTACTGTGAGTAATGACATCAATCATGGCAGTGCATAAGGCACTAATCACATAGGAACATTAACTATGAAAAAATATCATTGGAGTAAAGCATGAAATTGGGGAAACCATTAAGCACATGTTATGATTTCTATAGTATCCAAGGCATTTATTCCAAGACCATCATAGTGGACAAATTCCATTACAGAACCAGGTTTACTTGTTGTTCTAGCCTTGTATTACTGAACGGATTTTACATGCCGTTCTAGAAATGTCTATCTCATGAGATATAAATCTTTACCCAATGCATTTGAGGGAGATATAGGTCCCACCCATCTCATAATGTAATCATTCTTACGTGTGCGACATCATAAAGATAAATCATTCATCATAACCCAAAGAATAAAATGGGTTTCGTAAACATCATCCCATCATAACATAATCTATATAAAAAATGGATATTATATCATCAAAAGAAAAGTGAAACCATGTAAATAATAGAGACATTATACTTGAAACATAGACATATGAAATAATGTCATCTTAGATGGAAAATGGTTTTGATAAGACACTTGAAATGAATTCTTGAGGAAAACATCATTCCTTCTCCAAAATCATTTTCTTTTCACAAAATGCCGTGAAATTTTAAAAGAAAATGATTTTGTTGAAAATAGTCATGAAATATTGTAGAGTAAGCTTCATCAAAATAAGGAGTTATGAATATTTAAAAAATTCGTTCAGGCCGTATAAGTTAAAAAAACATTCTCCTAATACTTTTAATGGAAAAGTCAAAAAGTACCACGTATGGTAAACAAAAGAAATATTCCTTCAATAACACAAAGTAAAAGTAAAAGAGGGGTAAAAAGGAATTTAAACATACATGGAATAATATTAAACACTTTATGAAAAACATTTTATGGGCATGTATGAAAATTTTAACCCCAAAAAATACTTACGTATAAGCAATCTTGGATAAAATGAGATTGCAAAATTATCCCTTACCTTATGTCCAATGTCTTCTGTATGTGTCCAAGACTCCTGTATAATGGGTTTAAACATATTATTAACTTTTAATAGAACCATAATAATATTTATGATATCATATATGATTCACTTATGACTTTATATTACACGTTCATTTGTTAACTCCATGTTAAAGCGTCGCTTTGGGTAAAATCATTTCATTTATTGACCATGTTTTGACTTGTAATTACTCATATGATTAATAATAAAATTATGAATTACATCCAAAATGTAAAACATGAATTATATATAATATATATTCAGAATATACATATATATAATAGATCGATAAATGGAAAGAAATACACCATTCATGGAAATGGTAGGTTGTACGTACGCATGAATGATATTTTCGTTTCCTTATTAAATTAAGTGGAAGTAATTAAATAACATATACATAAATCCAATATCATTAATATATCATATATTTCATTATTATCTATTATATATACTTTATAATCATTCTTGAATGGTTAACATGGAGAATTAATCTCATCGTGTCATTGATACGTTAATCTGTACGTACACACGAGCGATGATATCGATCCCATAATTATTGAATATAATTAGAGTGGATGATATAATATCTCACAATTAGTATCATTTTATAATAACCATATATATTTATTCTTTACACCATTATACCCATCCATGTAAGGTGGTGGTCGAAAAACAGATTACACCTTGGCGTGGAGACGGTGTTTCGTACGTACGTACGCGCGGTGATTTCATTTTTTATAGGATAGATGGATGGTGAAATAGGGTTGGTTCATATTTATAATAAAATATCAGTATATTATTAATACTGATGTTATTTTTTTTTATGAAAAAACAAATGAATATGAAGTATAAGAAGAAATGAACTTGAACGAATCAGTAAAGGATATTACCTCTCCTTCGATGCGCCTCTTCTAAACCTCCTCTTTGGGCACTAAAGTTGGTCTTTGAAGAAGACCAGGACATCTATTATGTTTCTACAGAAGTGTATAAGAGAAATGGGAAGGGGTTGGCTGACCGTGAAGGCCCACAATGGTGTGAATAGGAGAGGGAGGAGGTTCCCTTTTATAAGGGAGGAGAGGGGCACTAATGGAAACATAAGAAACATTAATTTATAATAATATCAAAACCCACATAAAAACCTTCAAAAATGAATCAATTAGAATATGAGATGCGATAGGGTTGTAATCTCATCAACCAATAAAATTTAGGCATGTTGTGGATTTATTTTAATCCATATCAAATTGATTTATCCTTATTTAATCTATTTAATATTAGTGGTGGTAATAATATTCTAAATTTAAAATTGTTATAAATAAGTACTTATGTGTTGTGAATTGTTAATAATTTTCTTATTTATGAATTTTTAGACCATTAAATTTCAATTTATAATTTTTAAATATTTTTTTTATTTTTAAACAATTTTATAATATGATATTTTTATAACATAACATTAGTGTCAATTTTGACACTATTCATTTATTTGAATTTAAATAAAATAAACACAGAGGTTATATTCAAACCAAAATATTTAATATATTCTTAACATGTCATATTAGTCTATAAAACTCATAGATAACATTAAATAGTTCATATAATATTTATTTTAATATTTTTAAAACCATTTATTTTATATTTCAATCAAAAAAATAATTTCAACATCACTATTGTGTAATCATTAATGATAATTATTTAATCCCTAAAAATTATAAATAAATTAACATGATGTATATAATTTTATTATCTTTCTAGATACTATTATGGTTCTAAGTTTTATGAATTTTATCACTAAATTAAAATTATTACACTTATAAGATATAAGTGAGTGACATGTTGTCACTTTCTTTGGTTTTAATTATAATTATGTCATTTTCATGGTCAATAATCCATGAAACGAATCTATTCCTACACTTAGGTAGAAAGGGTCAACTTTTATTCTTCTAAATAATTTTTGTCAGGTGTTAGGGTAATTTTATAATATTATTTTTACTGTTAATTACCTAATTTACCTTTAACTGTGGTAAATAAAAATTACTATAGTTACTATTCGTAATGTCAAAAAAATAAAAGTAACCTATTATCATAATTTTTACCCACTGAATCCAAATATGGAATCAATTTTTCAAAATTCAAAAGACTGAAGTTACAGTAATTAATTTAAAATTAATCCTGTTTTTAAGAAACCAGGTTTTAAAAAGTTAAAACATTGTCAAAGATTGAAATGTTTTTACCTATGAATTAAATCTAAAATTAATGTTAATTAAATACTTTATATTAAATGTTAAAAATATATTCTATTTATACATTAAAACCATCCAATATTATAATTTAAAAATATAAATTATCTTGATGAAAAAATTTGTTTTTAATTAAAATTTTGCGTGATTTTACTATTCATCAAAATAAGAACGTTTTCAGAAAAATATCAAAACTTTATCCAATGTTAATTTTTATATACTTATTCAAAATAAGTTGTTTATTTTGTAAAATTGAACTTATAAACTTGTCAAAAATTATATTTAAAATCGGTGCGCCATAAAAAGGTGGCAAAACTGCATTTTTTTAAAAATACTTATTTTACCTGAAAAAGTTATTTTGTTCTCATACCATGTTCTAGAATATGTTTATGATGAATTATAATGTTATAAAATTCAAAATTCAGTTAATACTATTCATAACGTCTTGTTCATAATATTATAATAATATATCATTATGTAGTGAAACTCAATATTGCACACAACACATGCTATTGAGGAATGTCTCTCCTGCGTGCAACACAATACAAGAATAGTGTTTGCATATACTACATTATAATATGGTGTTGCATATAAAAAAATATAATCTTGGTGTAGCTTACAACACAAGACATCGAAGAAATTAAAAAAAATTATTTCTCATAAAATCTCAGGGTGTTACATGTCTACCTCGCACTCCAGAAGAAAACCTGAAAATTCATTTGTAAAGACATCATTAAAACGATCCACCACTAGAGGAAAGTCTAACTCTGATGTCCCCTGGTCATCTAGATATAAACTATATATATGGGCTATAACTCCTCTAAACCGATGATGTTCTGGACCCGCTCTGCTCGCCTAGACATCCCACTCACCCTTGTGAAGAATAGACCTACCCTTTGGTGATATGGAACTCACCCTTCGGCGATAACACTCAATGAGTTCCAGGAAGGGAACTACCCAGTACATTCCGAGAATGACATCATAGACTGTCATCTCTAGGACATAAAGATCCCATAAGAAGTGACACCCACCGACCTCTAGAGGACACTCCTTGCACTGACATACACTAGCCGTCCTAGTCCCCAATGGAGTGTCTAACATGAAGATATCGATGGAAGAAAAGATATAGAGCCCAAGGTTCTCCACAGCAACATCAAAGATAAATCGATGGGAAGCCCCTGTTTTGAAAAGAGGTAATGATCAAAATGAGTCAACTAGAATCGTACCACAACTGTAGAGGGTCCGAGATCCTGCTCCTGCTGGGTCTGCTCCACTGTAGAAGTCCGGCCTGCTCCATGGACCAATGACCCTGCCTGACAACTCTGAGATGATCCACCCTATTTTCGCTGATATCCTAGCGACTGACCACCACTGCCATGACCTCCATCTCGGCCTGAACGACCGGAAGAACTCTAGTTCCATACTGGTGAGAAACTGGGGGAGATTCTTCTGTATGAGGAGTCATAGAAGAACCTCTATCACCAGCTGCTGGTGAGAAGATCTGACAGAAATGCTGGAGGTGACCCATCTTCCCACATGAATGAAACTCCAATGGGTCCTTCGGGCAATGTGGCCTCTTATGCCCACTCTTCCCACACTGGTAGCACACCACCTGGCTACTAGAGGATGTTTCTCACCACCTTAGATCATCGTGCGAAGACTCCCTACGGTGCTTCCTACTGTTAGTAGGAGGAATGTTAACTCCATATTCCCAGCCACCCTGGCTCACAACTCCAGAATCCCTCAGATTTCGCACCGTGATCAGTCCCTGGATGACAATAGAAGTGATGGAAGTCAACCTGAATATGTTCACCAGTGATCATATGTCATGCCTCAGACCATCCTCGAACATCATTTCCAGGAATAACTGATCAACTCCTGTAATAGGCGTGAAATACTACAGCTCTGTAATGTGAGAGGAATACTCCATGACAGAAAGAGTTCCCTACTCCAGACTAATAAACTCCCAGGCTTTATTGGCCCTCAAGGTCTCCGGATAGATGTAGTCAAACAAGATGCGCTGAAACTCATCCCATGACATAACCAGCTAGCATCCCTCCTGTGAGATAAGATCCCATAACCTCTTAGAGGAGTCCCAAAGAATATAGGTAGCGAGCTTGACCCTCCTCTATGGAGGTGTCTCTAGATGCTCAAAGATCATTAGCATGACTTCTAGCCATTACATTGCAGCATGGGGTCCTCCATCCCCTGAGAAAGTCGGAGGATGTTCTTGCTGAAATACTTGTGTCGAATGTTCCATTAACGGGGCATGAGACAACGCTCCTGAAATTTCTGCATCATCCTCATGGTACAATCTTTGAACTGTTCATCAGCACCCATGTCAGGTATAAATAAAGGTGCCAAGATTGGAGCCACTGGAGGATTCTCATGTAATCCCTGATCAGCTATATCTGGCGTCTAATCGTCGCCCTGTAACTGCCATACAATCAGAGGACATCTCGGTGGAATGACTCTGCAAGGTCAACTATACACCTTAGATCAAGATTAACAGGAACTGAATCTCAGAAGTGTAATAAGGGAAAAAATGAATGAAAACATCCATGTTTTACAAAACATGACTAAACGGCGTGTATACACCCTACATGACATGTTCCCTTAATTCATTCACATGGGCGTGTATTTTTTCCAACCTAGGTCGTGTAACACCCCAAACACATAGCGTGTTATCTTAACACACGGTGTGTACATGAATCCACTTTCCCTGTCTGAGTCCATCTACATGGTTAAGCCAGATGGCTCACCTATGACAAGACTAAACGACGTGTATTCTGTGATTTTTCAGACAGTAAGCCTCATAAACTACTCAGGAATCTAGAAAAATACTAAAAATTACCATAGGAAGTTCCAAATTCCGATCCGTGAGGGCCCATAATCCCCAAAAATCAAATTTTGGCAACTTATACATGATATAAGAAAGAGTAACAGTATAGTGATCCACCAAATTCCGGTCCATGAGGGCCCATTACAGCTTAGGAACAAACATTTTTCATCCATTCCAAACAAAAACTTACACAACAATACCTTATCAAACAGTAGGTATTATATCAAGGCAATTATCTCAACAACATGAATATTATACAGAACATCTGTCACAACAACATTCAACTGCTAATGCACCCAATATGGCATGGCAATAATTCATGACATGAGATTTCTAGCAGGTGCCTACATGATGCATGAGATGGAATACCCTCATCTCATCGTGTTGCAACAGAAATAGAACCCCAATAATTTCAACAATAACAACAAAATAGATTTGAGTCACCCAAAAGTGAAAATCAAATGAACTGTAGAATTGAAAAATCAGAAAATTGCAATAATGAGGTAAATTAGCTTTTCCCTTTACACGGGTTAGCTACTCTTAGGAACGACTTATTACTAATTACCTATTCCATCCTATCCCTGGGTATAGGCTCCAAAAATTAAGTCAAGAGAAAATAATTTCTCTGATACCACTTTGTAACATCCCGGTTCCGGAATCCACTCAGAGGCACCCCATACCCGTTTGGTCACATGGCCTCAAGCGCAATTCCCCGAATGCCAGTGGTTTCCGACTAGTAGCGAGGGCCTTGGGTGTGATAGTGGGGAATCTATGCCTTCATTGGCAGAGTACACAGTGGATGAAAAGAAAAATCAATAATGAAAGCAGTAATAATCCATACAAAATTAAACAGCAAAAGACTGAAATAATAACAACTAGAGAACATATATGTGGTACGATGCATGATACATATGTCTATGAAGACAACCAAACATGTCACAACGTGGAATACAAACAAAACTAAACCAAGTACAAAAGAAACAGATAACAAATCCTCATCATCGCAAGCCTAATATTGGTCCCATGTTCTCCAGGTCCACAGCAAGTCAAGTACCTGAAGTAGAAGGGTGCTTTCCCTTATCTATACATGTAACAATATAATCTGTTTGGGATGACAAGCATGGCCCAAATAGGTTGTGAGAAAAAATCTCAGTAGGTAACCACCACGAGATATGTGCCTAACAGTTAGTGAATATATGGAAAGTAAAAGTACAGAAAACATTAAATAGGAAAGTACTCAATAGAAAACAATCCACAGTTTCAATGTCAAGCTACAACCAACCAATAAGATAAACACAAATAGGTAACCCTCTAGGAAGTGCCCACAACCTATCCCCTCTGATGACACCTAGCAACACAAGCATGCTCCTAACACAAAGGCAACCCTCTGGGAAGTACTCATAGCCCATCCCCTCTGGTCATGCCTAACAAGTACAAGCATCCCTTTGGGCAGTACACTCAGTATAACCCCTCTGGTTCAGCTTAAGCATAGACTCTCTGAGGAAGTACTAACAAAAAATTCTCCTTATAGTCTTGTATCATACTAAAGGTGCTTTAGGGAAGCACTCAACGTTTCATTCCCCATGTGGCCCGCATCGAGGATCTACAGACTCTCTGTGGAAGTACTCAACATCAATTCCACCTGTGGTCTTTCATCGTATAATTATAAAGGCACTCTGAATAATCCCTTTTGTCCATTCTCACTATGGTCTACTACACCCGGTTCTCATGACCCAGTGTAAGTCGAAAACTAACGCAATGTGTAGAGGCTAAAGTAAACCTTAAGAACTACTTGGATATCAGTCTATAACATCTCAGCATGTCAGAACAAAAAACACTCCATCCTACATACTAGGCATGGGAAACAGGAAATAGCCGAATTATAAATTCTGGACCAAAAGGTCATAAACAGTACATGCTTGAGAAACACATTCATAGCCTGGAAATCCACCCTATTCATATTCTATTTACCTCTACTCAAGCATACAAGCATTGAAAAAAATAGGGTTACAATTGTAAACACGCAATACCTCGTACATGGGTATTGGGCGATTTTGCACATGTAAATCAAGGAACTTAAACTGAAAGGCACAAATCACCTACCTTAAAGGTTTGACGAAAACCCCAACAAATGAAGAACACACAACAAAACAAGGTTGATTCCCCAATTAGTATCCTTAGATATCTTCTACTAACACGACCAAGACAAAAACTCATCAAGCCTGTCATCCACACACATAGATATAACCATAATGGGCGCAGATCTAAGAGGAGAAGTAGATCTATGTATATCTAAGAAACTGAACAAGAACAAATAAGAACGTCAACATTCCTCAAGAAACCAGATTTCATTCACCCAAAGAGCCTTTAGATCGCCTCCAAAATGATGGGAGAACCTTCTCTGACCTTAGAAGAAGAAAAATCCCAAGTTATGGCAACTTATGAGGAAAAAAAATCCACTTATAGGAAAAATCATGTGAGATCCACTTTTTTAGGATCTCACTTTGGTGCATGCACAGTTAGTTCTCACGGTTAGACAAACCGTGCACTAACCGTGACTTAGATACTGCATCAGCAGACCCTCGCACGAACTCTCCTAACCGTGCACCAACTGTGAGGAAGCTACTACCACAAACTGTCAACTATGCATGTTTTGGCCTCCCGGTTTAGAAAAACTATGTGTCGCCCGTGCGACTTCCTCTTTGCCTCAAAACTTCATTCAAAGTTCTCCCAACTCTCCCATAAATCACCCTTAACATTATAACCAAGAAAAACATTAAACAAGGGTCCCAAACCTGAAATGAATGTCTGGGTTCTTATAGTAAAGATGATATAATATTAATGTAAAATTTAATGAATAAGAATAAAATTCTAAAATTTATAATTAACAAGTATATGATAACTATACAAGAGGATAGTGCACATCTTACCAAGAAGGAATCTAAGGATAGGGTTTTTGTCTAAATTTACATTCCATTAGACATATTTTAATTATTCACATATTATTTTTGTAACACCCCAAGCTTCTACGGTACGCTTCTCTTTGAATAATGTGATAGCGTGTGTTGTACGCAACACCGAGTTCTAACAACCAATCAAACTAGCCGTTATGAATAGTAATACCTACTTTTTGTAATTATATATATATCTTATATTTCAAAATGGACTTAATTTTTGGATTCGGAATATCTAATTTAGCCTAAGATGAAATTTGGTTACTTTTCGGATAACATTAATATTTTGATGAATAGTGAAAATTACTAAATTTTAATTAAAAACAACTTTTTTAATCAAAATAATTAATAGTGATAAATTATAAATTTTAGTGGTTTTAAGTAAATTTAGAATATATTTTTACCATTTAATATAATTTTGGTCATTGGACATAATTTTACAATTAAACCGAACATAAACAAGTGTCAATCTTTTGATAGTTATTATCTCTTAAAAACACGCTTTTTGTTTTGACAGTTGAAATTAATTTTAAATTAATTTCTGCCACTTCTATGTTTTGAATTTAGAAAAATGGATTCCATATTTGGAATCAGGATGTCCAAATTGTGTAAATAGGTAACTTTTATTTTTAGACATTTTGAATAATTAATGTGGTAAATATTTTATTTACAATGGTTAAGGGTAAATCTGGTAAATAAGGGTTAAAAAATAATATTATAATAATACTAAATTACCCTAAAACGTGTCCTAGACTTATTGGTTGATACATGTTCGACCATAGGCATCTTTGGGTCGATTTTGGGACCCCATGGTGCCACTTGTAGGTGATAGGGACATTTTTTTTAATTAAGTTAAAATGAATACAAAAATGACACAAGCATATATCTTTTAGAAAAACAATAATTACATAAGGTTATATATGTTGGATTTTAGATTATAAATATTAATTAGAAAGACAAAAAGATTTCCTACATAATTATATTTTATTTATAATTTTTAGACATTAAATAATTTAATTTATTTATGACACAATGATGATGTAGTAATTACTATAATAGTGAAAAATTAAACTCATTGATATTATAAATACACAAATAAATATAATATGAAACTTTTAATGAATTAAACTAACTTTCTAGGATAATATGATATATTATAATTGATTTAATTGACTTTTTTCTAAGTAATAAATCTTTTATGAGTTTCACATAAATCAACTATTGAATAGTGTCAAAATTGACATAAAAGAGTTCTTAAAACAAATATTATATGATTAATTGATATTAAATTCCTAAAAATCTAAGTTTCGGCCAAGAGACTTATATCATGATATGTTCATCATTAATGGACAACTTGGGGGTCGCTTGGATGTATGTAGTAAGTTTATTAACCATATTATATAAAAATACAAAGAGACATTGTAAAAGTGAAACTAATTAACTTAGAGTTAATACTTAAAGATAAGGTTAATATAAGTACCCAAACCTATATAAATTATATTTTTTGAGTTGTTTTCGATCCATACTCACCTTAAAATTTAAATAATAAACTTTGGAACCATTAGAAACCGAATATGAATTTATTATAAATTAATATTTCTAGCTTTTCCAAAGGTGCCCCTCACCCCTCTTATAAAAGGGCACTCCTCCTTCTCATTTCTTCACACCTTCAAAGCCTTTTGGTTCGTCCAAACTCTAACCAAATACTCTCCCAACTTACCTCACTAAAACATAGTGGCCTTACTTTGATCATAAAGCCAACCTAAGGATCCCTTTTGATCAAATCAAAAGGAAGAACCTGAAGAAGAGGTAATGATTTCACCACCCTTTTCCAAGTTCATTTCTTCTTCGACTTCTTCTTCCTTTGTTGTTACCATTCTAAAATAATAACTGCAGTATCATATATATACTGTGATGTTATTATAAATATGGTACAACCATATTCAGTATTCTATCCACCCTTTGAATAACATGTCACCATACGTGCGTACGTACGACTTACCGTCTCTACGTCGTGGTGTAATTGCTATTCAATATAATATTATTTGGATGGGTATAATAATGATGTTTAACTCAGGTAAATAATAAATATAACATGTTAATAATTCTTTATATATGATATACCATCCATTTATATATTATTTTAATATCAAAAGAATGATTTTGTCGCTCGTGCGTACGTACGGGCTACCGTCTCCACGAACGCGATGAGATTCATTCTCCATCGTATCCATTCAAGTATAATTATCATTTTATGATTTAAAAATGATGTTTAAGGACTTGATATCATTCTGGATATGAATAATATACAACCTATCCTTTACAAAAATTTCTTACGTAACAAAACATATAAAAGAAAACAAGTAAGTTAACACCCGAAACAACGATAATACTAAGATATTATTATCAAATCGATATTAAAAGATCATATATGATATCATATTAATGTATATGATTCTTGTATAATTTAATAACAATTATTTCACCATTATAGAGGAGGTTAACCTACCCCAACCAAGGAAAAGTACAAGGTCAGGGTTATTTCACAATCTCTTCATTATCCGAGGTTGTTTATATGTAATAATCTACTGGGATCTCTTTATCATCCACATCCATGTTTTCTTAAAAATTTATTTCAAAACATTTTTATTAATTACAAGAATATGGGTTAAAGTCATTTATACCCTTGTTTGACTTTTTATAAGAGGAATCTTTCCGTCATTTTCAAAACAAGATCATTTTTAACCTTTTCGACAGAATTAAGGTATGAATTTTTTTTAACTTATAAGGCGGGTGTGGCTATTTTCCGCCATTATAAAATCTTAAAAGCTTTCCTTAAAAGATAATAAGAATATTTTCAAAGAAAATGTTTTATTTTATATGGCTCTTAAATGATTTCAAAAATAGAAAGAGATATTTCTCTAAAAAGAGATTTGATTTCATCTATGTCAACATCCTTTGATGGATTTTATGCTGATTTATTATGATACAAAACTTCTATATAGTATTATAAGGTTTTGTGATATGTTTGACTGTGGATGTGCTATTTTTATACCATTCATAGTTTATGGTGAAATTATTGACATTTCGTATGCTAGTTTTAATACGAATGTTTATGTTATGTTTAAACCTTTTCATATGGGAATGCATTGGACTTAATATGTGACGGGTGGAGCCTGCTATAGCTCCTCGATGCATCGGTAGGTCTCATGAGGAAAACTAGTGTCTTGGCACAAGGCCTTGACAAAATCTTATTTGTAGTCTTGGCACGAGGCCTTGGCTATGTGGTTATGATAGTCTGGCATTATGCATTCCATCATTATGAAAGTGGTTAGTGATTTTGCCTGTGATTATTTGATTAGTAGAATATCCATGTGAATGAGTAAATGGAATTATTTCATTTTATTTATGCCATACAATGTTGAAAGTTCAAGTTTTAAAGGCTGTTGTTTTAGTTATACATTGCCTTAAATGTTTACTCTTATTTATGAAAGTTTCCGCTATATTGTTATCCTTACTGGGCATTTGAGCTCACCCCTTTTCTATGTTTTATTTTTCCCAGGAAGTGAAAAGTAAATTATGAATGACCTGCAGGGATATTATGTGGGGATATGAGTGTGGATTATGGAGACATTAAGTTGTTGTTTTAGTTTTTCATTTTATGATGTAATGTAAAACTTATGAATATATCTAGTGTTTCCAAGGCTACTAAACCAATCGGTCTTTCGAGATTTGATCTTTCTTGTGATCATGCCAATGTTATGTAATAATGCACCGACTCTGAGTAACTAGGGTCGGGGCGTTACAGTTGGTATCAGAGGAAGTTTAGTACAAACCTTGGAAGCTAGATTTAGATAAACTCTGATTAGAGCACGTAGACCTAAGATGTACTTTGAGGATTAGTATAGAAGAACTTCCTAGAATTTTGGTATTGTAGAGATTTTGTGAGTATTCCGAGCAATACATCCCTGTCTGGATACGAGCAGGTAGAGGCAGCTCTGGCACAGATGTACCTAGGGGTAAAACCCGAAAACACCGCTTTGAGCTAGACTCGAACGAGAACTGGTACACGACAACGGGCCTTGTTGCACTCTTGGTTACGACACTCCCAGAGGATATGCTTAGGATAACTATCATTTTCTTTACAAATCATTATGAAGGGTTTATGAGTATATAATTCCTCAATGAAAATATTTTTATGATTATGGATTATATCCATAAATAGTTCAATTTATGTTAAGTGTTTTATAAGTATGGGATTATGTATTTTGATTCATAAACTGATCTAGTTTATGACATTGTTTAGAAATGGCGCCTAGTGGAAGAAATGGAAACTGTATCAATGCACGCACTCCATGTAGGGATTTCCCTCCTACTCATGATAATTATAGTGGGGCTGGTGATGCAACTGGTGCCGATCAGCTAATCACCATACTGGGACAACTTACTCAGGTTATGAATAATAACCTTACCCGTATGGAGCACCCTGATCCATAGCGTGGAGGATCAATGTTAGATCGATTCATGAGGCAACAACCACCAACGTTCAATGGGAGTACAAATCCCTTAGTAGCCGAGCAATGGATAAATTCCCTAGAGAAAATTTTTCAGGCTTTGGGGAGCAGTGAAAGGGAAAAATTTATCATGGCAGTTTACCGCCTCACTGGAGATGCTGATCAATGGTGGTCATTGATTCAAAACATGAAGGAAGATGATGAAGTATCAAATATGGAATGGAGGGAGTTCAAAGATCGGTTTTTAGAAAAAATACTTTCCTCGCGACCATCGAGCAGTTATGGAAAGGAAATTTCTGAGTCTGAGACAAAAGGAGGATGAGAATGTCACAAAGTATGAGGCCAACTTTACAAGGTTAGCGAGGTATGCTGGAGATTATATTCGCAACCCAATAAGTAAGATTGATCGTTTCTTTGATGGGTTAAAACCATTTCTCCGTCGAGCATTAGTCTCACAATCCTTTTCATCGTACGAAGACATTGTCTCATGTGCTATCAAGACTGAAAAGGAATTCTCTATGTCTTATGACTTTAAAGCAGAGGAACAGAAGAAGAGACCTGCTGATCAATCTGGGAATGGAAATAAGGGGAAGAAGGGAAAGGTTTAATATCCATCTTGTGGTAAATGCGGGAAGAAACATCCTGGTACTTGCTTTAAGGGAATGGGAGTCTGTTACAAGTGTGGTGAAAAAGGCCACCAAGCTCATGATTGCAAGGGGAAGAAGGAAGCTACCAATGTTCAGTTCTACAATTACAGGGAGATGGGGCAATATGCAAATTCATGTCCTAAGCGTCAGGAGAACTTACCTCAGAAAAGTCCAAGGAATCAAGACCAGGCTTATACTATCACTACTGCTGAGGCAGAAGCTCCGAAAGATGTGGTGGCAGGTAATTTAATGGTTTCCTCGAGTTTGGAAAATGCATTATTTGATTCTGGATCATCGCATTGTTTCATATCTTCCCAGTTTTCTAAGAAAATTAGATATTTCCAATTTGATTTAATAAGGGAGCTGTCAGTTAAAACTATTAAGGGAAGTATCATTGCAACAAAGTTTTTTGAATCAGTCCCCATTAGAGCACATAAATGTTCGTTATCTGCTGATCTCATCATCATACCTATGATTGAGTTTGATATAATCCTCGGTATGGATTGGCTTTCGGACTATGATGCGAAGATTTATTGTAAGAAGAATGAGGTTACGATTCTTGATGATAATGATAAGGAACACCATATCTTTAGAGCAGAATCGTCACCACCTAATTCTTATTTAGATCCACCCCCAATAGCTCAACTTAATTCAATTATTGGGGAGGAAGAGAATGAAATAACTGTCGCTGAGGAAAGGAATGTTCAAATAGAAGATGTACCTGTTGTGAAAGAATTTGTAGATGTATTTCTGGAAGATTTACCTGGACATCCTCCAGAACGAGAAGTTGAGTTTTCCATTGATTTGATTCCTAGATCAAGGCCTATATCGAAGACCCCTTATAGAATGGCCACTGTAGAATTAGTTGAACCAAAGAAACAACTAGAGGAATTGAGTAATAAGGGATTTATTTTCCCTAGTGTTTCTCTATGGGGAGCCCCTGTTCTTTTTGTTAAAAAGAAAGATGGATCTATGAGGTTATGTATCGACTACAGGGTGATCAATGCTATAACGATAAAGAAAAAGTATCCCCTACCTCATATTGATGATTTATTTGACCAACTACATGGAGCTCAATAATTTTCAAAGATTGACCTTCGATCTGGATACCATCAATTGTGTGTGAAGAAGGAAGACATTCCGAAAACAGCATTTCGAACCAGGTACGGGCATTACGAGTTTTCTGTAATGCCGTTTGGATTGACTAATTCACCATCTGTATTCATGGATCTGATGAATAGATTTTTCAAGGAGTATCTCGATGAATTTTTGATGCTATTTATTGATGATATCTTGGTATACTCCAAAACCTACGAAGATCATGAAAATCACTTGTGCATTATCTTGGAGACTCTGAGGAGTCATGAATTATATGGGAAGTTTAGAAAGTGTGAATTCTGGCTTCAGGATATTTCTTTTCTTGGCCATATTGTCTCTAAAGATGGAATCTCTATTGATCCTTCTAAGACCAAGGTAATCCAAGAATGGACAACACCTACGAGTATTACTGAGGTACGTAGTTTTATTGGTTTGACAGGTTGTTATCGACGTTTCGTCCAGAATTTTTCCCGATTGGCTAACCCATTAACGAAGCTCACACGTAAACGGGTTAAATTTGTTGGACAAAAGAGTGTGAAGAATGTTTCGAAGAACTGAAGAGAAGATTATTCAATGCTCCTATATTGACTCTACCATCGGGGAATGATGGGTTCGTTATTTATAGTGATGCATCAATTAAAAGACTTGGTTGTGTCCTTATGCAGAATGATAGAGTTATTGCCTATGCATCACGACAGTTGAAAATTCATGAACAAAACTATCCTACTCATGATCTTGAGTTAGCAGCTGTGATCTTTGCTTTGAAGATATGGAGGCACTACCTCTATGGTGAAAAATGTGAGATTTATACTGATCACAAGAGTTTGAAGTATATTTTCTCACAAAGAGAACTCAACATGAGGCAAAGGAGATGGCTTGAATTACTCAAGGATTATGATTGTACGATACACCACCACCCGGGGAAAGCAAACAAGGTGGAAGATGCTTTGAGTAGAAAAGACCATGGAGTTTTGAGCAATATGAGAATTGAAAGGGATCCAATTTTCATGGATCTAGTGAAGATGGACATGGGAATAACCGGGGAAGGTGAAACATCAATTCTTTTTCAAATGGTTGCAAAACCATCTTTACTAGAAAGGATTAAGAGTTCTCAGGCCGATGATGAAGAATTCCAAAAGAAGATTAAAGCTGTGAATGATGGGAGATTGAGAGACATTGTGTATGAAGATGGCATTTTGAAATTCGGGAAGAGACTTTGTGTTCCCAATATACCTGATCTAAAAAGGGAATTACTGGATGATGCTCATAGTTCCAATTTCTCTATAAACCCTGGGAGCACCAAAATGTATAGAGATTTGAAGGAACATTTTTGGTGGGACAACATGAAGAGGGAGATTGCTGATTTTGTGTCAAGATGTATGGTTTGTCAACAAGTGAAAGCTGGAAGGCAACAGCCTGGATGAGTCATGCAACCTCTTCCCATACTGGAGTGGAAATGGGACAATATTACGATGGACTTTGTCATGGGGCTACCAAAGACTCCTTGAAGGAACGATGCAATATGGGTTATTGTTGATCATCTTACCAAGTCAGGACATTTTCTTTGTATAAGAGAAGATCTGCCCCTGGAACGTCCAGCAAGACTATATATTAATGAAGTTGTGAGACTTCATGGAGTACCCTTATCGATTGTTTCTGATCGTGATCCCCGTTTTACTTCATGATTTTGGAAAAGTCTTCAGTAATCCTTGGATACGGAACTTCATTTGAGCACTGCTTACCACCCTCAGACAGACAGACAATCAGAACGGACTATTCAGACCTTAGAAGACATGTTGATATCTTGCTCACTTGATTTTCAGGGTATGTGGGATCAATATTTACCACTGGTAGAATTTTCCTATAACAATAGCTTCCATTCGAGTATTCAGAGGGCACCATATGAAGCGTTATACGGAAAGAGATGTCGTACACCAACCTGTTGGGATGACGTTGGTGAAAAAAAAACTTGTAGGCCCAGAACTGGTGGAGGAAACAGTGGAAAAGGTGAAAGTAATCCAAAATCACATCAAAGCAGCTCAAAGTAGGCAGAAGAGCTATGCCGATAATCGAAGGAAGGATTTGGAATTTCAAGTAGGTGATCATGTTTTCCTGAAGGTATCTCCATGGAAGGGAGTCATACGTTTTGGTAAGAAAGGTAAATTGAGTCCCACATACATCAGACCCTTCGAAGTTTTAGAACGAATTGGGGTTGTAGCTTACCGATTGGCAATGCCGCCAAGTCTCTCCAAAGTTCACGATGTGTTCCACGTATCTCTGTTGAGGAAATACATGCCTGACCCAACGCATGTACTCACCTATGAAGAATTAGAACTGGAACCCGATCTGTCTTATTGTGAAGAGCCTGTCAGGATTCCTGATACAAGAGAACAAGTACTGAGAAACCGGACAACGCGTTTGGTAAAAGTTTTGTGGAGAAACCATAAGATGGAAGAGGCAACGTGGGAACCCGAGGAACTTATGATGAAGAACCACCCGAGTATTTTCATGTGGTAGTATTCTGGAAATTTCTAGGACAAGATTATTTGAAGGAGGGGAGAATGTAACACCCCAAGCTTCTACGGTACGCTTCTCTTTGAATAATGTGATAGCGTGTGTTGTACGCAACACCGAGTTCTAACAACCAATCAAACTAGCCGTTATGAATAGTAATACCTACGTTTTGAAATTATATATATTTTATATTTCAAAATGGACTTCATTTTTGGATTCAGAATATCGAATTTAGCCTAAGGTGAAATTTTGTTACTTTTCGGATAACTTTCATATTTTGATGAATAGTGAAAATTACTAAATTTTAATTAAAAACAACTTTGTTAATCAAAATAATTAATAGTGATAAATTTTGAATTTGAGTGGTTTTAAAGTATATTT
This sequence comes from Viscum album, assembly GCA_963277665.1. Taxonomy (NCBI): domain Eukaryota; kingdom Viridiplantae; phylum Streptophyta; class Magnoliopsida; order Santalales; family Viscaceae; genus Viscum; species Viscum album. The sequence goes on from OY728127.1 coordinate 1,175,303,335, forward strand.
AGAATATATTTTTACCATTTAATATAATTTTGGTCATTGGACATAATTTTACAATTAAATCGAACATAAACAAGTGTCAATCTTTTGATAGTTATTATCTCTTAAAAACGCGCTTTTTGTTTTGACAGCGGGAATTAATTTTAAATTAATTTCTGCCACTTCTGTGTTTTGAATTTAGAAAAATGGATTCCATATTTGGAATCAGGATGTCCAAATTGTGTAAATAGGTAACTTTTTTTAGACATTTTGAATAATTACTGTGGTAAATATTTTATTTACCATGGTTAAGGGTAAATCTGGTAAATAAGGGTTAAAAAATAATATTATAATAATACTAAATTACCCTAAAACATATCCTAGCCTTATTGGTTGATACCTGTTCGACCATAGGCATATTTGGGTCGATTTTGGGACCCCCTGGTGCCACTTGTAGGTGATAGGGACATTTTGTTTAATTAAGTTAAAATGAATACAAAAATGACACAAGCATATATCTTTTAGAAAAACAATTATTACATAGGGTTATATATGCTGGATTTTAGATTATAAATATTAATTAGAAAGATAAAAAGATTTCATAAATAATTATATTTTATTTATAATTTTTATACATTAAATAATTTAATTTATTTATGACACAATGATGATGTAGTAATTACTATAATAGTGAAAAATTAAACTAATTGATATTATAAATACCCAAATAAATATAATATGAAACTTTTAATGACTTAAACTAATTTTCTATGATAATATGATATATTAGGATTGATTTAATTGACTTTTTTCTAATTAATCAATCTTTTATGAGTTTCACATAAATCAACTATTGAATAGTGTCAAAATTGACATAAAAGAGTTCTTAAAACAAATATTATATTATTAATTGATATTAAATTCCTAAAAATCTAAGGTTTGGCCAAGAGACTTATATCATGATAGGTTCATCATTAATGGACCACTTGGTGGTCGCTTTGATGTATGTAGTAATTTTATTAACCATATTATATAAAAATACAAAGAGACATTGTAAAAGTGAAACTAATTAACTTAGAGTTAATACTTAAAGATAAGGTTAATATAAGTATCAAAACCTGTCTAAATTATATTGGTTGAGTGTTTTTCGACCCATCCCCACCTTAAAATTTAAATAATAAACTTTGGAACCATTAGAAACCGAATATGAATTTATTATAAATTAATATTTCAATCTTTTCCAAAGGTGCCCCTCACCCCTCTTATAAAAGGGAACTCCTCCTCATTTCTTCACACCTTAAAATCCTTTTGGTTCGGCCAAACTCTGCCCAAATACTCTCCTAACTTCCCTCACTACATCCTAGGGGCATTAGTTTGATCAGAAAGCCACCCTAAGGAGCCCTTTTGATCAAATCAAAAGGAAGAACCCGAAGAAGAGGTAATGATTTCACCACCCTTTTCCAAGTTCATTTCTTCTTCCACTTCTTCTTCCTTTGTTGTTACCATTATAAAATAATAACTCCAGTATCATATATATACTGTGATGTTATTATAAATGTGGTACAACCGTATTCAGTATTCTATCCACCCTTTGAATAACATGTCACCATACGTCCGTACGTACGGCTTACCGTCTCCACGTCGTGGTGTAATTGCTATTCAATATAATATTATTTGGATGGTTATAATAATGATGTTTAACTCAGGTAAATAATAAATATAACATGATAATAATTCTGTATATATGATATACCATCCATTTATATATTATTTTAATATCAAAAGAATGATATTGTCGCTCGTGAGTACGTACGGACTACCGTCTCCACGAACGTGATGAGATTCATTCTCCATCGTATCCATTCAAGTATAATTATAATTTGATGATTTAAAAATTATGTTTAAGGACTTCATATCATTCTGGATATGAATAATATACAACCTATCCTTTACAAAAATGACTTACGTAACAAAACATATAAAAGAAAACAAGTAAGTTAACACCTAAAACAACGATAATACTAAGATATTATTATCAAATTGATATTAAAAGATCATATATGATATCATATTAATGTATATGATTCTTGTATAATTTAATAAAAATTATTTCACCATTATACAGGAGGTTAACCTACCCCAACCAAGGAAAAGTACAAGGTAAGGGTTATTTCACAATCTCTTCATTATCCGAGGTTGTTTATATGTAATAATCTACTGGGATCTCTTTATCATCCACATCCATGTTTTCTTAAAAATGTATTTCAAAACCTTTTTATTAATTACAAGAATATGGGTTAAAGTCATTTATACCCTTGTTTGACTTTTTATAAGAGGAATCTTTCCGTCATTTTCAAAACAAGGTCCTTTTTAACCTTTTCGACAGAATTAAGGTAAGAATGTTTTTTTAACTTATAAGGCAGGTGCGGCTATTTTCCGCCGTTATAAAATCTTCAAAGCTTTCCTTACAAGCTTATAAGAATATTTTCAAAGAAAATGTTTTATTTTATATGGCTCTTAAATTATTTTGAAAATAGAAAGAGATATTTCTCTAAAAAGTGTTTTGATTTCTTCTATGTCAACATCTTTTGATGGATTTTACGCTGATTTAATATGATACAAAACTTCTATATTGTATTATAAGGTTTTGTGATATGTTTGACTGTGGATGTGCTATTTTTATACCATTCATAGTTTATGGTGAAATTATTGACATTTCGTATGCTTGTTTTAATACGAATGTTTATGTTATGTTTAAACCTTTTCATATGGGAATGCATTGGACTTAATATGTGACGGGTGGAGCCCGCTATAGCTCCTCGATGCATCGGTAGGTCTCATGAGGCAAACTAGTGTCTTGGCACAAGGACTTGACAAATTCTTATTTGTAGTCTTGGCACGAGGCCTTAGATATGTGGTTATGATAGTCTAGCATTATGCATTCCATCATTATGAAAGTGGTTAGTGATTTTTCATGTGATTATTCGATTAGTAGAATATCCATGTGAATGAGTAAATGGCATTATTTCATTTTATTTATGCCATACAATGTTGAAAGTTCATGTTTGAAAGGCTGTTGTTTTAGTTATACATTGCCTTATATGTTTATTCTTATTTATGAAAGTTTCCGCTATATTGTAATCCTTACTGGGCATTTGAGCTCACCCCTTTTCTATGTTTTATTTTTCTGAGGAAGTGAAGAAGTAAATTATGATTGACCTGCAGGGATATTATGTGGGGATATGAGTGTGGATTATGGAGACATTAAATTTTTGTAGTAGTTTTTCATTTTATGATGTAATGTAAAACTTATGAATATATCTAGTGTTTCCAAGGCTACTAAACCAATCGGTCATTCGAGATTTGATCTTTCTTGTGATCATGCCAATGTTATGTAATAAGGCACCGACTCTGGGTAACCAGGGTCGGGGCGTTACAATGTTTACTTTATATGGTGTATTAACTATATCAGTAAATTATTTATTCATAAGCCCCATTTTAATTATGTGATAAAAATTTTATTTTTAGATCCATTTTCTTGTGTTTTTTATTCATATTTTTATGATGTTCTTAAATGATTTCTTAACTGATTTTCCTTTCTTTGAGTTATATAATTTTCTACATTGACTTTATTACTCTAAGATTATGTGAATTATAACCCTTAATTGTTTTTTATTTAATCTTTTTATTTTATATTTAATTTTTTTCACATAATATCTTCCATGATATATTCATACTTCACATGTTATGTTCTTGGTAAGGGTTTCCTTTCCAAGTCAACACTCATTACAAGTATCACCCATTAATTTTATTATTTATATTATATGTATATAATTTAATTCCTAAAATATTTAAATTCATGTTTTAGTTTCATTTAAGATGATTTTATTATTTCATTTCATTCGAAATGGATTTATAGTATATATCACGCATTGATCATAATTGGTTTTATACAATTTCACATTAAACTCATGTTTGATTGTGACTAAGTTTCTATATAGAGAGAATATTTTATATTTTTCTCTTAAAATCCATCTATTTTATTTTCCTCCAGATTTTTTTGGTATATATTTCTTTCATAGCCTTTAATCACCCTTTGGTTCTCTATTAAACCAAATGATTTCTTGAATGTGTATCTCACTTTATCACTTCATTATCATCATGAATCTTTCTTCCCAATGTTAATATTATTTATATGTTTTCAAGAATGTGGTTCCCTCTACATAACAGATTTTTTAAGGTAATTTGTTTTCGGACTATTAATTTATTTATAGATATGTAAAATGAGTCTTTTTAATGTTTTTAACACGCTTTATTTTTTACTTTCATTTCAAAAGTGTGAAATCAATCATAATTTACATGTTTTTAAGGTTTTACAAATTTATTACTACTCATATTTATTTTTGAATTTTTCATTTTAAAATATAAATGTTGATATTGTATAAGAATAAATATATATCTCATTCAACTTATTTATATTCGTATCTTTCACTCTAAATTTTTATCTCTAACTTGATTTTGTATCACTGTTTTAATATATTTAATTATTTTAAAATTAAGGTATTTATTTACCTCTTTTCACTCCCTTAAAATGAATTATGGATGAGATATATCACTTTTTACAATCATTTTATAAAAGCATTATGAAGGTTCTTTTTATAATCTTTCTTCCATCTTCATCTAAACATCTTAAATATATATGTTATTCGGAACCAGTTTGGGTCACCCATAAACCAAGAACCTAATATAGAATTAAAATGATTAATGGGGAATTCCTTATTAACTTGTAATTTTGAGAAATTCCAATCGCATCCTAATATACTTATTGGAAAATTTTATTCCCAATAATCAAGAAGATACATGATGTTTACACCGAAAATTATAACATGACTTCTTCGTGCATTAGTGATCCATGAAATAAAAATAGATGTATAATAGTAAAAAAAGTAAATGAAGTATCCCCAAAGTAGATAGATATCCCAACATAAATATAAAAAATTATAAAAAAAGAACAATACCCCTAATATTGGAGTTCAAAATAGACTATTCATCTACTATACCATATAAACCCCAATATTCCCTACATGATATCTCTATGACCTCAAGGTCACCATCAATCATCAAAAAAATCTCACTCTATAATAGATCCCAAAACTGAAGCTAAACCTATAAAAAAAATTCAGGTTTACATTCACAGAGTTCCATAGGTAGGATGCAATCATAAACAATATAATATGAAATCACCATAGATTCCATGCATTTCCTTTTATAAAACAAACCATCCATGCTAGTTTAAAATATAGGTGGAAAATAATTTTTTATATATTAATTCTGAAAACCATTATCTTTATGAAAAATATATTTAAAAAATATTAAATATTTTTTAAATATTAATTTAAAATGTTCCATCGAATGATTATTTTTGAAAAAAAACCTTATGTAAAACCTATTTTTCATTATCCACCAAAATCAAACCAATAGAAATCTTCATTACCCAAAGAAAACATTAATAAGATAAAAAATAAATCAATAAAAAGGAAAAACAACAACACAAACTAGGAACCAAATTATTAATGAATTGGAAGAAGCATTAATAATGGTGTTTGTGTATAAAAAACATAATTTAAAACTATAAATTGGAGAATATATAATGATAGAATAATGATATAAATTGAAGAAATAAACATGAAATGGAAATGAATAGGAAATCATGGGAGATTGTTAAACATCCCATGAGACCATCCTAAATATACTATGGTGGAATAATTTTGTGTAATATCAATGGATTACTAGACTATAACCAACAATATTCTCTCATATGGCTGCACCGGTGGCTCTCCCTATGTGTCTTACCCCTACCTTGGAGGACCAAGTGCATCTCATCAAAACTAGATAATTATTATCAATCAAACCCTCACTAATACTCCTAGTATCCCCATTATAATAACAATAAAAGGTGAGGTAACATTAATAAAAGTTAAATTCACAATCATATAGCAACATAATATCCTCATACCAAATCCTATCACCTAAAAATTTGAATCCCATCAAGGTTATACAAAACAATATTAGAATCAAATAAATTTTAAAATATAAGGATGGTATGACCCTACCATTTAGATGTAACATTTTTGATATAAACATCTAAGAATGTTATAATTAAGAATTAATTTAAAAAAACGTCATTTCATAATACATTTATAAATATTTTGAAAACCAAGTAAATGCATTGAGTATGTGAAAAAACACACCTCAAGTAAAAATACCATACATGTGGCAGAAATATAAATAATTCATTAAAACCCAATGAATAATATTTCATTAACCGACATCACCGATGAAAATATAATATTCTAATAATTAAACTATTCAAATTACATATGAAATAGAAATGTAATTTAGAAAAACCCATCAAACCATTAACATAAATCATATAGAAATTTACCAAGGTAAAAAAGATAATTGAAAAACTAAATTGATCAAGAAAAAAAGTTAGTAATTTTACCAAACAACTATAATATGTATATATTATCTAAATACCATAACATGAGTATTTAAAATAACTTATCTACACATCAAAATCTCCTAAAATAAGGTTAATTTTAATGAAAAAACAATTTAATGAATCTGTTAGTATATGGTATATCAAGAAATGGTAAATTCATGGAGCCACCTACCCCAAAAATTATTATTAGAACAAATCTCATGAATATGGAAAGGAATGGTCCTGAGACGTGATCCACACAACCTAACACTACAAACCACAAAGAATAAGGTATAACCATCACCCTATTGTTCAAATAAAAGGGATAAAAGATATAACTGAAAGGAAAAAATAGGTGAATTAAGATGATATGGGGAAGTTGTTTTTTCCTTAAGAAATAAACATGAAATCAAGTGTCCAAGTCCAAAATATGAGGATAAGGAAAGGGAGAGAAGAACCAATATCACCATCATGTGTATCAATTGAATGGGGGATGAGAGACCCTATTTATGGTATTATTTAAATATGTAAATTTATAAATTCCAAAAAAAAAATAAATATATGTGAGAGTCACACCATTTATCAACATGATTTATGAAATTGGGTGCCGATTGTGCATTCCACATTGGATAAATCTAGTTTTTATTTGTTCCAAATACAATAGAAGTTCCAGTTAGACCCATGGAGAAATAATATTTTATAAGATTCAATGAATCATTTACAATGTACATGACATGAATTTTATGACCAATGATATTTTTTCAGAATAATATTGAAAAATAATTTTTCCAAAACCAATATAGATAATTTTTCACGTTAATATGTAAATAATTCCAAAAAAAAATATGAATTATTACCCCCTTCTTGAGAACATTCTTCCTTGATGATGTCTATATTTGGAACCCAATCAGTGTTTCATCATTGTGTTTTAAGGTAGAAAGGTATATCCCCTTCATTGTGATCTACACAAGATCCTTCGATCTCCGAACAACATCGATGAATCCTCAGGTCCTAGCATAAATGGTTGATCTTATTCAAAAGTTAACCTTGATCACTTAATGTTCCTTTAGGGATAAAATAATTTTATATTATTCTTATCATTCATGATAGGAATAGAGGGGGATATCTTAAGTGGAAATTTTCATGAACAATGATTATGTTTTCTCCAAATGACATAACAGTCTATTTATATACGTATGGTTATGGTTTATCATTTAATTAATTACATAAAATAGATAAATAATATATTAAATAAAAAATTAACCTCATTCCATGTAATAAAAGAATAATAATATTTTATTTCATAATGTGCGCTAACCCTTTTAATGATAATTATTTAACAATAAATCTGGTAAATAAATATTCATCACCGTAAAAAATATGGCCGTCTCCTCCACCTCAGAATTTATTGAATTCCCTAATAAAAAATTTAATTAATATTATTCACTGAGTAATTAATTAATATTATATTCATTTTCATGAGAATAAATATTTATTTAATATTAAAGTAACTTAATTATTTATTTATTTAATAAATAAATATTTATAACTATGCGAATAACAAGAGATAAATAAATTTTAAATATTCCCACAATAAAACAATTACCTTATGGATAATTATTTATTTATTGTTTGTCACGATTTAATAAATCTTGAATAAATATTACTTCTCTATCTTGATAATAATAATTATTTCTATTTTTAAATATAAATAATGTTTTACTGAGATCAATGTAAACACTTTATGTGTGACCCCCTAGGCCTCTTCCTTAGTGGAATTCAATGATTTTATCTAAAGTCCAATATTAATGACTAGAAACAAGTCAAATCTCCCACCATGGAAGAGGATATGTTATAATGAATAAACTACATATGAACTCTCATGACGTAAAATAAACCCTTTCCAAGGATATATCATAACGAATGTTTCACACTTGTTTCATAATCTTATATGATTGATATATCTTTCAATGATTATTTGTAATAAATGAGTTTATATACCATGGTTGTGTTATAGTTCCATTTAAATCAATGTTCTAGGACATAAACTTCAATAAATATGAAATTTACAAATCCTTCCATGAATTGTTAATTACAAAATATCATCCATGACACACCTAATCCACCCTACTTATCTATGTTCATATGTCATCACTGATGAAGATAATACATCAAATTGCATGATTCCTGAAACACATTAATAATAATCCTTAATTCCAAGTATCATTACAGACAATCACAAATAGTAATATCAAATGACATATAAACATATGGATTTCATATATGAGGGTCTTTTATTATAATCTTCCATCTTAGAGATTACCCTGTGCATACTTCATGAGATGAAGTATCATCTAATCATAAGTACTCACACCTAAAATACAACATACTATATGACCCATAATTGAATCTAATACAAACATATAACAAGAATTAATAATATATTTAGGAAATTTCACGGTCCTATTATAATGGTTAACTATTATTCCCTTTTCAATGTGACAGATACTCTGGGACATTATTTCATTAATGTCCCACATTACTATAGACATTAAATAATAAGATATTATAAATAATATTAACTAATTTAAATATATAATATATATATAAATTATATATACTTGGTTACAGGAAACCAACTACAAAAGACACCTAATTACTATATACCCATGTTCTAATCACTTTTAGTCTACTAACTCTCATATAATGATCATGTTTTTCTTTGTTAATTTTATAGTTAAGTGTCCCACCACAATGTCTTCCATGGAAACTATTCTCAAATTGATAAAAAACCTCTCTATAAAAATATATATGATCCCATTATTTTAAAATAATGAAATTATGTTCAATAACATGTACTACACGCAACATTGAGCATTAGAAACAACTAAATGCTCTTATTTAAATATGATCATTAAAACCTACCAGTTTAGTCAGTGGGTATGACCACGATTAAAAAAATATTAAATATATATGTGTGTTAAATAATTAATAAATAAAACATTTATTCGCTTATTCTTAGTAAATAATCAATCAATGTTTATTAAATTCATTTTATTCATCAAAAATATTTTCACTTCTAAAAAAAATTATTTCTTTTTATGAGAAAATATTATATTTAGTTCATGGAAATTTTAGAAAATATATTTTATAAAAATAACTCATTTGAGATCATCATATCAAAATTATCTTAAGGTTAAATTTTAAAAAATTTCTAAAAAGTTTTTTTTTCTACGAATAGTGAAAAAAGTCTTTTTTATTGAAAACCTATATTTTATTTAAAATTATATACAAAGTAAAATTCTTCTTTAGATTTGTTTTAAAATTTTAATTTTTCATTTTTATTTAAAAAAATACAATTATATTCATTGGAATAAATTTTATAATTGAATTTAGTATAAAAACATTATAAGCTTTTAAAAAGGGTAATTTTAAGAAAAATTGTTTTTATCGCATTTTATTAATTTATTTTTGAATTAAATGTTGAAAATTCGTTGTTTTTAATTTGAAAAAAATGATTCTATATTTTAAACAACTATTTGAAACTTTTTAAAATAATTTCCTTTTATTTTATTCAATATGAAAAGTAACAATAGTAATTTTTTACCACAAGGGTAAATCATGTGATTCGGGGTTAAAAATAATATGATAAGGACTATAAAATGACCATAACACTTGAAATAATCTTTATTTATGAGTGTATATCATATATATTTATAAAATATTCAATCATATGACGTTCTTCATTTGGATGTGATTATAAACACTATAATATTTTATGTAAAGAAAAGTAAAAAAATGTCACTCTCTTATTGTAAATAATTATAATATTTTTAATATGGGAATAAATAGATGATATATTCAGTTATAGATATTTATTTTAATTATAAATTATTTATATTCTTCATGTAAATTTTTTAATTTTTTTTAATAAAAAAATATCTTTAATGCTCACAAAACTCTGATGGAGTAATTATTCAATTATTTGAAAAACAAAATAAATAATTTTTAAAAAAAAGAAAGAATTATAATTTAATAGAAATAATGTTTTTAATTAATTTTGTAGATAAATATAACATTTTAGGGATTTATAGTTTTTTTAATCTATTCTAATTTGATTTCATGATGTTATTAATGTCAATATAAATGATTATTTCTAAAATTGGCATTGTCGACAATTTATGAAAATAATATATTATTTAATGATATAAAATTACAAAAAAATAAATTTGCGTCCTATTGATTATTATATGGTTCAAAATATAAGATTTTTTAAATCTATAATCATTTTTTCATTAATAGTAACTATGATTACCCTCAAAGGGTAAACAAACATGTTGTCACAGTAAGGCTAAAAACAGTTAATGGGGAGTTAAAACCAAATGATAGGGGTAAAAAACGTAAACATTTGGTAAAAATTAATTATAGGAGAGGATTTGGACTCATTATAATATTATCTTATAATATTATTAGTTTTTATCTATCATCTAATTTAAAATAAATTTTTATTAATTTAATACTTTAATAAATTTTAAAAGTGATCCCCACCTCTCTTATAAAAGATAACATCATATTTTTATTTATCCACACATTAAAATAATTTTGGTAGGAAAATACCTATCTAAATAATTTCCTTATATCCATACTCATGTCATATAGTACATGGTTTTATCATAAAACCATTCTAGGAATGTTTTTGGTGTAATCCTTATGTGGGTCTTCGAAGAAGAGGTACAATTCATAATCCAGCGTTTTCATATTGTTTATTTTCTAAAATCATAAAATATTCATCATACATTATGAAATAAAATAACCATTATATTAAATATACTATGACTTTATTATGTTAAGGGATTAACATTTATCTATCTCCTCTTCATTCAAATGGAAAACGAATCCATTATTCGTGTGTACAGTGGACTACCACCTCGTGAACCGGTGTAATTCATTTTCCATAAACACCTCTCATGGATAGTTATATTGATGGTATTAATGTATATATATATGACATTTTTTTATATATTATCATTCTGAAAATACAATATATTGTTTACTTTCCTACATTTTCGTTCACTAAAAAATGATGTTGTCGTTCCTGAATTTGAGTGGACTAACACATCTATGAAGCGATGTGATTTTTTTTCATCACCACATCACTTGGATGATATATATAAGGTTATATAAAGATATAATATTATATTTGTGATATTATTATAATTATTTAAATATATAATAATACATACATTTTTTAATAATTATCATTGAAAATGAAATCATTCCTCTTGGATACATAAAACCTACCATCTCCGTAATTAAAATTTAAATCATTTATCATAAACATATTTAATGGATGGATTTAAAAATATAATATATGTTTATGTTTTATAATTATTTCATTATTATTATTTTGGATATGATGTAATTATGACCTCTTTGACCATATTCAACCTACACGGGTCATTATAGAATTATGAACTGAATATCATCAAAATGTTAGACCAAAACGTAATTAATTAAGTAATTATTAATAAAATGGAATGAAATAAAATAAAAGGAATAATGAAAATTTAAAGGGTTCTTAATCAATTCAAAAAATTAACATATTTTTTTTATTTAGGAAGATAAAAAACATATGTGATGAGTCGGACTCGAGGTAAGAGAAATTATTTTAAATATCCTCTTTTAAATTTTCCCTTAAAAATATTTTTATTCGATTCCATTGTTTTTAAGAAATAATTTTAGGTATTATTTTTTATGAACATAAAATAATTTTAAATAATTGTTTATATTTATTTTGACTTTATTTTAAATGTTTTCAGACAGGAATATTTTTATAAAGTGTTTGAATTTCTTTACAGAAGAATATAGGAATGTTTTATTTTAACATATAAAGTGATAATGTATTTTATCATCATAATATATTTTATTTGATGTTTGGATTACCATACATGATTTTAGGTTTTATTACAAGAAAACCACCTTTTCATTTTTATGGTTATTTTATCATTGAAAATGTTTTTTCAATGAAAATGGTATTTCAGTATCCAAAAGTGTTTTTGAATATGATTTTAATGGTAATTTCAAGGGTTTTATTCCTGATATGATCCTTGGATTATATTTATAAAGGTCTGAGCCCAGTTATAGATCTTGGGTGAGGCCAATATAGCTTATACGAAGGGTTGATAAAATTATAACTCATGTGTGATCACGATATAACTTATATGATGGGTGATATCAGATAGTTCTCCAATGCATTTGGTAATGACTATGGTCTCCATAGAATTTTTTTAGATGTTAGTCATATAGTTATTCTAATTATACGGCTTCTATAAGGGTTCTATAATGATGATTTACCATTGAACCTACATGATATTTCTATGCATTCTGATGAGTTTTCATAGAAATAATTTGATTTCAAAATGTTATGTTATTAGTCTTTTTAAAGGAAAAATGATTCAATTTTCTGCTAAATATGCTTTTTTTGAAGAAAATATTTTTTCTGGGTTTTTTTGTTTTTTACTAACATATTACTTTTTTTATGTCCCTTACTATGTTTTTTTGTGATCATACTACAATTAAATTTATTTCCTCGTGTATAAGGATGGTTAATGGAAAATAATAAGTTAGGTTCAATGTTATGAAGACTCTTCATGAAAATAAATCATTTTTTGTTTTAAAAATTATATATTGTAGGAAAATGGATATTGAATATAATTATAAACTATATAAAATATGGTTTTGATATATATGAGTTATGACCTAATTTTGGAAATCTCTAAACGTAAAATATACACAAGAATGAATGTAACTGAATTCTAGTCTAAAGTCACCAGAATATGTAATTTTCTGGGAATGTTCCTTAAATTTGGTATTATAGGAAAGGATTGATTTGATCATTGGGACCTAAATTTTCAAACATTGAGGATTAACATTTTTCCGCCTAAGGGCTTCATGAGGAAAGGGTTTCCACTTGGGATAGTGGTGACAGTCCTACTGAGAAGGTGTAGATTCCTATGGATATCTCTAATATTTATCAATTATAGCACATTGGTAATAAGTCCATATCATTATAGTTGGTATCATAAGATGGTTTAGAAAAAAAATTTATATTAACATGTTTTCATGTTTTTTTCTTAAGAGTCATGGATACCATCATGGGTTTATGAGTTTGAATATGATAATAAGTCTTTTGTCTGAAACCCCCCATTTTTATTTTATGTGATAGATTTTTTAGTGATTAATGACACTTTTTTTGTTGGATTTAGAAGGGAAATCGATTTTGGTATAATGAATTTGATGGTAAAATTATAATGGAATTTATAAAGGTACTGTCTTCACAAGGACCATTTTCATTTTTACATGAAATAATTAATTTCATTTTTTAATTATTTTATTTTATATAGTTTAAAGATCATTCATATATATGAAAGGAAATGGATCTCACACAACCTTATAATCCCATATAGATTATTTAATCATCACTATCATGGAAGAGATATGTTAAAAAGATTTTATATATTTTTTAACATCCAAATAATCAACAAGAAACTATTTAATCTTTCAAATATCATTATTTTATGACATATTAAAATATATATCATGGTATATCTTTTATCTGATTTTGAAACCTCAATTTATCCACCTCATTCAAAATGGGAAATACCACCAAGTACTTGACTATTTCTTTTATAGAGATATTTATTTCATGTGTGAAGATAAAAGGGATATAAATAGTATAAAAGAATAAAATTATGTCTGGATTTAATGTATGACTTATTTTAATATTTTTTTTAAGAAACACATTTTTTTAATATTGAAAAATGACAAGGACTCATTTTATATATTTTATTTATAGGAATAATGTATCACATAAAAAAACATGTTAGATGGTTTAAGGCGGTTTTGATGTATATAATTCTTATATTTAATGTATAGTGGTATTTTCACAATATTATGATGATTATGAAACACAAAATTAATATTCTGTAGTCAGTTTTGTATTCAAATTTTTTAAATATTTTTAAGATGAAATTGATAACTCTAAATATGGTATAGTAAAAAGATGATAATTTTTAGGATATGAATATTGAGTTATGATAATTTTTTTATGTGCAAGAAATCATTAAATGTAATTTATGAAAATTTCTATTTTAGGGAGAATGACATTACTTTTCATGTAAATATGTTTAAGGATATTTATAAAACATTGGGTCTATATAATATCTTATTTTTAGGTAATTACAGGTAATTAAAAATTGTGAGCATTTATTTTATCATATAAATAACTATGGGATGGAAGATTGATTTAGTAATTAAATTTTTAGTGTTATATCAAAATAATATCACTATTATTTTTGGGATCAGTATGGAATTGAGGTAAAATATAAATTAATGGATTTTATTTGAGGAATAGTGGATAAATTAACATTTTGATGCATATATGATTTTATTAAGGATTTATTGTGATTTGGGCCATTTATATATATGATTAGTATATTTTTGATTTTATAGGGTTAGAGAATATACATTTTGGTAGGAGTCATTCATTTTTATTGATGTTATTTTGAGGTAAATTATACATTTTTCTTCGAAGAATATTTAATAAATTATTCTATTTCAATTTTATTTTAGAATATTTAGAGGAATTTTAAGGATAGTTCATTATTGAATGATCTATGTAGAACATTGGATATTAATACATTATTTAAGAGATTAATTTATTTCATATTTATTTGAATGTCTATTAATTTTGGGAATTAACTTACCTTATAAAAACAGTTTTGGTTTTGTTTAATATATGAAGACAGAATGAATAGCTTGTTATCATTTTTTGGGCTATGTGATTCATTATAAGTTGATTTTTGTTATTTAGGAATAAAAAATTCGTCTTAAATACATTTCTTTTGGAGAAAAAGATGAGATTAGGGTAATAATTCCTTAAAGGATGATATTCTATTTTCATGTAAGTATATTTCCTTATATTATTAGATTAGAAGATAAAGTATTTATGAAAAACTAGGAAAATGATCTTGAAATTATAATTTTATCATATTACCTTCATTTCCAATGACTTGATAACATTTTTTACACCTCTTTACTATATGGTTTTTTGGTCTTTGACTTTCTAATGATCATTGACATTCTTGTGATCAATGATATATATCACTCTCAATTGTTATTTGGACATTATTATTATCTGCCTTGTTAATATTTTAACTTCCCAATGATGTTTTATTATTTTGAAACATTTTGAATGATTATTCCATATGACTTTAATATTTACCTTTCCATCTTTTCAAGAGGAAGTTTTATTAACCCTTTTTATTATGTGGGATTTCAAAAAAGCTATTTTTAGATGGATTACATTTTATTACAGAGATAAATTCAAAATTATCAGGAAAATATTTATTAGTGGGGTAATTTAATGCCCCATGATTTTAAAATAAGTACATTATGCTTGATAGCATGTACAATACGCAACACCAACCTTAAACGAACCTTGATATATAATTATTTAAGTAAGACCATTATAACAAAGTTGATAAATTGGAATGTATGAATTTGATTAACTAAAATTTGAAATATAATTAATGTCATCAATAAATTTTGAGATAAATATAATCCTTTGGGTGTGAATTAAATGTTTTTATTCTAATTTAATTTGTTTTATAATTGTTATCAATGTCAAAGTAAATGGATAGTTCTAATATTTACATTATTGTTATTTTATGAAAATAAAATTTTATTAAATGATATAAATGTCTTAAAGTAATATATTCATACAATATATTTTAATATTTTTTAAAATATCTACAATTTTATATTCATATTCCTTTTTAAATTTATATTATCTATTATGACCTTAAAATGGTAAAAAACATTGTAATCATGATATGTGTGAAAATCGACAACGAGAGGTAAAACCGAACGGTAAGGGTAAAAAATAGTCAAAACATGTCAAAATATGGTTTAATGAGATAATATAGATTTGTAATCATCAAATATTCAAAAAATAATTATTTTGATCCATTTTGGTCTGAGACATAATTTGTATTAATTTAATAATTTAAGAAATTATAAGAGTTCCACACCCCTCTTATAAAAGGGTGCCTCTTATTTTCATTTACTCTCATTTCAAAAGACATTTGGTTTATAAAATACATAAACAATCATCACTTAAATCCATCCCCATGTCATTGATTTATCATTTTTATCATAAAACCATATTTTTGGTGTCAACCAAAAGAGGGTGTCTGAATAATTTTTATTGTTTTAAATCAAGTGTATAAATTTTGTTTTTTTCTAACTTCATAAATTATTATTCAACCATGATTAATTAATAAAAATAGTATATTAATATATTTATTTTTAATTATGATACATTAAAAACCTATATCCATCTCATCTTCCATCAAATTGTAAATGAAACCATCAATCATTTGTAGGGTGAACTACCACCTCACGAACCGATGAAATCCATTTTCCATCACCACCTCTCTCAGCTGGTTATAATTTTTTAATTAATGTGTGTGTGTGTCTATATATATATTCCTGAAATATTATCATTTATAAAATATAATTTATCATTTACTTCCTTATCATTCCATTTACTGAAAAATGATAATGTTGTTCGTGTGAACAAGTGAACAACCACCTCTACAAACCATGTGATTCTTCTTTCATAACCCCATCAAATGGATGATATATATATTTATTTATATATTTATTGAAATAATTTATATTATATTTTTTATTCTATTATTATTTTTAAAATACATAATAATACTTACATTAATTCGATAATGATTTTTGAAAATTGTAATCATTACTCATGCGTATGTACACCCAACCGTTTTCATGATTATAACATACATAATTTTTCATAATTATAATTAATGGTTGTATTTAAACATATAATTGATTTATAAATGCTATAATAATTTCATTATTTTTGCTCTAGAGATGACTTGTTAATTATCTCTTTGACAATAGTCAACCTTTCGAGGTCGTTCCGGATTTATGAACCGAATATCATCAAAACATCCGACATAAACATAAATGATTCTGAAATTTTATATAACTTGTTATTAAATAAAATAAAAGGAATAAGAAACATGAAATGTTTTATTAATAATGTAAATAACTTAGCATAATTTTTTATTTAATAAAGTTAAAGAATATATGTGATGAGTTGAACTCGTGTTAAAAAACATTCTTTTAAAAATCAAATTTTATTATTTCACTTAAAACCATATTTTATCCATGTCCATGTTTTTAAAAAATAAAATTATTAATGATATTACATAAAAATAAAATAAATATAAATTATATTTAACGTTTCTTTTTAATATCTTTCAATGGGATTCCAAATAGAATATTTTTATAGAATTTTTGAGTTTCATTAAAAAAGATAAAATGAATTGTTTAAACGATGGGTGCCCCCATATACAGCTACAATCCATTGGGTAATGATTATGTTCTCCATAGAATTATTTTGGAAGTTAGCCATCTTGTTATTGCAATTATAAGGGTTATTTTAAGGGTTATATAAGGGTTCTTTAATGATGATGTCTCAAGGAAACGACATATCTTTCCAATGATTGCTAATGATTTTCAAGCAAATAATTTTATTTCAAAATGGTATGAATATAATCCATTTAAAAGAAAAATTGATTCAATTTTCATTTAAAATAATTTGTTTTTAAGAAAATTTTCATTAGAAGTTTTCATTTTTTTCAATCGAGTAATAATTTTTTAATTTTTTGTCTCTTAGTATTCTTTTTTTCCATTCCAACATTAAAAAAAAATCACAGGGTTTAATGTTGAGTAAGGAAAATGTAGATTTCATGGTTAAAGTGTGACACCCCAGGTGAATAAAGAATATGACATTTTTATATTTATCCATATTTGTGAATAAAATATTAATATTACTTTACATGGGACGCTATGCTTGATGGCGTACCCAATACGCAACAACGAGTTTCTTGGGAATCTTACGTTGTACTCTAATAATAAAATAATATTATTTTAAATGGTAGTTAACGCATAACCATTGTAATGGCGGTAATGAACAGAACTAACTAAAAATTGATTATATATGTTTGTCAAATATTTTTACTCTTTACAATAAATGTTATAGGATTAAAAATGCGAATGAATCCAATTTTTAAGCATAAACATTCTAATATTCATTAAAAGGTCGATTAACCACCTTTGGATGGCGAACCTCTTTTAAATCCACTTTTTAACAATTTTATGTGTTATATTTGAAAAAATAAAATTCTTCATTTAGAATTGAGACATCAAAATTTACTCTGTGTAAATTTTTGGTATCATTCCGATAAAGTTCATTTTTTAATGAATAGTGAAAAATGTTGTATTTTAATTCAAAACCTCTTTTTAATCTAATTTATTTATATTATTATATTATCTTTTGAATTGTTTTTAAATAAAAATTAGAATATATTTTTACCATTTAATCCAATAGTGGTCGTTGGAATTAATTTCATCTTGAAATTTGACTTAAACTAGAGTCAATCTTTTGATACTTATTGTTTCTTAAAAACACGCTATTTGTTTTGACAGCGGGAATTAATTATTAAATTAATTAATGAAACTTATATGTTTTTAATTTTTTATAATAGACTTTATTTTTGAATTCGTAATATCAGATATAGATTAGGGTGAATTTTTTGTAATTTTCTAAAAAACTTCAATTTTTGATGAATAGTGAAACCACTAAGTGGTACTTACAAAAACTGATTTTCCATTTAAATGAAATTTTGACATCTTTGGGTTTTGAATGTCAAAAATCCGACATACATGGTTGTCATTAAGAAGTAAAATGTTGTTCAATGGGATTAAAATAATTTTTTGGTGAATAGTAACTTATTTAGTTTTTAATCGCGATTAGAGGTAATTAGTGTAGTTTAAGGTAAAAATAATGTTTTAATAATATTAAATGACCTAGACACATGTCCTACCCTCATTGGATGAGTCATGGACGACCAAGAAAATCCATTGGTCAACTTGGGGACCCCATGGAGCCACTTTGGTTGGAAAATGACATAAATACCTTTTTATTTAATGTTAAAGTAAAAATGACACAAACATGAGATGTTTTACTACAAAACTTTTTACATGGGGTTATACAAGTCAGAATTTTGACTATAAATAGTCATTGGAAAGATAAAACGATTTCCTATATCATAGTATGTTTTTTATAATTTTTAGACATTAAATAAATTAAAGTATTTGTGACATCATGATGATGCAGCGATGACCTCATTATTTAACGATTTAAATAAAATGGAAAGATAATGTAAAATCTAAGACCTACACATGTCCAAAACCTATTTTATGGGGGGATTTCTAACCCTTATCACCATATTCTCGAATTATATCAATGTGGGACCTTTTAAACCCGAAACTCATTTTAAAATAAAGGAACATTTCTTTACTTTCCAAGGGTGCCCCTCCTCTCCTCTTATAAAAGGCCCCCACCTCTACCTCCTTACCCACACTTCCAAAGCCTTTGGATCGGCCAACCTCTGCCAATTTTGTCTCTATAAATCCCTCTCTAACTCCTTGAAGCCTCACTTTGGGATGAAGTCTTCCCAAGGAAGCCTTTGAGCTCAAACCAAAGGGAGTTACCAGATTTTAAGGTAATGTCTTCACTTGTGTCCTTTTGTTTAATTTTGCTTCTCCAACCCCCTAAACTCTTTTTATTAATTTATTTTGTAACAAATACAGTATCTTAAATATAATAGGATGTTTTTATAAGATGGATTCGAGCTACCCTTACACACACCAACATCTAATGGTTAAAGAACATACTGTTTCTGTGGATGGTGAATTTCTGCCTCACGAAACGATGATTGTTCAACATTTTTCTAACACCTTAAAAGGTGGCCATTAAGATGACACTATATTTATATATGAAATATAATATTCTTATGTTTTACATAAGCTTCTATATTTTTCATTTATGGCATACCTTTAAGGTTTCCATTATGGGTCAACGCGATATCTTCATTTAAGGAAGTGTGGACTACCGCCCCCTCAAAATGATTTGATTCATTAATACCATATGTGGTACGTATAAAGGATATATTTAATGATATTATATATGATACCATACTGGAATTAAAAATACTATTATGTATCATTATGTTTTAATTCCATTAAATATGAAATAGAAATGGATGTAGCGTTCATGTGTACGTACGACTTGCCGTCTCCATGAACATTACATTTCATTTCTTATCTCAAAATGTAATTTACTATTATATGTACATATATATAATGGATATATATGTAATATATTACATCTAAATTATAGATATAATTCTGGAATTATAACATATATATATATATATATCATTTTGTTTTAATTCCATTAATATGAAAAAATGAATGTAGCATTCATGCGTACGTACGGCCTACCGTCTCCATGAACGGTGATTTTAATTTTTTAACTCCAAATGCTATTTAATAGTATAAAATTAATATATACTGGATATATATGATATTTAAAACATCAATACTATTCTGGATATGATGTACCTATAACTAATGGAAAATTATTTTCCAACAAGTTCAATTTTGACTCATGTACCAAACATCGACAAAAACGTCTGATATGAACTTATATTATTAACCAACTATTATAAAATTAAAATATGTGATATGAACTGAATAATAATCTTTATAGGAGTTACTTATTCAATTATAAATTTACCAATGTTTATTATTCAGGAATATAAAGAAACGAACAAGACAAGTTGGACTTGAGGTAAGGGATCCTACTCCTCTCTTTCTTTTTAAGTACACTCTTTTATGTCATTCCTTTTAAGATCATATTTATTGTGATTGGGATGTTCATTTATATTACTCCTACTGTAATTTTTATGTTCATATGGTGAGGGACCCTATTTTCTCTCATCAATCCATTTTGGATGTTTTGAGTAGCGCCGTTAGGCTGCCGAATTTTCGTAAGAGATATAACCTCTCTTTTTAAAGTACTCTCATTTATGTCACTTATTTTAATCTCCCCATTGTTATGATGGGAGATGTTCTTTTATATTCATCTTGCTGTAAATTTTATTTTAATATGATGAGATACTCTATTTGATCTCATCAATCCATTTTTGGAAGGTTTAAGTGGCGTCGTTAGGCCGCCGAGTTTTCATAAAGGATTTTTCCTGTCACTTTTATTACCGTGAGATTTATGATACATATTCCAACATTTACTTTGATTGGTGTATGTAATTCCCATTATTATACTCTTTATGTAATATAATTTCATTTATGGGTACTTACATATTCATTGTATGACCATTCTTCAATGGGGTGTACATTTCGAAAGTTACCCATGTCAGTAAGAGAACCTTTCACCCTCCTCTTTTTAAAAGACTTCTTTTGTTATGTCTTTTAATTCACATAATATTATGTTGTGATATGTTCTAATATATCTTTATTAATGTAAATTTTATGTCCAAGTGATTAGATACCCTTTTTATCTCTCATAAACACATTTTATGAGTTTTGAAGTGACACCGTTAGGCTGTCAAATTTCTGTAAGGGAACTTCTTAACCCACTTTCAATTCATTGGGTTAAAACACTAATTCTTGATTTTATTATTCCAAGATTATGGGTGTAATCTATATGTTGTATTTTCCACAAACCTTTGTGTTGATATACTATTTCTACACATAATCATTTCATTGATAAATTCTTATGTCATTTAGACGGACTTGTATCGGAAATCATAACTCAATATCATTTCATTGAGTTAAATATCTATGTCATTGGTTTTGTTTTTCCATGATTATGTGTGAATGACCTCTAATTGTTTTACACTTAATATCCACTTATATTTTTTGTATTCGTATTTGTCACACATAATCATGTAATTGATTTATCCTTAATCTAAGGATACTGACTTTGTAAGGGACTTCGTCTCAATCTCCTTTCATTGAGGCATATTTGGTTTTACACACAACTTTCTTTTATACGGTGTATAAACCCCTTTGACTTTTATTTTTATTCAAAAGGAATCTTCTTATACGAAGCGTTTTACTAAACGACAAAAATGAATGTTTCTTTTAACGTACGTGTTGACAACAACCTTTTCCGCCACCGCGAGTATTATTTGGTCTTTGGATTCCTCAACAAGCTGTAATGTTTTTTAAAATGAAATAAATACCATATACTCTTTTATGTATATTGGTATGGAAAAAAATTTTTATAAAGGATTTGTTATGTCGATATATTTAAGTGATATATTCTGATAAAAATGTGGAAATGTTTTCTTTACATTATATTTGTTTAATGTCATATGATTTTATAATGGTACTTGGACATTATGACGGGTGGTGCCGTGAATACCCGGACGAGTGGTTACGTTATAACCTCTAATGCATTGGGTATGGAAGTTGGTCGTATGGCTATTCCATTAAGTATGTGTGGAAGTCGGTCGTATGGCTATTCCATTAAGTATGTGTGGAAGTCGGTCGTATGGTTATTCCAATTAAGTATGTTTATGTCCCAAGTTACCTTTTTATGTTATGTGTTCTTTATATGGGTTTTATGGTAATCTTTTGGTTACAAAAGGGTAAGTAGTGATATTTTATTCATTGAAGAGTTTTTTTACTACTTTTAAAAGGTGAAACGTATTACATTGATAAAGTATACATGGTTTACTTGTTTTTTTGAAAAAACTAATAGTTTTCATTCTTTGTGTATCCCTTACTGAGCTTTTTATGCTCATCCCATGTTTTTGAAATATTTTTTTTCACAGGACATAAGGCGGAATAGGGCCAAGGATGGGATCAAGGGAAAGTCATGCTACCTAAAACATGGAACTAGACATGTTTCTTTTTAAGAGTTTTTATTTTATGGAAAATGTAGTAGAAGTTTCTACTTTGTAATCTTTTGAGATGTAATAGTCATGTCTTAATTCTCTAAAACTCCAAAACTGAAAAGATCCTCAATGTGATTTATTCATTTAATTCAATAATTAGTTAAGGTTTATGTCCGGGGACTTATAGTTGGTATCAAAAGTTGGTTTAGATAACTTTAGAGGTTAGGGTATCCTCTAAGCATAAGTGAAATTACCATAATGGTTAGGATTTCAGAAAGAGTCCTATTTTTAGATAATGTGAATGAGTAAGTATATCTTAGTGTTAACCTTCCTCATTAGTACATGATGGTTTTTTTTATATACTCACACTGAAATTTATGTTTTTAGTGAATTGATGGATCTAGCAGGCACCAAAGAGACAACAGGTTTGAAGGAAACTGTGGTGGTTCTCTGATTAAGATACTAGATAAAATGGGGGATTCAATGAGGAAACTCGTGGCTGTTCTAAACCAACTATCAAGGAGTCATGATCAACCACTTGAACCTTGGTATGATCTGTAATGCATCATGTACGAGATGACCAATCGATGTGGAAGTTCAGGTAATAATTATAAAGGCAACCATTAGAGTTTATATGATCCTTACTTTTGAGGTAATTATGGGTTATTATATGTTATGATGGAAAATGAAAGTAATGATATAAACTTGAGTTTAAAATATGATATGATCATTTCTGAAGATTTTATATCATTTTGGGGAATGTTTTAAGAATTATATAGTTTTGGAAAAAGGACAACACACAGACCGTGTGACAACCCGTCGCGTCGGACAAAGCTGCGGGAATCGAACCCACAACCAAAGTGCGATTGGTATTTATCGCCTACCACTGGACTACGTGAAGTCCCTAGTTAGTTTGAATAATTCTTTTTAGTTAGATGATTTTTGGAATCAATAGTAAGTTTATTTTGGGTTATCTATGGAAATGATTAACATATCATCAAGGATATGTGATTAGGTTAATTACTTTTCAATATGAGAATTTAAGAGCAACTGATGTTATTTGGAGATAAAAGTTAATTTTATCCTTGGAAGACTATGTGACTAAATCCTTCAAAAATTTGGTTTTCAATCTTAGTTTGCTTTACCTTGAAGAATTTTATGGAAAAATTGTTTATCAAATGGTCCTCGTTGAACATTGGGTTTTGTTGGACAAATTTTGGAGATTAAGAATAGATATTATTTTTATAAATGGTTATCCTTTTCTGGATTATCTGATCTTGTACTAACCATTTTGGTTTTGGTTTTGGTTAAAGTCTAAATACATGGAAATTATATATTTCTCTTTTGTGGATTAGGTGATTCTCAGGAAGTTGATTATAATACTCTTAATGCGAACAAGTCTTCCTAAAAATTCGTCTTTTAGAGAAAATATGAGTTTGATTAAGGAATATAGTAACAGTTGAAAGTCTACGTGACAAGTAAGTATGTTTCATTATGATTTTGTTAAGCTCAAAAAATAAATTCCTCAATGAAGAGTAACTTAAAACAAAAATGTTGTCTGTTATCTTTTCCTACTGGGGAATCGAATACCATTTAACCCATCACAAGTTTGTGATTTTCTTGTGGTTAACTTTCTCCTAGACATGTTTACTATCACTCTCCATCAGAATATTACCCTTTTTTTCTCCTCCATATCCATATTTTCATACTTGGAATCCTAGTACGGGTTAACTCGGGTGACATTTGTACTTCTCTCCCATTCATTTAAAGTGATTGTTTTACCGACTCTTGTTCCGATGTGAGACTTTCAGGTATGATTCCGAGCCCAATTTTAAAATTGCGAGGACGCAATTCCCAAAAGGGGGGAAGGATGTGACAACCCATGTGAATAAAGAATATGACATTTTTATGTTTGTCCACACTTGTGAGGAAAATATTAATATTTCTTTAAATGGGATGCTATGCTCGATGGCGTAACCAATACGCAACAACGAGTTTCTTGGGAATCTTACGTTGCACTCTAATAATAAAATAATATTATTTTAAATGGTAGTTAACGCCTAGACGTTGCAATGGCGGGAATGAACAGAAATAACTAAAAAATGATTATATATGTTTGTCAAATAATTTTACTCTTTACAATAAATTTTAGAGGATTAAAAATGCGAATGAATCCAATTTTTAAGTATAAACATTCTAATATTCATTAAAAGGTTGATTAACCTCCTTTGGATGGTGAACCTCTTTTAAATCAACTTTTTAACAATTTTATGTGTTATATTTGACAAAATAAATTTTTTTTTGAATCGAGACATCAAAATTTACTCTGTGTAAATTTTTGGTATCATTCCGATAAAGTTCATTTTTTAATGAATAGAGAAAAATGTTGTATTTTAATTCAAAACCTCTTTTTAATATAATTTATTTATATGATTAGATTATCTTTTGAATTGTTTTTAAAGAAAAATTAGAATATATTTTTACCATTTAATCCAATAGTGGTCGTTGGAATTAATTTCATCTTGAAATTGGACTTAAACTAGAGTCAATCTTTTGATACTTATTGCTTCTTAAAAACACACTATTTGTTTTGATAGCGGGAATTAATTATTAAATTAATTAATTCAACTTATATGTTTTTAATTTTTTATAATAGACTTCATTTTTTAATTCGTAATATCAAATATAGCTTAGGGTTAATTTTTTGTAATTTTCTGAAAAACTTCAATTTTTGATGAATAGTGAAACCACTAAGTGGTACTTATAAAAACTGATTATCAGTTTAAATGAAATTTTACCATATTTGTGTTTTGACTTTCAAAAATCAGACATACATGGTTGTCATTAAGAAGTAAAATGTGGTTCAATGGGATTAAAATAATTTTTTGGTGAATAGTAACTTATTAAGTTTTTAATCACGATTAAAGGTAATTAGTGTAGTTTAAGATAAAAATAATGTTTTAATAATATTAAATGACCTAGACACATGTCCTACCCTCATTGGATGAGTCATGGACGACCAATAAAATCCATGGGTCAACTTGGGGACCCCATGGAGCCACTTTGGTTGGAAAATGACATAAATACCTTTTTATTTAATGTTAAAGTAAAAATGACACAAACATGAAATGTTTTACTAAAACAATTTTTACATGGGGTTATACAAGTCATATTCTTAACTATAAATAGTCATTGGAAATATAAAATGATTTCCTACATCATAGTATTTGTTTTATAATTTTTAGACATTAAATAAATTAAATTATTTGTGACATCATGATGATGCAGCGATGACCTCATTATTTAACGATTTAAATAAAATGGAATGATAATGTAAAATCTAAGACCTAAACATGTCCAAAACCTATTGTATGGGGTATTTATAACCCTTATCACCTTCTCCTCTAATTATATAAATTTGGGTCCTTTTAAATCCGAAACGCATTTTAAAATAAAGGAAAATTTCTTTACTTTCCAAGGGTGCCCCTCCTCTCTTATTATAAAAGGCCCCCACCTATACCTCCTTACCCATACTTCCAAAGCCTTTGGCTCGGCCAAACCCTTACCATTTTGTCTCTCCACATCCCTATATAACTCTTTGAAGCCTCACTTTGGGCAGAAGTCTTCCCAAGGAAGCCTTTGAGCTCAAACCAATGGGAGTTACCCGATTTTAAGGTAATGTCTTCACTTGTGTCCTTTTATTTTGCTTCTCCAACACCCTAAACTCTTTTTATTCATTTATTTTGTAACAAATACAGTATATTAAATATACTATGATGTTTTTATAATAATTATTCGAGCTACACTTACACACACCAACATCTAATGGTTAAAGAACATACTGTTTCTGTGGATGGCGAATTTCTGCCTCACGAAACGATGATTGTTCAACATTCTTCTAACTCCTTCAAAGGCGGACATTAAGATGAAAATATATTTATATATGATATATAATATGTTTATGTTTTACTTAAGCTTCTTTAATTTTCATTTTTGGCATACCTTTATGGTTTCCATTATGGGTCAATGCGATATCTTCATTTAAGGAAGTGCGGACTACCGCCCCCTCAAAGTGATTTGATTCGTTAATACCATATGTGGTACATATAAAGGATGTATTTAAGGATATTATATATGATACCATACTGGAATTAAAAATACTATTATGTATAATTATGTTTTAATTCCATTAAAAATGAAATAGAAATGGAAGTAGCGTTCATGCGTACGTACGACTTACCGTCTCCATGAACGGTACATTTCATTTCTTATCTCAAAATGTTATGTACTATTATAATTACATATATATAATGGATATATATGTAATATATTACATCTAAATTATGGATATCATTATGGAATTATAACATATATATATATATATATCTCATTTTGTTTTAATTCCATTAATATGACAAAGAAATGAAAGTAGCGTTCATGCGTACGTACGGCCAACCGTCTCCATGAACGATGATTTTAATTTTTTAACTCCAAATGCTATTTAATAGTATAAAATGAATATATACTGGATATATATGATATTTAAAACATCAATACTATTATGGATATGATGTACCTATAACTACATGGAAAATTATTTTCCAACATGTTCAATTTTGACTCATGTACCAAACATCGACAAAAACGTCTGATATGAACTCATATTATTAACCAATTATTATAAAATTAAAATATGTGATATGAACTGAATAATAATATTTATAGTAGGTATGTATGAAATTATAAATTGACCAAAGTTTATTATTCATGAATATAAAGAAACGAACAAGACAAGTTGGACTTGAGTTAAGGGATCCTACTCCTCTCTTTCTTTTTAAGTACACTCTTTTATGTCATTCCTTTTAAGATAATATTTATTATGATTGGGTTGTTCTTTTATATTACTCCTACTTTAATTTTTATGTTCATATGGTGAGGGACCCTATTTTCTCTCATCAATCCATTTTGGATGTTTTGAGTAGCGTCGTTAGGCTGCCGAATTTTCGTAAGAGATCTAACCTCTCTTTTTTTTAAGTACTCTCATTTATGTCACTTCTTTTATGATCATCTTTGTTATGATGGGGGATGTTATTTTATATTCCTAGTGATGTAAATTTTGTTTTAATATGATGAGATAATCTATTTGATCTCATCAATCCATTTTTGGAAGGTTTAAGTGGCGCCGTTAGGCCGCCGCGTTTTCATAAGGGATTTTTCATCTCACTTTTATTCCCGTGAGATTTATGCTTCATATTCCACCATTTCCATTGACTGGTGTATGTAATTCCAATTATTATACTCTTTGTGTAATTTAATTTCATTTATTGGTACTTACATATTCATTGTATGACCCTTCTTCAATGGGGTGTACGTTTTGAAAGTTACCCAGGTCGGTAAGGGAACCTTTCACCCTCCTCTTTTTAAAAGACTTCTTTTGTTATGTATTTTAATTCACATACTATTATGTTGGGATATGTTCTTCTATATCCTTATTAATGTAAATTTTATGTCCAAGTGATAAGATACCCTTTTTATCTCTCAAAAACTCATTTTATGAGTTTTGAAGTGACGTCGTTAGGCTGTCGAATTTTTGTAAGGGAACTTCTTAACCCACTATCAATTATTTGGGTTAAACCACTAATTCTTGATTTTATTATGCCAAGATTATGTGTGGAATATCTATGTTGTAGTTTCCACAAACCTTTGTGTGGATATACTAATTCTACACATAATCATCTCATTGATGAATTCTTATGTCATTTAGACGGACTTGTATCGGAAATCATAACTCAATCTCATTTCATTGAGTTAAATATCTATGTCATTGGTTTTGTTTTTACATGATTATGTGTGAGTTACCTCTGATTGTTTTACACTTAATATCCACTTATATTTTGTGTATTCATATTTTTCACACATAATCATGTAATTGATTTATCCTTAATCTAAGGATACCAACTTTGTAAGGGACTTCGTCTCAATCTCCTTTCATTGAGGAATATTTGGTTTTACACACAACTTTCTTTTTTATGGTGTATAAACCCCTTTGACGTTTAATTTTATTCAAAAGAAATCTTTTTATATGAAGCATTTTACTAAATGACAAAAAGGAATGTTTCTTTTAACGTACGTGGTGACAACAACCTTTTCCGCCGCCGCGAGTATTATTTGGTCTTTGGCTTCCTCAACAAGCCGTAATGTTTTTTAAAATGAAATAAATACAATATACTCTTTTATGTATGTTGGTATTGAAAAAGGTTTTTATAAAGGATTTTCTATGTCGATATATTTAAGTGATATATTGTGATCGAAATTTGGAAATGTTTTCTTTCCATTATAATTGTTTAATGCCTTATGATTTTATAATGGTACTTGGACATTATGACGGGTGGTGTCGTGAATACCAGGATGGGTGGTTAAGTTATAACCTCCAATGCATTGGGTATGGAATTTGGCCGTATGGCTATTCCATTAAGTATGTGTGGAAGTCGGCCGTAAGGCTATTCCATTAAGTATGTGTGGACGTCGACCGTATGGTTATTCCATTTAAGTATGTTTATGTCCCAAGTTACCTTTTTATGTTATGTGTTCTTTATATGGGTTTTATGGTAATATTTTGGTTACAAAAGGGTAAGTAATGATATTTTATTCATTGAAGAGTTTTTTTTACTACTTTGAAAAGGTTAAAGGTATTACTTTTATAAATTAAACATGGTTTACTTGTTGTTTTGAAAAAACTAACAGTTTTTATTCTTTGTGTAACCCTTACTGAGCTTTTTATGCTCATCTCATGTTTTTGAAATATTTTTTTTTCACAGGACTTAACGCGGAATAGGGTTAAAGATGGGATCAAGGGAAAGTCATGCTACCTAAAACATGGAACTAGACATGTTTGTTTTTAAGAGTTTTTATTTTATGGAAACCTAGTATAAGTTTCTACTTTGTAATATTTTGGGATGTAATAGTCATGTCCTAATTCTCTAAAACTCTAAACCTGAAAGGATCTTCAATGTGAATTATTCATTTAATTTAATAATTAAGTAAGGTTTATGGCCGGGGCCTTATAGTTGATATCAAAGGTCGGTTTAGATAACTTTAAAGGTTAGGGTATCCTCTAACCATAAGTGACATTACCATAATGGTTAGGATTTCAGAAAGAGTCATGGTTTTAGATAAAGTGAATGAGTAAGTATATCTTATTATTTACCTTCCTCATTAGTACACGATGGTTTTGTTGATATACTCACACTGACATTTCTGTTTTTAGTGAATGGATGGATCGAGCAGGCACCAAAGAGACAACAGGTTTGAAGGAAACTGTGGTGGTTCTCTGATTAAGATACTAGATAAAATGGGGGATTCAATGAGGAAACTCGTGGTTGTTCTAAACCAACTATCAAGGAGTCATGATCAACCACTTGAACCTTGGTATGATCTGTAATGCATCATGTACAAGATGACCAATCGATGTGGAAGTTCAGGTAATAATTATAAAGGTAACCATTAGAGTTTATATGATCCTTACTTTTGAGGTAATTATGGGTTATTATATGTTATGATGGAAAATGAAAGGAATGAGATAAACTTGAGTTTAAAATATGTTATGATCATTTTTGAAGATTTTATCTCAATTTGGGGAATGTTTTAAGAATTATATAGTTTTGGAAAAAGGACCACATGCAGACCATGTGATAACCCGTCGCGTCGGACAAAGCTGTGGGAATCGAACCCACAACCAAAGTGCGACTGGTATTTATCGCCTACCACTGGACTACGTGAAGTCCCTAGTTAGTTTGGCTAATTCTTTTTAGTTAGATGATTTTTGGAATCAAGAGTAATTTTATTTTGGGTTATCTATGGAAATGATTAACCTATCATCAAGGATATGTGATTAGGTTAATTACTTTTCAATATGAGAATTTAAGAGCAACTGATGTTATTTGGAGATAAAAGTTAATTTTTACCTTGGAAGACTATGTGACTAAATCCTTCAAAAATTTGGTTTTCAATCTTAGTTTTCTTTACTTTGAATAATTTTATGGACAAATTGTTTATCAAATGGTCCTCGTTGAACTTTGGGTTTTGTTGGACAAATTTTGGAGATTATGAATAGATTTTATTTTTATAAAGGGTTATCCTTTTCTGGATTATCTGATCTTGCACTAACCATTTTGGATTTGTTTTTGGTTAAAGTATAAATACATGTAAAGTATATAGTTCTCTTTTGTGGATTAGGTGATTCTCAGGAAGTTGATTATAGTACTCTTAATGCGAACAAGTCTTCCTAAAAACTCATCTTTTAGAGAAAATATGAGTTTGATTAAGGAATCTAGTAAAAGTTGAAAGTCTACGTGACAAGTAAGTATGTTTCATTATGATTTAGTTAAGCTCAAAAAATAAATTCCTCAATGAAGAGTAACTTAAAACAAAAATGTTGTCTGTTAACTTTTCCTACTGGGGAATCGAATACCATTTAACCCATCACAAGTTTGTGATTTTCTTATGGTTATCTTTCTCCTAGACATGTATACTATCACTCTCCATCAGAACATTACCCTTTGTTTTCTCCTCCATGTCCATATTTTCATACTTGGAATCCTAGTATGGGTTAACTCGGGTGCAATTTTTACTTCTCTCCCATTTTTTAAAGTGATTGTTTTACCGACTCTTGTTTCGATGTGAGACTTTCAAAGATGTTTCCGAGCCCAATTTTAAAATTGCCAGGACAAAATTCCCAAAAGGGGGGAAGGACACTACTGGAAATATAATATTTCACAACGGTTCACAACCATTGGGAAATCCCCTCTAACCGTTGGTATATGATATACCAACAGTTCTGATAACCGTAGGGAAGTAAGCCGTTGGGAAAGTTTTTCCCAACGGTTTACTGGAAACCATTGCTATAGGCTCACAAAAGCCACCCTATCCCAACGGTTCTGCCAAACTGTTGGGATAGGTTATCCCAACGGTTTGGGATAACCGTTGGGAAATATCAATATCCCTTAACTATCCCAACGGTTTTGGGATAGTTTTACCAACGATTCTCCCCAAACCGTTGGGATATCCCCATGGATGAACTCTTTCCCAACGGTTTAGAACCGTTGGGAAAAGAGATATTTACCAACGGTTCAATGAACCATTGGTAAAAACTTCTTTAGGATTATATGCCAACGGTTTTAAACCGTTGGAATACCCTATGCTGCAAATTGCAGCAGCCTGCAATTTTCACAGCCCCTTTCCATCAGGACCCTCTCCATCAGGCCTCATTTTGACCTCATTTTCAATCCAATTATTGTACCTGCAATAATATAAAACATACATATACAATTACGAACAAATTCATACACATTTAACATATATTGGATCCTGAAACTATACACATCCATAATTAAATTAGAATTCATAACGTAATTATAAACGTACATAATTCATATAGAATTCAATTTAAAATTTAGATGACAATTATATGTGGAATCTGAAATTCAATTCATAATTTGATCGGTTTTTTCTATACCATATATTTTTACCTCAAATGATGTCCATTTTAAACAAAATACATACACCTGAAGTGATGCCGGCCAAACCACACCTCAGATTGAGGCGGGGTTGACTCGTACACGTCACATTTGACCCATGGATCGTTGTGCTAATGTATCGACACAATCCTAATGCGTTTGGTCAGTTTTCCGTATGCCAGTTGATGTTTTTCACTTAAAATGACATCCTTTTGAAAACAAAAGACGGAAACTATGAGTGGTGCCGACCACACCGCATCTCCAATTGAGGCAGGGTTGATTCGTACACGTCACATATGACCCATGGATCGTTCTACTAAAGTTTAAATGGAAACTGAATGTGTTTGGTCGGTTTTCCGTATGTACTTAAAATGTTGTCCATTTTAAACAAAAGAGTGACACTTATACTAATCCTGACCACACCACAACTCAGATTCATCCCGGGTTGGCTCGTACATGTCACATATGACCCATGGATCGTTGTGATAAATTATCAAAAGATTCCGAATGTGTTTGGTCGGTTTTGCGTATTCCAGTTGTTCTTTTCATTTATAATCATGTCCATTTTAAACAAAAGAGACAGAGTTAGAGCGGTGTCGGCCACACCGCATCTCGGATTAAGAAGGGGTTGACATGTACACGTCACATATGACCCATGGATCGTTTTGATAAAGTATCGATAGAATCCGAATGCGTTTGGTCGTTCTTCCGTATGTCAGTTGATGCCTTTCACTGAAAATGACGTCCTTTTGAAACAAAAGACGGACACTTTGAGTGGTGTCAGCCACACCGCATGTCGGATTGAGGCAGGGATGATTCGTACACGTCACATAGGACCCATGGATCGTTCTCCTAAAGTTACAATGGAAACCGAATGTGTTTGGTCGGTTTTCCATATGTACTTAAAATGGTGTCCATTTTAAACAAAAGAGAGCCATTTATACTGATCCCGACCACACCGCGACTCTGATTGACACGGGTTGGCTCGTACACATCACATATGACCCATGGATCGTTGTGATAAATTATAAAAAGATTCTGAATGCGTTTGGTCAGTTTTGCGTATGCCAGTTGTTGTTTTCACTTATAATCCTGTCCATTTTAAACAAAACAGACATAGTTAGAGCGGTGTCGGCCACACCGTGCCTCTGATTGAGGCGGGGATGATTCTTACACGTCACATATGACCCATGGATCGTTCTCCTAAAGTTTCAATGGAAACCGAATGCGTTTGGTCAGTTTTCCGTATGTACTTAAAATGGTGTCCATTTTAAACAAAAGAGAGCCACTTATACTGATCCCGGCCACACCGCGACTCAGATTGAACTCGGGTTTCCTCGTACAGGTCACATATGACCCATGGATCTTTGTGATAAATGATCAAAAGATTTTTAATGCGTTTGGTCGGTTTTGCGTATGCCAGTTGTTCTTTTTCACTTATAATCATGTCCATTTTAAATAGAAGAGACATAGTTAGAGAGGTGTCGGCCACACCGCGTCTCGGATTGAGACAGGGATGATTCGTACACGTCACATATGACCCATGGATCGTTCTCCTAATGTTTCAATGGAAACCGAATGTGTTTGGTAGGTTTTGCTTATGCCAGTTCTTTTCACTTATAATCCTATCCATTTTAAACAAAACAGACACAGTTAGAGAGGTGTCGGCCACACCGCGCCTCGGATTGAGGCGGGGATGATTCGTACACATCACATATGACCCATGGATCGTTCTCCTAAAGTTTCAATGGAGACCGAATGCGTTTGGTCGGTTTTCCATATGTACTTAAGATGCTGTCAATTTTAAACAAAAGAGAGCCACATAGAATGATCTCGGCCACACTGCGACTTGGATTGAGCCCGGGTTGGCTCGTGCAGGTCACATACGATCGATGGATCATTGTGATAAATTATCAACATATTCGGAATGCGTTTGGTCAGTTTTGCGTATGCCAGTTGTTCTTTTCACTTATAATCATGTCCATTTTAAACAAAAGAGACAAAGTTAGAACGATGTCGGCCACACCGCTCCTCGGATTGAGGCAGGATTGACTCGTACACATCACATACAAACCATGGATCCTTTTTCTAATGTATCCACACAGTCTGAATGCCTTTGGTCGGTTTTTCGTATGTCATTTGATGCTTTTCAGTTAAAATGACGTCCTTTTGAAACAAAAGACAGACACTTTGAGTGGTGCCAGCCACACCGCATTTCCGATTGAGGCGGGGTTTATTCGTACACGTCACATATGACCCATGGATCGTTGTATTAAAGTTTTAATGGAAACCGAATCTGTTTGGTCATTTTTCTGTATGTACTTAAAATGGTGTCCATTTTAAACAAAAGAGAGCCACGTAGACTTATCCCGGCCACACCGCGACTCGGATTCATCCCGGGTTGGCTTGTACACGTCAAATATGACCCATGGATTGTTGGGATAAATTATCAACAGATTCGGAATGCGTTTGGTTAGTTTTCCGTATGCAAGTTGATTCTTTTCACTTAAAATGCCGTCCTTTTGAAACAAAAGACAGACACTTTGAGTGGTGCCGGCCACACCACATCTCCGGATTGAGCTGAAACCACCGTGCAACATTCTGATTATTATTCATGACGTGTACGCGTAGACGGCACGTCAATAGGACGTGCGGTTTGCGCGGTACGGCTCAATATTCGTGTTTTAAGTGATGCGCGCGCTTCGTAAACGCGCGTGAGGGGGGTCCAAACGGGCCGAAAGAAGTATGAATGGCCTGAAATCAGACGACAAATACGGGAGAGTTATTTATGAAGTGGTCGAGCAGACGACATGTCAATCGGACGTGCCGTGGGCCCGCGGTGACTGACAACGCAGTTCTGGTGTCATAAACGGCCAAAACGGGCATCCAACGGTCAAATTCATAGCGGACGACCACGGATTGAGCTGAAACCACTGTGAAACATTCTAATTATTATTCGTGATGTGTACGCGCAGACGACACGTCAATCGGACGTGCGGTTTGCGCGGTACGACTCAATATTCGTATTTTAAGTGATGTGAGCGCTTCGTAAACGCGCGTGAGGGGGGTCCAAATGGGCCGAACGAAGTAGGCATGGCTTGAAATCAGACGAAAAATATGGGTGAGTGATATCTGAAGTGGTCGAGCAGACGGCACATCAATTGGACGTGTCCTGTGCCCGCGGTGACCAACAACGCAGTTCTGGTGTCATAAACGGCCAAAACGGGCGTCAAACGATCAAATTCATAGTGGACGACCTCGGATTGAGTTGAAACCACCAGGAAACATTCTATTTATTATTCGTGACGTGTACACGCAGACGGAACGTCAATCGGACGTGTGGTTTGCGCGGTACGGCTCAATATTCGTGTTTTAAGTGATGCGCGCGCTTCGTAAACGCGCGTGAGGGTGGTCCAAACGGGCCGAATAATTTCGTAATGGCCTGAAATCAGACGAGAAATACGGGTGAGTGATTTATGAAGTGTTCGAGCAGACGGCACGTCAATCGGGCGTGTCGTGTGCCCGCGGTGACCGACAACGCAGTTCTGGTGTCATAAACGGCCAAAACGGGCGTCAAACGGTCAAATTCATAGAGGACGACCTCGGATTAGGCTGAAATCATCGTGAAAAATTCTAATTTTTACTCGTGATGTGTACGCGCAGACGGCACGTCAATCGGACGTGCGGTTTGCACGGTACGACTCAATATTCATGTTTTAAGTGATGCGCGGGCTTCGTAAACGCGCGTGAGGGGGGTCCAAACGGGCCGAACGAAGCCGGAATGGCCCGAAATCAGACGACAAATACGGGTGAGTGATTTATGAAGTGGTCGAGCAGACGGCACATCAATCGGACTTGTCGTGTGCCCGCGGTGACCGACAACGCAGTTCTGGTGTCATAAACGGCCAAAACGGTCGTCCAACGGTCAAATTCATAGCGGACGACCTCAGATTGAGCTGAAACCACCGTGCAACATTCTAATTATTATTCTTGACGTGTACGCGCAGACAGCACATCAATCGGACGTGCGGTTTCCGCGGTACGGCTCAATATTCGTGTTTTAAGTGAAGCGCGCGCTTCGTAAACACGCGTGAGGGGGGTCCAAATGGTCCGAACGAAGTCAGAATGGCCTGAAATCAGACGAAAAATACGGTCAAGTTATTTATGATGTGTTCGAGCAGACGGCACGTCAATCGGACGTGCTGTGTGCCCGCGGTGACCGACAACGCAGTTCTGGTGTCATAAACGGCCAAAACGGGCGTCCAACGGTCAAATTCATAGCGTACGACCTCAGATTGAGCTGAAACCACCGTGAAACATTCTAATTATTATTCGTGACGTGTACACAAAAACGGAACATCAATTGGACGTGCGGTTTGCGCGGTACGGCTCAATATTCGTGTTTTAAGTGATGCACGCGCTTCGTAAACACACGGTAGGGTGGTCCAAATGTGTCAAACGATTTCGGAATGGCCTGAAATCAGACGACAAATACGGGTGAGTGATTTATGAAGTGGTCGAGTAGACGTCACGTAAATCGGACGTGCCGTGTGCCCGTGGTGACCGACAACGCAGTTCTGGTGTCATAAACGGCCAAAACGGGCGTCAAATGGTCAAATTCATAGCGGACAACCTCAGATTGAGCTGAAACCACCGTGAAACATTATAATTATTATTCTTGATGTGTACGCGCAGATGAAACGTCAATCGGACGTGCGTGTTGTGCGGTACGGCTCAATATTCGTGTTTTAAGTGATGCGCGCGCTTCGTAAATGCGCGTGAGGGGAGTCCAAACAGGCCCAACGAAGTCGGAATGTCCTGAAATTAGACGAAAAATACAGGTGAGTGATTTATGAAGTGGTCGAGAAGATGGCACGTCAATCGGACTTTCTGTGTGCCCGCGGTGACCGAAAACGCAGTTCTGGTGTCATAAACGGCCAAAACGGGCGTCCAACGGTCAAATTCATAGCAGATGACCTCAGATTGAGCTGAAACCACCGTGCAACATTTTAATTATTATTCGTGATGTGTACGGGCAGACGGCACGTCAATCGGATGTGCGGTTTGCGCGGTACGGCTCAATATTCGTATTTTAATTGATGTGCGCGCTTCGTAAACGCGCATGAGGGGGGTCCAAATGGGCCGAACGAAGTCGGAATGGCCTGAAATCAGACGAAAAATACGGGTGAGTGATTTCTGAAGTCTTCGAGCAGACGGCACGTCAATTGGACGTGCCATGTGCCCGCGGTGACCGACAACGCAGTTCTGGTGTCAAAAACGGCAAAACGGGCGTCAAACGGTCAAATTCATAGCGAACGACCTCGGATTTAGCTGAGACCACCGTGAAACATTCTACTTATTATTTGTAACGTGTACGCGTAGACGGAACGTCAATCGGACGTGCGGTGTGCGCGGTACGGCTCAATATTCGTGTTTTAAGTGATGTGCGCGCTTCGTAAACACGTGTGAGGGTGGTCCAAATGGGCCGAACGATTTTGGAATGGCCTGAAATCAGACGAAAAATACGGGTGAGTGATTTATGAAGTGGTCGAGTAGACGGAACATCAATCGGACGTGCCGTGTGCCCGCGGTGACCGACAACGTAGTTCTGGTGTCATAAACGGCCAAAACGGGCGTCAAATGGTCAAATTCATAGCGTACGACCTCGTATTGAGCTAAAACCACTGTGAAACATTCTAATTATTATTAGTGATGTGTACGCGCAGACGGCATGTCAATCGGACGTGCGGTTTGCGCGGTACGGCTCAATATTCATGTTTTAAGTGATGCATGCACTTCGTAAACGCGAGCGAGGGGGTCCAAATGGGCAGAACGAAGTCGAAATGGCCTGAAATTAGGCGAAAAATATGGGTGACTGATTTCTGAAGTGGTCGAGCAGACGGTACGTCAATCGGACGTGCCATGTGCCCGCGGTGGCCGACAACGCAGTTCTGGTGTCAAAAACGGCCAAAACGGGCGTCAAACAGTCAAATTCGTAGCGGATGACCTCAGATTCACCTAAAACCACTGTGAAACATTCTAAATATTATTCGTGATGTGTACGCATAGACGACACGTCAATCGAACGTGTGGTGTGCGCGGTACGGCTCAATATTCGCGTTTTAAGTGATGTGTGCGCTACGTAAACGCTCGTGAGGGGGGTCCAAACGGGCCGAACGAAGTCGGAATGGCTCGAAATCAGACGAAAAATAAGGGTGAGTGATTTATGAAGTGGTCGAGCAGACGGAACGTCAATCGGACAAGCCGTGTGCCCGCGGTGACCGACAACGCAGTTCTGGTGTCAAAAACGGCCAAAACGGGCATCCAACGGTCAAATTCATAGAGGACGACCTCATATTGAGCTGAAACCACCGTGAAACATTCTAATTATTATTCGTGACGTGTAAGCATAGACGGCACATCAATCGGACATGCGTTTTGCACGGTACGGCTCAATATTCATGTTTTAAGTGATGCGCGCGCTTCGTAAACGCGCGTGAGGGGGGTCCAAACGGGCCCAACGAAGTCGGAAAGGACTTAAATCAGACGAAAAATACGGGTGAGAGATTTATGAAGTGGTCGAGCAGACGGCACATCAATCGGACTTGCCGTGTGCCCGCGGTGACCGACAACGCAGTTCTGGTGTCATAAACGGCCAAAACGGGCGTCCAACGGTCAAATTCATAGCGGAAAACCTCGTATTGAGCTGAAACCACCGTGAAACATTCTAATTATTATCCGTGACGTGTACGCATAGACAGCACATCAATCGGACGTGCGGTTTGCGCGGTACGGCTCAATATTCGTGTTTTAAGTGATGCGCGCGCTTCGTAAACGCGCGTGAGGGGGGTCCAAACGGGCCGAACGAAGTCGGAATGGCCTGATATCGGACGAAAAATACGGGTGAGTGATTTATGAAGTGGTCGAGCAGACGGCATGTCAATCGGACGTGCCGTGTGCCCACGGTGACCGACAACGCAGTTCTGGTGTCATAAACGGCCAAAACGGGCGTCCAACGATCAAATTCATAGAGGACGACCTCGGATTTAGCTGAAACCACCGTGAAACATTCTAATTATTATTCGTGACGTGTACGCACAAACGGCACGTCAATCGGACGTGCGGTTTGCGCGGTACGGCTCAATATTTGTGTTTTAAGTGATGTGTGCGCTTCGTAAACGCGCGTGAGGGTGGTCCAAAGGGGCCGAACGATTTTCGGAATGGCCTGAAATCAGACGACAAATACGAGTGAGTGATTTAAGAAGTGGGCGAGTAGACGGCACGTCAATCGGACGTGCCGTGTGCCCGCGGTGACCGACAACACAGTTCTGGTGTCAAAAACGGACAAAACGGGCGTCAAATGGTGAAATTCATAGCGGACGACCTCAGATTGAGCTGAAACCACCGTGAAACATTATAATTATTATTCGTGACGTGTACGCGCAGACGACACGTCAATCGGACGTGCGGTTTGCGCGGTACGGCTCAATATTCATGTTTTAAGTGATGTGCGCGCTTCGTAAACGCGCGTGAGGGGGGTCCAAACGGGCCGAATGAAGTCGTAATTGCCTGAAATCAGATGAAAAATACGAGTGAGTGATTTATGAAGTGGTCGAGCAGACGGCACGTCAATCGGACTTGCCGTGTGCCCGCGGTGACCGACAACGCAGTTCTGGTGTCATAAACGGCCAAAACGGGCATCCAACGGTCAAATTCATAGCGGACGACCTCAGATTGAGCTGAAACCTCTGTGCAACATTCTAATTATTATTCGTGACGTGTACGCGCAGACGGAACGTCAATCAGACGTGCGGTTTGCGCGGTACGTCTCAATATTCGTATTTTAAGTGATGCACGAGCTTCGTAAACGCGCGTGAGGGGGGTCCAAACGGGCCGAACGAAGTCGGAATGGCCTGAAATCAGACGAAAAATATGGGTGAGTGATTTCTGAAGTGGTCGAGCAGACGGCACGTCAATTGGACGTTCCATGTGCCCGCGGTGACTGACAACGCAGTTCTGGTGTCATAAACGGCCAAAACGGGCGTCAAACGGTCAAATTCATAGCAGACGACCTATTATTGAGCTGAAACCACCGTGAAACATTCTAATTATTATTCGTAACGTGTACGCGCAGACATCACGTCAATCGGACGTGCGGTTTGCGCGGTACGGCTCAATATTCGTGTTTTAAGTGATGAGCGTGCTTCGTAAACGCGCGTGAGGGTGGTCGAAACGGGCCGAACGATTTCGGAATGGCCTGAAATCAGACGACAAATACGAGTGAGTGATTTATGAAGTGGTCGAGCAGACGGCACGTCAATCGGACGTGCCGTGTGCCCGCGGTGACCGACAACGCAGTTCTGGTGTCATAAACGGCCAAAACGGGCGTCAAACGGTCAAATTCATAGCGGACGACTTCGGATTGAGCTGAAACCACCGTGAAACATTCTAATTATTATTCGTGACGTGTACGCGCAGACGGCACGTCAATCGCGGTACAGCTCAATATTCTTGTTTTAAGTGATGCACGCGCTTCGTAAACACGCTTGAGGGGGGTCCAAATGGGCCTAACAAAGTCGGAATGGCCTGAAATCAGACGAAAAATACAGGTGAGTGATTTCTGAAGTGTTCGAGAAGACGACACGTCAATCGGACGTTCCATGTGCCCGTGGTGACCGACAACGCAGTTCTGGTGTCATAAACGGCCAAAACGGGTGTCAAACGGTCAAATTCATAGCAGATGACCTCGGATTCACCTGAAACCACCGTGTAACATTATAATTATTATTCGTGACATGTACATGCAGACGACACGTCAATCGGACGTGCGGTGTGCGCGGTACAGCTCAATATTCGTGTTTTAAGTGATGCGCGCGCTACGTAAACGCAAGTGAGGGAGGTCCAAACGGGCCGAACGAAGTCGGAATGGCCTGAAATCAGACGACAAATACGGGTGAGTGATTTATGAAGTGGTCGAGTAGACGGAACGTCAATCGGACGTGCCGTGTGCCCGCGGTGACTGACAACGCAGTTCTGGTGTCATAAACGGCCAAAACGGGCGTCCAACGGTCAAATTCATAGCGGACGACCTCTGATTGAGTTGAAACCACCGTGAAACATTCTAATTATTATTCGTGACGTCTACGCGCAGACGGCACGTTAATCGGACGTGCGGTTTGTGCGGTACGGCTCAATATTCGTGTTTTAAGTGATGCGCGCGCTTCGTAAACGCGCGTGAGGGGGGTCCAAATGGGCCGAACGAAGTCGGAATGGCCTGAAATCAGACAAAAAATACGGGTGAGTGATTTATGAAGTGGTCGAGCAGACAGCCCGTCAATCAGACTTGTCGTGTGCCCGCGGTGACCGACAACGCAATTCTGGTGTCATAAACGGCCAAAACGGGCGTCCAACGGTCAAATTCATAGCAGACGACCTCGTATTGAGCTGAAACCACCGTGAAAATTCTAATTATTATTCGTGACGTGTTCGTGCAGACGGCACGTCAATTGGACGTGCGGTTTGCACGGTACGGCTCAATATTCGTGATTTAAGTGATGTGCGTGATTCGTAAACACGCGTGAGGGGGGTCCAAATGGGCCGAACGAAGTCGGAATGGCCTGAAATCAGACGTCAAATATGGGTTTGTGATTTATGAAGTGGTCGAGTAGACGGTACATCAATCGGACTTGCCGTGTGCCCGCGGTGACCGACGACGCAGTTCTGGTATCATAAACGGCCAAAACGGGCGTCAAACGGTCAAATCCATAGCGGACGACCTTGGATTGAGCTGAAACCATTGTGAAATATTCTAATTATTATTCGTGACGTGTACGCGTAGAAGGCACGTCAATCGGACGTGCGGTTTGCGCGGTACGGCTCAATATTCGTGTTTCAAGTGATGCACGCGCTTCGTAAACGCGCGTGAGGGTGGTCCAAAAGGGCCGAACGATTTTGGAATGGCCTGAAATCAGACGAAAAATACGAGTGCGTGATTTATGAAGTGGTCGAGTAGACGGCACGTCAATCGGACGTGTCGTGTGCCCGCGGTGATCGACAACGCAGTTCTGGTGTCATAAACGGCCAAAACGGGCGTCAAACTGTCAAATTCATAGCGGACAACCTCGGATTGAGCTAAAACCACCGTGAAACATTCTTATTATTATTCGTGATGTGTACGCGCAGACGGAACGTCAATCAGACGTGCGGTTTGCGCGGTACGGCTCAATATTCGTGTTTTAAGTGATGCACGCGCTTCGTAAATGCGCGTGAGGGGGGTCCGAACGGGCCGAACGAAGTTGGAATGGCCTGAAATCAGACGACAAATACGGGTGAGTGATTGTTGAAGTGGTCGAGCAGACGGCACGTCAATCGGACGTTCCATGTGCCCGCGGTGACCGACAACGCAGTTCTGGTGTCATAAACGGCCAAAACGGGCGTCAAACGGTCAAATTCATAGCGGACGACCTCGGATTCACCTAAAATAACCGTGCGACATTATAATTATTATTCGTGACATGCACGCGCAGACGGCACATCAATCGGACGTACGGTGTGCGCGGTACGGCTCAATATTCGTGTTTTAAGTGATGCGCGCGCTACGTAAACGCGCGTGTGGGGGTCCGGGGAGTGTCCGGGGTCCAAGGAGCAGGGGGGCTGTTCGGGTGGCTATTCGGGGAGTGCCTGGGGGGCTGTCCGGGGTCCAGGAAGGAGGGTGGGGGGTTGTTCGGGGGGCTGTCCGGGGGGCTGTCCGGAGTCCAGGGAGGGGGGGGGGGCTATTTGGGGGGCTGTCCAGGGGCTGTCCGGGGGCTGTTCGGGGGCTGTTCGGGGGGCTGTCCGGGGGGTGTTCTGGGGGTTGTCCGGGGTCCAAGGAGGAGGGTGGGGGGGTGTTCGGGGGCTGTTCGGGGAGTGTCCGGGGGGTGTTCGTGGGGATGTCCGATGTCCAAGGAGGAGGGAGGGGCTGTTCAGGGGGGCTGTCTGGGGAGTGTCCGGGGTGCTGTCTGGGGTCCAGGGAGGAGGGTGGGGGGTATCTGGGGGCTGTCCGGGGTCCAGGGAGGAGGGGGGGTTCGGGGGGCTGTCTGTGGGGGTGTTCGGTGGGTTGTCCGGGGTACAAGGAGGAGGGTGGGGGGATGTCCGGAGGGCTATCCGGGGGTTGTTCGGGGGGCTGTCCGGGGGGTGTTCGGGGGGTGTCCGGAGTCCAAGGAGGAGGGTGGGGGGTTGTTCGGGGGGCTGTCCGGGGGGTGTTCGGGGGGTGTTCGGGGGGTGTCCGGGGTCCAAGGAGGAGGGTGGGGGGGGGGGGGGGCTGTTCGTGGGGCTGTCCGAGGCTGTCCGGGGGGTGTCCGGGGG
The DNA here is from genome assembly GCA_963277665.1 of Viscum album. Lineage (NCBI taxonomy): Eukaryota > Viridiplantae > Streptophyta > Magnoliopsida > Santalales > Viscaceae > Viscum > Viscum album. Next base: position 1,175,347,518 of record OY728127.1, read on the forward strand.
GTTGTCCGGGGTCCAGGAAGGAGGGTGGGGGGGCTGTTTGGGGGGCTTTCCGGGGGGCTATCCGGGGGGTTGTCCGGGGGGTGTTCGGGGGTGTTCGGGGGGTGTCCGGGGGGTGTCCGGGGTCCAAGGAGGGGGGTGGGGGGGGGGGGGCTGTTCGGGGGCTGTCAGGGGGGGGGGGTGTTTGGAGGGTTGTTCGGGGGGTGTCCGGGGGCTGTTCGGGGGGCTGTCCGGGGGGTGTCCGGGGGGTTGTCCGGGGTACAAGGAGGTGGGGGGGGGCTGTTCGGGGGGCTGTCCGGGGGGCTGTCTGGGGGGATGTCCGGGGGGCTGTCAGTGGTACAAGGAGGTGGGGGGGGGGGGGCTGTCCGGGGGTTGTTCGAGGGGCTGTCGGGGGGGGGGGGCGTGTTTGGGGGGTGTCCGGGGTCCAAGGAGGAGGGTGGGGGGGGCTGTTTGGGGGGCTGTCCGGGGGCTGTCCGGGGGGCTGTTCGGGGGGCAAGGAGGTGGGTGTGGGGGCTGTTCGGGGGGCTGTCCGGGGGGCTGTCCGGGGGGCTGTCCGGGGGTTGTTCTGGGGGCTGTCGGGGGGGGGGGGGGGGTGTTGTTCGGGGGGTGTCCGGGGTCTATGGAGGAGGGTGGGGGGGCTGTTCGGGGGGCTGTCCGGGGAGTGTCCAGGGAGTTGTTCGGGGTCCATGGAAGAGGGTGGGGGGCTGTTCGGGGGGCTGTCTGGGGGGCTTTCCGGGGGGCTGTCCAGGGTCCAGGGAGGAGGGTGGGGGGGCTGTTCGCGGGGCTGTCCGGGGGGCTGTCCGGGGGGTGTCCGGGGTCCAGGGAGGAGGGTGGGGGGCTGTCTGGGGGGCTGTCCGGGGTCCAGGATGGAGGGAGTTCTGAAACACGCAACCACTAAAAGACAACAACATCCATAAAAACAGATAATAAATAAAATAACTCAACTCCAGTACTATACTACGAGTCTAGATAAAACCAACAACTAGAATAGATTAAATATCAAATCTCAGTAATATTAGTCAAAAATGAAATGGATCAATTTGTCCCACATCACCCTCACCATCATCACCATCATCATCATCACCATAACCATCACCATCACCATCATCATCATCATCACCATCATCATCACCCTCGTCCTCGTCCCCATCATCGTCCTCATCCCCATCATCATCCTCGCCCTCCTCAGTGCCCTCCTCCTCGTCCTCACCCTCCTCCTCGCCATCATCATCGTCAAGCTGAACATCGTCCTGAGCAGCACTAGAACCATCACCTGGTGCACTATATATAGAATTTATCGACGATATATACTCATCCAAAGCTGGGCTGGCCTCTGTTGGAAGTGTTGGACGTAGAACTTCAATAAATTTCATAAACGCATTGTTTTCCCTAGGAGACTGTTCTACCGTCTCTGTGGACCTTTTCTCAGCCTATTCTGCCTGTGCCCTAACTTGTTGTAGCTCAGTGGCACTACATCTCGTACCTGAGGATGGCCAATACCTCGTCGGGGCTATCCTAGGTTGGCAGCGTACTTTTCCAGGTTGCTCCTCCCCTAACACCTGATGTAGGTGATCTGTAGGCCCAAATTGTCCGGTTCTTGGGCATCGAGGTCCTCTGAAGCAAACTGTTACAAATATAAATATATTATTAAGTTAAAAAATAGATATTAAAATATAAAATCAATAGATTATAACATACAATCTGTTGATGAGTCGCTTCGTTGACGGCACTTCCATCCTTTTTCCGTCTACTCGAGCAAAACAGTTTTGCTCGAGGCACACGTCCTTCAATATTCTGTATTTTCCTCTACAATGATATTGAAAACAAAATTTATATGAAAAAATTAACAAATGATTAAATAATTGACAAATCAAAAGAAAATGTAAGTCGTAAAGAAAACTTATAAAAAATTGTCATACCTGCTTCCTCTCATGATCCGACATCGTCGTACGTCCTAGTGTGTGGAGATATTTTTTTGCATCAATGTTTTTTTTTCCAGATGATTCCTAAATAAAAGTCAATAATGCAAAGGATAATATTAATGCGAAACATGAAAGTAATTACTTAAATACCTCAAATTTAATTCATACCTTAAACTGGGTACTCGTCCAATGAGTAATCATCTGACGATACTGCTCTATAGGACAGTCATCCACGACTGGCACCGCCTCTAACTTAGTGCCAACTCTAGAATGCCAGCCAAGATACAACTCATGCTTGTAGGCTCTCCAAAGCTCGCCTAAATCCTTTAGATGTTCCGCTCAAGCACCCTCACCATAGGGAAAATTAAAACGAAGCCGACATCAAAATATTAATTCATTTAAATACAAAAATAATTCATGTCATTAAATAAAATAGATTTTTTTACCCATATCTCTACCCAAGATCTATCCTTGACTTCATGTGGAAAATTTCTCCATGACAGCGGGCTGACGGGAATGATGTCGGAGTATTTGGAAAGCGTCGCCAAAAAACTCCAACATTTCTTCCTGGATTTCTCAACCATTTGGTTGTCTTCATTATAATCTACCATAACCTGTGTGTGGCGATTCCACACAGAACGCATGTGTGTACGCCCCCGCCCCCACCTCCTGTCAGTAGCTGTATCTGTCATTAAAGAAAAAACAAATATTTTATCAAACCATGTTATAATGAAAATAAATATTTTTATACAATTTTGTTAGGGTTTTATAAATATATCTGCGCCAGTCTGATCGCTGAGCGCCGCCGGATCCACAGAATCAGATGGAACACCCTGTGCTGGAACAGGAGTCGAGGACGAAGGAATATGGAAGCTCAGAGAGACAGAAATAGAAGGAAAAGAAGATGTGATAGCAGTATGACTAGCATCTGACTGGGGAGTGGGAATCATCATGGGATGTGAAAATGATGGGGCAGAAGATGCAGACGGTAGAGAAAACATGGGAGGCCTAAATATCCCGTGTGTCCCTAACAAAACACCGAGATCAGAATGTGGTAAGGATGAAATGTCATGAGTGGGAGGGGCAGGGTCTAGTCGGGCACGCGCAACTGATCGTCGACCTCTGGTACGAACCCCCCCTCGTACCACTGGCCTGAGTACTAGGACCAGTACTAGGCTCCTCGTCGAATAACTATCGACGTAAAGGTGGATCCTACAAAAATGTTTACAACAAAATTAATCAAATGACATTGTATATTCTTTAAATATATATATTTTAAATAAAGTAATCACAACAGGTACTAATGGTGGAACTCCCAACTCCGTCATTCGACGATTGTTGTCAATCATTTTTTTCTTTCGTCTGTCTTCAATAGGTTGCATTTCCTGCTTTTGAAAACAAATATGTAATTAATTATAAAAAGGAAACTAATGTATAACCCAAAAAAATAAATATATGAGGGAATAGGGGGATTAATTGGTAATTTATCTATCAATTGTTTTATAAGAGCTTGAATGGATTTAATAAATCATACAACCATCATCCTAGATATTAGAAAAAATACCCATAACTCAACCTGTGGGTTCACATTAACTACATAATCACACACTTCACTACTACCATAAAACACATAAACCACACCACCACCACACAAGACGCATAGCATTTCTCACATTCATTTATAAGCCACTTCATTCACACTTACATTGTCCATTCATTTAATGTTAAATTAATTAAATCCATTTACCACACATCATACACCACAACTTCATCACACAACACCTCCACATGGCACAACACCACCACACATCATCACTATCATACAACTTAACATGTCACCTCCATGCCCACTAACCATCACATTACAACCCCACATATCACAAAGTCCAACTGGTCACCTCAATCCCTATAAAACACCCTACAACATACAATTAAATAGAACAAAAAACCTCTCATAGAGGCAACATACCCCAACTTCCACAATGTATTTATTCAAGGTCTTTTATTACATTATCCCTTTATTTATCATGGGCATTATAACACAACTGATATTCTTAGGGGAAACTAATTAATTAACAACATATTCATTCAGTTCCCTATTTTTCACGGTGAAATCACATCAAAATCCTAACTTAAAACAAAAATATTAGATCAATAACAATAAAAACAAGGTACCATATATGTATAAATAATAAAATACCTGATTTGAGATGATTCATATGGGTTTTCACCTATTCGGATGGGGAGTTCAATATTAGCATAGAGTTGGAGCTCGATTGATAAATTAAAACTCAAATATGAGATCAATAACAATAAAAATAAGATAGTATATGAGTATAAACGAAAAAATTCCTGATTTCAGATGAGTTTTCACCTGTTCCGATTTTCGGATGGAGGGAGTTCGCGAGAGGAGGGAGAGCAGCCCCGCTGGATAAGAAATTTAGGGTTCTGTCCGAATGGGGGGAGAGAAGGCCCGCACCTGTATTTGGGGAAATTCTTTCCCAACAGTTTTTAAAAACCATTGGGAAAGGACCCTTTTCCCAACGGTTCAGGGGAACCGTTGGCAAAGGGGTTCTCTAGGGGGACTTTTCCCAACGGTTCACTAGAACCGTTGGATAAACTGTCTCCAAGACACCCCTTTACCAACGGTTTGGGGAAACCGTTGGCAAAGGGGTGGCATTTCCCAACGGTTTCACTAAACCATTGGGAAATCCTTCCCTGGACATTCCTTTTCCAACGGTTCTGTATAACCTTTGGTAAATATATCCTAATCCCATCAACCCCAATGGTTTATGCCAACCGTTGGTAAACACCCGTTGGGAAAAATCCTATTTACAGTAGTGGGATGTGACAACCCATGTGAATAAAGAATATGACATTTTTATATTTATCCATATTTGTGAAGAAAATATTAATATTACTTTAAATTGGACGCTATGCTCGATGGCGTACCCAATACGCAACAACGAGTTTCTTGGGAATCTTATGTTGCACTCTAATAATAAAATAATATTATTTTAAATGGTAGTTAACGCCTAGACGTTGTAATGGCGGGAATGAACAGAACTAACTAAAAAATGATTATATATGTTTGTCAAATATTTTTACTCTTTACAATAAATGTTAGAGGATTAAAAATGCGAATGAATCCAATTTTTAAGCATAAACATTCTAATATTCATTAAAAGGTCGATTAACCGCATTTGGATGGCGAACCTCTTTTAAATCCACTTTTTAACAATTTTATGTGTTATATTTGACAAAATAAAATTTTTCTTTAGAATCGAGACATCAAAATTTACTCTGTGTAAATTTTAGGTATCATTACGATAAAGTTCATTTTTTAATGAATAGAGAACAATGTTGTATTTTAATTCAAAACCTCTTTTTAATATAATTTATTTATATGATTTGATTATCCTTTTAATTGTTTTAAATGAAAAATTAGAATATATTTTTACCATTTAATCCAATAGTGGTCATTGGAATTAATTTCATCTTGAAATTGGACTTAAACTAGAGTCAATCTTTTGATACTTATTGCTTCTTAAAAACACGCTATTTGTTTTGACAGCGGGAATTAATTATTAAATTAATTAATGCAACTTATATGTTTTGAATTTTGTATAATAGAAATTATTTTTTAATTCGTAATATCAAATATAGATTAGGGTGAATATTTGGTAATTTTCTGAAAAACTTCAATTTTTGATGAATAGTGAAACCACTAAGTGGTACTTATAAAAACGGATTTTCAGTTTAAATGAAATTTTGCCATCATTGTGTTTTGAATTTCAAAAATCAGACATACATGGTTGTCATTAAGAATTAAAATGTGGTTCAATGGGATTAAAATAATTTTTTGGTGAATAGTAACTTATTACGTTTTTAATTGCGATTAGAGGTAATTAGTGTAGATTAAGATAAAAATAATGTTTTAATAATATTAAATGAACTGGACACATGTCCTACCTTCATTGGATGAGTCATGGACGACCACGAAAATCCATGGGTCAACTTGGGGACCCCATGGAGCCACTTTGGTTGGAAAATGACATAAATACCTTTTTATTTAATGTTAAAGTAAAAATGACACAAACATGAAATGTTTTACTAAAACAATTTTTACATGGGGTTATACAAGTCAGATTTTTAACTATAAATAGTCATTGGAAATATAAAAATATTTCCTACATGATAGTATTTTTTTATAATTTTTAGAAATTAAATAAATTAAATTATTTGTGACATCATGAGGATGCAGCGATGACCTCATTATTTAACGATTTAAATAAAATGGAATGATAATGTAAAATATAAGACCTACACATGTCCATAACCTATTGGATGGGGGGATTTCGAACCCTTATCACCATAGCCTCTAATTTTATCAATTTGGGACCTTTTAAATCCAAAACGCATTTTAAAATAAAGGAACATTTCTTTACTTTCCAAGGGTGCCCCTCCTCTCCTCTTATAAAAGGCCCCCACCGCTACCTCCTTACCCATACTTCCAAAGCCTTTGGCTCGGCCAACCCCTGACCATTTTGTCTCTCCACATCCCTCTATAACTCTTTAAAGCCTCACTTTGGGCATAAGTCTTCCCAAGGAAGCCTTTGAGCTCAAACCAAAGGGAGTTACCTGATTTTAAGGTAATGTCTTCACTTGTGTCCTTTTGTTTTATTTTGCTTTCCAACCCCCTAAACTCTTTTTATTCGTTTATTTTGTAACAAATCCAGTATCTTAAATATACTAGGATGTTTTTATAAGAAGTATTCGAGCTAAACATACACACACCAACATCTAATGGTTAAAGAACATAATATTTCTGTGGATGGCGAATTTCTGCCTCACGAAACGATGATTGTTCAACATTCTTCTAACACCTTCAAAGACGGCCATTAAGATGACACTGTATTTATATATGATATATAATATGTTTTTGTTTTACTTAAGATTATTTATTTTTCATTTATGAAATACCTTTATGGTTTCCATTATGGGTCAACGTGATATCTTCATTTAAGGAAGTGCGGACTACCGCCCCCTCAAAGTGATTTGATTCGTTAATACCATATGAGGTACATATAAAGGATATATTTAATGATATAATATATGATACCATAATGGAATTAAAAATAATATTATTTATAATTATGTTTTAATTCCATTAAATATGAAATAGACATGGAAGTAGCGTTCATGCGTACGTACGACTTACCGTCTCCAGGAACAGTACATTTCATTTATTATCTCAAAATGTTATGTAATATTATAAGTACATATATATAATGGATATATATGTAATATATTACATCTAAATTATGGATATCATTCTGGAATTATAACATATATATATATATATATCTCTCATTTTGTTTTAATTCCAATAATATGAAAAAAAATGAATGTAGCGTTCATGCGTACGTACGGCCTACCGTGTCCATGAACGGTGCTTTTAATTTTTTAACTACAAATGCTATTTAATAGTATAAAATGAATATATACTTGGTATATATGATATTTAAAACATAAATACTATTCTGGATATGATGTACCTATAACTACATGGAAAATTACTTTCCAACAAGTTTAATTTTGACTCATTTACCAAACATCGACAAAAAAATCTGATATGAACTCATATTATTAAACAATTATTATAACATTAAAATATGTGATATGAACTGAATAATTATATTTATAGGAGGTCCTTAAGCAATTATAAATTGACCAAAGTTTATTATTCAGGAATATAAAGAAACGAACAAGACAAGTTGGACTTGATGTAAGGGATCCTACTACTCTCTTTCTTTTTAAGTACACTCTTTTATGTAATTCCTTTTAATATAAACCTTATTATGATTGGGATGTTATTTTATATTACTCCTACTTTAATTTTTATGTTCATATGGTGAGGGACCCTATTTTCTCTCATCAATCCATTTTTGAAGTTTTGAGTAGCACCGTTAGGCTGCCGAATTTTCGTAAGAGATCTAACCTCTCTTTTTTTAAGTACTCTCATTTTTGTCACTTGTTTTAAGATCCTATTTGTTATGATGGGGGATGTTATTTTATATTCCTATTGATGTAAATTTTATTTTAATATGATGAGATACTCTATTTGATCTCATCAAACCATTTTTTGAAGGTTTAAGTGGCGTCGTTAGGCCGCCGAGTTTTCATAAGGGATTTTCATCTCACTTTTATTCCCGTGAGATTTATGCTACATATTCCACCATTTCCTTTGAGTGGTGTATTTACTTACCATTATTATAATCTTTGTGTAATATAATTTCATTTATGGGTACTTACATATTCATTGTATGACCCTTCTTTAATGGGGTGTACGTTTCGAAAGTTACCCAAGTCGGTAAGGGAACCTTTCACCCTCCTCTTTTTAAAAGACTTAATTTGTTATGTCTTTTAATTCACATACTATTATGTTTGTACATGTTCTTCTATATCCTTATTAATGTAAATTTTATTTCCAAGTGATGAGTTACCCCTTTTATCTCTCATAAACTCATTTTATGAGTTTTGAAGTGACGCCGTTAGGCTGTCGAATTTCTGTAAGGGAACTTCTTAACCCACTTTCAATTCTTTGGGTTAAACCACTAATTCAGGATTTTATTATGCCAAGATTATGTGTGGAATCTCAATGTTGTAGTTTCCACAAACCTTTGTGTGGATATACTATTTCTACACATAATCATCTCATTGATAAATTCTTATGTCATTTAGACGGACTTGTATCGGAAATCATAACACATTCTCATTTCATTGAGTTAAATATCTATGTCATTGGTTTTGTTTTTCCATGATTATGTGTGAATGACCTCTGATTTTTTTCACTTAATATCCACTTATATTTTGTGTATTCGTATTTTTCACACATAATCATGTAATTTATTTATCCTTAAAATAAGGATACCGACTTTTAAGGGACTTCGTCTCAATCTCCTTTCATTGAGGCATATTTGGTTTTACACACAACTTTCTTTTATACGGTGTATAAACCCCTTTGACTTTTAATTTTATTCAAAAGTAATCTTTTTATACGAAGCGTTTTACTAAACCACAAAAAAGGAATGTTTCTTTTAACGTACGTGGTGACAACGACCTTTTCCGCCGCCACGAGTATTATTTGGTCATTAGCTTCCTCAAAAATCTGTAATGTTTTTTAAAATGAAATAAATACCATATACACTTTTATGTATGTTGGTATTGAAAATGGTTTTTATAAAGGATTTGTTATGTCGATATATTTAAGTGATATATTGTGATCGAAATGTGGAAATTTTTTTGTTCCATTATATTTGTTTAATGTCCTATGATTTTATAATGGTAATTTGACATTATGACGGGTGGTGTCATGAATACCAGGACGGGTGGTTACGTTATAACCTCCAATGAATTGGGTATGGAAGTTGGTCTTATGGCTATTCCATTAAGTATGTGTGGAAGTCGGCCGTATGGCTATTCCATTAAGTATGTGTGGAAGTCGACCGTATGGTTATTCCATTTAAGTATGTTTATGTCCTAAGTTACCTTTTTATGTTATGTGTTATTTATATGGGGTTTATGGTAATCTTTTGGTTACAAAAGGGTAAGTAACGACATTTTATTCATTGAAGATTTTTTTTACAACTTTGAAAAGGAGAAAGGTATTACTTTGATAAAGTATACATGGTTTACTTGTTGTTTTGAAAAAACTAACAGTTTTCATTCTTTGTGTATCCCTTACTGAGCTTTTTATGCTCATCCCATGTTTTTGAAATATTTCTTCTCATAGGACTTAACGCGGAATAGGGTCAAGGATAGGATCAAGTGAAAGTCATGCTACCTAAAACATGGAACTAGACATGTTTCTTTTTAAGAGTTTTTATTTTATGGAAACTTAGTAGAAGTTTATACTTTGTAATCTTTTGAGATGTAATAGTCATGTCCTAATTCTCTAAAACTCTAAACCTGAAAAGATCCTCAATGTGAATTATTAATTTAATTTAATAATTAAGTATGGTTTAAGGTCGGGGCCTTATATGAATTCATGGAGATTTCCCATTAAAAGAAATTATGTTTTATTTTTGAATGATTTTTACGTTTTAAAAAATGTATACTAAGTGGAAGTGTCCACATTGAAAATTATGGTATTAATATGTTTGATTTGTGACCTAATTGTCAAAAAACCAAAAACTAAAAATATCCTCAGGAAAAAAAGAGAATTCTAGTCTAAGGACACTACAATATATAATGATTAAGGCTAAGTTCTTACAAGAACACTTCAAGAGATATAATTTCTAAAGTATTTGATTCATCCACTTATGTGAACTTGTCTTTATTACAATAAATTTTTTTAGTATTATCAAAATTGAGTGTAATAGGGGATTTATTTCTAGGCACCATGTTATGGCCTTTGAGTAAGTTGAGATTCAAAACTGATTTTCTAACAATCTTAAAAGCCAAAATGTACTCAAAATCTAATTGATAATTAGTAATCCAAAATTTCATTGATATATTCAATATCATTTAAACTATATTGAGAGTGAATATGTATCTCAACTATGATTTCAGATCTAATTAGTATTTTTGGAAACTGGGATATGCATTACACCTGATGAGTAGCTTTTTATATCCTATATAGAAAATAAACATATCCTTAGTGCACCTCAAATACATATTGATTATCTTGACATCCATAAAATGGTTTCACCTTTGCCAGCATGATAAAATATCATAGTGATTTAGGTAGAAGTCTCATCTAGTCGTATATATAGTACAACATATATTTATGACCTAATTGTTAATTTGTATATAATCCCTTACATCCTATATCTTTATTTATATGTTTTTGGAAGAATTTTATTATAATGATTAATTCCATGTGGCACTAGAAACAATATCAACCTATACTATTCCATAATAAATCTCTTTAGTGTCTTGTCAATGTATATAATTTGACATAGTCCAATCTACCTCTTAGATCTATCATGATGGATTTTGATTCCAAGAATATATTATGCATCACCTTGGTCCATCATTGAGAAGTATATGTCAAACCAATACCTAATGTATTGAAATACATGTATTTAATTTATAATAAATATCATATCATCATCATAAACTGTTAAAAAATCAATGCACTCCCACTAACCTAGGTATAGACACAATACTAACTTTCATTATTTATAAAACTAAATTCCATTATGGATTCATCAAACAAAATTTTCCATGACATGTGTTATTTCATTAATCCATTAATGTTAACGATAACTTACACATGTTGCTGAAATTAGTTTGAGAAAAAAAAAACTTCTGGTCCTATTATAAGGACATCTTCATGAAGGTTACCTTTAAGGAAATTTATTTTATTATCACTCTACCAAATATCCACGTAATAGAAAGATAACAAGGAATGTAAAATTATGATCAATTTTAATATAATAACTAGTGAAAGGTTCATCATAGTTTATACCTTGTAGTTTTTTGGTCCCTTTTGTAACTAGTCATTCCTTATAGGTATTTAATTTTCTATCCATGTCCATTTTCTTGTTGAATACCCATTTATAGACAATGAGATATACATCAATTATAGGATCTACTAAAAACCATACATGGTATTTGTATTTGGAATCAATTTTAATATTCATATAAACATTCAATTTGGTATCAATTTTTCTACTTACTTCTTCCCTGTAGGTTACATAATCATTATTATCAGTTTATAATGATTCAAAATTGATGGTGACTAAAAAACATTTCGTTCAGGTTCTATAACCTCTCCTGTACTTCTATGCAATACTTTTCTCAGCAGAAATTTCATTTCCATAGGTATATTTTCGAATCTGTTTATTTTACAACTGTTGTGTATCTTGATCATAGAATTAATTGAATTATAACACACTACCACTATCTCTTGTATATATATAATCCCTCTCATGGAATGTGGGGAATGTTTTACCAAAACCTTCTTATCTGAGGGGTCATATAGGTAATATCCCCTTCTATGCCTATGTTATCATATAATGATAAATTTAGTGTCTCATGGTGTATCTTTCTTTTCATAAATATCCTTAACAAATGCTTCACAACCCCACAATTGAACATATGAAAAAAGGAATATTTCAATACTAAAGTTTCTATGGAATTCCATTTTCCACTCTACCTGACACTGGATTTTGAATTTCTGTGGTTGTATATAATTTGAATCCTTAAAAGGATAATATAAGACTCACATAACTCATAAATTTTCTCCCCATGTCTAATAGGGTGAGATTACTACTTTCAATTAAACAATTCAATTATGGTTTATAAAGAGGAGTGCATTGTGATATAATACCAAACTCCCGTAAATAATCAGTGAACCCCTAATTAAGATAATCTCTCCCATGGTCTGACTGGGGATTTTGAATCTTCTTATAAATATGGATCTCAAAATTATTTTTATTAATTGAATCTTTAAATGTAATCTGACCTATACCATACTAAGTAGACATATCCATATCTACTAAAATCATCAGTAAAATTTATGAAGAATTAGTACCCACAACTATCTTTAATTAGAAATGGTCAATATACATCGATATGTACCAACTAATGAAGCTTTATAGCCCTCTCAAATTGTATACAAAATTTGGATTTAGTCATTTTTTCTTACAAACATGTGTAACATCCATAAATTTTTCATAGTTTAAATGAGTCCAAATATCTATAATGGTTCAATCGAGTCAACTTCCTTTTATTTACATGGCCTAGCCAATGATGACATATTTGGGCATGGTATGATTCTTGTAAACTATTTTCATTATCTTCTTCCAATACATGGTTCATGGAATTAAAAATATAAAAATTATTATTTAAATATTTCTTACAATAATAAATTTTGTCTTTATAATAGATGTAGTGTAATGAAGCAAATATGGTCCTTATCAAAACTGGTGCCAAACGCGGCCCTTGACAAGCCCTGAATGGTGTTCCCTAGCCTCACGGGCTGGCACAAGTGCACGAGTGTCATTTATTTTTGTTTGGGATTGATTTACCCGAATATGGATACATAAAACATAAAAAACATCTGATAAGCTGAATCTGAAAAATTCATACCAAACTAGTTTTACAAAAAAATGGAATTTAGAAACAATTTGAATGAGATGGACAAGGTCGCATAATTTTCTTGCACGATTAGAAAACCATTCACCCAAACATTGTGCCGAATTTTTTCCACTCCAAAAGATTCCAAATTCCTTAAAATTCAAGGTGGCCAAGGGGGATCCTAGTTGGGAAAGTTATGCCAATATTATAAGAGAAAAATTTACCTTAAATAATGGACGTGGGTGTGACAATTATCCCTAGCATGAAAACGTTTCTTCCCAGAAATCAACCTAAAGATTGATCGAAAAACCTGAGCGGGTACTCTTCATAGACCCATGACCTCCCCCCCATGTCTTGTGTGTATCATTCCCTTGCTACCAAAGAACCCATACTAGTGGAATAGACTTTCCCTGTAACACCTTTTCTTGGATGTCCACTATTTGCATTGGCCGGTCAACAACAGATAAATTAGGCCTAATATCCAACTCTTCTCAATTTATCATATCAGATGGATCTGGGATTTATTTCTTCAACTAGGAGACATGGAAGATTTCATGGATGGATGTCAACTGAGAAGCTAAGACCAACCTATATTCCACCTTTCCAATACATTCGGCGATCTCAAAAGGTCTGACATACCACTGAGTCACCTTCCCTTTCTTTCCCAATCAATGATGGCCGAGATGAGGGGCCACATTTAAGAATACACAATAACATGTAGAAAACTCTAGGTCTCGACACCTCTTGTCAACATATGATTAGTTGACACTTGGAGCTATCAATAAGCACTTCCTGATCAACTTGACCTTCTCAAAGGTTTTTTGCACTAGAATCAACCCCAACTGTGAGGTCTCACCAGCTCATCCCAACACAGGGGGACCAACAAGGACAACCATAGAGACTCAAAATGATTGAGTCGAATCAATTATTGGTAACTCTTATTATATGAAAACTCAACCAAGACCAAATCACCATCCCAGGAACCTCCAATTTCCAGAACACATGCACGAAGCATGTCTTCCAAAATCTGATGCGCCCGCTCTGTCTGACCATCTGTTTGAAGGTGGTATGTTGTGATTATCTTAATCTAAGACCCCAAGGCCTTATGATGACCTTCAAAAAATGGAGAAGTGAAACAGGGGGTCTTTATTTGAGACAACTATTTACGACACACCATGGAGCCTTACCACCTTCTGAAGATACAAACGACACAACTCATCCACTTTAGCTGTATCTATGATTGGAATGAAGTGGGATGATTTGTTTAGATATTAAATCACCACCTAGATGTTATTATTACCCTGATTTGTACAAGGATTTTGAATAATGATGTCAATGGAAACCCCATACCACTTCCAGGTTGGAATGTGTAATGGTTGGAGCAAACCTGAGGGCCTTTAATGCTATGCTTTCACCTGCTGGCATGTGTAGCTTCTGAACACATAGTCTGTGATGTATCATCTCATAGAAGGCCACCAGAACTGCCTAAAATCATCATAATACATCTTGGTGTCACCCAAATGGACAACCCACTGATACTGGTGGCAATCCTCCACCACCACCTTCTATAGAGATAACAACACTAATGAACGGCCCTTGAAGCACAAGATTCCCTCAAGAGATGATGACCAATCAGGGGACGTCTCCCCACTATGACGAATCTTCTTTGATCTCTGAAAGAGATCATAAATTGGCAAATCCCTCTGAATTAGCTCCACCATAGAAGGATTCAACTAAAATCTTGCCATGAATGCACCCCCATTTTTCTTCTTGGTCTCCACATGCATCAGTGCAATGAGTGCCACTAGATTCCACTCATCACAAGGATTACTCAATGTTTGTAGTGGGAATCTTCTTCTAAAGGCGTTGGCCACCACACCACCCTTTCCTGGGGTATAAACAATGTCAAAGTCGAACCCCTGCAAGTACTCGATCTAATGATGCTGCCTCAAGTTGAGGTCCTTCTGCGAGAAGATATAGTATAAGCTTTTGTGATGAGAGTAGACCAAAAACTTCTAACCAAAGAGGTAGTGAATCCAAGTCATCAAATCATGCATCACAACTACTAACTCCAAGATGTGGGTTGGGTAATTCTTTTCATGTGGTCGGATTTATAGAGTTCCATACGCCACCATGTGATTATCTTGTATAAGAACACACCCATGACCCATAACTGAAGAATCAAGATACACCACATACCCCTTTCCAAGATCTGGAATAATTATAATGGGATTTGTAGTAAACCACCTCTTCAGCTCCTCAAATGATTCATGACATGCTGGGGCCCATAAAAAATTCACTCCTTTCTGGGTGAGCGCGGTCATCGGTGAAGCAAGCTGAGAGAAATACTGAATAAATCACCTGTAATAACAATACATTCCATAGAAACTCATAATGTCAAACTTTTTCTTTGGATTCTCCCCGGAGATAACCACAATGATCTTCCAGGGGTCCACCGAAACTCCCTACTCTGAGAACACATTCCCTAGAAATTTCCCTTCCCGGATCTAGAAAGTGTATTTGGACAACTTTTCATAAAGGCGGTGTTCTTTTAATGTGACCAGAATGATCAGTAAGTGATGCTCATGTTTCTCCTAGGATCCTAAAGAAACTAGGATGTAAACCACAAATTCCACAATAAAGGAATCAAGATACCGATGAAACACCATGTTCATGAGTTCCATAAAGACCACTAGAGAATTAGTCAATCTTAAGGGCATGACCAAGTATTTGAAATGGTCATACCTACTTTAGAAGCCTATCATTGGGATATCCACCTCTTTACCCCCCTGAGTTGATGATAGCCCGAACAAAATTTTATTTTAGAAAACCACATTGAACAATTAAATTAATCTAACTAGTCACTAATTCTGGGAATATGATATTTGTTCTTGATTGTTACCTTATTCCGCTTCTGGTAGTAAATACACAACAGGAGGGATCCCTCATCCTTTTATGTGAACAATAAAAGAGCGGCCTGAGGAGAGATGCTCAGGTGAATGAATCCATTGGATTCTATGTGGTCCATTTGTATATTTAATTCCCTCAGCTCTATGGGGGTGTGATATATGAGGGAAAAGATATCAGTTGTGTTTCTGATGCAAAATCAATCGAGAACTCCACATCCCGCTTCAGGGGAAGACCTGAAAATCATCCAGAAATACCTTTGGATACTATTCAAATACATGAGGTAGACCACCATCAGGAGAATCACTATAGTCCTCTATCATGAGAGATGATAACTAAAAAACAACATCTCCCAACTCTGGGAGTGGAGGTCCCTCACAGCTCAACCAAGGATATCATTCCCCAAGAAAAATCTAACGACTCCCATCAGGTTCTATGAAACTTCCCACCACATATATCAATCGATGTGTGTCTGGAAGTGTAATAGAAAATTCATTCCATGTATTATGTCAAACCAATCCATATCTAACACGAAGAGGTCCCACTACATCGCATCCCCTGACACAAAATGCTCACACAATGGGCACCTGAGACCATACTCCTTCTTCTTTCCCAATTACATCCCCAACTCCATCAAAAAAGACAACAACTCAGTTGGAAAATTCAGAGTGTCCAAAAAATTGGCAGAAATGAATGAAATAGAGGCACTCATATCAAAAAGTGTAGCAACAACAGATGATGCAATCAAAACTGTACCTCGAACTATCGATGTTCCTGCATCTGATCCTGCTGGTGCCTGATCCACCACATGGAGATGTTCAGTCACTTCCTAAAGGAAGAATGCTAGTTTATGGTTTTTCCCTAAAATGGATTTGCCCAGAAAATGACCCATCCCTTCCACCACGACCACCAAATCAAGATCCCCCAGTCCTTGATGGTTCTGACTATTGTGAAACTCCTCTGGAAGCCACTGACCCTGCCCTACTATAAAGTGGATGTTCCACCCAACAATAGCATTAAATGTTACCCATACCTCCACATTGGTAACAAGGTTTCAGAAGATGTTGGAGTGCAAGTCAGATTTTCCCCTGCCTCCCATACTGGTGGCACACAACTGATCTCACATCAGAAGAAACAGATAAAATGATCTAGGAAGAGTTGCATGTACTTCCACTTCCCTTCTTCACCTGTTCCTCCCACTTCCTCTTATTCTCTAAAGATCTTCTAATTACCACTACTGATATTGAACCAGAGAAAATAACTCTCCCTTTTCGGTCAATATCCACCATACACACTCAATCAACCACCTCAGCATTGTTCCTTAGCTTAAACAAGAAAACCTAGGAGTATATCTCTGGTCGTAAGCCATTATCAAACATGTGGGCCTTTACTTACTCCTTAGATATGATTTCCGGAATATATCGAACTAGATAAAAGAAATGGTTGGTGTACTCCATCACAGAATGATCCCCCTAAATAAGATCCATGCACTCTCAGGACCTTGCATATGCCATGACATCATGACAGTACTGTTCATTGAAGAAAACCTTGAAATCTCCGTAGAACATCTACTCATTCTTCCCCATTTGAAGTACAGATTCCCACCACCATCAACTGGGAACATCTAACAAAAAGTAGGTACACTTCACCCTGAGATCCTTGGTTGTATCCAGGAACTCGAGCATGTGCTCAATCTTCTTATGACATTCATCTACTTCCCAGGGTTCTATGCTACCTCGAAAAGTATGAGGATTATTTTTCAGTGAATCTTGGGCCTTGTAATTCCTATCACCAGTCTCATATTCCCTAATGGGAACTGCAATAGTATATGGTCCACATCCTAGATCCTAGATATCCTGAACCACAACCTCTACTAACCTATTATCAAGCGGTGAGGTAGAACTCTCTCTAGATTCCACGCTTGGGTCCATGGGAGCATTCCAGGGAGTCATGTTGCTAAAAAAAGAAAAAGTCACAAGATAGAAAATTAGTACAATATTTATGAAAAATTCCATCAATTTCATCAAATATAATGAATCCAAAAACATTACAACAATAAAATAAACTACTATTTCACCCCCGCTTGATGTCCACATGTAGTTTGTAACCCACACGCCTCACCTGGAAGTGAAATGAACCAAACAATTCTAATGTCCCATGGTGAATCAAGGTATTCCAAGATTGGTGTGGTCCAGGAACCCTAGCCATGACCACAAATCCGAGTCCTGATAGTCCTAACTCTTTTCTAGCCTGACTCATCCCAAAATAATAACATAACCTAAAAATATTAACATCCTCTGATAAAATTTTTTCACGAACCAAATCTGGTTGCCATCAAATCTGGAACCAATATTGGCCTGTGACATGGCCCAAAGGGCGTTCCTCATCCCCATGGTCTAGAAAAATTTCCTAGGTGTCATTTGTTTTCTTTGGAAAATATTTACCCGAATATGGATACTGAAAACATCAAAAATATTCAATAAACCATATATAAAAAATTCATACCAAACTAGGTCTATAGAAAATAATAAACTAATTACATAGGTATAATAATAGTATAATAGGTCCAAAGACACATAAAAAACATTATCATATCCCCAAGGACACCCCATTACTAGGGGTCATCACCTACAAGACGTCTCCACAACTCTGTACCATGGATGGGAACTAACACCCCAACTTCCATCAACCAAATTCGTTCCATTACCTAAGTAAAACATGAAAAATTTATCTTAAACCCAAGGGTTTTATGTAGGGTTTTATCCTAATACTAATATAATATCACCAAGATATTCCATAGAGTAAAAAATTCAAGATAAAATGCATTCCATTTTTAACAAACAAGAGGTAGGGGAAAATATTTTCCAAAGGAAGAAACATTTAAATGTAAACAATTTTCAAAGTAAATTTTACATGAAAGAGAAAGTTTCAATAAAACATGTAAGATAAATTATTTTCTAGAAAAAATCACCCTATTACAATGATAAACACACACGATTCAATGATCATGAATCTCGGGAACACCCCTAGGCACATGTTAGTCTCGGGACCCATGTACTGCGTACCTTGGTGTAATGTAACCATATAAAAATATTTTCTCGTGCATGAACTACTATTAGGGAACATACCCATAACCTAGTTTTCCCCAATAATCATAAATACTATTTTTTAGTGTTTTGTTTATCCATTTATCTCAGTGAAATAGGGACAAAACCCATCCAGGTCACTAGCTTAATAGTACATATCTTCCCTTCTAGGTACTCGGGCTTCCCCCTTTGTGCTCAAACCATTATCTCATGATACCAAAACCCATTATCACATAAAAAATCATTTATGGTCTTAATAAACCCAAAAAAATAGCTACACATGTTTTTCACCACTTACACCACTCAATAAAACCTCTAGAATTTCAAGAAAAAAACTTCACAAAATTTAACAATTCTTTACACACGTAATACCTTTAAAATACCAAATTTAACATCATGGGAATACTCATATTCACCAAATTATAATTTTCAGCACCCAAAAAAATTATATAAACCAGTTACATGAGTTATAAAACAAACCCACTTGGCATAATATAAAATAGACATGTAAAACACCCAATTTAACTCCAAATTGGTACCTAAAAATCATTTTCTTAACAGACGTAACCCAAACCAGATTTCACAGAAAGTGTAATGAAGGATTAGTGTGATAAAAATATAAATTTTTAAAATCTAACTCATATATCCTTGATTACCCATTCAATAACCAACCACAATTGTTAAAATCATTGAATATTTGTGTGAAAATCAAACTGCCCCACCGTCGCACCACAAGGGACTTAGTTAAAGCATAAAACCTAAATAATAGACCATGAAATTCAGGATCCAACCCTAGGGTCGAAACCCTACATGCTGGACACAAGGAACTTCAATTATTGTGGATGAAAACCCAAGAAAAATGAAGGAACTATGGAGAAAATTCACTTACTTGAGGATGTTTGAATTTTCTCCCCCAAATCCCCCTTCAAAATGAAGCTCCAAGGAGGGTTTTAGTTTCTTGGGAGGCTCCAATGGTATTAATGTTCAAATGGGGGAAGAAATGGGTGCGTTTGAATAAATCCTGGGAGGGAAAATGGAATTTAGAAACATTTTTTATGATCCAGACAAGGCCGCACAGTTTGCTTGCACGGTTTAGAAAACAGTTCGCCCAAACCGTGCACCCCATTTTGTCCACTCAAAAAGTGTCCAAATTCCTTAAAATTCAAGGGGGGACTAAGGGAAACCTAGGGGAAATTTATACCATGAATATAAGAGAAAATTACCTTAAATGAAGGAAATGGGTATGAAAATTAACACTTATTTTCAAATTTGAATGTAAATCCATCTGTATCAATCCTGGATGTAGCAATCATTTTTCTTAATTCTGATGAATCGTTACAGAAATATTTCCAAAAATAAGATCATACTAGTCAGCAATAGGAGATGGTAATATATGATAGCCACAAATATCATGTCTAGCTTAATTGGTTGTTCATAGATCCGCCTTAATCATTGAAATATTTTAGAATGTAATTAGTTCCTATATTTTAATACATATATGAGAATCACATGTTGTATATAAAACCCTATTTATAGAAATAGATAAATTTTAGTTGGTAAAAAATGCGCCTAAAGCTTCACCCTAATTCTTTTCTTGAGTTCGTTTTTTATTTTAGTAGCCCTTATTTGAAATAGATATAAACTTATTCCCTAATTATTCCATTGGTCATTCAAAAATTTGATGGTCATTTCCTAGATTATTTATACTTGAAGTTATTCATCCAGCTATTCATCTAACCTTTACTTTTATTCACTATAAGTATAGAATGATTTTTTTTCTTTGTATCTTTTTCATCATGAAAAAATAGACTGACAAGATCATGAAGTGACTTCTTTGTGTAGTTCATATTGAAATTTTCAACAAAACTAGAGAATATCTAAGGGAGTGATGAAAGAATGTGATTAATGCAATATTCTTCAAGTAGCCTAAACCCTATAATCTATTGTTTCTAAATTTATCCAATGAGGTTTACAATATGATGACCATTTAGTGCACCATCTCTAGGTTTTCTTTTGAATAGTGCCTTGGATATCTCAAACTTCTCATATCTTTCTCTCTCTTGATGAAAATCATGGAATTACTAGATCTTTTTTGATATATTAGGTTTTCATGTGAATTCATGAGTTCACTAAATATGGATCAACGAATTAAATGTTGAACAACCATGATATGATTAAATTTTTTAAGAGATAATTCCTCATTAATCGCCTCCATAGTAGGGTGTCATTGATTGGGGATTTTGGAATTCAATACTTCTAGTTATGGGGAAACACTACTCGTGGGTGTTTGAACAATTACAAGAATCTATTTCTCATTATTAGATTATCTTTATCAAGAAGAGATCATAGGGAATTTTTTTTTATTAACTTGTCATTATTTTAGAATAATATATCATTTTTTACAATATATGATTTCAAATTATAAGATATATAATAATTTTAATTTTAATATTATTAAGTCTACCAATTTTTAAAAAATGTCTCAATGACCCTCACCATTGAACTCAAAATATAACATTATATGTAAATTATTGTGGAAATGATCCATATTTTTTATTATTATAATATATATGAAGTGCATGAAAAATATAATAAAATAATTTGGTAGGAGGTCTTTCCAAATTCCAATAAGAAACTCCTTGATTAGATTAGTGGACTCCCAAATCCTAAAATCATGACTCATATTTCCTTAACACTTACCTCTAAATTCTTATTAGAAGTAACAACTCTATGAAAACGAAATATATATTCAGTTAAGTTGAAATATTATCTTAGTTTATACTTCATAATTAAAAGGTCCCATAAAAGAGGAGTAACCAACACTTTAACTGTGAGTTATTCTTCATTCATATAATGGAAGGTGCAATGGATTAATATTTACTTGAGGATTTTTTTATTATGTGTAAATTTTCATCTATTATCATTTATATACATTTATATTAAAATGTTTATTTTAACTAAATCATTAACCTTGTACTGATAAAATATTTTTTCATAATCCTTTTTTAATTCCATTTTTCATATAAAAACATTTATTTATGTGATCATGATTATGCATTGATAAAATAAATCATGAACGAGAAAGAAATAAAATAAATAAAACATTTCATGGTCATGATCATTGAGAGGATGTTTTTTTACTGAGTGAATAATAAACTATCCTTTGACCGTAGGGGGGAAACTCCGTGAGATGACATGGGGATGAGTTTCGAATATTATACATTTTTCTTTGTATCTCATACGTTTGGTTTTTCCATGGAACCATCTTAAAAAACTCTCTGCACCATGAGCTCTATCTATACAATGTTTCTATTTCCCAGATAGGGGAATGAAACAAGAAATGGGGTTTGTATAAAAGAAATCATATACACACAGACACATACATAATAAAGAGGTAGGGTAAACTAATATGATGTTAATTTAATTTAATACAATAATTAAAAAAACCATAAAATAATTTTATTAATAGAAAAAATACAAATAAAAAGGTTGGTATAAGGTCGAGATCATCCACTAGTGCAATTAATATGAATTTAAAATAATTATCTTCCATTCATTTGGACTTATTCTATTAATAAGATAAACATGAAAATTTATTCTGATTAATTATATGATTAATATATAGATTCTATTTATCTTAATATCCATCCAATTTATCCGGGAGATACCCATATTCTAGAATATAAATATATTTAATAAAAAAATTAAGTAAAAATTAATAAAATAAGTATACATCTTGTACTTGGAATCACCATGGGGTGTACATGTTCGAACTGTATGACTTATATAGAGATATGATATAGTCTAATCATGCCAAATTTATCATACAAATTTTATCACATAATTACATGGAATGTACAAGTTGACTAAATGGCCCATGAAACACATTATAAATAATGTTGGGTATGATTATTTTAATTTACATGGAGTAGCCGATGTATAATGACTATACGTGGAATGTAGTTTGGAAATTATGTAGAAATTTATTAAGAATTATATATATATATATATATATATATAACCTCTCATAAGAAATGTATGATTCGATAAATGACACAGAAAACACATTTTGTTGATGTTTTAATGGTTAATAAATTATAGTTTAATTTTATATGAAAATGGGTTGGGTATATAGTGTGTGCATCCAGCTACATGTCATGTATCATTCTCACTATATTTTCATGATACATTCCTAGGGACTCATCATGTATTAATTCACATACATGTCTATGGTAAATGGAATGTACAACCTATACATGTCATGGAACCTCCTTATTACATGGATATTAGTCACAACATGTTACATTATTATTATATTATTTGTATTTAACAATGCCTTTTCTGCGATGAAAATATATGGACTTCATGTACTGTAACCTATTTACATCAAAGTAGTCCCACATTCCCTGTGTCATCTATCATTTTTATACATATTTATCATTTAATCCACCATGTTTTATTCATTTCATGATATGGTGAATTAATATTTCCCATTTCCTAGTGTAATAAATTGTGATACATGGCATGTACACTGGCTATACGCCATGTAATCCCATGTTTTCCAATCAAAATTATCGACACTTCTAGTAGGGATATTATAATTATATTAATTAAAATTATATTAGATCTTAATTAAAGAAGTGAGAAATAAATGGAGAAATAAGAGATCTTGATTGTCATACTCAAGAGTAAATTGTATAATATGAAAAACTAACTTTAAATGAATATAAAGATCATTAATAATTAATTATTTATAAATTTAATGTGATCACTCTAATACAACTTGTTGGTTCTGGATGCATCATATGTTATAATTAGACTAATGAGAAACATGATTTTATTTTGGATTAAACTAATCATTTGTAATGTTCATGATGTTAACTCCCTGAGTATAAAAAATCGAAATAATATTGATATTTTTTTTTCAAAACCAACAGAGAAGATTGTTTATTTTAATTCATAATTATAATAAATCAATAATAGAAATTAAATTGGCCTTGATATATTTATTCATTGATGATGTCAAAAATTTGACCAAAGGCAGTGTTTTATCATTATTCTAGGAGGACCCAAAGTATCTCCCCTTTAAGGAGTGACCGACACATACTCCTTTGATGTCAAAACAACACCAATCAACTACCGAGTGCTCGCATGATTAATAGGTATTCATTCATTGTTCACGTTAATCACATAAATTTATTTCTAGATGAAGTAATTTTCTCTTGTTCTTATTGGTCTGGAGAGGGAGAAGAGGAGGGATATATTGAGAGGAAATTATTTTTCACATTGATTAACCTTTCATTGATTGACATAATAATATATTTATAGAAATGGGGTTAGGTTTTAATATTTAATTAATTACACAAATGAAATTAATAATTTTTATACCCAAATAGAACACTATTCAATTTAATAAAATAATATTATTATTTTATTTTATAGAATGTGGCAACTTTTGTATAACAAATATTTATTTTAAAAATCCAATAAATAAATAATCATAATCAGACAAATTCTGGTCTTATCATCCATCTCAACATATTTAGAATTATTGAATAAATATTTAAATTAATATTATTTGTTTATTAAATTAATAAATATTCTATTCATAGTATAAATAGTAAATATTTATTTAGTATTCATGTGACTATATAAAATATTTATTTCATAAATAAATATTTTTTACTATGACGTAAATAAGAAGAGATAAATATATATTATATATTCACATAATTAATCAATTAACTTATGGATAAATATTTACATAATATTTATGATCATTTAAAACATATTGAATAAATATTAATTCTCGATCTCGAGAATAATATTTATTCCAATTTTTATATATAAATAATATTTAACTTAGATAAAAGGAAGAAATGTTGGTGTGACACTATTGGCCTCTTCATCGGTGGAATTAGGTAGGTTTACGTAACTTCCAATGTTACTATATAACAATAGATAAATCCACCCACAGAGGAAGAAGACATTTCAAAATGAAAAAAAAACATTCAAACAATCATTGTGTAATACAGTCCCTTTGTTATGATATCTCAAAAAAAGGTCACACACCCATGTCACCAATCTGTATGAGTGATATGTATTTCATTAGCTATTTGAAACTAACTCATCAATACACCAGGGTCATGGAGTTTAATTCAATGTTTCCATTTCAAACAAAGGGCTATGAGATCAAAATCCTTAAATATGAAGGGGATAATCCCTTCCACATACTTATTCCTTAATAGTATATCATTCATGAATCACTCAATATACCCAAATTTTCTATGATAATAATTCAACATGGTTTATAGTAATAAATAAAATCATTGTGTTGTATATTGAATTAATAATAATAATAATAGAACCTAAGGATCATTACATAAAATCATGTCAAATAATATCCAATTTCACATTTACATTTGATTTTCTTGTTGGTGGGGCTATTTTCATAATCCATCCTCATGGATATTTGTAAGTTAAAACTTAATTAGATGAAGTCCCATATTTTTATAATTATTCACACTTGATATTTAATATATTAATTTCCCCATTTTAGAATTTTATCTAACTATAGAATAGGGTTTACAAATATCATCATGACATTTCAATTTTCGCATCATAATATTGAACTGTCATTCACTTTCAATGTGGTAGTTACTATGAGAAATTATTTTAGTACAGTCTCACAGAACTGTGTACAATATGATGTAATATATTTAAATTAATATTAACTTCTTTTAATATAAATTAAATCAAATGTATAAGTAGTTAGTTCTAGAGAATGAACTCTAACATGAACCAGCACAGTTTGGCCACGTGATTGGACAATATATGCCCCAACCTTTCGAAACTGGGAATGCTAAAACCAATAGGCCTCTAACATGGTTTTTTCATGGTTAGTACTAATCGCATGAATAAATGTGCACCCTACACAAAGACTAAAGTATTTTAAAAAAATAAAGGGTATTCAACCTAAATATAAACACCAAGGAAACAAAAAAATAGATAAATAAAACAATAAGGAAAATAATGGATGTGTGTGTGAAAATTATCCCCATAAAAACAAGTTTTACTCCCATAAGGTCAATTTTTTGCTAGTAAATACAAATATAATTTTCCAATAAAGTGTATAAGACAGCTCAAATCCACTCTCTCTATTCCATTAAATGCATAAAAAATCACTGTGAACCCACTTATATCTAATTCCTATCTAACACTAGACAACCTCAACAAAAATATTATGAAATCAATACTCAGATTAGGTCTCCCCACCATTTAAAAATTCACTAGTGCGGCGGATTAACCAAACAACTTAAAGACATATTAAATCTCCACCCAAATTTGTAACATAAAATATTTAATCCATAATAACGAATTTGTGGAATACATATGATTCCTTAACAAAAAAATTATTCATAATAGGAATACAATAAAAAAACCCAAAATAAATATTTCTTATGAAAGACTAATAAAAAAGAATGAGTAAGAGGATTGAAATAGGGAGAGGGGAAAATGAGATACCTCATATGCTTCATGAATTACAATCAATATTATAAGGTCAATAATTATTTCTTTCTTGATTAAACATAGTATTATTGAACTTATAGAGTTTTCCCAATATACCATCATAGTGATAGGTCATTATATAAATCCATATAGAGGGTCTAGAATGCCGAAATTGACTACACTGAATGTAATGACCACAAATTTCATAAATTAAACTCCCTATTGAATGAATAAATTCCTTATTAAGTATTGTAGTTTGGTAACTCACATGACCTACTTTTATTATTTTGTACTATTATAAAATAAAACCTAACTAATTTAGATTACCTTTATGCATCTTAAGCATTGAAAATATAGCCTTTGTATGGTGGCCATTATGATTAATATATATATATAATGTTATGATAAAGTCTAATTGACATAGAAAGAATAAGTGGTGATCTCAAATATTAACATCATATCATATTAATCCCATTTTTCTAAGTTTTTAGGGGATATGGAATTATTGGTTTTTATTGTTGATAAATACCATGCTATGATTCAAAAACTAATGCTCAAAAACCCATTCCAGGGAGAAGTTCATGGTTACCATGATCATAGCCCAAACAATGTTCATATAAACACCCCAAAAAAGCACCATTATTTCACACCAAACACATAAAGAGTATGATTACACAATAAAGGTTTATATATCTATACCCTAGTAATATGAATTTTTATAATTTAATTTTAATGAAATAATAATTTTATTTACCAATTTTCATTATTACATTCTAAAATATTACCTAATGAGTTTGACACAAATAATAGTATGATGTGAGGAGACAAATATTATATTTATAGGAAATATATATTTTCATTTAAAATAATTTTTTTTGAAAAATTAAATAATTTTTAAATAAATATTATTTTCATAAAACATTTTTATTAAATAATATTTATTTATATATAGATTATAATATAATTTTATGAATTCCAATGTAATTTTTAAAATGGTTATAAAGAAGTTAGTATCATAAAAACAAGAATTTTATAATAAATAAGTATTTTTATTTAAATTTTTCTATTATATTGTTCATAGAATTATTTTCAAAAAAAATATTATTTTTAAAATCGTCACATCAAAATATTTCAATGGTGATTTTTACAAATTTTATGAAACTTTTGATTTTTTTTGGTAAAATATACGCATCTTATAAATATATAGTTTGTATTGTTACATCATAAAAGCCAAAAAGTTATTTTATAAATGATATAAATAGCATGCAACAAATTATATATTTCCCCTTTTATTTTTTTGATGTCATTTTATAAATTCTATAAAACCATAATGAATCCTCCAAAGACTATTATATTTTAATGTTTTGATATCAATTATTTATGAAAATGACTCACATTTCTATAACCAATGTTATTATTTTAAGGATTTATATTATTAATCATAAAAAATATTTAAAAATACTTCACTTTTGTAGAATCCATTGGAAAACCAATGGAGGTTTTGTGGTTTTGATTATTTTCAAACATAGATTTGAAAATATATGATTAGACATTAATAATGAAATAACCTATATTTTTCTATAATGCGAACCTAAAATCTCAAAAATCATCACTAAAAAACCATTTATAAGTAATTTAATCTCTCCATCCCTATCTAAATCCCCACTAAGGAGTTCTCATGATCTTAATAAGCTTATTCCAAGTGTTTTGAAGCATCCTCTCAAGTAAGGGATATCTCTCTATTCTTTTCCATTCATGCACCTCATTTGTACTTTGACTTTTTAAACTCAATTAATTATTTTGTAATGTGTTTATATATTTTTCCTATAAAATTTATTTTATATAAATGAGAGATTATTTTTACTCTCATATTACATATTTTATCTTAGTTTTTATTATTTCGAAGTAAGGGGACTCTCTCCTCTTCTTTATTAATTTACTTTCTTTGAGTTATACCATTTGAATTAAAAGTTTTATTATTGAAATGTTTTTTATAAATAAATTTAAAATCCATGTGATTAAAAATTAATGAGGCTCCAACTTTAAATATCATTAAACCTTTTCATGAACCTTTATGTTTGTGCATTATGCTGCTGAAATTATCCAATGATTTTCCAAGATGAATTTTTTTTTGGGAATACTTACCCTCACCTCAACTAATATGTATTCACCTAAATGAACCAATACTTAATTGATTGGGGAATTACATGTATATAAACCACACTCATAACTAATTTAATTTAGAGTAATAAAAGATATTATTATGTTGTATGATCCATGTGGAACAATAATGCATGTACATGATATGAAAATGAAGGGTGGGACCATAATTATATAGCCCTATAAGGTATTGGGTAATGTTTTTTTTCTCCTCACAATCTATGTATAGTGAATAATAGGTTATACTTAATACACTATGTTATAATTTAATTATGGTTAGCCTTGACTTATGCTCATGATTTCATTTTTTATGTTATTACCACTTTCAAATATTTTCATGATGTTGGCATCTTATATCATCTTCAGTAATCATGTTTATGATTCACACCCCATTTATGTTACCTTGATATGCATCTTGAGAAAATATTATTACTTTCTTCATATTTATCTTAGATTATTCTCTCATTACTGTTTATATCTCACCCATTTCTTATCAACTTCCTCAGGTTATCCTATATAGTTTTAGAAGATCAATGTAATTTAAGGAATTTTTATGGGATCTTAAAAACTATTTTTGTATCTCTATTGCATGTTATGGTGTCATGTTTCTAATTACCCAAATACACTAGTCCTTTCAATATTTTATTATTGTTTAATGCACATATTAATATAAAAAACATGATTTAATGTTTATAAAAGATAGGTATTGTCATAGTTGGTATCAGAGAAAGGTATAGTTATTTTTGGGGATTATTATTAGAAATAATTATTGAAATCCATAGGGAAAAAATAGGAAAACATCATTATGTTTTGGTACAATATATATTATGTGGTGTCCAGTAAAACTAAAAATTTTCCCAGATAATAAAGGTGGATGTGTCTTTTTTAATGTTGTATATAGAGGTAAGAAACATGAGAATTGAAAATCAGGCATTAACTCATTCCCCACATGATCCATGATTTAGAGGACTTGGTGTACACATATTTTGACACTATCAGCGATATGAATTATTAAATTCACAATCTATTTATGAACCATTATTAATGGAATAAGAATTACCATTAAATTTTATTTTAGGAAATAGAAAATGGATAAAAACTGTTAAAACATATAAATTTATAGTGAAATAAATATATGTTAGTTATAGGATATCCCTTATGTTTTTATAGTTTTCCCTATTATGTGTATAATAGTTTATAAATTACAATCCCTTATTTTCCATTTAGTTCAGTAAATTAATGGAAATAAAATAAACCAAGTCAAAAGCCAATGTGATGGGAAAATTGATGACTTCCCAAATAATATTCCCAGCTTATGGGAGAATGAGTGGAGAAATTCTTGACAATGATCACTCAATTAACTAAAGTTATGAATAGAAATTTTAATTTGGGGGAAATCCCACAGGTTTCTAATAAATATCATGTTTCAATTGAGAACATTATGTGGAAAATGCCTCAAAGTAGTAGTGGATCTTCTAATCCATTATGCATGCAACAAGGAATCATATCTATTTAAAAGACCATCACCATTATTCATTTCTTCGAGTGAGAGAAGATAATTATCATTTTTTCATATAAAGGGAGAATCTAATCAGTGGTAGAAGAAAATAAAAAATATAAAGCCAGAGGAGGATATCAAATTGACAGGGTGGAAAAAATTCTGAAATAGTTTTTTCGATAAATATTTTCCTCATGAAATCTAATTAAAAATAGAGATGTGGCTCCTTAGACTCAATAAAAAAGATGAAAATTCAATTAGTGTTTATTAAGAAAACATCAAATGACATACATGATATGCCAACAACTTTTTCATTGAAAACTAATATAAATATCACCTCTTATTTAGTGGATAATATAGAATCTATAATGTGATTTGGTATTGTGATATTTTTATATACATGGGGAAATTTTTTGATGTGCCCTAAAAGTCACAACAGAGTCTACTGAATCTCAAGGTTCAATAGATAAGAAGGAGAGAATGGATTTCATTTTTGGAGGAGTGATGAAGAAGTAACATAGTGGTATGAAATCCAAAAAACCCACTTGTCACATTTGTGGGAAGAAACATCTTGTTAGTTTCCTACTATGGATAAAGGAATGGTTTTGAAGTGGGAAGGGAGGATACATTGATAGAAAATTAAAATGATAGAAACCAACCAATTTTATGGAATAAAGTATGCTTTAGTCCACACTCAATCTATTATCCATTATTTCAATTTAATGGAAAAAAAGAAAACTATGTGAATCATTGAACAAATTCAAGGGTCATCAATAATAAGTAATGAAAAAAACCTTTGAGGCCTATAATCAAAGGGAATAGTATTCCATCACAACTACTAATGAGGATCCTTAAAATGAATTGGTTATAGTTGTTCAAGTTATTAATTCAAATATAGTTAACATACTATTTCATTCTAGTTCTAAACATTTTCCATATCATGAACGATTATTATAACTATTCATACACCACCTAAAAATATTAAAGTAGAGATATTAGTGAAAATGTTAAATGGGGAAATTATATAATCCCATGTATATAAAATCTAACCCAATCTATATTTTTTAGGATGAATTTCCCAGTGAACATTTTGACGCTCCCTTTTGTAGAATTTGATGTAAATATGGGTACAGATTTACTTTACTTATATAGATCAAACACAAATTCTTGAGGAAAAGATATCTCCATCTATATCATGAATTTACCTCTGATACTATATAGGTTTAAGGAGGATAATGAATCTCCATGGGAAACATCATCTCAATCATAGATATTATTACATTATAATAAATAATGTCTAGATCAAATTATTAATAATAAATAAAACATCATCCTTAATGACAAATCCATTGTAAGGGAATATAATGTTGTGTTTCTTGGAGAATTTCTTAGACTTCCACCTTTCCAAATGGTTGAGTTTTATATCAAAATTATTTTCCAATATTTTCTAATATCCAATACTACATATATAATGACCACTTTTTAACATGAATATATTGGGTAAAAATCCAATCCCTCAACGGATATCTCGAAGTATGGTGGCTCACATATAATATTATATGGGAAATTCTTCATAGAACCCATGGGCTTTAGGATAGAACCCTAAAAGACCTAGGGTTGGAGGAAATAGATTCTAAAAATTGTAATTAAATATGTGGTGTATCTTAGATCTGAGGTAGGGTGGATTATTCATCAAACTAGTTAGAAAACAATAGTGGTTTCTCATTTGATGAATATGATTCCTTGGTGCCTTGTTTTGAAAGTATTCCTGATAAATGGTGGTCAGGAACAAGTCCAAATGATGATAAAATGATGGATAAATGTGGTTAGATCCAATTAATTATCATTGAATGTGAGAAAAAATTTTGTGGTCATTGGTTTGAGGGTTGGATTTTTGGATAGAAACCCAATCATACATCAGATTCCAAAAAGGATCATGGATCACAGATAATCTTGGATGGGTAATTCTTCCTAGCACCCATGGGTTTTACGATGCATCCCCATAAGATCTTATGTGTTGTCCCTAAAATACCTAGGTCTAGATTAAATCAATCCTGATAAAATATATGACAAGGAAACTATAGGATATTCGGGATAATGTGTTTATTTCCCATGCGCTTCACCATGGTTCCCACCGGTCCTTTTCATCAAGAAAAAGAATTTATCAATACACTATTACATTAATTAAACTAAGATAAATAAGATCAAAATAAATAAAAAGTGCCTTACTCATTGGATTTATGACTTACTAAATAAGATATTTGGATCCTAGTACTTCTCTCAAGTGTATGTTTTATAGTGATATTATCAAGTAAATTTGAATAAATAGGAAATCCCCATGAGAATTTTTTGATAAGGTACAAGAACTATGTGTCCCAATTGATTCAATTTGGACTCCCTAATATTCTATATTTATTCAGAGAAATGATAAATTGAGTGTTTTGGGATTAGTTTTAAATTTTTTGGGTATACCTTATGGATGATATTCTTATCTACTCCAAAATTAAGGAGGAAAATGAGAAGCATTAAGTTATTGTACAAAAGAACTTGCGAAAGGAAAAAATATATGAAAAGAAAAAAAAATTATATTTGGATAGATCATGTAAAAATTATGGCATATGTTATCACCATGAAAAGAATATATTTGGATCCATTGAAATATTGGAAATTTATAGATGGTCCAAACCAAAATCTGTATAGAATATTTGTTATTTCCTTTGATTATCTGGGTACTATAATTAACTAGTGAGAAACTTATAATTATATTAAATACCAATAACCATGATAACTCAATAGGGAGGTAAGATAATCTAGACAAATAATGTGTGGATATCATTAAGGAGTTAAATAAGAGGATAATAGTTTAACCTATGCTCAAATTTCCCATAATTATGGATGGATTTATGATGTACTTTAATGTGTCCAAAATTATATTGTGTTGTGTACTCATGCAATATGAAAAAGTGATGGAATATTCCTCTCAAAAATTGAATGTACACGAGTAAAACCACCCAATGCATGATCTTAATTTGGATAGATTGATCATCAAATTGAATATTTGTCAGCATTATCTTTATAGGTCGAAGTGTGACACATATATAGATCATAAAAGCCTCAAGGATATATTAAAACAAAAATATATCACTTTGTGACAATAATAGTTGTTAGAGTTGATCACAGATTATAATTATTCAATAAATTACCATCAATGGAAGGAAAAAGGTGATATATTATTTCATAATAAATAGCCATGCAACCCTATCCATGATGAGGAATGAACGCGATCTAATATTCTTATACATGAAAAGGATAGACATGGTAATAATAAAAGGATCTTAATATGAAATTATTCAATTAAATTATACACCATAGATTCCTGAGAGGATCATGGAGTGTAAAAAAATATTATGGGGAGATACAAAAAATGGTAGCAAATATTCGAATGTTCAACTTTGTGACACCCCAAATGTCTAAACAATGAACACTGTATTAGATAGCATGTATGACATGAAATGACAAGCGCACAAGGGAATATTATTTAATAATAAAATAAAATATCTTTAATATTTTAAAAAAATTAAATATATAATTTAGGTCCTAATGCTTTAGATACCGAGTTATCAAGCATTGCACACATGAATGAGTGTCTTAAATGACTAGCGTTACATTAAAGACTGAATTTTACCGAGAAATAATGTATTTTTAAAAAATTATTTTATAATAGAATAACACTTAACATAGTTGTTAAGTAAGTAGTTATGAATGGTATTATCTATATAATGAAAATAAATCTTTTAAAAAAATATATTATGAATTCATTTTTAAATAGTTAATTATAATAAAAATGTTTAAAAAATTAATATAAAGACGATATTTTTATTTTTATGCTCCCAAAATATTTTTGTATTAAAAAATTAAAGTAATTAAAATTAATGAATAATTTCATTGAAATATATATGTTATATATTCAATAAAATATTTGTGATATTCATCCAATAGGTTTCATAGGAATAAGATAAGTACAACCCAAATTTTTGTCATAAAAACCAATATTTTTATAAATATAGTTTTATCACCTTTTAATGATGAATCTATATTAAATCCAACTTTTGAAAATTTTATAGATTTTATATGTAAAAATAAACTTAATATTCGAAATTTTAGCATAAAAATATCTTATGAATAATTTTTTTTATAAAATATTTCATTTTTGGATGAATATTGAAAACTACTACATTTTAATTCAAAAATTTATTTTTCGTCTAATTTATTTCTATTGATAAATTATATTTTAAGTTGGTTTTAAAGTTATATTAGATAAATAATGAATACATTAATATAATTCAGGTCATTGGAATCAATTAAAAATTTTAAATTGGATATAACAACTTATTAATATTTTAAACATTTTTACTTTAAAAATATTCTTTATCATCCCATATACATGATTAATTTTAAATTAAATTCCTATAATTATATGATAGGAATTTGGAAAAAGAAAGTTAATATTTTTAACCATCATGATTTTTAATTTCTAATATTGTCATATTAGTTTTTACCAAAAATATTAGTGAATGTAATTCAGCTTAATTATAGCGATTAAGACACAAAATAGCTTAAAAAGGGACTAAACCTTAAATGTAAGGGCCAAAATGACCTAGAAAAGTTTCAAATAAAAATTGTATGTCAATATTTGGACCCTATACTAAATTGGATAAATTTGTTTTCATTATTTGATCCACTTGACTTGGAAAAAACATGCGTGAAATTAACTTTCCAATAATTTACAAGAATGCACTCCACAATAAAAAGTCACTCAAGCCTCCATCTTATTCACACATATCAAGGCAATTTAATGATACAAACTTTACTCAAATAAGATCCCAATTTCCCTATAGTTATTTTATAATCTTCCCTTTATGCAAAAATCCATCCAAGGATTCCATTTTGTTCAAAACAAAAGGAGTTACCCAAATAAAAGGTAACATCCTTCCTCAAGAACTTTTGTTAAATCTTAATTATCCACCCCCTAAAATATTTATATTACCTTATTATATATATAAATAAACATCCTAAATATAATGATATGTTATTATGTTAATTTTTCTACCTAAACTTACACTCATGTCCATCAAATTGGTTACAAACTTACCGTTCCTGTGTATGGTGAACTACCGCCTCAAGAAACGATGTCGTTCGTTTTTCCATTACCACATTTCATGGTTTGGAATTATGATGGAAAAAATATTTATATGTTATATATATAAATATATTAAATTCGAATTTTTTTATGGTATTATTATATAACTCACACCTTCATGCTTCCCATTTTGTGTAAAAATGATAACATCATTTGTGGATGTGTGGACTACCTCCTCATCAAAGTGATATGATACATTCACACAATACATAGAGTATATAATGTAACATCCTTCCACTGATCATTAGGTTAAGAATGATTATGGATATTACTTGTCCTAAATAAAAATCTCCATGACACTAAAGGTTGAGAATAAATGAAAAGGGTTTCATTGACATTTATGGGACAATTTTCACTTTGGAAATAAGATAACCCACTAGATAGCCATTTCCAATAATCTACAACATGATGAATAATATAAATGAATGGAAAATTAGAGAAAACCATTTATATCAGAACCAAACACCATAATAGTACCATAGTGGATGACTACAAAGAATCAAATTAAATAGAAGGAGGAAAAACCCAAAACAAAATGGTGGATAAACAACTCTGTAGCTCCAACATGATCTATTCTAAAATTTCCATAGAACAACCCCATGTATCACTGTGAACCACTAGAGATTTTTGACACTTTACCACTTTCCAAGTCCCAGTTAATGAAATCTATAAAAGAAAAAAAGTTTCAAACCAAGGGATGAGTAATGAAACTCATTAGTTTTTCCCAAAATTAGTTCCCTACTCATACCACTAATAGAGAAAGAGTTTCCACATTTATATAAAAAAAGTTATATAAAATAATTTCTAAAATTGTTTCTATCAAAAGATAAACAAATTTAATGTCAAAAACATTTCCAAAAATATCCATATTTCCAAGGAAATCGGAAAAACAATTATTTAAATCCATTTCATAAAAATCAATTCTTCATAATCCATTAATTTCCATATATCCACACATCCAACCATGCATGTAAACTGGATCTCCCTATACTCTCATGTGGTGAGTCATCCTTCAATTACTCCATATCTTAGTAGACTACATTAACTAGATTACTTCACTACCATATAAATAAAAAAAATTATTTTATTGAAGACCATTTCGTAAAACCACTTTCTTCAAAAAAAGGAAAAACAAATGATTTTAAAATTATACTTTCTAAAATCAAATCACAATAAATTTTTCAGAATAATTAAATAATTTCAACAAGAACGAATAACCATTATCAAAGAGGATTTATACCATTCTTTAAACACCAATTTCACAATGATATCAAACAAAAAAATCAATTTAAAACTAAGACTTATAGTTATAAAATATAGGAGTCAAGAAAAAACCACATACCTTATAATTTGTGGTGAATAATGAATAATGACACGATTCTCCAATGAAAACACTCACAAACTGGGTTGAATATCTAAAACCTGCCTTATATATATTCCCATATCATCAAAAATAAAAAATATAATCATATTTGGTGTTTATTATCTTATATATATTAAAATTGGGAATAGATATAAGAATCTGAGAGAGAGGGTGAAATATATCTAAGAAAAACTATAAACAATCACTAACTATGAAGACTTAACATGAGAAATCTGCTTCAAATCCCCACTAGAATTATTCTAATCACCTGTGGATCAATGGGAGAAGTCTTTACTACTTTTGGAAGAGATAATTTGTATTTATGGCCTTGTGGGAGGAAAAAAGAAGGAATGACCAAAATGTGTGAGATCCACAATTTTAGGATCTTTGTTTTAACTCACGCATGTTTAGTTAAATAGTTAGGTTAACAGTGTGCAAACTATGTGGAAACTACTACCTCAATGAGCATCATCATATGTTAGAATCACATGGTTAATAAATCATGTTCTGACCATGATGAAACTCTATGTCCCATGTTTCAAGGCGTTTCATGGGATTTCACATAGTTTGGAAAAATAGTGCACCTACCCATTCACCATATCCATATCCCCTATTCATGTTGCCCCATTTTCCTCTAGGTGTTTCACTGCTTTCCCAAAGAATTAACTAGTCATGAACCCTTATAAAATCATCACAAACACAATAAATTTTTTCCAAACACTTCCAAACATCACCCATATAATTTTTATACATAAAAAGAACAAAATAAGGATTAATAACTTGAAACTGAGGGTGCCAAACTCTCCCTACCATAGGTCTTTCTATACCCGAAAAGTAAAAAAAACATTTATTTGATTTTTTTAAGGCCATTTATTTTTTATTTCCTTCTTCTGTTCCCATGTATCATCCTGAATATGAAAATTTTTTCAAAAAAACCACACTAGACGGATGCATGTCACGTGAAATACATTCTCTTTCCTATCCACAATCTATACTGAAATGCACACCAACAAATAATCTATCTCTAGGTCAGCATTATTCCATTGGATTACATGGTCTGGATTAAGCTAGTATATTTTCAATTGAGATACATGAAACAAGTTATGCACCACACTGAATCGTGGTGGTAATTCTACCGATACACCAACTCATCAACCCTTTTGAGTATATAAAAAGGGATTATGTATCAAGGAGATAACATTACCTACATAAAAAAAGATGATGTCCAAGACTTGGAGATATTCTCAAGAACACATGATTACTCACCTCAGATGAAAATGACAATCAATGATGATCTGCATATGATTTTGGACAAATCTAGCATGTATCCTTCCTCTTCTGGGTCAACTTTACCCTCTAAATTTTTTGTTGGACAAGGATCAACCCAAAAAGTTATGTCTCAAAAGTTTCGACCCAACTAATTGGAGATAAACCAGGAATCCCATACAATGATTCAAAACGCCTCCATATTTATCAAGGTCTGATAACTGATGTTTTAAGATAACTCTACAAACGATAGATGCTCTTCCCATGACCCACCAAAATACCTTAAAAATTCCCTAAAAAATTCTTCCAATGTTTGTATCATCCATTTATATTTCATTTTTAACTGAGTATGATACACCATACTCGTGGTCAATTTAGTCACATGTGATTTTTTAAGTATTTCAAAAAATGAGAAGTAAACCTTGAAACTATGTATGATTGTATTGAAATTGGTACGACATGACTCTTTACCAGTTCTCATATATAGATTTTTGACCAGACCTCCACCATATGAGATTCATAAATAACTATTAAATAAGTCAATGTTGTGATTAAATCCACTATCACCCCTATAACATCATGTTTTTGAACTATTCTTGGAAGACCTATTACAAAAAACGTATCTATCATCGTCTATTTCTACATTGGAGTAGGTAAAGAATACAACATACTTTCTGGTCTCTAATACTCTATCATAACATTCTAACTAGTCATGCATCTCTAAATAGACTCATTAACCTTTATTTTCATGTATGTAAAGTCCGGTTTTTTTAATTGGGATAAAATAAGAATGTTTTTTAACATTTTCATTTACTACATGGTTTTTTCTTAAAAAAAAAGATTCGGAAATAAGTTTCATGAGTTCGGATCTTTTAAAGAGTTAATAATGTTCTTAGGTAATGGCTTAAAGAGTTTCTCGTATGTTAGGATGAGTTTTGGGAGAATCGGACAAAGTATTGACGTTTACATGAGTTGTACCCAGTTAGTCAAAATAGTGTTGTTTACCCATGCATAATAAAGTAGGTGTCTTGTAGTATACACATATTCTATGCCTTGCATGTCAGACCGTTCAAGTCAAACCATACCATCAACCCAATTTTTAGTTTTAGGTTAAATTACATAAATTAAATTCATGGATGAAATAAATTTAATTAAATGAGTTGTTGGTAGTTTCTTTTAATTAAATTAAATTTCAGAATATTTAATTAAATGAAATTAACATGGAGAAGTTATTTAATTCAATTTAGGTGAGAATAATTAATTATATTTTTAATGATAGTGAGTTAGATTCTGTATTTAATTAATTTGAGATGAGAGGAATTTAATTAAAGGACTGGTAAATGAAGAGTAGGGGTTATCAATTAATGGAAATATTAAATGGTAAAATTTAAATGATGTGTAAATGAGGAGTTGGGGTTTCATTTAATGTAAATTCAAGGAAAAGTGTAATTTAATTAATTAATGTGAAATGGAGGTTTTATTTAATTAAATTCCAGGTTAAGAAGAATTTAATTAGTCACTATGAAATGGTGGTTTATTATTTTATTAAATTGTGGTTGATAGAATTTAACAAAATAATGTTGATGATTTGAAGTTTCAAATTTAGTTTAATCATGTTCATAGAATTTAATTAAATAACCTAAACTGGAGAAATTATTTAATTAAATTCCATTATAATGGATTAAATTAAATGATGATTGATGAGGTGTTGGGGTTTTTTAATTAAATTATTCTGAGAGAATTTAATTAAAAAATAATGAGTGGGAAATCTTATTTAATTAAATTTGGTTAGAAAGGAATTTAATTAAATGATGTGTTAAATGAGGAGTTTGTATTTTATCTAATTATATTGAAGGTTAAGATGAATTTATTTATTTTTTTAAAAAAGGGGGTTTTATTTAATTAAATTGTGTTGAGATAATTTAATTAAAAAATTATGAATTGGGTAATTTATTTAATCAAATTCATTGGAGAAGAATTTACTTAAATGATGTGTAATTGGGGAGTTTTTTCTTTTATCAAAGAATCGTTTTATGAAATGATAATAATAAAAATGGTTATTATTAAAAAGGTTTTATTAAATTAAATTGACGTTGAGGAATCAAATTAAATGAGGTTGTATAGTTAATTTTATTTAATTATATTATGTTAAATGGAATTTAATTAAATGATGTGAACTAGGGGTTTTATTTATTTAAAATTATTGAGAGTAATTCAATTAAATGATGTTTAAATGGAGAGTTTTGGGTTTTATCAAATACGAATTTTATGAAATTATAACAAAACTAATGGTCACTATTTTGGTTTTTTTATTTTATTAAATTTAGGTAGAGTAATTTAATTAAATGAGGTGAGATGAAGAGGTTTATTTAAGATTATTGATTTAAATGGAATTTAAATTTTTGATGTGAAATAAGGGATTTATTAATTAAATTCATGGTTTAGAAAAATTTTATTAAGTGATTTGAAATGGGGGTTTTAATTTAATTAAGTTTAATATTGATATAATTTAATTAAATAGAATTAGTCGGATAATTAATTTTATTATATTCGATTTAGGATAATTTAATTAACTAATGGATGTTTGGAGTTTATCAAAGGGGTATAATATTTAAGGGTAATAATAATAATATGAAGTTTATTATTATTATATTTTAAATTATAAATTTAATAATAATATGAAGGTTTTTATTATTATATTAATTATTATATTTTAAATTTGAAATTTAATTTATTTAAGGGAGAAAAAAAGAGGGAGGTGAACCTCTCCCTCCTCCTATAGGGGGCGTGACGCACCCATGGTGCAACACCCATGGGTGGTGCACCACCCTCCTCCCCAGCTCCCTCTTCATGCAGCTATCTCCTCCTAGAGTCTTCACGGAAGTTTTCTATCTCATCAAGGTATCTTATTCTCTACATGTTTTGTTTTTTGTATCAGCCTTCTTGACTCAATTTTTCCTAGTTTCTATTAGATCAAAACCCTAGGTTTGTAATTAACTCAGATTTCTTGTTTCTTCTGGTCCTAGGTTGTGCGGAAGAAATCTCGGGACCCTTTGGTTTGTATTTCAACAACCACCACCAAAAGAGTGGCAGTTAGACTTGATTTTGTTCTCCACCCTCATTTTCGGGTAAGGCTATAAACTATATAATTTGTTTCACTCACTTTAAATAATATAATTATGATGTATTTGAGTTTTAGTGGATTAATTGGAGGTTCGTTGGACTTCACCACACTAATTTTGGGTTCTAGTTATCTTTGTAGTGTGATGAGACCAATTCATAGTACACACACGTAGTATTTTGGAAGTTAATGTGTGTGGTAGCATTGTTGTTTGAGTTAGAAAGCATTTAATTTGTCAATTCCTTGAGGTAGGGTCCTCGAAATTGATTTTATTTGAAAAAAATGAAGTTTTTGTTAATCTACTATTTTTGATAAAGTTTACTGAAATATAAGAGAAAATTTCATATTGGTATCAAATGATTTGTTAGATTACAATATCTTGTTTTTTTAATAAAACCCCTCCAATGGAGGTGCGCTGCCTTCAAGAGAAAAACATAAACTTTATATTTATATGTTCTTTTAGCTTGTTGATATGTGTTTCACTATTTCCTACCTTACATGTTGATGCATTTTGGTTAAGTGGTAATTATGAGTATTAGGTGGGATAAGTTGTTATAATTTATTGGGAATTATTTATGTTCTTTGAAATTATAATTGAGATAATAATATTCCAAAGATTAATTATGAGACATTAAATTGTTTAAGTTGATATAATTAATTACGAATTCAATTATGTGCTTTGAGATAGTAATTGATTTATAGATTAATAATGAGATATTAAATTGGTTAATAAGCGTTAATAAATTAAAAATTAATTATGTGGTTTCAAAATTTTAATTGAGATAAGTAATCGGTAAATTAATTAGGTGTACTTAATATATTTAATTTCAGATAACTAATTACGAATTAATTATGTTCTTTAAGATGATAATTAATCTGGTGATTAATTATGATTAATTAATTTGTTTATTTTGAGATAATTAACTATGAATTAATTTTGTGTTTTGAGATTGATAATTAAGATAATTAATTGGGGATTAATTATTAGATATTAAATTGTGTAAGTTAATATAATTAATTTTGAATTAATTATGTGATTTGAGAATTGTAATTGAGATAATTAATCAGGGGATTACTTATAAGATATTAAATTGGCTAAATTGGGACAATTAATTGTGAATTAATTATGTACTTGATAAATTTAATTGAGATAATTAATTAGGGAATTAATTATGATTTATTAAATTGGCTATGTTGAGATATTTAATTATGAATTAATTATGTGCTCTGAGAATTTTAAATGAGATAATTAATCGGGGGATTAATTATGATATATTAAATTGGCTATGTTTAGATAATTAATTTTCAATTAATTTTTTGTTTTTGAGATATGTAATTGAGATAATCAATCGGGGGATTAATTATGAGATATAAAATTGGATAATTTGAGATAATTCAATATTAATTAATTATGTGCTGAAAGAATGCAATTGAGATAATTAATAGGTTGAATTAATTATTAGATATTAAATTGGATATGTTGAGGCAATTAATACTGAATAAAATATGTGATTTAAGAATTCAAATTGAGATAATTTATTGGGGGATTAATTGTGAGATATAAAATTTGGCTAAGTTGAGATAATTAATATTGAATAAATTATGTTCCTTTCATATTATGATCTAGATATTTAATTGTGGAATTTAATACGGAGAGTTGGTAATTATAGTGAGATAATTAATTCTATAAAATTAATTAGAAGGTTTGGATTGTATTGTTGATTAATTGATTAATGAAATAATTAATAGGAATTTTGTACCAGATTAATTGTTGTGTTAAATAATGGATTTTAGTTTGGCTAATGAGATGAATGATAGGCCCTTGCCACATTTTTTGAGTTGAATATGAACCACATTCAAATTTTTAATCTAGATACTTAAGATGTCTTTCCTTATGTATAAATGTGAATACACTTGCTTATAAGTAATTGAAATGGTCTAATGAAATGCATTAGAGGTTAAATGCTTCATACATTATATGTTTTAAATGGTTATTCCATAGATAATCATGGAATAAAGGGTCTGTGACAGTCCATGGGGAGAAAGAATATGTTAGTTTTTGTGATGTTCCTCCAGAGACCATGAGGGCTCATTGAGTTGAGCCATTGGATAGACTGTGTGCACTAAGCTTGGTGATGGAAGTCTGTGTGTTAGTCCTGATCCATCCAAAATTTTCTTCTAAAGGACCGTTAGATCCTAAGGTATGAAGATCATGTGAGATTCCACATTTATTTCATGGATATCATTAGAGATCTTGGAGTTGGGACCTGGGAAAAGACTGTGAGTGCTTCACCTTGTTAGGAATGTTTGTGCATTACATATTTGTCCAGCCCGAAATAGTATGCAGTGTATACGTCTATTT
Source organism: Viscum album (assembly GCA_963277665.1). NCBI lineage: Eukaryota > Viridiplantae > Streptophyta > Magnoliopsida > Santalales > Viscaceae > Viscum > Viscum album. The sequence continues at coordinate 1,175,390,997 of OY728127.1, forward strand.
GGAATTGTTACATTCTTGGTTCATATATGAGGATTCTAAGAATATAAATCTATTTATATATATACTTTTACTATATATATATATATATATTCGACATGATCAGACATACCAGCCATGGGCTGAAGTAGGTATTTCAATCAAATGTCCCTGAGGAACCTGGGCGGGTTGTTGGTTATTTATTCAATTCTATTATTTCATTGATATACTTGCATGATATTTAATTTTATTTCATTTTCTAGATTGATCTAGACACTGGTGGTCCCAGCCTAATGATATTTATATATCACACCCTATTCGGGCCACCATTGAACTAAGGTCCCCAAGTAGACTTTCTTATTTTTAGGATTCTGGACTCTTGCTTGTGGTTGTTTACTTGTACTTGGGAGTTGGAAGAAAAGGACTGAGTAGGACCTTGGGATTCTCATTGATATTTACCTTGGATCTTTGATTCTTTTCCATATTTATCTATTTAAATTTAAATCATGTTTTTTGTTTATGATTTCATATATGTATCGTCATGACATGCATTCATTGTATAAAATGGCATTGCCACTTTGTTTATTCAGATGACTATTTCTTTATATCTACTTATGCTATTATTTGAGTTTATTATTTGTTACCAATATGCACAATGAATATGAGATTATAGTCTCCCCACTGAATATCCATATACCCACACTACTATTCGGAAGCCTATATCACACGGGGAGATGCGCTTGAAGTCATGTGACGACTGGTCCAGCTACCAGTTTGAGGGTAAGTTGGGTCGGGACGTTACAATGTGGTATTAGAGGGTCATGTATTCTTTCTTTTTTCCCATTATCATTCTATTTTTGGTTTGTATAAAGGATGCTAGTAATGCATTATTTCTCGGATAATATCCATGTCTGCGACTGATCACCCCACATATGGGAAATGACCTAGTGGCCAGTGATTGGAAGTGATGTTTATTCTATTTGTGGTTACAATTGATAGGATTTCACCTAGAGTGATCAGTGTATTTTTCAGTTCTTATTGATTTGAAAATTTTAAAAAAATTACTTGTTCTGTTATGGAAAGGAAATTGCATTACATGCATCGGCTTAGGCACATAGAAATTCACATGTCATGCATATGACAAGCCATGTAGTGTCATTACTAGGATGCCTACTAATTTTAATTGTGTGCCTTTGAATGTCGTATTTTGATTATCTTTAGCATGGACCTTTAGATACCTTGTTTCAATGATAGATGTAACATGCTTGGGTGATTATATGATATGATGCCAATTTATTTGCTTGTTTTTTTGTTTTTCTTGGATTTTGTGCTGTAATATGCAGTTGTGTTACTACTAATAAAAACATGCTAGAGATGTTTTGATATGTAAATGAAATCATGAGTTGAATATTTATTTGTTTCATTTAAAACGGGACCTAGTTTCAGTTGTAAGGTGTATGGGCACCTTATAACTGGGAAAAATCTAACCATGTTTTTGAACAATTGAAAAAGGTATTCTATAGTTAAAAGGATAAATGATATGTTAATGTGAAAAATGGGATCCAAATACAACTGGTAAGGTTTATGGGTTCCTTAAAGGTGTGTTAGGTGTTTGGGGACATAACACAATCATTCAAATTATACTTCATGGCCTTGGTGCGTTGGATAGTGTTGTAGTATCTCCCAATGGCTTCTCCGGGATGAGAAGTTTTTAAGGTGGGTAAACAGTAAAGTCTTGTTTTTTTTTGACTGGGCTAAAATACCAATGTTTTTTTACTTTTTCATTTACTGCATGATTTCTTTTCAAAACGATGCTTTAGAAAGATGTTTCACAAGTTGGGTTCATTAAAATTATTGATAACGTGATTGGCTAAATGAACGAGGTGTTTCATAGTTGGATGGATGAATTTTATGAGAACCAGATTATGAAGTGATATTCATACAAGTTGTGCGCAGTTAATCAAAACAATCTGGGTTAGCCATGCATAATAAAGCAGTTTTCCAGTAGTTGATACATGGTCTACACACTATCTGTCAGACCATGCAAGTAAAACCATACGGTCTACCCAGTTTTTAGTTTCTGGTAAAATTAATTTAATTAAAATCATGGAAGAAAGGAATTTAATTAAATGAGCTATCTGAGGTTTTTTTAATTAAATTAATGTTGAGAGAATTTAATTAAATGACTTTGATAAATAGAACTTATTTTTATAAATTGAGAAGAAAATAATTAAATTTATATTAGATGATGATAAGTTGAAGTAATTTTTTAATTAAATTGAGATGAGGGAAATTAAATTAAATGACTGTTAAATTATGAGTTTGGTTTATCAAATGTAACACCCCAATATTCAATGGTACATTTCCCTTTGAATAATTCAATAGCGTGTGATGTACGCAACACTGAGTTAAAGCACAACACGACCTATCAAACATGGCATTTAAAAAGCTGTTATGAATAGTAATAACCACATGTTTAATTTTATATATATCCCATATAATTTTAATATTCATATTTTTTGTTTCTTAGACATAATATAATGATTAATTTAATTTTTCAGAAAAAAGATGTATTTTTCAAAAATGCTGTTTTTCCGCCTTTTAATGAAGAACCCTTTTTATATCCAATATTTGACACTATTATATATTAAATTTCATAAAATAAACTTCTTATTTATAATTGGGACTGAAAATTTTAGTTTCGATAAATTTTTGGTGTTTTTTGATAACATTCATATTTTGGTGAATAGTGAAAAATACTATATTTTAATTGAAAACAACTTTTTTAATAAAATTAATTTATAGTGTAAAATTATACATTTTAATGGTTTGGAAGTATATTTAGATTATATTTTTATAATTTAATACAATTTAGGTCATTATTAATAACTTCACATATAAATATGACATAAACATTTGTCAATCTTTTGATAGTTTTTATTTTTTAAAACCTAAATTTTTGGGTTTGACAACAGAAATTAATTTTAAATTATTTAATGAAACTTATATGTATTTAATTTGGTAAAATATAATTCATTTTTGAATTTTTAATATCAAAATTATTTTACGGAAAATATTTGGTATTTTTCTGAAAACATTCAATTTTTGATGAATAGTGAAAAGTACTGTGTTATTGTTTAAAAATGAATTTTCTTTTAAATAATTATTTATTTTATTTAAATTTATTTTTAGGAAAAAAAGATATATAATACCTATATAAATTCAATTTAATTCATTAGAGTCATTTTATAATAAAATTATATGTATAAAATTTTATTGAACGTTTTAAAGTAATTTACCCACCTTCTAGGCACATTTGCAAATTTGCATAAAACATAATTTTACTACTTCTCTGAATTGAATTTCCAGAATATGAGAGTCTATGTTGACATTTGTTTCTTCTAGAAATGGGTATGACCTTGTTTTTTTAAGGTTCAAACTTTCCAATTGGTTTTAAATGGGATAATTTGTAGAATCGGAAACCTCCAAGGATTATATATCCATTTGTACCTACCATCCAAAGGTAGGTTCTCATTAGTTAGGAAGTTATGAGGCATAAGAATTTGCATTGGATGAGAGAATGGGAGGTCAGAATCATCACACCTTTTTTTGGGGAATTATTGTCTACTTCGGGACTCTCTTATAGATTTGAGTTATGTTAACGAATCCTTATTAATTCACCAAGTATAAAAATGAGTTTTCCTTTAGATTTTGCAATCAATGATTGATATGTATGAGATTTAGAAATTTTTTATATTTATTTGAGGTTCTTCGTCGATATAGAATCATCTGTATGTATTAGATATTTTTAGTTAATGGTATCCATCAATACATTCTATAGAAATATCTTGGTCATTATGATAACCATACTGGTTTAAAATCCACTCAATGGGGAACATGAAGTTTTTTGTTATTCAGAAAGATATGGATTATTTCAGAGCTGGGATCGTACTCACAGATGGGCTACGCATGTATCCTTATTAAAAAATGATTCATAACTCACGTAGTTCGATAAGAAGGATACATTTTAACGTCATATGGGACGGAAAATAATTAATGAAAGATGGGTTTGAGACTTATAAAGGCTTCCTACGTACTATAATATTAAGGTAGAGATCAATTTCCATGTAGTTTGGGTAAAGAAATATGGAGTTTATGCATGGTTGATGGAGAAAAAAGAGGTCTCATGATTACTTTTACACTCTAAGCCCACGTGAGTCATGCTCGGTGTGAGAAACAAGAGGTATCAGTAAACTTGACGATGGTGCCATGAAAGATGCAGTCATGAGAAATGATGTGGGGCTTACATATGTATGAATTCCCAAGTAGATTAAGACAAGAACTTTCTTCCGGAAAGAATGCTAGAAGTAGGGTTCATAAAGGTTTTTTTACTTTATGGAGATTTGGAGTTTTAACTTCAGGCTTACTCCGGAGAAAGAGACCCAAATTAAAAGGGAATTTTGATTGGGGTTTATTCTTGAGATGGAGGCCCAAATAAAAAGAAAATATGATTGGGGGATTACTCCTGAGGAGGATGCCCAATTAAATGGAACTTCTAACTTGGGGAATGCTTCTAAGAAGGAGGCCCAATGTTAAAGGAAATTATGACTGGGGATTACTCCTAAGAACGAGACCCCGGTAAAGGGGACTTGAGACTTGGGGCTTACTCCTAAGAAGGAGGCCCAACCCAAGGGAACTTGGGTCTTACTTTTGAGAAGGATTCCCTAAAATAAAAATATCTTCTCATTTTAAAGGATGATGTTATATAGGAAACCTCTTACCATGGAGACATAAAGATTGTAAGTCATGAGGTTTTGGGAGAGGTTCTCACAGAATTCCTTTCAGATAAGGAATACAATAAAGGAACCATGCCATAAATGGATTTGAAAAGGTGTTCAAGGGCTAATATATTGAAGAGGAGAGGTGAACGGGAGAGAGGCACACAAACAAATTTGGCGTGTAAGTGTAGGGTCCGTAAGTCATTTGGCGTGAATGTCTTGGCCACGCAAGTATACTTGCATGGAATAGGTTCACTTGGGCAATGAAGAAACTGTAGGTTAATACTTGGGCAAGACTTAACTCAAACCATTAGTATTATCATATGATATTTCCAAAAGGTTGACGCACAAGTTTCATTGAAAGGGTAGTGCGGCGCAAAAGTGTTTCCACTTTTAAGGAGGTTTGGACACTTAGGCACACAAGTGATGATGGACTCTAAACACATAGGCCTTATCCTTCTCCTTCAAGTATTCTATTCTAGGTAAAAAGTTACCTTAGAAGCTTTCGGAAGAGTTGAGTTGAAGACTTGGGCGATCAGAGCTCAAATCTGAGTTTTGGAAAATTCTTCCTCGAAATGGGGGGCCCACATGGGCTATTTATAGGCCACTGGGCACCTTGGGTGAAAAAGAAAATACGGTGCGCATGTGACTTGTGAAATCCATATGTGGTGCGCAAGTGACTAGCACGTCGAGTAGGAAACATGTGCGACTCCTTCCAAATGGGTTCTTTGTCCATGCCTTTGTCAATTTTTGATGTTCTTCAAAGGATGGATCTCTTTTTTCTTAAGGTATTTCCCTTTTCCATTCGTTGGAATTTGTGATATAAAGAAGCGTCATCAAAATTCCCCCCTCAAAGTTGGATCCAAAAAAAGAAAGAGGATTGGACTCTAAGGAAAAAGAGAAACCAAGGTTCAGCGGCACACATGTTTTAGTTGTACAGGGTTACGAGATCACCTATATATATGGGCGTCAATTCGCGCAAACCATCCTTCCTCCAAAGATTTTGAGCTCTCATCGTGCAAGTGTGTTTCTTTTCTCGATCTATTGATCTTCTTTGTGTCGCGCTTCTCTAGTAAGGATTTTGACTTGCGCGCCATCATTAGCGCGACATTACGTGCACAAAAAAACATGCGCGGAAAAACATACGCGCCTTAATGCCTTAGCCATTTATTTTTTTTCTTCAAATATATTTCATAAAAACAGACTTACTAAAATGTTAACTGTTTGATCTTTGTGAAGATTCTATGGCTCTAAGGAAGATTGGATCGGCTGATGTGATGGCCAGCAAGAGAATAAATTACATGATGAACGTTTTCGGCCATGATTATTATGTTATCTGTGACAGTACTCTCCCGGATTTAGCTAAGTAATATAAGAAATATCATGCTAATTGCCTACAGAGCATTTACTTGCTTTTATATGGTCATGGTCATCTACAAGGAGTCAATGTTCCAGAGGAAAAGAATTATATTCCTCATTCCAGGTTTCAGACTTACAGTAATTTCTCTTTGGAAAATGTCTCAGTTCCAGGATCATTTGTCAATGATGGAACAATGGAGAAGGAATTCATAATGCATCATAGCCCATGTGCTCTAGATCTGAAGCCTCACAAGCCTGAGCTGCAACCGCATTGCTATCCCTCTATTTTCCGAAATTCTCAGATAGACCAATCCAAGGGATGGAAGAAGAGTTGGGATTTGCATCATGGAGTAGGTGTGAAGCCAACCTAGATGTGGGCATATTGGGTGCGACAAAACTATGCAGTGTTTGTCGAGGATCTGAAGGGAGCTGCAATATATGAAGTCGTCTAGGCTGGGCAGACATATGTCTACAGGAATGACGATTTTGTGCCAGAGCTAATTTGCCACTGGAGCCCAAAAACCAATTGTTTCCATCTGATTCATGGAGAATTAGGCATCATCTTGTGGGATGTCAACAAGATCTCAGGGGATCCAATTTTGGGAGACATGTATGATGAGTTCATCCCTCCGAAGGCGACGTGGAATGATTCTGAGAAGACTCCGGCTCTAGCTCAAGAGTTGATGAAGATATTTTTCAAGCTCAAGAATTCAAAGTCCAACAAAACTCATTCTAGAAAGGATATTCATCCAGAGGAGTGGATGGATATATTTCTCATCAAGAAGAATGAGAAGGGTCCCACCTATACTCATCCTACTAGTTTCCCCAGAGTAGAGAAGAGGGGTGCTATTGGCACATTCTGGCCAACTCTGGAAGTGGGAGAGTTTGAAAAGTGGGGGTATGATGTGGATCAAAGAATACAAGAGAAGACCCGTATGGAGGGATTCTTAGCCTTGTGGATCAGCATTTATCTTCTACCATTAGGGATTCGAAGGGAGGTGTCTGGCCAGGGACCTTCGTTGTTGCAGCCAAGTTGGCTGAGTGATAAATGGTTGAGTTGACCACCTCGATTTTGGAAAAGAGTCACAGGATCTTACTACATGTCTATATGGGTAAGTCTCCTTTGAGAATAATGGGGCCATTCCAAGTTTTGTGAGGATGGATCACCACTCACTTCAGGACATACGCTGTACATAGTGGAGTACAGGTTCCTGGAAGTTCTTTTAGTCCATTGGTGTAGGCATTTTCTATAATTTCTCCATTGTCCCTCAATTCCTATGAATTGAAGGTGAGGCTGAGCATGTTCAAGGAATTTCATTTCTTTCCTTATGGAAACCCGCCAACCATGCGGTTTTTTGAAGATGGAACATCTATCCTAGAATTGAGGTCATATATGCTAGCTTGCAGAGATGGCGTATGGGCCACCAGAATTGACAGAGAGATTATATGTGAGGCATATGCTCCATATAGATTTTCACGCCAATTCAAGTGTCTGCAGCATATCATTTTATCCCATCCTGTGCACATCTGGTCAGAGAAGCATCCAATTTTTTCCTAACAACTATGGTTTCTGACAGCTATGGATAATACTAGGGCAATGTTTGATCTACCAGTTGTCGGAGTGACGAGTCAATTGACTACATGGTATCCCGAGAACTGGGTAGCATCATACCTGACAGGGGTATTGAATCTTCTTGTCTTCCAGGTGGGTAGTAAAAAGAGAAGTTTTAGGAAAGAAACATTTCATCTAGAAGTTGACTCTTCCTCACCCAGAGCTGATTCACCAGGTTCTTCACCCAGGGCGGATTCACCAGATTCCCAGGATGGGGATGATGAGGAACAACATGCATCAGAACAGCCTCGTTCCAGATATAATCCTCCTGCGAGAGTCATGATACCTACTCCATCGACTCATGGTGAGTTATATCATTGAGGAAATTTAGTCTCCATTATTTTATAGAGAAAAAAGTTTCATTTTCTTATCCTTTATATGTGATTGCAGGTGATGGGATGAAGTTGAAGTCCCAAATTGTAGGACCCTCCTCACGGCCTTCTAGTGCAAACTCTGAATATTTATGCCAGAGGCTGTCCAGACATGGAGGAGTTTATATTGTGATGTTGAAACCACCTGGATGGACTTATGAGAAAGGCTACATATCCATAGAGTGGGGGATCTCTGGGCTTCTGCTGATATCTTCTTTGAGGATAACCCCAATGAAGTGCGTTCTTGCATCAGAGAGATGGAAATGATAATATATTCCACTGATGATTCCATTCCTATCTCCAAAAGAGTGAAGTAAATGATGGATTGTGGAACCACTGAGGGGATTGGTGCTTCAGTAAATGAGGATTTTCATGATTACGTGGCTCCTAAAGATGTAAATTTCTTTCCTTATTTGATTTGAAACATGATTTTAGTCAAAGATTTATTACTCAATGAAATTACTTTCTTCATCCTGCAGCTTGTTAAGGAATGAACTACTGAGGTCCCTTCACCATAGTACATCCCTGGAGGCACTTCTCTTGGAGTCCCTAAATCTCATTGTGAGCCAAGCGAAGTATCTCCAGGCCAGCAAGCCATGCATGAGGAGATAAACAGGGGATTACACTCCCCAAAACCTGTATTTGGAGGTGACAATGTCAAGAAACCCAAAAAGTCAAAGAAGCAATGGCATAAGAGGAATAATTCCATAGCTAAAAGCCTCATTAATAGTGGCAAGTCCATCAGATAGTCATGAATCCTAACTCATGAAAAGGTTTCTCATACTTCCTTGGATTTCAAGGGCTTCTTCGATTTCCCCTTTGAAGGAGAGGACGGACCCTCCAATAAAGAAAACTGAGGGTGCTGGTGAACAGTTTCAAATTCATGGGGACATGGCTGCTCCTGAAGATATGATGAGAGAAGAAGAGCCAGCGTCTATTCCCAGTACTTCTCCTGTTGTTTCTGCAAGGAGAGAAGAGCCTCCTTCTAGTAAATTATCAATAATTCATAGAATGTTGAATGAAAACATCAACTGACATCCATTTTGTGATGATTTAGGTTGAACACCTGCACCTGAACATTTGGTGACCATTGCAATTGGCTTCGCAATTTTCTATGAGGAAGCTATCCAGGGTTAGAGGTCGCAGGAGGAGGATTTCCAAGATGACATTTCAAATGCTCCCACTGGTGAGACTAAACAGGAATATGGGATATCACTAGATGAAATGATGAAACATGGTGCGTATTTTGAAGAAAATTTAGATCTTGTAAAATTTCCATGTTATTTATAAGATTTTTTACGTGAATGTTATCCTTCAACCTATTAATTTTTTTTTCATCTCTGGCCATGATTGGTTGAAATGTGCAGTTCCATCTAAGCAAGCTACTGATCTGCAGATCCCTAAAGGGGGTAGAGACAACCCTATCATTGCAGAGACTCTAGATCAAGTGGATCTTAACGCAGAAGAGCTTCCTAAAACCCATCCTGAAAATCATGTTGAAGCTAGGAAAGATATGGAGGAGCCTTCTCATGCGGCTGATCTACCATTGGGTAAAATATGATAATATTTGTGGTTGTACTTAATTTCCAAGACAGCTAATCAACTTTTGTTTTCCTTTGAAACTAACCAAAGCTTTCAATTGACTATGCAGGACCATCAACTTTAGTGGCTACATCTAGAGGTGAATCCTCTGCCTCAGCCCCAACGGGAGTAGAATGTTAAGTACCAAGGGTCAAGGGGGAAGGAGCAGAACATGGATCTTCTTTAAGTACATTAATCCCGGACTATATTCCCCCATGTGATAGCGATGCTGAATCAGACCCAGAGGTGAAAAAGGCACTCCAATTATCACGTCGCAAGACATGGATGAATATATGGAAGATCATATTTGAAGTGCCTCTTGAAGAGCTATCTTTGAAGATCCCGCAACTGTCATCCTTGTCCATCATGCTGGGACTTGGCGGTTTTGGATATCATGATATCCACACCGCGGTGAAACAAGTCATCTTAAGGAGGGATCATGAGGAAAAGTGTCATCAAGATCTTATCAGAGCGAGGAAGCTGACCAATATCAGCGAATTCAAGGATGTGGTGTCCCAAGCTAAGCCTGATCATGCTGCAAAGCTGAAGGAGCTGAAGCATAAAATCATGAAGTAAGTTGTCAGGCAGATGCATCTTTAGCAACAACTAGATGTCATTATTGGGGAACTTGACCAGCATAAAAATTAATTGGATGAAGTCCAAAAAGATTGTATAAAAGCCATCACAGATTCCATTAAAGAACTCCATCAATCTAAAAAGAGTGAAGTTGTTCAAGTGAATGAACATCAAGTGGCTTCTCATGATGCTCGGGATGCTGTAAATCAAATGAAAAGTTATGTTGAAAGCCACTTTTAATTCTTGAAAAAGATAAGGTACTCTAATCTATGGATGTTCTTCTAATCTTTTGCATCAATGAAAAAGACATTTCATCTTCAATCATTTGTATCTACATTCTGTTGCTAACAACTTAATTTTTTTTTAATAATTCAATGGGCCTAGTGAGCATAGTTTGATTTTTTTTAGGATTATACAAACAACCCCACAAACATTCCATTTTTTGTTGCTCAATATTGCCTAAATCATAAAAAGTGTATGTTTAGAGAGCTGGGACTTGACTTTTGTTCAGAGTTCCTATTAAATGTTCCCAATTTAATGAGTACCTTGTCTCTTGTTGGAAGTTTAATGTCATGCATGTCAGACATAAAAAGGATAATGTTTAGGATCAAATAGCTTTGACTTAATGGATAAAAATTGACTCAATTCCTTGTCAATTTGTTTGGAGACATATTACCACATTCAAATATTAGGGGAAACATGTAAACTACGAATTAATAAATTCTGTATTTGATGGATGATTTGAAAAAAGGGCTAAAGGGTATTAGATGAATTATTTCCTAAGAGTTACGTTACCACTATTTGACAAACCTGTTAGGGGGTTAAATTATGCAAGGCCAATTAAGAGAATTTGATGCATAGTAAAATAATAGCCTCTTTTGGCTAATAGGTCCATTATATAGACTACTTAAGGAAGGCCACCTATGGGATCATGCTGCATAGTCAGGAAAAAGAACTCTCAGAAATTTTACTTTTCTATTGCTAAAAGCCTGTGAACATTTATGGAAATTTAAATTTCCAAAATCATAGAGTCTACTATATGGAGAGAGGTACTTGAATATGGAGAGGATATTCCTAATCAATATTTTCAAAGAATTGGATGAATATCACTCATATGAAGGTCTGAACCAAATACTGGGAAGGAAAATATAAACCATATACCTGAATACTTTCAGATCATGAAAAAGTGTATGGGACAAATATGTTAAGGATATATGTTTTTGAGGATCCCAACATATCGTCGTTAAGAACAATAAGGACAAAAGAGGTTTCCCCCCCCAAGAATGATGTTACCACTATTTGACAAACCCATTAGGGGGGTTGAATTATGAAGGACCACCTAAGGGCATTGGCTGCATAGTCAAATAATAAAATCTTCTGGCTGACAGGTCCATTATGTAAACTATATATGCAAGTCCGCCTAAGAGCACATGTTGCATGGTTTGGAAAAATAATTCCAGGGTATCAGACTTTTTGTGACCAAAATTCAAGAAAAGGGTTATGGAGATCTGGATGTATTTAAGGTTAGGATTTTGACACATAAAAATGGGTATTGTCTAATGGACGAAGGTGATACATATACCAATACTGACCATAATCATGTTGTGGTTGGGTCCTGAATTGAGATGCTAGACTTCACTACATTTCTCATTAGGATGAGAATCAAGCCATATATAGTTCTTGAAATATTTTTTAACGTTATGTGGGATGGGAGCATAGGGGATCTTAGTTTAGGGTCGTAGAGATTGGAACATAATTAGGGAGACACATTGTGTGTTTTTTATAAACATGATGTGAATAAAGACCAGGATTTTCATACCACATTCATGTGCTCGTAGGGGGAATTTTTAGCCAAGGGACTGAAAGTGGAGTTTTGGGTTAGGCCCAAAGACATGGGGCTAGATTCTAGTGATGCTCGAATGTTCCTACGTATTCCATAGGGATGGGAATCAAGCCATATGTAGTTCTTGATATATCCTTTGTAAAGATTTGGTTCGTACATGTTACGGGTGAAAGGGGACATTAGTGCAATGATGGTTGGACCCAAGATTAAAGGTTTGGTCCTTGCCATGTATGCAGGTAATCTTTTGAACATGAAATGATTGGAGATCAATGTCAATAATGATTCCCTCTCAGGTGAGGGTGTCAGAGACTGTTGTAGTTTATTGTTATACAGGAAAAAAGTGTGAATAGTTTATGGTTATATGCATAGACCGGTACTGCACAGTTTAGCGTCATGTATCTAGGACGTATTGCTATGCAGTTTAATGTCATGCAAAGAGTACAATGGGGGACTGTATAGTTTAACGTCATATAGAAAGGATGATGGTGTTTCAAAGTTTAGTGTCATGTAGCAGGGACAAAAGGGATGTACATTGTCTAACGTCTTGTAGGATGATGGTGAACAAATGTGAAAATATTGGTTTTGGTGGAGGGGCATCAGGGATCTACATCATATGAGATGGAGGTGAACCGACTTGAATATATTGGTTTTGGGCCGGAACCTCAGGAGGTTGCCTACGTACCCAACCTAGAAGGAATGGATCAAAGTCTGCGTAGTTCAATTGAGAATGAATTGGTTATAGAGTTATACTTGAGGACAACTACCCGAAGATAGTGTTGGGACTTACGCGTGGTTAGCAGCCCAGAGAGGGTGTTATGGTTGAAGCTTACACTAATCTCACGTGAGTAATGCTCGGTGTGAGAAGAAAGAGGCAGAAACAACCATAACGATGCATAGTTCAATGTCATGTGGGACAAAGGGTACTGTACAGTTTATCTTCATGTATCTAGGATGTATTGTTGTGAAATTTAATGCCTTGCAGGACATGTGCACAGTTTAATGTCATGTAGGATGTCTTAAGGGACATTTTCACAGTTTAAAAGTCATTTAAGATGAACATGTACAATTTAACATCATTTCGGATGTATAAAGGACTGTTTAAAGTTTAATGTCATGCAGGATGACAGAGGGGACACAGTTTAATGTCATGTTGGACGATAGAGGGGATATGTATTTTAATTTCCTGTAGCAAGGACAATAGGGACCATGCAGTTTAAAGTCTTTTCGTGAGGACTAAATGGTGTATTTTTGTAACACAAAATACTTCTTCAAGAATATTTCATTGGTTGGAGTTGTATTGAGTTCTCCATCCATTGAGATTAAATAATAAGCTCCATTGGTGTAGACACTATGTATTGAGTAAGGTCCTTCCCATTTTGTCTAAAGCTCTAGAGGTTTCTTTCCTGGTATCATTGGAGTTCTGAAGACCAATACAAATTCTCCATGAAGGAATGAACAAAGACACACTTTTTTACTGAAAGCTCTTGCTATTCGATTCTAATAGACTTCTAAATGGTGCAGTGTGTACAATATTTTTTCATATAGTCATTCAAATTCATCCAATCGCTTTTGAGATTGTTCATCTCAAGATAACTAATAAAAAATGGAAGATCTAATCAAGGGTAATTAGACTTCAATAGGCAAAACTACTTCCGTTCCATATACCAATGAATATGGAGTTGATCATGTAGTAGTGCAGGTGGTAGTCTGATAAGACCATAGAGCATGAAAAGATTTATCAGGGTGTGACTTCTTATCTTTATCCACCATCTTTTGAAGTATGTTTGAAAGAATGTTATTGAAAGCATATACCTAACCATTGGTTGTTGCATGATACCGAGAAGAATGGTTGGATCATATATTGTATTCTTGATACAATTTTCTTACCTCAGATGAACAATAGTTGGTGCCATTATCCATCAATATGGTATGAGGAACCCCAAATCAGGTAATGATGTTAGACATGACAAAGCTAACAATTCTTTTCACACTGACTTCTTTGAGAGGTATTGCCTTGGACCATTTTGAAAAGAAGTCAGTAGTAGTAAGAATATACTTAAACTTCTTAGATGTAGTCGAAGGATAAGGTCCTACTACATCGATTACCCATGTAGCAAATGGCCAGGAGTATATAGTTGTATGAAGCAAATCCAGGGGTTGATGAACGAATCTAGCACATATTTGGAAAGAATGACACTTTTTAGTGAAATCAACACAATTTTTAATCATTTAAGGCTAGAAGTATCCAAGCCTTCAGATTTGACCAGAAAGTCTATGTCTAGACTGGTGGGCACCCCAAAATCCTGCATGTACTTCATTCATGATAGCCATTGTCTCTTCACCATCAATACATCTGAAGAGAATTCCATCAAAACCTCGCATATAGAAATTTTTTTGGTGATCTGGGCTATCATAAAGAGTAAAATTGACCACACGTCGCCAGACATGTTCCTTCTAGACTCTATCAGGTGGGATTGTTCCATTTGGAAGTTATTCCCTGATAGGTGTCATCCATCCTATAGTATAACCATATGGATTAGAAATGGGACCGATTTCATTGGTTTCCTCTCTTTTGATTTGAATAAAAGGTGAAACTACAGGACAGTGGGCAATACAGATGATTTTTTCATCCTGATTTGGATCTTCTAGGGTTGTGGCTACATTAGACTGTGCATCAACTTGGCCATTTTTTAATCACGAGACATAAAAAAATATCGGTTCTGAAGGAAATTCGGCCATTAACTCTCTAACATAATCATACAAGGGTATTAACTCTTCCTTTATAATGGAATAATCCCCATTGATTTGTTTGATTACTAAATCAGAATCACCTTTTACCTTCAAGTGATTCACCACTGCCTGAAGTGCCAATTCCATGCTTGCGATGAGAGCTTGATATTATGCTTCATTGTTTATACCGCCTTCCAACAATAAGAAGGAATAGGGTAGCACTTCCCTTTCTAGGGAAATAAGCCTGATTCCTAACCCAACATTGTTGAATTTAGGATCTTCCATTTTCTTCCCTATTGGACTTCTGGAGGAACCATCAAAGTACATTTCCCATGTTTGAGGATTAGTTTGAATAGAGAAGACTTATTTATCAAGAAGTTAAATATCTAAATATGTATCTTCTACAGATGGGTGTTCAACAAGGTAATCGGCTAGAGCGTGGCCCTTTATGGCCTTTTCATATAGATACTAGATATCAAACTGCTTTAAAATAACTTCCCACCTTACCAGACGTCCTATAAGCATTGGACGAAAAAGGATAAATTTGAGCGAGTTATTGCGACATACAAATTGGACCTCATGATGTTGCAGGTAGTGTATCAATTTCTGAACTACAATGATTAATGATAGGTAGCAATTTTCAATACATAAATATTGAGTTTGTACCTCAAGAATAGTATGACTGAGATAGTAAAGACTGTTTTAATTCCCATAATTATTTTTTGGGAAAGGAAGGCACCAAAAGATCGCTATAAAGCTATCACATAGTGAATAAGTGGTCTTCCTTCAATAGGATTCATTAATACTAGTAGACTCCAAAGATATTTCTTTAGAATATCGAATGCGTCTTCACATTGTTCAGTCCACTGGTAGGTGACTCCCTTCTTCATTAATTTGGTGATGGATAAACACTTTATAGACAAATTGGAAATGAAACGCCAAATATAGGCCAAGTGTCTTTGAAGTCCTCTTAATTACTAAAAATTTCTAGGAGGTAACCTATCAAGGATTTATTTTTTCATCTCAAGATCAACTTCGATACCATGATGGAGTATAACAAAGCTGAGAAATTTTCCTGAGGATACTCCAAAAGCACATTTCCAGTGGTTCATCATCAACTTGTGTTGTCGAAATTTGCTAAATTTTATTTCCAGATTGGCCAAGTGATCAGGACATTGTCTGGATTTAACCACCAAATCATCCACATAACATTCAACAAATTTCTTTAAAAAGGGTTTGAATATATCGTGCATGACACGTTGATATGTTGCACCTGTATTCTTCAGGCCTAAGGGCATTACCCAATTTCAAAACACACCTTGAGGAGATATGAAGGTTGTAGATTCCTCATCTTCTAGAGCCATTCAAATTTGATTATACCCAAAATATCCTTCCAGGATGGAAAGTGCTTTATACCCAGCCATTGCATCAATTAGAAGTTCTGTAATCCGGATTGGAAAATCATCTTTAGGACAATTCCTGTTAAGATCTCCAAATTCAATTCAAAATCTAATTTGTCCATTCTTCTTTTTCACAGGGACAATATTAGCCATAAATTTGGGATATCGAACATCGATGATGAAGTTATCCTTGATAAGCTCATCAACATCAGCTTAAATGTTGGAAGCATAAATTGGATGTGTTCTTCTTTTTTCTTGCTTAAATCTTTGATGTTCTTCTAGAACACCCAAATTATGAGTGGAAACATTGGGATCAAGATCTGACATTTCTATATAATTCCAAAAAAAATACATCTTGATTTTGCTTCAGAAATGAAGTATACATTTCTTTCTCTTCAAGAGTCATGGTTCCACTAATTGAAGTGGGGTGTGGATATTCTTTAGTACCCAGATTCATTTCTCTGAGTTCATCCACAGTGGTAGAGATACCCTCTTCAAATGTTCGAGGAGAATCCCTGAGATCATTCTCTTCTTCTTCAATATGTGTTACTTCTTCTGTTTCTAATTGCATAATATATGACGAAGTATAATTTCCATGGTTAGGGGAGAAGTTAAAATTTGAAACTCTTGATGAAAAGTCTTCCATTTCTGACCATATTGATGATGAAGGGTCTTCCTAGGGTGATAAAGAGGAGACGATGGATTGAGTATCGACATCATTATTTTTATATGGTATTGCTATAACTTCTTCTTTCCTGGTTGATGAACCATAGAATTTCTGGATTTAAGTGGATGAAATGAAGACATCTCCATTTAAGCATTCATTATTGCTTGGTGAATCAAAAAAAAATTCCCATGATGCCTGGCTTGATTTCCGTAATTGACATTATGGAAGTTTCCATAATTGTGTTTGGATTTAGGTCTATCCTGTCAATTTGACTGACATGCAACACATACTCTGTACTCACATGTATGAATGGGTTTACTGGAATCTTTTCCAAACCATTTGGAGCATTAATTTTGGTGACCTTCTTTGCTGTGGATTTTTCCTCTACCTCAATGTGATAAAATTCCTCCTCAATGTATTCAGATTCACATTTTTTGAATGGGGACTTGTCACCATACAATGTTCTGATTTGGCCATGGAAACAATATTTGAGACATTGATGGTATGATGAAGGTACGTACACATGTTGATGTAGCCAAGTCCTTCCATGAAAAATGTTGAAGGCAGTGTCCTGACAAACAACCATGAAATCTGAATTAGACACAAGGTCTCTAAACTAAATTTTGAGTGTAATCTCGCCTAGTGGTTCTTGTTAATTGCTATTGAAGGTTCCGGGTGCAGTGGAAGCGTGTGGGTGGATGTGCCCACTTAGATTTTTTTCATTATCAATGATCAATCCTGGATCAATACGACAACAAACACTAGTCTCCACGGATCGAATCACAGAAAAAGACAAAGAAGATGGTTTGTCCCGGAACCACAAACAAGGATTGTTACAGGTTGATTATAATTAATTTAATTATTTATAAAGAAATACCTTTTGGGTGTTCTTTATTCGTTTATGTTCTCGATCACGTTGTCAATGTGATCCGTCGTTGCATCGCAGAAGCCATGTGTAGACTCCCTCTAGCAGTGATCCACACGTGTACCTTGTATATCTGGAAAAACTACACGGCGTGTAATAATAAATACACGGCGTGTACTTGTTTTTCATTGAAAACTACATGGCGTGTACATTAAATGTACATGGCTTGTATATCTTGTTTTCATTTATTCATTTCCGTTCCAAAATAAAACTACACGGTGTGTACATTTAATAATACACGGCGTGTACTTGTTTTATTTTAGTTTTCCTCCATCATTTAAAATAACTTCTGCTTCCTTGAATAATTATTAAACCACTTACGGGAATAATCTTTATTAAACTTGAGATACTTGGATAAACTTAGTGTGTGACCCTCTAGGCATCTTTCTTGTTGGAATTAGGCAGGATTGCCTAAAGTCCAAGATTACTATCTAGCAACGGGTCAAGGAACCCAAGAGAAAGAAGTTGACCCCGCATTGACGTATCACCTCATATGAACACTTACTGTGTAATTTAATCCCTTTGTCTCGATATCTCATTAAGAAGGTTTCATGGTATTCTCATAAACCTATATGCTTGATCTTTCATTCATTGACTACCTGAAATAAACTCTTCGTTTACACCATGGCCATGGAATTTAATGTGACAGCTCTATTTCAATCAAAGGGCCGAGATATCAACTTCCATAAATGGAAGGGAAAAATCATTCCTCAACTTATCCATTAAAAACATGTCACTCATGATGCACCCACCATACCCTACTTCCCGCCAACTGTCTGCGTGACAGTTTTCGTCAGTAAATATAAGTGCGCGAGTCATGACATGAGTTAATGATAATCTTCTAGTCTAAGGACCATTATACACGCTCGCAAATATCAATATTCGATGACACCAAGACATTCTGAATTACTACTGGTAGGTCTGTTCTCATAATCTCCCATCATGGAGATTACCATGTGCGAACATCCATGAGAGAGAGTCTCATCTTATTACGAGTACACGCACATGACGGTTTGTATCCTATGCGTCCTATCATAGTATTTCTTCAAACCACAGAACATTATTTAAGAATATTGTTATAGAATTTCAAGGTTCTTATCATAGTGGGGATCTTCTATGACTTTATTAATGTAACAAATTTTCTAGGACATTATTATATTATAGTCATGCAGAACAATGAACAATATATAATAAGTGAACATTCATGTAATCAAAGTACAAAACAGTTGGTTCTGAGGACACCAACCCTTAAAAACTTCCACTTGGACTAGAGCCAACTGTCTACGACTTTTAGTCCGCTAGACCTCACATGATGATCATGTTTCTGCTAATCAAGGCTTTAGTCAATGGGTCTTCCAAGTTGTCTTCCGTGGAAATACTGATCACTGTAACTTCACCTCTCTGAGAAAAATACCTCAAGAGATAATACTTCCAAAGTATGTGCATTGTCTGCTGATGTGACCTTGGCTCTTTTTCAAGTGCCACCGAAACAGTATTATCACAATAGAGTGTGATAGGATCTTTACTGCTCGGTAAAACATCCAGTTCTTGGACGAAGCTTCTCATCCATACTACTTCTTTAGCTACCTCAGAAGCTGCGATATACTCAGACTCCGCTGTAGAATCTGCCAACACACATTGTTTTGAACTCTTCCAGCTCACTACACCTCCATTCAAACTGAAGATGTATCCAGTCTCCGACTTCATGTCATCTTGATCAGTCTGGAAACTAGCATCTACATGTCCTCTGATGACTAGTTCCTCATATCCTCCATAAAACAGGAACATATCCTTAGTACGCCTCAGATACTTAAGGATAGTCTTGACTGCCATCCAATGGCGGTCTCCTGGATCAGCTTTCTATCTTCCTACCGCACTTAATGTGTAAGAAACATCTAGCCTCGTACATAGCATAGCATACATGACTGACCCAATCGCGGATGCGTAACTAATCATTTCCATCCTCTTTCTTTCCTCATCTGTCTGAGGAAACATTTTCTTGGAAAGATGAAAGCCATGTGACACTGGAAACAATCCCCTCTTGGACTGTTCCATACTGAATCTCTTCAGTATCTTGTCAATGTATGTACTTTGAATCAGGCCCAGCATTCTCTTGGATCTATCACGATGGATCTTGATCCCAATAATATATGCTGCCTCGCCCAAGTCTTTCATGGAGAAGCATTTATGAAACCATGCCTCAACTGATTGTAAGACATGTACTTCGTTTCCAATTAGCAATATGTCATCAATATATACTATTAGGAAAATGAATTCACTTACACTAAACCTTTTGTAGACACAAGGCTCACATTCGTTCTTAACAATGCCAAATTCTGTAACAGCTTCATCAAAACGAATGTTCCATGACATTGATGCTTGATTTAATCCATAAATGGATTTCTGTAACTTGCATACCTTGTTGGAATCCTTTGGAGTCACGAACCCTTCAGGTTGTGTCATGTAGACATCTTCCTAGAGGTTCCTATTAAGGAAAGCTTATTTGACATCCATTCACCAAATTTCATAGTGATGGTAAGCAGCAATGGCCAATAGGATTATGATGGATTTCAGCATCGCAATCGGTGAAAAGTTTTCATCATAGTTAATTCATTGACGTTTTCTAAAACCTTTTGCAACCAGTCATGCCTTATAGGTGCTGACTTGCCCCTCCATGTCCAGTTTCTTCTTGAATACCCATTTATTACCAATAGGCTTTACATCAACTAGAGGATCTACCAAAATCTAGACATGGTTTTGGTACATGGAATCTATTTCAGAATTCATGGCTTCTTGCCACTTGGAAATGTTTATGCCTTCAACTTCTTCCTTGTAGGTAAGAGGATCATCATTGTCAACCAATAATGAGTGACCATCCTCGGTGACAAGAAAACCATATCGTTCTGGTTCTCTCACCTCTCTCGCGCTCCTACACAGTTCTTGTGTCTCTAGAACAGATTGTTCTTCCATGGGGCTTTGTGGAATCTATTCTTGTACCAACTCATGTGTATCTTGAGCCTTGACTTCATTTAATTCTATCTCGATCCCACTATCTCTTTTAGAGATGTGCTCCCTCTCAAGGAATATGGCATGACTTGCCACTGTAACCTTTTTGTCTGAGGGGTTGTATAGGTAATATCCCATTGTTTCCTTTGGGATATCCTATAAAGATACACTTTGTGCCTCGGGGTGCGATTTTGTTACCTGAAGAGGCCTTAACAAATTCTTCGCTACCCCCCACATGTAAATTCGAAAACATGGCTTTGGGTACACTCCATAACTCACATGGAATACTATTTATCGATTTAGTTGGTACTTGGTTTAGTATGTGCGATGCTGTTTATAATGAATATCCCCAAAAGGATAATGGAAGACTCGCATGACTCATCATTGATCTCACCATGTCCAACAGGGTGCGGTTCCTCACTTCACTTACACCATTCCACTGCGGTGTGTAAGGAGGAGTGAGTTGAGATAGAATCCCAAACTCCCATAATAAATCAATGAAATCATGATTAAGATATTCTCCTCCTCTGTCTGAGCAGAGTTTCTTAATCTTCTTACCAAGATGGTTCTCAACTTCATTCTTGTATTCTTTGAACCGATCAAAAGAATCGGATATTACCTCATTAAATAGATATATCCATATCTACTAAAATCATCAGTAATAGTTATGAAGTACGAGAACCCACCCCTTGCTTCAACTGGAAATGGTCCACACACATCTGTGTGAACTAATTCTAGAAGCTCATTAGCTCTTTCACCTTTCCCACTAAATGGGGATTTGGTCATTTTGCCTTGTAGACATGCATGACATACACCAATTGGTTTTAGTTAAAAAGAATCTAAATACACATTTTGATGTAATTTTGTCAAACGTTTCTCATTAACATGACCTAGCCGGTGATGTCAAATTTGGGTGTGGTATGATTCATGTGAATTAGCTTTTTTTTCGATCGCCATTACTTGGTTTGTGTAGTCTAACACATAAAGGTCGTTATATAAATGTGCCCTACCAAAACAAATGCTATCTTTATAAACGTAGCAACATTCATTTCCAAACTTGAATATGAATCCATCAGTATCTAATCTGGATACTGAAATAATGTTTTTAGTAATAGAAGGAACATAATAAAAACATTTCAAAACCATGACCATTGCAATTGGCAATGTGATGTGGTAGTCTCTGACAGCTACAACAGCGAGTATGGCTCTGTTGGCAGCTCATAGATCTACCTCCCCTCGATCAATCTTCCTGAATCAACTTGGTTCCTGTATTTGGATACAGATGTGAGCACCAAAAGCAGTATCTAATAACCAATTAGTAGAAACAGATAGATTGCTTTCGATAACAAATGCACATGAAGCTTCCCCTTGCTTCCTTGACTGGGTGCAGTTTTTCTTCCAGTGGACCTTCTTGCCACAAGCAAGAAAAACAGCATCCTTTTCCATTGCCTCCCCTTTGATCTTCCTATTCTTGGAAGGCCTTTAAGAAGCTTTGGGATTAATGCCCTTCGCCTTCCCTTTCCTTTTATTCTTCATGAATACAGAAGGCTTTTGACACTTCATGTCAGTGTCCACTTGGCGAATGAGGATGAGAAGATCAGACAAAGACTTCTCAATGATGTTCATATTGAAGTTCACAACAAAGTTTGAGATGCTCTAGGGGAGTGATGCAAGAATGAGATTGGTACCCAGTTCTTCGAGGAGTTTAAACCCTAGAACCTCTAAGCGCTCAATGTATCCAATGATCTTAACTACATGAGGCCCGGCTGGGGAACCCTCTCCAAGATTGCTTTGAATTAGAGCCTTGGAGATCTCAATCCTTTCTTGTCTTTCTCTCTCATGTATAGACAACGGAGATGCTCGATCATGCTATAGGCATCCATGTCTTCATGAGACTTCATGGGCTAACTAGAAATTGATGATATCATCAAACATTGAACGTCGAGTGCATCATTCAAATGTTGATCATAGACTAGGAAATCTTCATCACTCACCCCTAGGGTAGGGGAATCAGAAAGTGAGGACTCCAGCACGTAAAACATTCGTTCATGGCGTAGGATAACCCGAAGGTTCCTAAACCATTCAGGAAAGTTACTTCCGGTGAGGATGTTGTCTTTATCCAAAATTGATCGCAGAGAAAAAGTGGTTGACGAGTTTGTCATATTGATTCTACAATTTAAAAGAGTGGATTTAATAGTACTTTCATGATTACATTTTTATGAGAAATAATAAATTAATTAAGTCTCCCACTATTTTATCAAGTCTCAATGGCCCTCACCATTGAACTTGGAATGTCAAGTTGCTTTGACATTCTAGTGGAAAGGATCCATATTTCCCTTCGCATAAGCCCAACAAGGTTTGGTCAAGCTATTTGAAGGTATTTAGGTAGGCATGTCTTTGCCAACAATGAGCTTATAGTTCCTTGATCTGTTGAGTGGACTCCCCAATCCTAAAATCCTAACTTGGATTTCCTCAACTCTTTCCTCCAATATTTCATCAAGTCTAGCAAGGATTACTTCTCTTGATGCAATATGGTTAAGTTAACCCGAAACCTTTCATAAGGGATTCCTTTATAAAAGTAAGTGTCCTAACAAGGGTTGGTCAAACACATAGTTTTATTGAGTCTTTCCCTTAATCAGGTAATTGAAGGTTTGGTCAGACATAATATGGTATTGAGGGATTTTATTCCTTTATGCGTAGTTTCTCATTATCACATGTTTGTTAATATTAAGTGATGCTATCTTAAGTGATTAACCATGTTCTGATAATGTTTATGCATAGTTTGTTTTTTTATTTTATTCCATCTTTGCATGCTTGTTAATTTTATTAATTATGTGATCGCGCCAACACATACATAATAAATAAATCATGCAATCAGACAGAAATAAAATAAGATGGCATGATCATGAGATTCTATTGGTTATCTTATCTAGCAGTTTTGATAATCTAACCCTGACCTAGGGAAAACACCTTGAACCTGTTGGTTCGTGTATTACAGCTCCCATCTGTCCACCTTTGTATATTTTTGCATCGGTTTCACCTCGGCTTCGGGATTTGAACCGTCTCCTATGGCTTGGAAGATCCTCCATTACATGGTTTTACATTAAAGAAACCATGGACACACAGGCCCTACATTTTATTGGAAGAAGGCTCACCGACCAACAAATTTAAATTAAATAAATTTAAATGAAACCATACACATACAAAGGGTCTTTTGTCTAGCTCATGATCATCCATAGTATTCAATGACAGTTACACATATTTTAGAATTCAAATTATTTTAATCGTTCTTTTATTTAAGATAAGACGTGCTCGAATTCAATTAATTATGATCTTATAATTAATCAATTCTTTATCTTCTATTCCTTTCTGAATTTTCTTGAGATTCATCTCATCCATATTCTTTGTACGAGTCTTTGTACATTAGAGGAAACCTTGTGAAATTCCATTTCTAGAAAGTACACGACGTGTAGTTTATCATTACACGATGTGTATTTTTCTTTTCACCCTTTATCCAATGTACATGGCGGGGCTTTGGCCTGTTTTATGTACATTGAAAATTTTAGAGTACATGACGTGTAGATGAATCATACACGGCGTCTACTTCCTTGTAAAGTGGTAACCGGCCTGGCGATCCCGTGTATGCGATACACAACTTATCTTTGTAAACTGTTTCACCTGGGTTGGAACGGACTACACAATGTGTTGCTCCAACATACACGTCGTGTATTCCGGTTTCCATGCACCGTTCAATTCTGGTCAACACAGAGTGATTAAAACATAGGAATATTCAATTCACACGGTGTAGTTTGGCGGACCAGTGTCGGTTCGTTGAACCTAAGTACACGACGTGTATTTTTAATTACACGTCGTGTAATCCTGTGTTGTACAGACAGAAAGAGAGGCTCCTCTGGATGAGTTCCTTGTTTTTTATTTTAATCAAAAATAAAAATTAAAAGGTTTTTTCTATGATATGAATCGAGAAACTAAGGATGAAGAATAGACCTCGTTAATTCAGATTTATAGAATGATTTATTTATAATTGAATCAAATATGAATGCGTAAATTATGAACGAAAATTAAATAACTATAATCAACATTGTAACCTCCCACTGATACCATTTGAAAGTTCCGGGCGTAGCAGAAGTGTGTGGGTTGATGTTCCCACTTGGCTTTTCTTCATTAGAAATCATCAATCTGGGATCAATTCGACGATAAACGCCAGTCTCCACGGATCGAATCACTGAAAAATACAAAGAAGATGGTTTGTCTCGGAACCAAAAACAAGGATCGTTACAGGTTGATTATAATTAATTTAATTAATTATAAAGAAATACCTTTTGGGTGTTCTTTTTTGTTGATGTTCTCAATCACATTTTCAATGTGATCCGTCATTGCATCATTGACGCCACGTGTAGACTCCCTCTAGTGGTGATCCAAACGTGTACCTTGTATCTCTTAATGTCGCCAAAGGATTATCCGGGTGCTAGCGTAGAGAATCCTTTGTTTGTATTGTCCGCCTTAGATCATCTTGATCCAATGGAAGAGGATCTCTCTCAGTCTTGAGAGCATTCTTGGAGGAAGAGGTTCTTTCGACCTTGAATGAATTCTCCAGAGATGTTGTGCACAAAAATTCTCTTGTGTGTTAGAAAAGAGTTGGGGTTGTGAGGATATTTATAATCGAGTGTGTGGGGTTATAGAGTTATGAAAATAAATAAACGTGTTATGAATTTTATTTATTTCATTGACTCTTATTTAAAACCCCATGTCGAATAAATAATTCCTTGACATGCGCCCACGCTGATTATAATAAATATCATTTAAAAAAATATTATTTCCTCAAATCCCGACTGGAAAAAATACACGACGTGTAATAATAAATACACAGCATGTAATTGTTTTTCATTGAAAACTACACGGCATGTACATTAAATGTACACGGTGTGTATATCTTGTTTTAATTTATTTATTTCCTTTCCAAAATAAAACTACACGGCATGTACATTTAATAATACACGACGTGTACTTATTTTATATTATTTTTCCACCATCATTCAAAACAATTTAGGCTTCCTTGAATAATTATTAAACCAGGTATGGGAATAATCTTTATTCAACTTGAGATACTTGGATACACTTAGAGTGTGACCCTCTAGGCCTCTTTCTCGTTGGCATTAGGCAGGCTTGCCTAAAGTCCAAGATTTCTGTCTAGCAATGGGTCAAGGCACCCAAGAGAATGAAGTTGACGCCGCATTGACGTATCACCTCATACGAATGCTTACTGTGTAATTTAATCCCTTTGTCTCGATATCTCATCAAGAAGGTTTCATGGAAGTGTCATAAACCTATATGCTTGATCTGTCGTTCTTTGAATACCTGAAAAAAACTCGTCGTTTACACCATGGCCATGAAATTTAATGCGACAGTTCTATTTCAATCAAAGGGCCGAGATATCAACTTCCATAAATGGAAGGGACAAATCCTTCCTCAACTTATCCATTAACAACATGTCACTTGTGACGCACCCAACGTACCCTACATCCCACCAACTATCTGTGTGACAGTTTTCATTAGTAAATCTAAGTGTGTGAGTCATGACATGAGTTAATGATAATCTTCTAATATAAGAACCATTACAAATGCTCACAGATATAAATATCTGATGACACCAAGACATGCGGAATTAATACTAGTGGGTCTGTTCTCATAATCTCCCATCTTGGAGATTACCAAGTGCGAACTCCATGAGATAGAGTCTCGTCTTCTTACGAGTACTCGCACATGACGGTTTGTATACTATGTGTCCTATCGTTGTATGTCATCCAACCACAGAACTTTATTTCAGAATATTATTATAGCATTTCAAGGCTCTCATCATAGCGGGGATCTTCTAGGAATTTATTAGTACAACAAATATTCCAGGACATTATTATATTATAGTCATGCAAAACAATGAACAATCTAATATAAGTTAGAATTCATGTAATCAAAGTACAAAACAGTTGATTATGAGGACACAAACCCTTACACTTATCATATCCTTGAAACATAAAAGTAGAAGGAGATAAATCAGATTCAGTGAGGCCCAATCGAAGAAGTGTACGAATAGGAGTGAGTTTGACTCTAGATCCATTATCAATGAAAGCTCATCAGATGTCCATGTCATAGAATTTTCTAGATAGATACAATGTTATGATATGTCCATGTACAACACCATCTTCATCGTTATCTGTAAAAGATATCACTGCATGAAACTATGAAGAATCATTCTCTATATGGTAGACCTCAGCTGCAACAATTTCAGTTTCGAATTCTTGAGGACTTGACAAAGTCTCAATAAGCACCACCCAAGGATATTTTGATAGATTCAAGGCATCCATAATTGATAACTAGGATGGTACATGGGAAAAATGTTTCAAGAAATTATAATTTTAGTCCAATGGTCTATGATTCCCATCATGAAAATGTGGTTTTGCAGGTTCCTTGGATGTTG
This sequence comes from Viscum album, assembly GCA_963277665.1. Taxonomy (NCBI): domain Eukaryota; kingdom Viridiplantae; phylum Streptophyta; class Magnoliopsida; order Santalales; family Viscaceae; genus Viscum; species Viscum album. The sequence goes on from OY728127.1 coordinate 1,175,418,314, forward strand.
ATGTTTTTCCAGTAAATGCATCCCGTATCAGGGTAGGAGTTGGAAACAGTCATGGATTCTGTAGATTAGACCAAATAGGTATATCTATTTTTTGAGAGGAAGAAGGGGTGACCTCTAACCAGTCTTCCAAAATAACTATGTAAGACTAAATCTTCCAAGTGTGGAAGAACTTTCTTATTCCTGTTAAGCCCGTTGAAGAGATTTACCATGAGGTTCTGCCGCATATATAGTTCTAGCAGTGGTAGGATTGAAATAGTGGATTCTGGAATATCCATATATTCCCTTGTATCCTAGACCTCGGTCTCTTCCTCTAATTCCTCTATTAGATACAAGGAACTTAGGCTCATCATAATCGAAACTGTCATTGGCATAAGGATCTGTTAAATGAATCATGTTAATAGAACCAAAAATCAATTCTTCATCTGACAAAGATTCTTCCTAATGAACCAATTTAGGATGTTCCGTTTTGTAGGGCGGTGCCTATGCTTTTGAAGAAGATGGCATAAAATCTTCTAGAGTCAAAGAAAATGTAGGATTTTACATGAGCTCGTCTTCTTCTAACAGATCTTCTTTCATTAATTTATATTGCTTCTTTGAGTATTTTCCATCTAATGAAGGGGGTTTTGTTGTGGCAGACATAACAGATTACACAATTGGTTGATTCAATTTTGTTCGTAAAATGGAATGAGTTTGGTTGATCATTTTACTGACCATCCAATCATCATATTTCTACACATTTTTACTTTTTACTTCGTGCCACCCGCTTTCTTCCTATGGATCAGTAGCAGTAACACATGCTACCTGGGATGATGAACCTTTTAGTTTTACTTGTCTAGAGTCAACCATATTTTGCAGGAGGTCTTTGAAGATAAAAAACTCCTGAATGGGATGACCCAAAATCTGATTAAATGGGAAATAGTTGGGGCAATATTCATCTTGTTCCTTGTTCTGCATTTTGGGCCTTGCCAACTAAACCAGATTGTTTTCCAGATCCGAGATGAAGTAAATAGAATCATGTTCATTCCAGAAAGAATAAACTTTGTTCTTTAAATCCTCAAACTATTTATACCATTGATCTCTTTGATCATATTGACGAGGAGGCCATCTTTTTGATGCTCATGAGGTAGAGCCCTTCGATATGATGAAGGTTTTGAAGTGTAAGCAGGTATAGGTTCGTGTTTAAGTGTAACTGTAGTAGTCTCTACTTTCCCTATTCTCCTTCCTGGAACTGATGGAATTATAAGAGTTTTAGCCTTAGTCTTTATAAGAGAGTCTTGTATATTTTGAGAGATTGAAGTGTGGTCTCGAAACCCTCCTATGTATTTCACAGGGATCAACAGTGTGCTCAATTCATCATGCAGATTTTCTACACAGATTGGTAGTAACTCTTCTTGGGGGAGTGCTAAACTTAAGGGATATGTTAATCCCTTCCAGTGAGCAATGAAATTTTAAACTCTTTCATTTTCCCTTTTCTTACAATTTGTAAGATCAAAAACTGTCAGCTTTGGTAGTGTTGATATAAATTGAAGAAGGAACCTTTGACGGAGGTATTCCCATCCAGTAATTGACCGAGATTGCTAACTTGTATACCAGAGAAAAAGCAGGTCCTTGTAATGACTACACAAAACACCCGAGCTTAACTGCTTCTTGTTGTTGAGGAGTTCCCATAAAAAGATCACAACGGGAAACAAAATGTGTTAAATGTTGATTTGGATCTCCCGAACCATTAAAAATTGGGAATGTGGTACTCAAAAAATTTGATGGGGGGGGGAATTGCCTCCACCCATTCAGGGTAAGCTCTTTTTTTCGGTTGAACATGTGAACGCTTTCCTTCCATAGCTTCCAACCGAGATGTTAATGACTCAATGGTTGTCATTAATTTTTGAGAAACATCTGGTTGAGCATGGACCTGAGCAGGTGAAATAACAAGAGTTTGGACGGGTGTGGTGACCGGGACTTCCACTGATGGTAGTATTTCTGATTGGTGTTGCGTATGAACCGTAGGATTGTACTTGTGAGGGTGGACTTATAAAGGTGGATATTCTTGATCCATCCTAGTAGCTGCAAAAAATTCCCTTGATTGATTAACTCCAACATGCTTAGGAGGAAGACTACATTGAAGTAGTTCTCCATTTAACCTCCTTAACTCTTTCATTTCTTCTAATTGTTGTGAGAACCTTTCCTCTAATGAGATTGATTGGCCTTCTCCAGAGGTAGGGTGGGATGTAACCTAAAATTTTCCCTTTTCCTTGGCATATTCCTTTCTGGAGTATGGAAGGGAATTTCCTGAAGGAATGTATTACCCCTGGGTGACCCTCAATCTTCTTGTACGCACACCTCCTTCATTCGATTCTATGTGTACAACCTCTTGAATATGAAATTATTCATCTAATCCCTCTGAGTGAGCCTCATGTCATGGTGGATTAGTGACAATGGAATTGATGACATTTATTAATTCATAACACATTGCAGCCCTCCTATCAGCAGTTCTGCGATACTGTCTTTTTTCATGTCCTTTATGAGACATTTACTTTGTTTAGTTGATCCCTTAGGAACATCTTGGTGAACTGTAATTTGGAGGAAATCTCTTGAAAATTCAGTGCTGTGTTCCTTTTGTGGTTTCATCCCTAATCAAGAGAATACTGACTATTGCTGAGGAAGAAATTGAGAATTTCATAAAGTCCCCATTCCGTTGGATTGGATTTATTCCTATTTTTCCGACTCTACTCCTCAAATCCTGTTTGTTGATTCCGAGGGTTGTATTAAAAGAGTCCCTAGCCTAGAAAGCTGAGGTGGATCTTGAGATGCTATATCTGAAACATTATTAAAAGGTCTCTTGGTATTGTAGACTTTAGTCTAGAAATTTGCCAGATGCATCATCCTATATCCACTCAAATCACCTGGCTTAGATGAACATAGGATTATTTCTGACACTTTTTTTACCTGATGATGTGCATTCTCTAAATGAGAAGCCTGTTCAAAATTCTAATTTACATGATGCAAGATTAATTAGAAAACTGGTTCTTTATGTGCCTCTCTTTGGGAAGAACTAGTTGAGCCTTGTTCTTGAGAAATCCTTTGATTGCACACAAAACCAGTTAGATGAGGACAACCATGGGAAAAAACATTGCATGAGACCACTTTTTGTGGGCTTTGTTGACTAGAGAGCACAGTGAAATGCAATGCTCCATGAACACCCCATCCCCTGATATGAATACTTGGTGGGGAATTGGTAATTAACTGGCACAACCTTTTTAATTCACCAAGGCATGTACACTGAAGGGACCTCTACTACTTTTCATCCTTTAGAAGTTGGTAAACTGAGAGAGATGCCAAGTCAATTTGGAATTGCAACCCTTCTATTAAGTTAACTTGATTTTGATATTCATCAGATAAAAATATTTTCTATTTTAAGTGACAAAGAGATTTCCAGATGTTGATATGAATATCGTGAATACAATCTTCTGTCAACATTTCTGTAATATCATACTGAGAGTCAGCCAAATCCCAAAACATGACTGGTAATTCACCTTTCTCCATTTGTTTTCACATATTCAGCACATCCTCTTTTTCATTTGATGAATATTATTCTACATGACTGGACCAAAGGTGGTGCTTCTTTATTGATTCATCATATTCAACAAGATTGGTAGAGAATTCATTTGTCAAATAAGAAGATGAATAACTCAGGGGTGGTTCGGAGAATGACCCACATCCCGGGCTATCTTCTGATTGAGAATGTATTTCACCATCTAGTGGTAAGGCATCAGACATGACTAGCCTCACATTTGAATGTGCCTCAAGATAAGATGGATTTCTCATTACTGCATTGTTCATTGAATAATTTTCTAGGCAATGCAAATTACTACTATGGAGGGGACTTTCATAGATAAATTCATCATCATTGGGAGTACCACCATGGTGGGTTACAACCAATGATGAAACCTCTTGCTCCTTGGTCTTCTCGCCATTCATAGGGTTATCTTGGCTCTTATTTGAAGATAATACTTCAATACTGACCGAATTGTCATGAATAAATCCTTCACGAGGAAGTGTCTGATGAATACCTTCTGAATTGTTGTTGTTACTTCCGAAATCTGGAAATGTGAGAGTAGAATCTTGAGTTGCAATAGATAATTGTCTGAGTGCTTCAAGAACACCAGCATTGAGAAAGGACTTATTGCATATTGTCTCATGAATCTACAATTATGTTGGATGTGTATTTTTCTTGGATGCCTTCTTACTCACTTTGGAAACCACATGTTGAAGAATGTGGTTATTATGGGCATGTGTATGTGCCTACTCTGGAGAAATGGTCAGGTTAGGATGATTATCTCCATTTAAATTGGGTGTATGAGCCCGACTTGATTGTCCATATGACAAGGGGGAGTTTTCCCCACGACCATCCTGGATTGGAACAGAGGTGTGTGTCTACTCCAGAGTGACATGTTGATGATTCACTCCACTGATAGGGATAGATTTATATTTCTTTCCCTCTGATGTTGCTGAATTTGTTATAATATTCTGATAGGTATCCGGAATATGGGTAGAGATATGCTTCTGCTCTTTCACCATTTTCAGAATGTTTTGGGTGACTTCAACTGCCAGAACGAGAATATATGTAAATTCCGTGTTTGGAGTAGGCATGTGTTCCTGCTCCTGTCCTCCTTTTCCTGTCAGTGAATTCTGACAGTACTAATGTGTGGGGTAGAAAGTTGTGTCTGCCTCCTGTTTTTCATTGGATCTTTCCAATTGACATCTCTGAGTTCTACCAAACGAGACTATTGGTTAACTTTTTTTAATTTCAGGTGTATGTTCCTGATGATTGTTCTTCATCAAATATGATTGATAAACATCGTTCAATACTAGCAGACGAGACTGCTGGCAGAATTGATGAGTGTAAGAAGGTGTATGTTCGTGTTTACAGGTGGTCACCACAATTGATTGGAGATATTCTATGGATGCAGTCATATGATCATATTTACTGGACGATGAATTATAAACAGGTGTATGTGCCTACCTATAGTACTCCACTAGATTTTCCTGGTGGGATTGGTGTGTTACTTCCAGACGAGTCTACTGAGCAGTGAAATTAGGATGGACGGGTGTATATGCCCTCTTGTTTTTTTCCATCAAGTTAGATTGATGGACTTCTCTGGAGGGGGAAGAGGTAAGAACCTACTCCCTGTTAGCCTAATTTCTCCTCTAACATTTTGTCTTGCATGCTGGGGTCTGAGCAACCTGATCCGAACACCTAGTGGTGATACCCTCAACATGTTGAGGGTGCACTACCATACGATTCTGGTGGCGATTGTTGGTGGGAGTCCTCATGAAGGAATATGTCTTCTTGAACTGAGGCCTCGAGTGACCTCTTCATTCACCTCCCTATAATATAGGAGGGACTGGTTGTTTTGTTCCAGGGATAATGACCCGAAACAGTTGGAGATGGTCGATGGCCCCACCTGCTTCTTGACCACTGGTCCTCACTGTCCAGACAACCAGGGTGAGTTGTTATCTTAGAGGTCTTGTCGAGTGGCCTCTAGAGTCGGGATGGTACCATGTTGATGTTATTCCCTCACCATTGAATTCGAGACCCAGTGTTGCAGATGCTGAGTAGGAGATGTCTTCCCCAGAGCGGACGAGGATCCAGCAGGACTAGCGGTCGAGGCATTCATAGGTGTGAATTTTAATGAAGCCATTTTGTTTTGTAATGATATCTTGAAAAAGAGTGTCTTTTTGATATAGCCGACATAATAAAGATAAGTTTTTCTAGACTAAATATTTTGGATGAGCACATATGTTATTGATTACATTTTTGTCCCTCGTATTGAGTTTAATAGGAGCCTAACAAGAAAGAAAAACATCGTTTAACTTGGGTAAGGATTCACATCGAGTTAACCATTTTTTGTTTCTTCTAGTATTGTGGATTACCTTATTTGATTAAGGTTCAAACATTCCAATCAGTTTCTAATGGGTTTATTCTTAGAACTGTAAACTCCCAATGATTCTATATCCATTTGGACCTACTTTCCAAAGGTAGGTTCTCATTAGTTTTGGACTGATGAGGCTTATGAATTTTCATTGGTCGAGAGGATGGGAGGTCAGAATCATCACACATTTTTTGGGGGAATTGTTATCTACTCTAGGACACTCTCATTGATTTATGTTTTTTTCACGAATCCTTATTAATTGACCAAGTATAAAAATGAGTTTCCCTTTAGATTTAGCAATCAATTATTGATAGGTGTGAGATTTAGATAATCTTTTATATGTATTTGAGGTTCTTCATTGATAGAGAATTATCCATATGTATTAGAAATTCTTAGTCAATGGTTTACTTCAATACATTTTATATAAATCTATTAGACATTATGATATCCATATTGGTTTTAAAGCCACTCAGTGGGGCACTTGAAGTTTATTGCCATTCAGAAAGACCGGGATTATTTCATAGTTGGGATCGTACCCACAGATGGGCTACCTACGTATCAATTGTTTAAAAAGGAATCAGAACCCATGTAGTTCGATAAGAAGGATATAGTTTAACGTCATATGGGATGGAAAAGATTTAATGAAAGACGAGCTTGTACCATATAGAGGATTCCTACGTACACTACTTTTAAGGCAAAGATCAAAGTTTACGTAGTTCGGGTAAAGAAATATGGGGTTTATGCATGGTTAATGGACCAAAAAGAGATATCGTGATTACTTTTACACTCTAAGCCCACGTGAGTCATGCTCGGTGTGAGAAACAAGAGGTATCAGTAAACTTTATGATGGTGCCACTAAATATGAAATTATGCGAAATGATGTGGGGCTTACATATTTATTACTACCCAAGTAGATGAAGACCGGGACTTTCTTTAGGAAAGGAGCCCAGGAGTAGGGTCTATAAAGGTATTTGTACTTTATGTAGATTTGGAGTTTTAACATGAGGATTACTCCTGAGAAGGAGACCCTAATTAAAAGGGACTTCTGATTGGGGTTTATTCCTGAGAAGGAGGCCCAAATCAAAAGAAATTAAAATTGGGGGCTTACTCCGGAGGAGGATTCCCAATTAAAGATAACTTATATCCTGGGGCTTACTCCTATGAAGGAGGCCCAATTTTAAAATAAATTATGACTCAGGCCTACTCATGAGAAGGATTCCCAAGTATAGGGGACTGGAGACTTGGGGCTTACTCATGAGAAGGAGGCCCAAACCAAGGGAACATGGGGCTTACTCCTGAGAAGGATGCCCTAAAATCAAAAGATCTTCTCATTTTAATGGTTGAGGTATATAGGAATCCTCTAACTGTGGTGACATAAATCTTGTAAGTCATGAGGTTTTGGAAGAGGTTCTCAAAGAATTCATTTCAGATAAGGAATACAAAAAAGGAACCATGCCATAAATGGGTTTGAAAAGGTCTTTGAGGGATAATATCTTAATGAGGAGAGGTGAACGGAAGAGAGGCACACAAACAAAGTTGGTGCACAAGTGTAAGGAACATAATTCATTTGGTGCGCATTTCTTTGCAGCGCAAGTATACTTGTGCGACATAGGTTCACTTGGGAAACAATGAATCTGTAGGGTAATACTTGGGCGAGACTTAACTCCAGCCTTGAGTATTATCCTAAGATGTTTCCAAAAGGTTGGTGTGCAAGTTTCATTTAAAGGGTAGGGTAGTGCGCAAGTGTTTCCAATTTTAAGGAGGTTTGGACACTTAGGCACGCAAGTTTTGATGAACTATTAACACTTAGGCCTTATCCTACTCCTTCAAGTCTTCCATTCTAGGTAAAAATTTACCATATAAGCTTTCAGAACAGTTGAGTTGAAGACTTGGGTGATTAGATCTTGAATATGAGTTTTGGAAAATTCGTCCTCGAAATTGGGTGCCCACAGGGGCTATTTATAGGCTACTGGGAACCTTGGGCAAAAAAGAAATTATGGAATGCAAAGGACTTGCACGACCCATATGTGGCGTGAAAGTGACTTGCGCGGTGATCAGGAAACTTGCACGACTCCATCGAAATGGGTTCCTTGTCCATGCCTTTTTCAATTTTTGATGTTCTTCAAAGGATGACTATCATTTAGCTTAAGGTATTCCCCTTTGACATTCATTGGAATCTGTGATGGAAAGGAGCATCAACAACATCAATAAGTAAAATTTGGTTCAACAAGATGAAAATAATTTTTTTGAATGGTAACTTTTGATTTTACACTACTAAAAAAAGGGCCCGGGGAAGTGCCACCATATTTCAGCGCTAAGAAAAAACTACTGATAAATATACCATGTATCAACACTAATATTTTAGCACGGATAAAGATACCCTTTATCAGTGCTAGAAAATCCCTGATAAATATTCCCTTTATCAGCTTTAAAGTTTGAGCACTGATATAGGAATGATTTATCAGTGCTGATAAAGGTAGACTTTACCAGCGCTTTGTTAGCACTGATAAAACCGTAGTCCATTTTTTTATAAATTCGGCTTCATAGTGACCTTGTTTTATCACGACCTAAAGCTCTCACAGTACAGGAACCCTGCGACTCCCCTTCGTTTTCCGCTGAGCTTCATGTGGCCGAACCTCCACTACCCTCGAGCTTCTCGTTGCCGGACCTCCGCTGCCCGATGCGCTCCGCGTTGCCGGACCTCCACCGCCCTTGAGCTTCGCTTTTCCGGACCTCCACCGCCCGCTGAGCTTTGTGTTTCCGGACCTCCACTTCCCTCGAGCTTCGCGTTGCCGGTCCTCCGCCGCCTGCTGAGCGTCGTGTGCCGGACCTCCGCCACCCTCGATCTTCGCATTGCCGGACCACCGCCGCCCTCGATCTTCACGTTGCTGGACCAGGTGTGCAATGTTTTTTGGTCCCCTATTACACATACTATTCTAGAATTATGAGGAACTATGTTTAAGGATTATTATATCATGAGGTTGAGTTTGTGAAATTTTTTTCATGAAGGTTTAACAAACTTGGTTTTCTACTATATGAGTGGATATTTACATGTCAAACAGAGATCAAATGCAATTATAGGTTCATTGATCCATAAAGAGAATATTTTGGAGGAGTCAAGAGAACCTGTAGAGTTCTTAAAAACTCCAAGGAATAATGTTATGGATGAATTAGGGTGTTTTGGATTCAAAAACACGTGTTTATGAATTTGAAAAATAATTTTCATTTACCTAAAGATCATGTCCACGATTTCCTAGGTCAAGACACATAGTTAGTAATAACCATGGGCCAACCGAACACCCTTACTGGGATTTTAGATGAAGTGAATAGTTTGATTAATCATACACCAACCATGCAAACCCGTAATTTCGAAGGGCGCATGGTATGGTGATGGTGTTTTCATGGTCTGAAAAATATTTAAACCCCCTTGTAGTGGCTCATCATAGGATGAATGGTTTATTTAGCCCAATGAAATGATTTTCCATAAAAATGATCCAACCGTGAACACCCCCACCAAAACCACCAAAATTTCTCAAAAGTCACTCAAAACATCTTTAGATAATCCCCAAATATAAGGAGACCAAAACAAAGTTCTAGATATACCTAAAATAAGTTCATGATATGTTTAAGGCATGTTTTACAAATCAATTTTTATTTTGGGATTTTACTATTGATGATTTTGATGAATACATTGCTTTATGTTTGGTAGTTGGTACATGGGAGACCTTAGATTTGTGAGTAATCAAATGGGTTCTACTCTAGTTAGCCTTGAGTTGATCACTTGGGTCTATTTTTGATGTCCCCAAGATGCGTCATTTATATTTATTGTCTGGTCACATAACTAGGTGGTATTCCATGAGTGAGTCAATTTCCATTACAACCTATAGGTCAGATATCATCCTCTATTTCTCCAATTAAAATTAGTTTCTTTCCCACAATTATTTTAAAGGATGATTTTGTGATTATGAGTTACTCCCATTGATTACCTTTAATATTTAATTTTTTCTATAGTTTAGTTTTTATCTAACCTTGATTATTTATTTTTTCTTTTATCATTACTCCATTATTCTAGGATTTTCTATTAGTAATGTTTTTTTACTATAAATAAAAATGTGGAATCTTTGGGGAATTTTTTTTATGGTTTATTCATGTAAAATATCTCTAGAGAAAACTAGTATTGGTGGAAATATTGATATTATCATCATCAAAGGATATCAATGAGTTTACACTATCAGAGTGATGTTTATGAAAAATTTAAGGTCCTTCTCCCTCGCTGAGGTTACTAACTGCTTCTCTGTAGTGGCCAGGCCCCTTCCTTACAATGTTTGTTCTTTCTCCCTTGGATCTGATCCTATCATCCATATCCAAATACTTATTGATCCAAAGATAACTCCCTCACCAGCCCCTAAGTTTCATTACCCATCCTTCCCCTGTCCCTTTGGATCCTCATGTCCCACTCATATGATGCTTACCAACCAGAAGGGATTATGAACAAGTTCAAAATCAAGGGACCTCAATGAGAGATCATCCTCCCACTTCAATAAGGCTTCTAGATCTAGATCCAATTCAGTATCCATGTCCTACCCACCATTATTATCATCATATGTAATGCTCATGGTCTTAGTTCCCATGTTAAATCAGACATCCTCACCATAGAAATAAAATATCATAATGACAATTTTTTTTTGTTGTCAAATAACACAAAAAACCCTATAATAATCATAGAATTCTCCTAGAAGATTAAGTTGCATGGATATCTACACCGTGACCCCTACAACTGACACAAATGGGTATTTTGGCACAATAAATATGTTTTTGAGACTGTTGAAGATTTTAATCAATTGATCACTACCAAGGTGTCCAATGGTGACACCTCCTTCCTTATGAATTTTGGTTTTGGAAGCTATGACCCTCTTCAAAGTGAATCTCTATGGAGTGAACAGAATACCTTCGATCCGACCACCATCCATTTCCTGTTGGGGTGACTTTAATGTCATTTCCAACCCAAAGGAAAGGAATGGTTGAAGCCCATTCTAGAGGAAGGCCATCATGGAGTTTGTTCAGTTCATGGCTGGAAAGGGCCTCATTGATCTCAACTTCTCAGTTGACAGTTTCACCTGGTTCAACAACTGCAGGGGCCATCACCGCTTATGGAGTCTATTGGATAGGTGTCAAGACAACATGAAAGATACTAACCTATATTCGAATACCATGTTTTCCCATCTTTCGTGAGGTATTTTGAACCACTCCCCCGTTTTGGTTTTCATTTCTTATTGGCATGATCATCGGGAATGGTTTCACTTCCACCAGTAGTGGGTTAACATCCTAGGGTACCGGGACATGGTTTGTGAAATATGGAATGAACCCTTGTAGGAGTATTTATCCACCTTCAATATTAGTGACCTAACCTCGAACCCCGATAGGTGCGTGTTCGCCCCTTCCTCCTTAGGAACCTTCACCAGCTGGGACTACTATCGCATATGGGCTCCTTCAGAGTATTCTGATAGATGGAATGATACCTTGGGATTATTGGATTATTAACACAAGTTTGAGATTTATTTGTGATTATAAACATATTATATTTTCTTATTATTTCTTACACACCACCCCTTGAGTCGAGTAACCTGATTGAAATCCATATCGGTACTTTGGTTTTGATGTGGATATGGGTTTTTATGTGTTTGTGACATGTGTATGTGTGGAAATATGGGTATTTAGGAATGATGATATTGAATGTAGGGAAATGACCTTGGAGTGGAAGATGTATCATTCTTGATTATTCTTGTGTTTGGTCTGGGGTGATTTGAGGAAACTATAATGAATCTAAAGAAATTACATTTAATAAAGATGAATAAATACTGATGGTTACGCTCTATTAATCTCTTTTTTTATAAGGATGTGGTTCTCTTCTACAATATTTGGAAGTCTTGTTTTGTGTACTTGAACCATAAATACTAATATTTGAGATTCAAATAGTATGAATATGAATAAATATTGGATGGATGCTAATCATTTGACAATAGAGTACAAGAACGGAGTGAAAGAGTTCAGTAAATATGCAAAGGATCAGGAAAAGGATCCTTCTCAAATCGTTTTTCTGTGTTTACGTTGTTGTTATTCTAGAATAATTACTCCATAGGAGTTGGATGATCATTTTATAGGTCGTGGAATAGATCAAAGTTATATATTTTGCAATAAACACAGATAAAAAGGGAAATTAGCTACTGGCTGGGATAAAACTGTGTTTTATGGATCATCAGATATGAATACAAATATGGATGATGAAGAAGACCGTATGGAGGATGTGATTATAGATGTCAATGATGATGAATATTTTATTGAGGAAATAACAAAGACAATTGAAGATGAACTCTGTGATTGCCCAAAGTTTTCTGAGAAGTTAAAGAGTTGTGAAAAGACTCCATTGGATACTGGTTGCACCAAGCATACATCATTTTCATTTGTACTGAAGTTGTATAAATTTAAAGCAAGGAACAGATGGAGTGATGTCAGTTTTATAGAACTACTTTCCCTCTTGATTGACATGCTCCCTAAAGAAAATGAGCTCCCAAGCTATACATATGAAGCTAAATGAATGCTACGCTCGATGGGTATGATTTCTGAAAAACTACATGCCTTCCTAAAAGACTGCATATTGTTTCTCAAGGAGAACAAATCACTTACAGAATTCCCAATGTGTGGTTCTTCTTGATACAAGAAAGATGAATCCAATCCTATGAAAGTTTTATGGTACTTTCCAATCATTCCAAGGTTTAGGTGTCTATATGGAAGTGTGAAAACTGCAAGATAATTGTCATGGAACGCAGATAAAAGAAATAAAGATGGGAAATTAAGTCATCTGGCCGACTCTCCTTAATGGAAGAAAATTGATCATGAGTATCCTGAATTTGGAAAAGATCTTAGAAACATTCTTCTTGCATTATCTACAAATGGAGTAAATCTTTTTGGTTTTCAAACCAGTACTCATAGTACGTGGCCTGTTATGTTGGTAAATAATAACATGCCACCCTGGTTATGCATCAAGAAGAAATTCATCATGTTATCTATGCTTATATCAGGACCAAAACAACCAAGTAATGATATTGATGTTTATTTGGATCCTTTGATCATGGATTTGATGTTATTGTGGGATACAGGTGTTATGTTGTATGATTCTTATAAATGCGACTACTTCACGTTGAGAGCGATGTTGTATGGGACAATAAATGATTTCCATGCTTATCAAAATTTGTTAGGCTATAAAATTAAAGGAACTCAACGGTGTCCTATGTGAGAAGAAGATACTGAATAAATTAGGTTGAAACATTCATTGAAATATGTGTTTCTAGGACATCATATATTTCCACCTTGTCGGAATAAGTACCGATCTTGAGTGAAATCATTCAATGGAAGTTCAGGACAACGCACAACACCATCTCCAATAACAGGTGATCAACTATTTGAGAAAGTAAAAGAAATGAAAATTATTTTTGGTAAAACATTTTTGAAAAACCTTATAAAATTCAGTTGGAAAAAGAGATCTGTTTTTTTGAATTACCATACTCGAATTGTTTGTACGTCATACATTTTCTTGATGTGATGCATGTGGAAAAAAATGTATGTGATAGTGTTATCGGAATGTTGCTAAATGCCTCTGGAAAAACAAAGGATGGAATTAAGGAAAGTTTGTACATTGTAGACATGGTTATAAGAGAAGAGTTGGCTCCCATGAAGGGTGAAAATCAAATGTTTCTTCCTCTAGTTTCTTATACACTTTCTAGGGAGGAGAGATACCAGTTTTTCAACTTCTTCAATGATGTAATGGTTACAGAGGGGTATTTATCAAATATCAAGAACATTGTGTCAATGAATTATTTGAAGTTAAAAGTTTTAAAATCACATGAATACCTTGTTTTGATGTAAGATCTAATTCTTGTTACTTTATGTTGATTTTTTTCCAAGAATGTCCGTTATACGTTAACCAAACATTGTTTCTTTTTCAAAGCAATATGTATCAATGTTTTAGACCCGAAAAAATAGCCATCTATGGAAAAAGAACTTTTCATCATATTCTGTGAATTAGAAATGCTCTTCCCACCCACATTCTTTGACATGATAGTTCATTTGATGATTCACTTGGTGAGAGAGATTTGACTTTTGGTCCTGTGCACTATAGATAGATGTATCCTTTTGAATGGTATATGAAGACCTTGAAAGGGTATGTCAAAAATCGAGGTCGGACAGAGGGTTGTATAGTAGAGCAATATATTGTTGAGGAAGCCATTGAATTTTGTACTAAATATCTATCTGATGTAGAAAGCATTGGTCTCCCGAAATCTCGTCACACTGGATGCATTAAGGGTGAGTGAATTTCTGGAAGAGATGTTGTGACAATCGCCATTACATATCAGGAGAAGGCCAACCTTTATGTTTTTCATAACAGTTGGGATGTTTCTCCATATATTGAAACTCACAAGGAAATTCTTATGCAGTTGAATCCATCAAGGGATGAAAAATGGTTATCAAATACACATAATCACCAGTTTATAAGATGGTTCTAGGACCATATTTTTAAGCAGTTGGATGAAAATCCGAATTCAATTTCAGAATGACTTTGATGACTTTCCACTGGACCAAGTGTGTATGTATTATCTTACAGTTTTATGTAATTAATGGTTATACATTCTATACAAATGAACATAATGAAGATAGTACCATGAAAAATAGTGGAGTTACACTAGTGGTTGAAGAAATGTATGTTTCTGGTAGTAATGACAAAACTAAAATTTATGCAAATATGTCATACTTTGGCACTATCAAACTAATATGGGAGTTGGATTATATGACATTCCAATTGTCGATTTTTCAATGTAAATGAGTTGATAACAACAGTGGTGTTAAAATAGATGAATGGGGATTTGTGAAAGTTTATTTTAGTAATGAAGGGTACAAAGAAGAACAATTTATAATGGCATCACAAGCGGTACATGTTTTTTATGTTCCAGATCCCGCAAACCGATAGTGGTCTATTGTTCTGTTAGCGTCCAAGACTACTGAAGGTTTCGATGAAAATTCAGTTGAGGATGATCCTTTCAGTGGTACGTCGCAATCATTTCGGAGCGTTCCCAATGTAGATGATGTTTTGTATGTTAGAGGAGACCACAATGAATGGATTTGGATAATCGATAGAGGTGTCAAATCACTTCAACCTTTGAAAAAAAGAAAGAGAGTTCAATAAACAGTTTATATTTTGTTTGTAATATAGATATTGTTATATCATGTTATTAAATTATCATTACTGAATTTATGTAATCTAAATTAACTGTTCTACCAATTTTGCAGAAAATGACTTCTGCACATTCTGGTGCTTCTAACCTTGAGGCTGAACAAGTATCTAAAGCTGCTGCTGCTGTTGCTACGGCTGCTGCAGCTTCTGCTGCTCCTATTGCGGCTCCTGCTGCTCCTTCTGCTCCTATTGTTGTGGCTCCTGCGGATCCTAGTGTTGAGTTCCAACAACCATTAGCACATGTCATTTCTACCATTTCAGATTAACATATAGATGATGTTGATATTGATGAAATGGTCCAGAATGAAGGATAAATGTCTTAGAAAACACATGTGCGTCGTAGTTTGATGGTGTTAGCCAAAGTTCTTATGGTGAAAAACAAAGGCATCAAATTTGACGACGGATGGAATACATGAGGCCAACATGTGAATCCCAACAGGTCTATGTTTAGTAGTTAAATACGATTTTTCACTAAGCATTGCGTTCCGATTGACATAGATTCATGGCACAATGTTGTGTCTGGGCAAAAGGATGTGATCTAGGAAGAAATTACGGTAATATTGTGAATTTATTTATTTAATTTACTAGAAAGTAAAATAATGAAACAATGTCTTACTCTTCTCAATCTCTTGCAGAATACATTTATAATAGACGATTCAGACATTGATTTTGTACTAAGGCCTGCAGGAAGGATTCATCGAGGTTTTCGCACTATTTCAACAAGATGTCACCTAAAATATTTCAAAGGTAAAATAAACCCACACCCACCAATTTTCTAGGCTCACCTGATATCCCAAGAATCATGGGATGCATTTATTGGCCGCCATGGGGATGAGAAGATTCAGGTACATTGTGGGTGATAATACGTTGTTTGAGGATACGTGTATTCATCACTTTGATTGTCAATATTTCATTTATGAAACAACAACTCGATAAAGAAAATAAAGAACATGCATCAAAACCAACATACCCATATCGTAAAGCAAGGATGGGTTACACTTCACTATAAAAGAAAATGGTACGTATTTTAAATTTATTGTAATATTGTAAGGTACCAAAAAACATAATCATAATTATCTTTCTATGTTTATATGTATATTGATGATTCTAAAACCAAATACAATTCCATCCCACGTCATGTGCTTTGGAAGGAGGCACATGTTAATAAGGAGGGGAAGCTAGTAGACGAGAATACACAAAAAGTGTGGGAAATTTGTGTAAGTATGACACAACGATAAAAATATTTGTTTTAAATTGCTATTACATAGAAATAATTAGTTATTTTCCTATACCCGAAATTCATAGGAATCGGCTACTCTTATAGTGGATGCGGACCTATTATCGACGGCTTTGAAGCAGCCCGAAAAATACGGTCATGTCAGGGGTACGGGGTTTGGGGTGACACCTTAGTATATTTTGAGAAGAAAAAAAACGGATGATAGAGATAAAACATTTAAACTAATGACCGAACAACTATCAACCCTTGAAGAACGAATTCAATGGTAGGGAGAGTTGATAGCCACTTTTATGGGTGGGAAGCAAGGAGAAGACACAACTCAGGAAAAACCAGCGCGTGAAGATCCCGCCCCACCCCCACCAGCATTGAGGCGACCCATTCCCCTCAAAGAGCTGTCTTAGCCATGGTAATAAATATTCTAATAATTATTCCCATGAAATGTGAATCAGACAAATACTGATACTTTTCATGTAGTGATCTTCTACAGGGTGATGATGATTGTGATTTATATCTTTCAACAAACACCTATCACCTTGTAGAGAGGGTTACAGTGTTCAACATCCCAGGTGACACACTGCATAATAGACCACTTCCGAAAGATCATATGAAAGTGAGATTACTGTAGCTCATGAGCCAAATGCAGAGCTACCTATTCCATTTGATGACGATGATATTCATATGGTCGAAAAGGCTATTGGTTCATTTATTGCATGTCCATCACAACTTGTAAGAGTACATGCGGCCAAAGAGGTATTTATTTCATTTTTTTTCGAGCTAAAACTATAACAATTAATGAATAAAGGGTCTGAACCAATGAATGTTATTATAGATGGAGAAAGGGAAGGGGGTGAAAAACGTCGGATCAAGACCATCTAAAGGATCGACCAACCGATCCCAAGGAGCTACTGAAAGCACAATAACACCACCTGTTCTCTATCCATATTTACTAGAATTGAATACTCATGTGGATACAAAGCTAAGAGGTGGTAGTAGTCATATAGTGGGTTTCAAAGAGAATATATACGGTGTGGAAAGACAATATTTCGTTTCTTCTGAAAATGTAAATGATATCCTTGAAAACGGTTGGCTAGGTGTCACAGTTGTAAATATATATATGAGGTATGTTTATGTGAATTGATTTTCTAAAAGCTGATCTAATTTCAAAATTATGACTACATGAATTTTATATTGTTGACATACGTATATATGAAAAATAGTTGAAGGAATTTTCCCATGAGCCTAAAATTGGACTCATTAGTCATCATACCACATAATAAAATCTAAGAAAAATAAAGCCATAAAAAATAATGAAATAGTGAACGAATTGCAGAAAACATCTGAAACTAGGATTACAGATGATAAACTCTTATTAATACCAACCATGCAGGTGTAAAACTCTATGATTAAAGAATATCAATTATATTTTTACTTCTTTTATTACTTATTCTTTTTTGTGTTTTAAGGAAGCATTGGATGCTAATTGCTGTGAACTTGGATAATCCAAAGATTTATTTTCTAGATTCAAAGAAAGGATATCCATCATACCGACCACACATGATGGAGTTTGTGAATTTGTAAGACACTACATCCTACGTTTTGGGTCTAAACATCAAGTAATATAATTTATATTATCTTTTACAGAGGATTTTGTTATGATAGGGCCGTGTATCATTGTCGTCTAAAAAAAGGAATGAGGATAGGGGCAATCATAAGGAGGCGAGCAAGTACTATGTCTGGACAAATATCAGGGTATATATAAAAAAATTTCACAATCCAAACACATCTCAACACAGGTTATGTATTCTCCTATTGATCAATTTTTTTACAGTGTCCAAAACAAACAAATGATAATGATTGCGATTATTATATTTGTAAATTTATTAAGGATATTGTTTTTCATCAAGAAACAAGCATCCCTAAAGAGGTATTTTCAAAAACAACTACTAGTTCATTTAATTTATTTATTAAATCTTTTTTTTAAATTTTGCAGTACTACTATGACTGCCGAAAATCCTCATACTCACATGATGATATAGATATGTTCAGAAAGGAGTGGGCCACATACCTGATGATAGATTGTACAAAAATAAAATGAATATTTGACTTGTGGAGGTGTACAATTGGCGGTCATTTTTGAGAGGGGTTTAGGGGATAAAAAGATGACACAGTGTTGTATGTAAATGTTCGTAGGAATATTATAATTGTTATTAAATAAAACATGATTTCTTCAATGAGTCAATTTCCCATTTTAACAGATGATATGAACCAAAAACATGCAAGAATGATGAACCACTCAAATGTTATCTCTTTTGTTTAAAATGGACATATTTTAAGTGAAAACAACAACTGACCTACGAAAATCCGACCAAACGCATACAGATTGTGTTTATAATTTAGGAGAACGATACAAAGGTCCATTATGACATGTAAGAGTCATAATAGCCCCAATCCGAGGCACGGTGTGGCCGGAACCATCCAAAGGGGCTCTCTTTTTTTTAAAATGGACAAATTTTTAACTTAAAAGAACAACTGACCAATAGAAATCTGACCAAACACATTTGGATTGTATTGATCCTTTAAGATAATGATCCAATAGTGATTTGGGGATGTGTACGTGTAATCCCCGCCTCAATCCGAGGCACGGTGTGGATGGTACCACTCAAAGGGCCTCTCTTCTGTTGAAAATGGACACATTTTTAAGTGAAAACAACAACTGACCTATGGAAATTATACCAAACGCATTCAGATTGTGTCGATCCTTTAGGATAATGATCCATGGGTCCTTTGTAACGTTTATTAGTCATCCCTTCCACAATCCAAGGCACGGTGTGTCCGATACCACTCTAAGGGTCTCTCTTTTGTTTAAAATGGACAAATTTTTAAGTGAAAACAAAAATTGACCTACGTAAATCTGACCAAACGCATTCAGATTGTCTTGATCCTTTAGGAGAATGATCCATGGGTCCTTTGTGATGTGAAAGAGTCATCTCCACCTAAATCATAGGCACAGTGTGGCTGGTACAACTCAAAGGGTCTCACTTTTGTTTAAAATGGACAAATTTTTAAGTGAAAAACAACAATTGCCCTACAGAAATTTGACCAAACGCATTCATATTTTTTTTATATTTTAGGAGAAATATCCACAGGTCTTTTGTGACATGTAAGATTCATCCCCGCCTCAATCCAAGCCACGGTGTGGCCAGTACGACTCAAAGGGTCTCTCTTTTGTTTAAAATGGAAATTTTTTTAAGTGAAAACAACAACTGACCTATGTAAATATGCCCAAAAGCATTCAGATAGTCTTTATCTTTTAGTAGAACGATACACATGTCCTTTTAGATGTGAAAGTGTCTTCCCCGCCTCAATCTGAGGCACGGTGTGGCTGGTACCACTCAAAGGGTCTCACTTTTGTTTAAAATGGAAAAATTTTAACGTGAAAACAACAACTGACCTACAGAAATCTGACCAAACACATTTTTATTGTCTTGATCCATTAAGAGAATGATCCAAGGCTCCTTTTTGATGTGCACAAGTCATCCCCCGCCTCAATTTGAGGCACGGTGTGGCCAGTACCACACAAAGTGTCTCACTTTTGTTTAAAATGGAAAAAATTTTAATTGAAAACAACAACTGACATACGGAAATTCGAACAACCACATTTGGATTGTCTTGATCTTTTAGGAAAACAATCCAAGGGTCTATTGTGACATGGAAGAGTCATCCCTTCCTCAATATGGGGCACAGTGTGGCTGGTGCCACTCAAAGGGTCTCTCTTTTCTTTAAAATGGACACAATTTTAATTGAAAACAACAACTGACCTATGGAAATCCGACCAAACGCATTCAAATTGTCTTCATCCATTAAGATAACTATCCATAGTTGTGTTGGGGAAGTGTAAGAGTCATCCCCGCCTCAATATGAGGCACGATGTGGCAGGTACCACTCAAATGGTCTCACTTTTGTTTAAAATGGACACATTTTTAAGTGAAAACAACAACTGACCTACGGAAATTCGACCAAACACATTCATATTGTCATGATACTTTAGGAGAACGATCAACGAGTCCTTTTTGACATGTAAGATTCATCCATGCCTCAATCCGAGTCATGGTGTGGCTGGTATTACACAAAGGGTCTCTCTTTGGTTTAAAATGGACAAATTTTTATGTTTAAAGAACAACTGACCTATGGAAATCTGACCCAATGCATTCAGATTGTATTGATTATTTAAGAGAACAAACCACATGTGCATTGGGGATGTTTACGAGTAATCCCTGCCTCATCCCAAGGCACGATGTGGTCGTTACCACTCAAAGGGTCTCTCTTCTGTTTAAAATGGACAAATTTTTAAGTGAAAACAAAAACTGACCTACGGAAATTCAACCAAATGCATTCATATTCTCTTGATACATTAATAGAATGATCCATGGGTCCTTTGTGACGTGTACGAGTCATCCCTGCCTCATTCTGAGGCACGGTGTGGCTGATACCACTCAAAAGGTCTCTCTTTTGTTTAAAATGGAAAAAATTTAAGTGAAAAAACAACTGTCCTACATAAATCAGGCCAAACTCATTTAGATTGTCTTGATCCTTTAGGAGAACAATCCACGGGTCCTTTTTGACATGAATGAGTCATCTCTGCCTCAATCCGAGGAACGATGTGGCCATTACCACTCAAAGGGGTCTCACTTTTGTTGAAAATGGAAATTTTTTTAAGTCAAAACAACAATTAACCTACATAAATTCGAAAAAATCATTCAGATTGTCTTTATATTTTAGGATAATGATCCTCAAGTCCATTGTGACATGCATGAGTCATCCCCGCCTCAATTCGAGGCACAGTGTGTCTGGTACCACTTAAAGGGTATCTCTTTTCTTTAAAATGGAAAAATTTTTAAATGAAAACAACAACTGACCTACAGAAATTCGACCAAATGCATTCGGATTGTCTTGATCCTTTAGGAGAACAATTGTGACATGCACAAGTCATCCCCACCTTAATCTGAGGCACGGTGTGGCCGGTACCACTCAAAGGGTCTCTCTTTTCTTTAAAATGGACACAATTTTAAGTGAAAACAATAACTGACCTACGGAAATCCAACCAAACACATTCATATTGTCTTGATACATTAATATAACGATCCACGGGTGCGTTGGGGACGTGTATTATTCATCCCCGCCTCAATCCTAGGAACGGTGTGGTCGGTACCACTCAAAGGGTCTCACTTTAATTTAAAATGGACAAATTTTTAAGTGAAAACAACAAATGACCTACGTAAATTTGACCAAATGCATTAATATTGTCTTGATCATTTAGGAGAATGATCCTCGTGTCCTTTTTGATGTGTACGAGTCATCCCCGCCTCAATCTGAGTCATGGTGTGGCCAGTACCACTCAAAGGGTCTCTCTTTTGATTAAAATGGACAAATTTTTAAGTTAAAAAAATAGATGACCTATGGAAATCTGACCATGCACATTAGGATTGTCTTCATCCTTTAGGAGAACAATCCACGGGACATTTTTGACGTTCAAGAGTCATCCTTGCCTCAATATGAGGCACGGTGTGGTCGGTACCACTAAAAGGGTATCACTTTTGTCTAAAATGGACAAATTTTTAAGTGAAACAACAACTGACCTATGGAAATTCGACCAAATGCATTTGGATTGTCTTGATATTTTGGAGAATGATTCACGGGTCCTTTTTGATGTGTACAAGTCATCCCCACCACAATCCAAGGCACGTTGTGGCTGGTACCACTAAAAGGGTCTCTCTTCTGTTTAAAAAGGACAAATATTTAAGTGAAAACAACAACTGACCTACGGAAATCTGACCAAACACATTAATATTTTATTGGTACTTTAAGAGAATGATCTGCGGGTCCTTTTTGATGTGCATGAGTCATCCCAGCCTCAATCCAAGGCACGGTGTGGCCGATACCACTCAAAGGATCACTCTTTTCTATAAAATGGACACAATTTTAAGTGTAAACAACAACTCACCGACACAAATCTGACCAAACGTATTTGGATTGTCTTGATACATTATGAGAACAATCTATGGGTGAATTGGGGACGTGTAAGAGTCACCCCCACCTCAATCCATGGCACAGTATGGTCGGTACCACTCAAAGGGTCTCACTTTTGTTTAAAATGGACAAATTTTTAAATGAAAACAACAACTGACCTACAGAAATTCCACCAAACACAATCGAATTATCTTGATCTTTTATGAGATTGATCCACATGTCCTTTTTCATGTGAATGAGTCATCCTCGCCTCAATCCGAGGTGTGGTGTGGCTGATTCCACTCAAAGGGTCTCTCTTCTGTTTAAAATAGACAAATTTTTAAGTTAAAACAACACCTGACCTATGGAAATCCAACCAAAAGCATTAGGATTGTGTTGATCCTTTAGGAGAATGATCCAAGGGTCCTTTTTGATGTGTACGATTCATCGCTGCCTCAATGCGAGGAATGGTGTTTCCGATACCACTCAAAGGGTCTCTCTTTTCATTAAAATGGACACAATTTTAAGTGAAATCAACAACTGACCTACGGAAATACAACCAAACACATTTAGATTGTATTCATACTTCAAGAGAACGATCCACGGGTGCGTTGGGGACGTGTATAAGTCATCCCTTCTTCAATATGAGGCACGGTGTAGCCGGTACCACTGAAAGGGTCTCAGTTTTGTTTAAAATGGAAAAACTTTTAAGTGAAAACAACAACTGAACTACAAAAATTTGACCGAACGCATTCGGATTGTCTTGATATTTTAGTGGAATGATCCATGGGTACTTTGTGACATGTAAGTGTCACCCTAGCCTCAATCCAAGGAACTTTGTGGCCGGTACCATTCAAAGGGTCTCTCTTTTGTTTAAAATGGACAAAATTTTATGTTAAAACAAAAAATGACATACAAAAATCCAACCAAACACATTCGCATAGCCTTTATCCTTTAGGAGAACGATTTACTGGTCCTTTTTGATGTGTACAAGTCTTCCCCACCTCAATCCGAGGCATAGTGTAGAAGGTACCACTCAAAGGGTCTCACTTTTGTTTAAAATGGACAAATTTTTATGTGAAAACAACAACTGACCTACGAAAATTCAACCAAACGCATTCGGATTGTCTTAATCTTTTAGTAAAATTATCCATTGGTCCTTTGTGACATGTAAAAGTCATCCCCACCTCAATCCGATGCACGGTGTGGCCGGTACCACTCAACGGGTCTCTCTTCTGTTTAAAATGGACAAATTTTTAAGTGAAAACAACAACTGACCTATGGAAATCCAACCAAACTCACTAGGATTGTATTGGTCCTTTAAGAGAATTATCCAAGAGTCCATTGTGACATGAAAGAGTCATCCTTGCCTCAATATGAGGCATTATGTGGCAGGTACCACTCAAAGGGTCTCTCTTTTCTTTAAAATGGACACAATTTTAAGTGAAAACAAACACTAACATACGAAAATCTGACCAAACACATTCGGATTGCCTTGATCCTTTAAGATAAAAATCCATGGGTGCATTGGGGATGTGTACATGTAATCCCCACCTCTATCTGAGGCACGGTGTGGCCGGTACCACTCAAAGGGTCTCAATTTGGTTTAAAATGGAAAACATTTTAAGTGAAAACAACAACTGACCTACATAAATTCAACCAAACACATTCGGATGGTCTTGATAATGTAGGAGAACAATACACGGGTCCTTTTTGACGTGTACGAGTCATACCCACCTCAATACAAGGCACGGTGTGGCCGGTACCACTCAAAGGGTCTCTCTTCTGTTTACAATGGACAAGTTTTTAAGTGAAAACAACAACTGACCTATGGAGATCCAACCAAACGCTTTCAGATTGTATATATACTTTAGGATAATGATCCATGAGTCCTTTTTGATGTGAATGATACATCCCTACCTCAATCCGAGGCACGGTGTGGCCGGTATTACTCAAAGGGTCTCTCTTTTCTTTAAAATGGACACAATTTTAAGTGAAAACAACAACTGACCTACAGAAATCTGACAAAATGCATTCGGATTGTCTTGATCCTTTAAGATAATGATCCATGGGTGTGTTGAGGACGTTTACGAGTAATCCCCGCCCCAATCCGAGGCACGGTGTGGCCGATACCACTCCAAGGGTCTCACTTTTGTGTAAAATGGACAAATTTTTCCGTGAAAACAACAAATGACCAACGAAAATTCGACCAAACATATTCGTATTGACTTTATATTTTAAGAGAATGATCCAAGGGTCCTTTATGATGTGTAAGAGTCATCCTTGCCTCAATACAAGGCACAGTGTGGCTGGTACCACTCCAAGGGTCTCTATTCTATTTAAAATGGACAAAATGTTAAGTGAAAACAACAACTGACCTATGGAAATCTGACCAAAATCATAAGGATTGTATTGATACATTAGGAGAAAGATCCACGGGTCCATTGTGAAGTGCAAAAGTCATCCCTTCCTAAATCCGAGGCATGGTGGGGCCGGTACCACTCAAAGGGTCTCTCTTTTCTTTAAAATGGACATAATTTTATGTGAAAACAACAACTGACCTATGTAAATATAACTAAACGCATTCATATTGTCTTGATACTTTATGATAATGATCCATGGGTGCATTGGAGAAGTTTATGAGAAATACCTGCCTCAATCTGAGGCACGGTGTGGACGGTACCACACAAAGGGTCTCTCTTTTGTTTAAAATGGACAAATTTTTAAGTGAAAACAAAAGCAGACCTGCAGAAATTCAACCAAATGCATTCGTATTGTCTTGATCATTTAGGAGAACGATCCACATGTCCTTTGTAACATGTACGAGTCATCCCCCCCCCTCAATAAAAGCCATGGTGTGGCCGGTACCACTCAAAGTGTCTCTCTTTTGTTTAAAATGGACAAATTTTTAAGTTAAAAGAACACCTAACCTACAAAAATCCAACCAAACACATTCAGATTGTCTTGATCTTTTAGGAGAACGATCCAAGTGTCATTTTTGATGGACAAGAGTCATCCCCGCCTCAATCTGAGGCACGGTGTGGCCATTCCCACTCAAAGGGCCTCACTTTTGTTTAAAATGGAAAAATTTTTAAGTGAAAACAACAACTGACCTACAAAAATTCGACCAAACACCTTCGGATTGTTTTGATATTTTAGGAGAACAATCCAAGGGTCCTTTTTGATTTGTACGAGTCATCCCCGCCACAATACAAGGCACGTTGTGGTAGGTACCACTCAAAGGGTCTCTCTTTTGTTTAAATTGGACACAATTTTAAGTGAAAACAACAACTGACCAACCGAAATCCAACGAAACGCATTGGGATTGTATTAATCATTTAGGAGAACGATCCACGGGTCATTTGTGACGTGTAAGAGTCAACCCCACCAACCCCCTGGACTGGACCCACCCCCTGGACACCAACCCACCCCTTGGACACCCCCACCCCTCTCAACACCCCCACCCCATGGAAATCCCCCTCAATCCCTTGGACACTCCCACACCCTGTACACGCCCATGGACACCCCCCCCCCCCACCTCGGATATCCCCCCATCCCCCCTAACCCCCCATGGACACCCCAACCCCTAAACAACCACCACCCCCCCTGGACGACACCCCCACCCCCACCACCTTTATACCCCCAACCCCCCGGGACACCCCCACCCAAGGACGCCCACCCCCACCCTCCCAGATACCATCCCACCCCCTTGGACAGCCCCACCAACCCCCTGGACCCCCCACCCCGGACATCCCCCCACTCCCTAAAATGCCACCCCGACACCCTGGACACCAGCCCACCCCCATGGACACCCCATAGACAGCCCCCCCCCCCCCACCTGGACACCCCCTCCTTGGACACCAGCCCACCCCCCTTGGACAGCCCTACCAACACCATGGACCACCCCACCCCCTGGACACCCCCACCCCTTGGACACACCGATCCCCCCGTACTCCCCCATCCCACCCTCCTGGACACCACCCCAACCCTTGTACAGCCCCACCTACCACCCGAACCGCCCGCACCCCATGGACACCCCACCCACCCCCGAACCCCCCCCCCCCCCCCCCCCGCGACACCCTGGAGACCACCCCCCCCCCCCTCACCTGGACACCACCCACTCCTAGACACCACCCCACCACCTAGACACCCCCACCCCTAGACACTACCACCCTCCGTGGATAACCCCCCAACCTCCTGGACCACCCCCACCCCCTAGACACCCCCATCCCCCCAAACACCCCCTACCCCCTTGGACAACCACCCAAAACCACTGAAGAACCTCCCCAACCCCTTTAATTAACTTATTAATTATGTGTTAATGGTGTATGGGTATACTTGGTGTAATTAGATTATTATTTATGTGTTAATTTTGTATGGGTAAACTTATTTAGATGCTGAATTATTTGCAGGTGCTGTTTGGGTGTGCTGCTAGGGTGAGTTGCTGTAGAATTTTTTTTACAGTAGACATGGCATTTATCAGCATTTTCTTAGCACAGATAAAGGCTCCTTTTATCAGAGCTGATCTTTATAGTGCTGTTAAAGCCCATTTTGAGCGCTGATAAAGCCTGTTTTTGTAGTAGTGTTATTTAACATAGTTAAAAAGTAAATTTGGTAATTAAAGGTAAAAATGATATTATAATTACCCTAAAACATTTCCTAATTCTATTGGATAAGTTTATTTCATCCAAATAAAATCTTATGAATAAAATATGATCCTTTTAGTCCACTTGGATTATATTAGGACATTTATTATTATTTTATTTAAAGAAGAGTTAAAATTGTTAAATTCAATGTTTAATAACTAAACCTTTTCTAATATAGGGTTATATATATGATAAATTCGACTATAAATAGTCATTATAAATATAAAAATATTTCTTACATAATGATATTTAATTTATAATTTTTAGAAATTAAATATGTAAATTTATTAATGACATAATTATGATGCAATAATTACCTTAATAATGAAAGATTAAAATAAATGATATTATAAATAACCAAATAAAAGTAAATTGAGAATTTTGATGCATTAAACTAATTTTCTATTTTAATATGTCATTTTAGGGTTGATTCAATTAATTTTTTTGAAGTAATCATGCTATTATGACTTTCACAAAAACTGAATACCAAATAGTGTCAAAATTGACTTAAATGAGATTTTAAAAAAAATACTATATTATTAAATTATATAATAGTCCTAAAAATTTAAGGTTCTAAAAAAAGTACTCTTATAATAATATTTATGTCATTAATGATCCAATTTGTGTTATCTTGGAATTTTATAGTATGTTAATTAACCATGTAATATAAAAATACAAGAAGAAAATGTAAAAGTTAAATATTTAACTAAGAGTTAAATATAAAATATAAGGTTAAAATAGAAAACTAAACTTGTATAAAACCTATTGGTTTAGATTATTTCAACCCATAACCAAATAAAACTCAGAATAAATTTATTTTGATCCATTATAAATCGAAAATGATTTTATAATAAAATAATATTTCACGCTTTTCCAAAAGTGACCTTCACCTCTCTTATAAAAGGGTAATTCCACTTCTCTCCAAATCACACATCCAAATCCATTTGGCTCAGACAATCCCTATGAAAATCTCCTCCCATCTTCCCTCACTTCATCCTAGAGGACTTCACTTAAGAATAAATCCATTAAAAGGATCCATTTTTTTCAAATCGAAAGGAAACCACCATAGAAGAGGTAATTATTTTATCACCGCTTTCCAAATTCTTTTATTCTTCCACTTTATATTTATTTGTTATTTCCATACCAAAATAATAAATCCAGTAAATTTTACATACTGTGATGTTATTATAAATATTGTAGAACCATACTCATTATTATATCCATCATATGAATGACAATGTCACCATGCATGCGTACGTACGGCTTACCGTCTCCACGCCGTGGTGTAATTTGTTATTCAACACGATGTTATTTGGATGAATATAATGATGTGTAATATGGGTATAAATAATGAAACTAAAATTCCAATTTTTCTGTACAATTTATATAACATCTAATTCCACATCTTGTAATCATTAAGGTAATGATATCGTCACTCGTGTGTACGTACGACTTACCATCTCCACAAAGTAAAGAGATTCATTTCCACATTCACCATACAACAATGATTATAAAAATATTTATTATAAATAAGTATATAATATATGAAATTATAATGCTACTATATATATATATATATTTACTTATATATATATTATCCATTTACTTCCGTTCAATATGATATGAAAACGTAAACATCGTTTGTGTGTACGTACGACCTACCGTCTCCATAAACAGTGTTTTCCATTTCATATATCTATCTATTATACATATTTATATTCTAAATATATATGATATATAAATCATGATTTATATTATGGATGTATTTAAATCATGATCTAAATGATATGATCAAGAATAACCAGGTAAAACATGTACGATTTCGAAAGTGATTATTACCCAAAATGTTAATTTAACATGGAAATAATTATAAAATGGCTAGTATAAAGTCATAAATGAATCATGTATGATGTAATAAATACGAATAAGGTTATTTTATAATTTAATAACATACCATCATCATTATATTGGAGGTTAAACATACTCTCAACCAAAGGAAAGTGCAAGGTAAGGGTTAATTCCTCAATCTCATTATTATTTGAGATTGTTTATGTGTAAGTATTTTCATGGAAATTTTTATTATCCATGTCCATATTTCATAAAATAAATTTCAAAATGATTCTTTTAAGGTACTCTTTAACTAAAGCATCCTTTTAAAAGTTCTAAATATTTATTCTTCTAAATCATCCTCATTAATTTCCATGTATTCAAAATGGGTTTACATGTTTATTTATATGGACATGAATGTTTCAAAATGTTAATTCCTTTCAAAAGTTTCAATGTGGTATGTGAAATTTTTATTGAAAAATGTATTTAAAATTACTTCCTTTATAAATGTGTTACTTTTAAATAATATCACAAAAATGGATATTTCTGTCAAAAAATTTTACTGATCATTTTCACCTATGTCAGCATCCTTCACGGGATATTATTCCTAATTGAGGTTGATTTATTATAATACAATCTTTCATATTGAATTTAATGAGTTATGATATTTTTTACTATAGATATGATATTTTTATAAAATTCATGGTTTATGGATTAAGTATTGACATTTCTTATGCTAGTTCTGATATGAATGTTTACGTTATGTTTCAATATTTTCATATGAGGAGTGAAATGGACTTAGTAAGTGACGGGAGGGGCCCTCTATAGCCCCTCGATGCATCGGTAGCTCTCATGAGACAAACTAGTGTCTTGGTGCAAGGCCTTGAAAAAATTTTATTTGTAGTCTTGGAATGAGGCCTTGACTACGTGGTAATGATGTCCGGTGTTGGGCATTTTCTCATTATGAAATTAGTTATTACATTTGGTTATTTGACTAATAGAATATCCCTGGGAATGTTTTACAGTAATGTCTGATTTATTTTCTCTATATTATTTTCAATTTTATGTTTAAAAGGCCGTTTTTTTATTACGCGTCTTGCCATTATGTTATATAGCTTACGCTAAATTATTTACCCTTATTGAGAATATGATCCCACCCCTTTCTTATGTTTTATTTTCCAAGGATTCCATGAAGTGGACTATGATTTATATGTAGGTTTAAGCTATAAGAATAATGGAATTCTCAGAGGATTATTTAAGTTGTATTTTATGTTATAAATTTTAATGTAAAGTTCATGTATATAATATATTTTCCAAGACTTCTAAATTGATCAGTCCTTCGAGACTTGATTCCTTGTAATCATGCCAATGTATTAAAATAATTCATCAACTCTGGGATTTTCGGGTCGGGGCATAATAGTTGGAATCATATGAAGTTTAGAAAAAACATTGGAAAATAGATTTAGAAGAAAAATATGATTAGATAAAATTACCCTATGATAGACTTTGAGGATTAGTATTGAAGAACATCCTAGAATATTGGTAATGTAGGGATTTTTTACATTTTACAAGAAATACTTCCCTGTCTGGATTCGAGCAGGTAGAGGAAGATCTGGCATAGATGTACCTTTGAGTGAAAACACCAACAAGGAGTTTTGGCTTGACCTGGGGTATCCCGGTACACATCAATGGGCCTTGTTTCACTCTTGGTCATGATACTCTTGGGGGATATGCTTAGGATAATTCAAATATTCATTAAAATCTATTCTGATGGATGCAAGAGTAAATACTCCCTTAAAGAAAACATTTTTTTTATGATTATAGATTATATGCATAGTCATTTCAATTTACGTTTGGTATTTCATATGTTTGGAATTATTCATTTATATTCATACACTAACCCAAGGCTTTCCATTATTTAGAAATGACACCCTATAGAAGGAATATGAACTCTATCATATGCATGATCTAAAGAGTAAGAAGGATGATATCTTTAATGGTATTAATCCAAAATTTGCAAGGTAAATAGTCTCCCATGTAGTCTCATAATATGAAGAAATAGTATCATGTGTTAAGAAGATAATTAAAGATTTATCTGAGTCCTACTAATTTAAGGGAATCCAGAGAATAAAAGGATGGTAGAGAGAAATATGGATAAAGGGAAGAGGGGAAAGAATGATTTTCCCATATGTGATAACTGTGGAAAGAATCACATTGGTAAATGATTTAAGTGAATGGGATTTTGTTTTATGTGTGGAGAAAAAGGACACCATAGACATGATTTCAAGGGTAAGAAAAATAATTCAAATGTACAATGATTCATCTGCAAGGAGTTGGGAAACTATGCAAATCAATATTCAAATCATCAGAGTATGCCCCAAATGATGCTATTAGATATTAATAAAGTTATGATACTAACATAGATGAAGAGTAATGACTAGTGTTCTTATGTTGTTATTAAATAATTACTTTATTTGAGTGCTGTATCAATGATGTACTGGTTATATTAATTATGGAAATAAATAAGGATTGTACTACATTACTATTTCATTGAGGATTTGAGATTATATGTTACTATGAAAATTGACTCAATAGTATGTTAATATTTTTGGAAAATAAATGGTTGATGGAATGATAAAACATAATATGGTTCAGATACTGAAGTAGTGATTTTGGAATAAGATATGGATGATTTGGATAAATTATATGGGATATTCTTGACTATCTTGGAACTGATTAATGGTTTGTTTATTCCATAATTGTTGGAGTATTCAAAATTTTTGTATATAAGGAATATATCTAGTTTTATATGAGGAATAAGGGATCATGAATGTTATCAATAAGTTTTTATGGTAATTCATTGTGTTACCATGATTTAACTGAATACATGATGAAGGTACTCAGATGTTATTATGTGGAAAAAATAGATCTTCATTATGTTATGATCACCTTCCTTATAAATTTGTGGACTATGAGTTTGGACACAAGTATTTTTGATAATTCTAAAGGTTATAATGGATTAAGTTGGATATTGGAACCTATGGTTTAATATTATAACATTTCTAAAGATTATTTTTTGATTTTTAATAAAAAGGACAACATTAAGGTCCGAAAAGAACCCATCGTGTCCAGCAAATCCGCGAGACTTGAACCCGAAACTGAAGCGCGAAAAGGGTGAGTCACAAAACACTAGCCTATGAGATGTCTTGGATGATATAATGTAGTTTTTTAAATGATCTTATAGAAGAATTATAAATTTATTTTAATGAAACCTTGTACGATTAGGATAAATAGAATATTTTTGAGTTATATTATCTTTTGGAGAGAAATATGAGTATGTGGTAGAAATTATTTAATGGATGGAACTATACTTTTATATTATTATTTTTTTACTTATTCTATGATGTAATAAATTCTAAGCCTTTAGGGAAAGGATATTAAAATAGAAAATGGGTTATCCTAATATCCTATGTTTTGTTGAACTGATGATATTTTAAATCACCATATATTTATGGCTTTGATGCCCTCAATTTTCCATTCACTTGTTTGTGATTGATGACCTCAACCACTACATAGAAATATTTATGTTTTTTCTCCAACTATAATTTCCACCAATTTTATTCTATTCAAAATATTAATTTATTGGTGAATTTTTCATTTACCTTTCCCACTTCTAAAGACTAAATTTTATTAACCCTATTTCCGATGTGGGTTTTCCACAAAGGTATTTTCTATTTTTTTGACCTTTTATTTTTTGAGAACAATTTCAAATTTCACGAATGCAATTTATCAAAGGAGGGAATAATGTAACACCCCAATCTTCCATGGTACATTTCCCTTTGAATAATACAATAGAATGCGATGTACACAACATAGAGTTCAAGCACACCACGACCAATCAAACTAGCCGTTTAAAAAGCAGTTATGAATAGTAATAACCACATGTTGAATTTTTTATATATCCCATACAATTTTAAAATTCATATTTTTTGTTTCGTAGACAAAATATAAGGCCAAATTAATTTTTTCAGATAAAAGAAGTATTTTCCAAAAAAGAATTGTTTCCTTCTTTTAATGGAAAAAACTTTTTAAATCCAATATTTGACACTTTTATATATTTAATTTTATAAAAAAACCTTTTTCTTTATAATCAGGACATAAAAATTTATTTTCTATAAATATTTTGTGTTTTTCTGATAACTTTCATATTTTGGTGAATAGTAAAAAATACTGAATTTTAATTGAAAAAAACTTTTTTAATAAAAATAATTTATAGTGTTAAATTATAAATTTTATTGGTTTTTAAGAATAACTAGATTATAATTTTATAATTTAATAAAATGTTGTTCATTAGAAGTAATTTCACATTTTAATTTGACATAAAAACATGTCAATCATTTGATAGTTTATATATCTTAAAAAACCCGCCTTTTGGTTTTGACAATGGGAAATAACATTAAATAAATTAATGAAACATAAATGTATTGAATTTGTTATAATATAAATCATTTTCCAATTTGGAATATCATAATTAACATAGGGTTAATTTTTGGTATTTTTCTGAAAACATTCAATTTTTGGTGAATTGTGACAAAACCCTGCATTATTGTTTAAAACCTGAATTTTTATTTAAATAATTAATTATTTTATTTAAATTTAATATAATTAAAAGTATATATATATAATAACTATATAAGTCCAATTTAATTCTCTGGATTCATTTTATAACAAAATTAGATGTATAAAATTTTATTAAAACTTTTAACGTCTTTTACCCACCTTCTAGACACATTAGGAAATTTAAATAAAACATAATTTTACCACTTATTTGAATTGAAATAACAAAAAACAAAAGACAATATTGACAATAGTAAGTAAAATGTGGTTCAATAAGATAAAATAATGTTTTTTGAATAGTAACTTTTGAATTTTATTTACCATGGTTAAAAGTAAATAGGGTAATTAAAGGTAAAAATGATATTATAATTATCCTAAAACATGTACTATTTCTATTGGATAAGTGTATTTCGATGAGAAACATCCTTATGAATAAAATATGATCGTTTTGGTCCACATGGATTACATTAGGACATTTATTAGGACTTTATTTAATGAAGAGTTTAAATTATTAAATTCATATTTTAATAACTAATCAATTTTAAATATAGGGTTGTACCTAAGATAAATTAGACTATAAGTATTCATTATAAAAATAAAAATATTTCCTACATAATGGTATATTATTTATAATATTTAAAAATTAAATAAGTAAATTTATTAATGAGACAATGATTATGCAATAATTACCTTATTAATGAAAGATTAAAATAATTGATATTATAAACGTCCAAATAAATGTAAATTGTGATCTTTGATGAATAAAACTAATTTTATAGGTTAATATGACATTTTAGGGTTGATTAAATGAATTTTGTTTGAGTAATCATGTTGTTATGACTTTCACAAAACCAAAATACCAAATAGTGTCATAATTGACAAAAATGTGTTTTTAAAAAAAATACTATAGTATTAAATTATATAATAGTCCTAAAAATCAATGGTTCAGAAAAATTACTCCTATAATGATATATATTTCATTAATGATCCACTTGGGGTTCTATTTTCATTTTATTGTATGTTTATTAACCTTTTAATATAAAAATACATGAAGACACCGTAAAAGTTAAACTATTTAACTACGAGTAAAATATAACATATAAGGTTAAAATGGTAACCTAAACTTGTATAAAACATACTGGTTGAGATTAAATAGACCCATAACCACCTAAGGCTAGAAATAAATTCATTTGGAGCCATTATAAACCGAAAATTATTTTATAATAAAATAATATTTCAAGCTTTTTCTAAAGTGACCCTCACCTCTCTTATAAAAGGGTACTAACCCTTCTCTCATAATAGCACATCCAAATCCATTTGGATCGGCCAAAAATTTCTCAAATATCTTCAAAACATCCCTAACTTCATCCTATAGGACTTAAAATGAGCATAAACCCATCCTATGTATCCATTTTTTTCAAATTAAAAGGAAACACCCCAAAGAGAAGTAATTATTTTATCACCTCTTTCAAAGTTTTTTTCTTCTACCACTTTCTATTTATTTGTTATATCCATACCAAAATAATAAATACATTAACTTCTACATACCATGATGTTATTATAAATATGGTATAACCATACTCATTTCTCTATCAATCCTATGAATGTTGATGTCTCTATGCGTGCGTATATACGGCTTACCGTCTCCACGCCAGAGTGTAATTTGTTATTCCACACTATGTTATTTGGATGGATATAATGATGAGTAATATATGTATAAATAATGAAACTAACATTCTAATTTCCCTATAAAATTACAATACCATATAATTGCGCACCTTTTAATCATTAAGTAAATGATATCGTTGCTCGTGTTTACGTACAGACTACCATCTCCATAACGTGATTAGATTCATTTCCACGTTCACCATTCAATGATGATTATAAAAATATATATTATTAATAATTATGTAATATATGTAATAATAATTCTACTGGATATATATATATATATGTGTGTGTGTGCACTTACATATATCTTATTCATTTACTTTCGTTCAATATGATATGAAAACAGAAACATCGTTTATGCGTACGTACGGCCTACCGTCTCCATAAACGGTGTTTTCCATTTCATATATCTATCTATTATACATATTTATATTATAAATATATATGATATATAAATCATGTTTTATATTCTGGATGTATTTAAATCATGATCTAAATGATACGATCAATAATAACAAGTTAAAAAACGTACGTTAAAGAAAGCAACTATTACCCAAAATGTTAATTTAACATGGAAATCATTACGAAATGGGTAGTATAAAATCATAAATGAACCATGTTTGATATAATAAATATTAATATGGTTCTGGTATCATTTAATAACATACTATGGTCATTGTACATGATGTTAAGCATACCCTCGACTTAAGAAAGTTCATGGTAAGGGTTAATTCCTCAATCTCATTTTTATCTGAGATTGTTTTTGTGTAAGTATTTTCTGGGACATATTTATTATCCATGTCAATATTTCATAAAATACAATTCAAAATTATTATTTTAAGGTTCTATTTAACTAAAACATCATTTTAAATGTTTTCAATATTTATTCTTCTAAATCATTCTCAATAATGTCTATGTTTTCTAAATGGTTTTAAGGATTTAATTATATAGACAAGATTGTGTAAAAATGATAATTCCTTTAAAAAGTTTCAAAGTGGTATGGTACAAATTGATTAAAAAAACATTTTAAATTACTTCCTTTATAAATGTGTTACATTTATATGATTTCACAAAGAGGGATATTTCTCTCAAAAAGTTTGACAGATCATTTTCAACTAGGTCAACATCTTTTACAAGATATTATTCTTGATTGAGGATGAATTATTATAATAAAATATTCCATATTGTATTGAATTATTTATGATATTTTTTACTGTGGATGTCATATTTTTATACCGTTCATGGTTTATGGGTAAAGTATTGAAATTTATTATGATAGTTTTGATACGAAAGATTATGTTATGTTTCAGAATTTTCATATGAGGAATGTAAAGGACATAGTATGTGACGGGTGGGACCCACTATAGCCCCTCGATGCATCAGTAAGTCTCATGATTCAAACTAGTGTCTTGGCACGAGGCATTGAAATAAAATTATTTTTAGTCTTCTCATAAGGCGTTGACTATGTGGTAATGTTTTCCGACATTAGGCATTCACTCATTATGAAATTAATTATTACATGTGATTATTCAAAAAGTAGAATATCAATGTGAATGTTTATATGTTAATGATTGATTTATTTTCTATATATTATGTTCATGTTTTTTTTAAAAGTCTGTTGTTTTTATTACGCATTTTTCATAATATTTTATAGCTGCTGCTAAATTATTTACCATTACACAACATCGGAGCTCACCACTTTCTTATGTTTCATTTTTTCAAGGATTCCAAGAAGTTTACTATGATTTATATGCAGGTTTAATCTAGAAGAATAATTTAGTTTTCAAAGGATTATCTATGATGTATTTTATGTTAGAAATTGTAATGTAACGTTCTTATATGTAATCGATTTTCTAAGACAGCTAAACTGATCGGTCCTTCCAGACTTGATTCCTTGTAATCATGCCAACGTATTAAAATAATGCATTGACTCCGGGTTTCTGGGTTCAGGGCATTACATTAAAGAAGGGAAAAATTAAATAGTCACATTTAAATGATGTATAAATAAGGATTTCGGGTTTCATTTAATTAAATTTAAGGAAAAGAGGTATTTAATTAATTAATGTGAAATGGAGATGTTATTTAACTAAATTAAATGTTATGAATAATCTAATTAGTCATTGAAAAACGGTGGTATATTATTTAATTGAATTTACATTGAGAGAATTTAACTGAATAATGTTGGGGATTTTGAGTTTTAAATTTAATTAATTTTTTTTTGAGAATTTAATTAAATAAAATGAATTAGTGAAGTTATTTAATTAAATTCTATTGAAAATAATTTAATTAAAATATGATTAATGAGGTGATGAGATTTATTTAATAAAATTAGGTTTAGAGAATTTAATTAAATAATAATGAGTTGGGAAATTTATTTAATTATATTTGGTTGGAATGTAATTTAATTAAATGATGTGTTAAATGTAGAGTTGGGGTTTTATGAAATTAAAATCAAGGTTAAGCTAAATTTAATTATTTAATAAAAAATGAGGGTTTAATTTAATTAAAATGTATTGATATAATTTAATTAAATAATAATGTCTTTGAGAATTTATTTAATTAAATTTATTAGATAATAATTTAATCAAATGATTTGTAATTGGGGAGTTTTGGGTTTTCTCAAAGAATGATTTTATTAAATAATGGTAATAATAATGTATATTATTATGACAGTTTTATTTAAATAAATTGAGGTTAAAAAATCTAATTAAATGAGGTTTTAAGAATAATTTAATTTAATTTAATTAAGTTAAATGGAATTTAATTAAATAATGTGAAGTTGGGGTTTTATTTAATTATAATTGTTCATAATAATTTAATTAAATGATTTTTAAATGGGGAATTTTGGATTTTATCAAAGAGGAATTTTATTAAATGATAATAATACTAATGGTTATTATTATGGTGGTTTTATTAAATTATATTGAGGTTGATGAATTTAACTAAATAACTTGATATGGAGAGTTTTATTTAATTTAATTTAATTGAATGGAATTTCATTAAATATTGTGAAATAGGGGTTTTTTTAATTAAATTCATGCTTAAGAAAATATTTTTTAATTGATGTGAAATGGGGGTTAAATTTTAATTTAGTTGAATTTTGAGAGAATATAATTAAATATAATGAGTTGGAGAATTCATTTAACTAAATTCGGTTGAGGAGAATTAAATAAAATAATTGGAGTTTTGAGTTTATCAAAGGGGTATAATATTTAAGGGTAATTATAATAATAAGGTTGTTATTATTAATATTATTATTTTAATTCTAATATTTTAAATTAAAATTTTAATTTATATAAGAGAGAAAAGAAGTGGGAGGTGAACCTCTCCCTCTCCCTACAAGTGGTGCGATGCACCCATGGTGCATCGCCCATAGGTGGCACACCACCCTCCTCTCCGGCTCCCACATTGCATAGCTATCTCCTCCCGGAGTCTTCACAGAAGTTGTATTCCTCATCAAGGTAAGTTCTTCTTCATGGGTTTCAATGTTCGCATCGGCCTCGTTAGCTCTCTTTTTCCCTAGTTTTGTTGGGCCAGAACCCTAGGTGGGGGATTAACTAAGGTTTCTTGTTTCTTATGATCCTAAGTGGTGTGGAAGATATCTCAGGACCCATTAGGTTTTATTTAGATAACATTTCCAAAGGAATGGTGTTTTGGATTCATTTGGTTCACCAATATCATTTTCAAGTTAGGATATAAACCTAATAATTGGTTTGAAACCCTTTAAATTAGATGCTTATGGTGTACAATAGTTGAGGGGAATTAATTAGAGGTGAATTGGTCGTCACTGCACTAATTTTTTGTTTCAGTTATCATTTTAGGGTGATGGGACCAATTCCTTATACACACACACACAATATAGAAGAAGTGCATGTGCATGATCGCAATGCAGTTTTAGTTTGAAAGCAGTGGCTCAACCAATTCCTTGAGTTAGTGTCCACGATATTGATTTTATTTGAAAAAATTTTGTTTTTTTCATATACTAATTTTTATAAATTTGACTGTAATATTGGATAAAATTTCTTATTGGTATAAAATGATTTTTTGTTTACAAAATCTTGTTTTTGTAATAAAACCCCTCCAGCAATGGTGTGCTTCCTTCAAGCTAAAAACATTATTTTTAGACTAATTTTTTTATTTCTGATTGCGGATATGCGTTTCACTATTTCCTCCATTACTTATTGAATCTCTTTGGCTAATTGGTAATTAAGATTGTTAGGTAGGATAATTTGCAATAATTAATTACGAATTAAGTATGACCTTTGAAAATATAATTGAGATAATAATAATTAGAATATTAATTATGTTATAGAAAATTGTTTATGTTGAGATAATTATTTATGAATTAAATTATGTTCATTGAGAAGATAATTAATCAGAAGATTAATTATGACTTATTAAATGGGTTAAGAAGTGATAATTATTATGAATTAATTATTTTCATTGAGAATTTTAATTGAGATAATTAATCAAGTGATTAATTATGAATAATTAATTTGGTTAAGTTGAGATAATTAAATATGAATTTATTATGTTATTTGATATGTAATTAATGAAGGGATTAATTTTTAGAAATTAATTTTTTATGTTGAGATAATTAATTGTGAATTAATTTTGTGTTTTGAGATTTGTAATTGAGATAATTAATCAGGGGATTAATTATGAGATATAAAATTGTCTACGTTGATATAATTAATTGTGAATTAATTATGTTATTTGCAAATTTTAATTGAGATAATTAATCAGGGGATTAATTATGAGTTAATAAATTTTGAAAGTTGAGGTAATTAATTGGGAATTAAATATATTATTGAGAAATGTAATTGAGATAACTAATCTGGGGATTAGTTATGATATATTAAATTTGATAAGTTGAGATAATTAATTGTAAATTAATTGTACGCTTTTAGAATTATAATTGAGATAATTAATCGGGGTATTAATTATGAGATATTATATTTTCTAAGTTGATATAATTAATTGTGAATTAATTTTGTCTTTTGAGATTTTTAATTGAGATAATCAATTGGGGGATTAATTATGAGATATAAAATTGGCTAATTTGATATGATTCACAATGAATTAATTATGTTCTTTGAGAATTTTAAATGAGATAATTAATTGAGGGAATTAATTATTATATATCAAATTGGCTAATTTGAGATAATTAATTCTGAATAAATTTTTGGCTTTGAGAATTTTAATTGAGACAATTAATTTGGGGATTATTTCCGAGATATAAAATTTGGATATGTTGAGATAATTAATTGTGAAATAATTATATACATTTGATATTATGATCTAGATATTGAATTGTGGAATTTAATATGGAGAGTCGAGATATATAATGAAAATATTACTTCTAGAAAATTAATTATGAGATATGAATTATGTTGTAGATTAATTAATGGATGAATTAATTGATGGGATTTGTGTACCAGGTTAATTGTTGAGTTAACTAATGGATTTGAGTATGTCTAATGAGATGAATGAGAGGACCTTGCCTCATGTTTTTTAGTTGAATATGAATCACATTCAAATGTTTTAATTGAAATACTTAAGGTTTTTTTCCTTAAGTATAAATGTGAATATAATTACTTATATGTAATTGAAATGGGCTAATGAAATTCATGAGAGGTTAAACTCTTCCTGCATTATATGTTTAGAATGGTTAAACCTTATATTGGAAGTGGAGCTAAGGGACCGTGAGGGCCATTGGGGATAAATAATATGTTATTTTTGGTGATGATCCTCTATAGACTGTGAGAGATCGTGGAGTTGATCATGGGGATAGACCGAGTGCACTACTCTTGGTGATGGACGTCTTTCTGTTAGTTTTGATCCATCCAACATCTTTTTGCAAGGGTCTATGAGAGCCTGGGGTAGGAAGATCGTGTGATCTTCCATGTTGATTTCTAGGATAACATGGGATCTCTTTGAGTTTGAAATACGGTCAAGACTGTGTGTGATTCCTCTTATTATGAATGTTTGTGCATTATGTCTCGGTTTAGCTAGAAATAGTATACATGGTATATGTCTATATGGCATCGGTAGGAGATTGGTTCATATAGGACGATTCTATGTATGTCTATATATATGTATATATATACACACATTTACAATATATATATATATATATATACGTAATTGATATGATCTGACATAGCATCCATGTGCTAAAGTAGGTATCGTAGTCATGTGACCTTTATGAACCTGGACATATTGTTAGTTATTTATTCAATTCTATTATGGTGTCGATATACTTGCACAATATTTAATTTTATAGAATTATCTAGACTGATCTATACACTGGTGGTCCCGACCTAATAAGATTTATATCACACACCTTATTTGGGTCATCGTTGCACTGGGGTACCCGGGTAAACGTTCATGTTTATAGGACAGTGGACTCTGGATTGTGGTTGTTTACTTGTACATATGAGTTAGGAGCAAAGGATGAGCCGGACCTTGGGATTCATGTGGAGATCTCCCGTGCATCTTGGAATGTTTTCCATATTTATGTATTTAAATTTAAATCATTTTGTTTTGTTAACCTCTTTTAGATATTTATCACTATGACATTCTTGCATTGTATAAACTAGTGTTGGCCACATTTTTTATTCAGTTGACTATGGATTGATATCTTCTTTTTCTATTGTCTGTGTTTTTTTATTTTTTACCTCTATGCACTATGAATATGATGGTATTTTATCCCCATTTACTATCCATATGACCTCACTTATAGTCTGTAGCCTCTGGAATATGGGGAGATTTGCATGAGGTCTAGTGATGACCGGTCCGGCTGCCAGTTCGAGGGTAAGCCGGTCGGGATGTTTAAATGTCATTCCAATAAAACTATGCATACAACGAGTTATAAAATTTTTTTATTCCATGATGAATATCCTATATCAAATGGTGGTAAGCGTGAAGAAGTTGTTTCTTATAATCCATAGGTAAGACCATTCGATTTCTGAACCATATAAATTATGCATCATCCTACATCCAGCCCTCAATGGTCTCCCTGCTATTGAGTTTTGACATAATAGCCACACATTCTATATCAGACATCTAAACATATTTAACTATCTTTACCAAAATAGGAACTTAAAAAAGTAAAGAAATCTACAACTTCAACTAAATCATCACATTCCATTTGCATGTTGGATAATGCTATTATCAACTTCCATTCACTTGAGGCTTCATTTTACAACTATCCATATGAAATTGTGATTAATTCATCTTCCACTGTATTACCTTTACCCAGTGTGTACATCATGTAAAAGTCAAACATCTGGTGATTCTCTATCTATCTAAATTGATTAAAATTCAAATATCTCTATGAGAAAATCTATTTCAATATATTATGATCCATGAACCGAGTAATTTTTTCACAAAATGGAAACTAACTCCAAATAATTTGTTGATTAGTTTTTTTAATGGAATCATAACTACCTTGAAACAGATGAAACAACATGATCTATTTGCATGAGAGAAAATCCCAACCATGATCCCAAAGTGTCAAAATACACTACATACCCTTGTCCGGATTCTGGATTGATCAATATTGGTGGAGATTTAAGGATAACATTTATCTCAATAAAGGACATGTGGAATTATTCATTCCATTATAATGTACCATTATTATTTTTCATGGATGTAATAGGTAATGATAGTAATGAAAAATCATGAACAAAGAATCAATAATTACCAACTAAACATAGGAGACTACATATATCAAATAAATTCTTTAGCAGTTTCCAAGAGATATCATCTTCTATTTATCACGAATCCATAGAAACAGGTATTCCAAATATCACATGGATATAGAAACATACCTCTTTTATTCAAAAATAACAATTTCAAAATATGGCATACAAACAAAGATCTCTCAAGGTTACCAATATTATCACTAATTGATTCTCATGCCCCACACTTTTCCATGAATACACCAATATTTCATCAATAAACACCACAAAAAAATAATGCAGATAATCCTAAAATATCTAATTCATCAAATCTATCAAGGCATCTGGTGTATTCATAATACTGAAAGTCATAAAAACATATTTATAATGGTTATATCTATGTCTGAATGCTGTTTTGGAAATATCCACCTTCTAGAACCACAATCAGTGATATTTTGATTGAAATTAAATCTTATAGAACCACTGACATCCCCTTAATTGATTGAACATATCATTAATTTTTTGGAAGTGGATACATATTTTTTATATTAACTTGATTAAGTTTAGGATAATCCACACAAAGAAAAATAGTTCCATCCTTCTTTTTGACAAAAAATACTAGTACTACCCGTAGAGATGTGCTCAACCGAATGAACCCTTTTTTCTAGCTCCTCCAATTGAACAATCAATTCCCTAAATTATGTAGATTCCATTCTATTAGATGGAAGTGAAATAGGACTAGTCCCTAGGATGAGATCAATAATAAATTCCCCTTCTATCATATGTTGTAACCCTACTAATTTTTTTAGAAAGACGTCAATAAAGTGATCTACTGCCATAAGAAAAATTCCATTCTCAATATCATCCATCAATTCCAAAGACAATGTTTCCAACATCTATGGCATTGTTACCACTACTAATTCCAATAATCATGTTGAAAATTCCTTTACATTCTAGTCTCTTCGAAAGATATTCTCGATGTAATCCTCCATAGTAAAATTGACCATCCATGTATAACCATCGATGTGAGCCTTAAACATTGTAAATAAATCCATACCTAGGATTATGTTATATACAACCATCTGCAACCTAGAAAAATGCCTTATCAATGG
The DNA here is from genome assembly GCA_963277665.1 of Viscum album. Taxonomy (NCBI): domain Eukaryota; kingdom Viridiplantae; phylum Streptophyta; class Magnoliopsida; order Santalales; family Viscaceae; genus Viscum; species Viscum album. The sequence continues at coordinate 1,175,462,331 of OY728127.1, forward strand.
AGCTTAATTAATAGTTATTGAACATGATCTAGACATTATGGAATAAAATTATCTTTAACCAAGAGGATTTTTTCTTGTTGATATTTTCCTTGAGGTGTCATGGTATTCCTAGAATCTCCATGGATAGACCTTTTCTACTGATGGGATTAATTTTACATCCCTCATCCCATCAAAGCATATGCAACTTTTGACACTTGTGATGTTCTTCAGACACTAGAACTATGAGCACTACAATAATAACACTGAATATTCTCCATCTTGTATCAATTTGGGTGTGCTCAAGTTTGTGTCGTACACTCTAATTTTATGTGTTCTATAGAACCACATTGAAATCATTAAGGATGGATCATGGGTCATGGAGGAAGATTCAATGATCTAGTATTCTAATTCTAATTCATGATTATACCTTAGAAATAGGTTTCCCTCCTCCACATTCTCCCAATGTTAGAGTTCCCACCATTTTCCATGGGTATCAATAAGCTTCCTCCTCCCATATCTCTTGATATATCTATTTTAATTATAGTTTCTCTATTAACAATTTCTGTATAATTTTTAATACCGAGAAAAAAATATTTGAGATAATCTTCAATCTCATCCCTAATTCAAAGAAGCATGCCTGCATGGATGCACTTTCTGTTGCCTCATGTGAAACTTTTACTATATTCAACAATTTTTCCACATAATCTGTGAGGGAAATATTTTCCTACATTAATTCAAAGAAACTTTTCATTACTTTGATCCAAAATGTGGGAGGATAGAATTGGTTTTTGAAAATTTTCTCAAAATACTCCCTATAAAAGCCATGGTCCAATTTATTCAAAGATTATAAATCCCACCACTAGTGAGAAAGATCATCTAGCATATATGTTCCTATCTTGAATATCATCTCCGCTAGTGTGCCGATGAAATTGAAGATACAATTCATCATGTTTAACCACACCTATGGAATTTTTGGTTCAAAATAGCCCTAAAAGATGGGTGTATTATGCTTCAAGAACTGGAAAAAATGATCCACCTACCTCAGATCATCCCTCCTATTCCCTATGTCTATAGCCTGAAATGCTTGGAAAATAATCTGAAATAGCTATTGGTTCTCCTATGGCTCAGGTGAAACACCATTTTTAGCAACTTCCTCCTATTTGTTTCTAATAAGACTACATGGTGAAATTTTCTATACAAAAAAACTCCATAAGTATCACTCTCTAGCCACTAAAAGATTAGAAATTTCAAATTCTATCACAACATATTACCAAAATAATGATTTCCATAATTCTATATTTTCAATGTTCATCCATTTTTAAAAAAATTTCACTGTTCATTTGAAAATAAAACCATTTTCAAAATACCACAATAACACTCTTTTCAATATTTTACATTTGAAAATTATTTCATCAATTTTCAAAAATCAACTTTTTCATGCTAAACCATAATACAGTACTCAAAATGAAATATGCACTCCCAATGAGAAGTCATTCCATAATGCATGTTATTCTAATCTCATTATATAAACCCATGATAATGATATTTAAAATCCTATATGTGTCTCCAAAACACTTATGTACCCAATTAACAAGTATCTTTAAGATCAGCATAAAAAGGTTAGCTATGTCTTTTTATTCTCTACATTTAGTATCTCGACAATCCAACTCATTTCTATGATACTAACTCAAGGAATAGAACTGAATGAATTTCAGTTCCATGACTGAAAAAAATACCAATTCAAAGACAAACCAATTCTAATACCACTTGTTACACAAGAAATTAGGATGGAACGAGATGATACGACTTGTAACATCTTACGCATCCTCATTGGATTGAGAAGTTGGAAGGATATTATTAACATTAAGATACATACCCAATAAGCTAATTGATTACAATAAATTTCAAGGGCTTTACTAACATTTCATGGAAAATTTTACCTTTTCAAATTAAACAACCAACTAAACATCCATAACCAAAAATCTACTACATGATGCATGATATAAATGAAAGAAAAATCAGAGTAAACCATTTATATCAAAACCAAACTCCAAAAGAGTAGCTCAATGTAAGACTACAAAGTATTATAGTAAAAAATGGGAGAAAAAAACAACAACTCAAAGATGACCACATAACTCCAAATCTCCAACATGATTTATGCCCCAATTTCCACAAAACAGCCCCAAGTATCACTAAGCACCACTAGAGGAGTGTAATACTTTACCTTTTCCCATGTCTCAGTAAATGATATCTACAAAGGAAGAAATATTCCAAATTAGGGGGTGAGTAATGAAACTCATTATATTTTCCCCAAATTAATTCCCTACTCATGCCACTAAGGTAGAAAAAGTTTGCACATTAATGTAAAACAATTTACATAAAACAATTTATAAAACAGTATATATCAAAATATAACAATTTTCCACGCCATTCAATTTTACAACAAATAAAAATTCTCCAATGAAATCCACAAAATGGTTATCTAAATTGATTTCATGAAAATAAATTTTGAAAAATCCATTCCATTCCATATATGCACACATCCACCATGAAAGCTACCTGGAATTCCCTATACTCGTTAGTGGTGAGTCATCCTACCACTAATCCATCACATAGTACACTACATTAACTGGGGAACTTCACGACCATATATGTCATATCCTATTCATAGTGATGCTTCGGTCTCTTATCCAACACAATGCATCTGAACACACACCATACAACCATTCCAAACCCATGCCAAAGACAAGACAAAACAATGCGTTCTAGAACCACTTCAATAAAAATCTTTCATTTATTGAAAATCATTTCATAAAACATTTTTCATAAATCCAAATGAGAAAATGATCATAAATTAATCCTATCTTAAATAAAACCACAAAATATTTTTCACAACAATCCCATAACTTCCACAAGAAAAAAAACAATTATCAAATAGGAACTCAACCATGATTTGAACACCAATATAATATGAATTTAAAAAAAACAATCAATATGAAAATAATAATTCATGTTATAAAATACAGTAGATGAGAGAGAATCCACCCACCTCAATTTTTATGGAGAAAAAAGAGAACGAAACGATTCTCCAATGAAAACCCACAAAACCGGGACGAATCTCCAAAACCCCACTTTAGATATCTTAAATTATAATAAAAAGTATCAAATATCATTATATTTGGAATAAACGATATTTTATCTATCACCATGGGTGTATATTTGAGAAACTGAGAGATATTATGAAGTAGATCTAATAAAATCTATCAAAAACCACCATGAATGAAGAATTACCTAGAAAAATCAGCTTCAGACCACCAAGAGAAACCCCATATCACCTTCAGATAAATGGTAAAATCCTATTCTATATTTGGGAGGTGATAATTTCTAGTTATGGTCATATAGGGGAAAAAAGTTGTTTAAAGACCAAAATTTGTGAGGTCCCAATTTTAGAATCTCACTTTTGACTTATGCATGGTTAGTCACACGATTAGGAACACCATATTCTAACCGTGTGGAAGATACTACCTTAAGAAGAATCCTCACAAGGTTAGATTTCATGGTTAGGAAATTGTTCACCAATTTTATAGAATCTCTCTGTCTCATGTTCCACAATTTTTCCTAAGATTCCACATGGGTTGGAAAAACTGTGAGCCTACCCATGCACCTTCTCCTTAGTACCTCTTGCATGGTGCACTGTTTCCAATAGGTGTTACATGGTTTTCCAAAACTGTGCACGAAGCATTAAATGTTATAAAATCCCCCAAAAAAATTTAAAATTTCTCCAAACTCTCCAAAAGGTATCATATATACTTTATATACATAAAAGTCATAAAATAATGGTTACTTACTTGAAACCCGGGGTGCTAAATTTAAAGTATGGTTTTACTAATATGATATAACATATATTAAAAAAATATGATACTATAATTTTAATATACATATATATAATTTAGTTCTCATTCATTTAATACAACAATTAAATAGAAATGGTGTTCATTTGTACGTATGAACTACCCTCTATAATAATGGTGCATTTCATTTCTTATCTCGAAAATTTATAGATTTTTATAAATATGTATGTATTGAATATATATGATTGTTACATAATTTACTAAATATTGGATTTTTTTAAATCAAGATCAAAATAATAATAACATAAAAAAATCAAAACATACTAAGAAACTAGGAAATTAACAACCAAAAGAGTGAAAATAATGAATGATTATTAACAAATAAATAATAAGATATTATAATATGTTAATATATAATATTATAAAAATGTATATGGTTCTTTTATAAGTTATAAAAATTTTAAAACCCATTATACTATATTTTAAATTAACTTTCACTAGATGGGAAACCCATGTTAAGGGATTCTTTTCTGGATTTTCTTTCTGCGAGGCATACACCATTAACACCAAATAGTAATTTTTATGAGAGTAACTTCTACCCCTTTCGTTATATTATACCAATAATTATTTTAAATTCATGGTATTCAAATGTTTTATTCGATTATTATTTCTTTTGTGTCTTCTAATTCAAAAGTTTTCATGCAGTAAGGGACTTCATCTCAAATATCCATTCATGGAGGAATACATTATCATTGTGCACCTAAATTCTTATATATGGTGTACATACAACCAATTTGACATTTAATACCAAGAATAATTCATTATTCTTGCTATATTTAGTTTCAATTTGAATTATTTCATCCATGAGGATATGAACCTAAAGTTACCCCAGTGGAAAAGGAATTTCATTACCTAATTTCTTTTCACTGTGTTATACTACTTCCCTCTCATTTTTTATATTCTATGATTATTTATATACTGAATTTGATTATATTTTATGTATTTATAGTTAATTATTTGTATTTACAATTGATACCCATAATCTATTCATTGATTGATTATCACTTCAACATTATAATCTTTTCAAGGGTTTTCATCACAATATAATTTTATTCAGGATTGTTTATACTAGAATTTCCTTTAGAGGAAATTATTTGATAATAGTTAAATAAAACATTTCATTTTATTATTCAATATATATTTAGTAATCATTTCAATTAATAGTACCATTTACAACTCTTTGGTACTCAAAATTTATTAAAATGTTTTTAAGAAAACAAAATATTATTTATATCTTTAGTTGGAGAACCTATTTTCTTTTAAGAACCTAATTTTCTATATAGTTTTTGAAATATTTTTTACCCTTTCCAAAATGATTTATTAAATGATTCTTTAACCATTTTTCTTTTAATTTTTTTTCAAAATAATCTTCTTATATTTTTCTCAACATTGTACTTTTCTGTCCTATTTATCATACAAAATGAGTGATGTTTTTACCTTGTACGACATGTATTGATTTACCTACTGTAATTTCATTTAACCTTCCATTTAGTTATTAAAAGGTTTATTTTTAAATAAAATGTTTTTTAAAGAATTAATTTGAATGAAATGTATATTCAATGTTTTTTTCAAAATATAAAGGGAATTTTTCTCAAGAATGTTTTTAAAGAATATATTTATAATACTTACACTCATAAATGGGAATAACAATTTATTTTTACTCCTCATGGTATGTGTTTTTTTGATTCCATATTTATTCCTCATTTCGATGGATTATGATTTATTTGGCCTAGGATAGTTTTAAAATCACTTACTTGATTCATTTTTTGTAGTACCCTAGAAATATTCAATTTCTAATGATCATTGACCAATAAGTTTCACCTAAATATCTATATCATTTATCTGGGACAAAATTATTTCCTAAATAATATACCATTTTTACATATGGTGTGTACTTGATAGTTAATTGAATGATTGGGGAAATGTTTACAAATATGTATCTTATACTCAATAGGTATATTTGATAAGGCACACTGTTTAATAGATTATTCAATATATAAGGAATACTATGAATATGTTTCAAATGGGTAGGCCCCAATTATGGATATCTCCGAAATGCATTGATTGTCTGATGGGATGAGTATGTTGGCTAGCCTGAGATGAGTTTTTACTCAATATGCAAAACCTTATTTTAAAGCTTCTTGATGGTATATGTACCATATACCTAGGAAACATAATGTCCAATAAATTATAATTTCCCTAATTTAGACTCATTTATTATTTATCGATGATATTTTTTTCTGACATCTCTATAGATGCATTTAATTCTCAGTTTATTGATTAAATGGAATGTGTTTTTAGATTCCTACATTTCTATATTTATTATTCATTATCAAGTTATTTAAATGGAATGTCTTTTGAGTTATTTACATTGCTAAATTATTTACTCACTTACTTTTCAATTATTGATTATATAGAATTATTATCAGTTATTCACCATTCCATATTGATTATTTTCATTTATTCAATATTGATTTTTTTATACATGACCCCTACTGAGAATTTGAGCTAAACATTATTTTGTTTCCTTTCCACAGGATTCCAAGAAATGTATTAAAAAATATATGTATGGATATTTTTTATAGAATACTGTTATTATCTCAATTTTTTAAATTAGTGTACTATTTTTTAACACAAGACACATGAATGTATATGGTTTACCAATACTAAAAACTCTTCAGTCCTCTGGGAAAAAATAATCTTATATCTTATTCCAATGTAATGGTGTCACAAAACTGGATTTGGGATTTTTTGGGTTGGTGATTATATACTAATAGTGGATAATATTAATTGATAATATTTTAATATTCATTTTTTTCAACGTCCCTGAACCCTAGTTTTAGTAAATTTTAAATTGAACTTCATTTCTTATCACGAGTGCAAGTAATGTTTAAAGTTAAAATTTGGGACCAATAAATCATCTATTTTTTAAAAAAATTATATTCATTATTTGAATTTGATGTTTTGGGATATGATTTATCACATTTTTTGAAGCATTTTATCTTTTAGGATCAATGTATGAATCACGATATATTATGGAAATTTTTTTCCATGGTTTCATTAATTTCTGAACAAAGAATAATGGGCCTTTGTCCTGTCAAAAAAAAGTGGGACTTAAAATCAAAGACCCCTAATGCTCAAATATTAAATAGAGATAGATAAAATTATGGTTATTATTTCAATTGACTATTTCCAGATCAAATTAAGATTTTTCATGGAGATACATGGATCATAAGTAGACATTTAATTTGTGGTCGAAATTTGAAGGCCCATAAAATCGTCCAACTAATTTCATCATAACATTTAAAATGATGCTCCCATTGGAATGAAATTTCGAAACCGACTAGAGAAACATGGAATATAGTATTTTTATTATATTAACCTTCATTATTCTTCCATCATAATGGAAAATTATCACTTCCAAAAGGGGGTGAATCTGGTCCCATTGTTGTGGTCAAAGTTGAAAAGTGAAATTTCATTTGATTTCTCTCCCACCTTTTACTGTACAAATTAAATCCGAGGTACTTTATTTTTTTGGTGTTAAAATAAGGATCCAAAATTTCATATTTAGGGGATTTTTTGTGAAGGGATTTTGATATTCATGGTTTTGTTTCAATTTTAATGTTACTCTTACATTTTGTAATCACACCTTCATTTTTTCAATGTATGTTTTTAAATCAAATTAGTTTCATAACAAAAGAATTTGTTCTTCTATTTTTATCCATTTTAGTAAAATTTTCATGTCATTTAATCATGTTTTTAAATTAATCACACAAAAAATTGTGAAATTCATCACACAATGGAGGATTGTTTTTTTCCATTATTTTCACTTCTTTAGTCGTGATTCTTTAACTCAAATTCCACCTTTTATACAGATCCTTTAATAAATGGAATTACAACCCATTTTTTGTATGATTATTGAGAGTTTAATAGATATGTATTAAATTTTATTTTATGTTATTAAATTCTTAAATTAGTTCTGTGGTTTTGGAGTTCTTTATTTGACTTATTTTTTACTTTGTCTCTTTTGACTTTGACAATTTCACATTGTGAGTGCTAGTATGATCCAATTCCTTGGAGTGGTCATGAATGTGATCCTAAAAAATAATTGGTGGTTATCCAGGTTATTTTATATGGATTAAATTATATAATGATATTGGTTTTTATTCTAATTGATTTTATACCTCGTTAACTATTGAACAAAAATTCCTAGAAAAAAATTACCTCCATTCTACTCTTAAAAACAACCTTGGACCAACAAATATTATTTTACATATTAGCATTCAAATGATTAGGTTCTTCAATCATAAATTAAAAAAATTCTCTTTTTAACATTATTATTTTATTTTCATAATTAAAATCAATACCAAATTTGGCCACCTCATAGTTATTCCTACCATAAAATATGACTGTTTCAATTTTTCTTTACAGTCCCTCTAGATTTGACCCCTACCTGTACTACAACGACAATTTCTACATTTAGGGTAAATTTGGGCATCACCAAATTTTGGAACTTTTATCAAGAACCGATGTAATTCATGTTAGAAACTCATTATCAACTCCACAATTTATCTTTTCTCACCCCCATTTCTCTTATATTTTCCATTTCTTTTTTTGTGTCTCCTGAAAATATAGAATCTAAATTTCATTCTACTTCAATGTAGAACCTTACAAATTACCCCTTAATAAACCCATATAATAAGAAATAATAAATTCAATATTGGGAATCACCAAACATATATAATTTCTTTTATCTAACCATGAATGATTACCCCACACTCATTGAGATGTAAAATCACATCAAAGATGATTGTTTAAAGGATCAAATTCCTTCCCTCTCAAGGATGATAGAAGAGATCAATATAGGGGAATTCCATGTTTTCCAAACTCATATATAGAAAAATCTAAATTAATTACTTTAACAATTTTTTGAATAAATTTTTAAGATTAGTTCATAAGTTTTATATTTGTGTATAGAACTATAGAACATTAAATCTTATGAAAAACGCATCCATACACTGAATATCCATCCCATAAACTTATATGATGTTTCTAGTTTCCCTAAAACACCTCATGAATTTATTGAAGAACAAAAATTAGGATTTGGAATAGCTAGATATGATCAAAAAAAATTCAAAGAGTCTTCAGAAAAATAGAAAACTGCTTTTTTGGATTATAAAGAGTGGAATTTGACATCATGGGATTATTTTTAGAAGATAACTCAATTGAAATTTTTTCTGAAGCACCAATCACTAAACCGTTGGTGGAAATCACAAACTTTTATTCTAAACTGATTCTTGACCCTCATATAATTTTTTTTGGATAAAAGCTATATTCAAAATGATCCAATTATGTTGAGAAATTTTGAAATTGAAACCAAGTTCAATTTTATGTCTCGAAATTTTTTCAGAAAGTGTTATCCAACCAATTATTGAATTCAAATTCCATACATCCTCACTCAATATTTCAATTGTAGTGGATAATCAAAAAACAATATATCATTATTTCATCCTATCTTGAAGCTAATAAATATAATGTTATCCTTTACATGATTAGAATGATTAATAAATCTATTAGATGGACCCTTTTTGATATTCATGGGATTATCCCATTCACTGGGTATTATATGATATTACATGAACTAATTTCCAAAAATTCCCAAAAACCCCAATGGTATCTCAATCTCAATCATGTAGAAGTGGTCAAAAAATGAAAATTTTCAATTTTTTAATGTTATTATTGGATTCTTTGGGGGTCCGTTTAGTGATAATGAATTTAAACTAATCACTTTTCAGGAGAAAACCCAACTTATACAAATTTTTTTTTGTGTTTTTTGATTTCTATGGGAACACCCTTATTATTCCCAATGTGATCTAATTTCTCTTTAGTGTGTGATTAATCAGCTGAAATTTTTTAATATTTAAAAATGAAACCTATACAATCAAATGTTTAAACCCAACCATTAATAATTCCTAAGGTGTCTACTTATGACCAAATTTTAATGTGATCGACTTCATATTGATAGGACCTAATATTTAAACCATGTTATTTTATTCTATTATTTCATTTCAAATCACCTTCTCTCCCTCTTTATTACCAATTACAATCTCTTTCTTCTATTCTCTTTCAATACTAAGGGTCATGTGATCCTATTTTAAGGGGAATGAAAATTGAGTATATTATGAAAAAATTGGGCTTTTAGGGAAAATTTCAATTCGTTATCCTTTCTTTAATTAATGTAAATTTTGAAACATTAAATCAGATTTTAAAATGATTTTGAATTCCTTGATTATGATTTTATTTTGAATTTATGTTCATGAGAATAGTTGTCAAAAAGTGCAGTTGTCCGATTTTATTTTTAAATGTTTAAATTTTCATCACCTTAATCAAAATTCCACAATTCATATCCAGTAGATTCTGGGTGTATGTTCGAGTTATTAGGCCCGTTCATCATAGCATAGGGTTCACGCCCACTTTTAATTTAATTTTGGTATCCAATAATAAAAGTCCACATAAATCAATGTGTTTTCCAAATACATGGCATTTGATTTTTGGGGATCAGGACTCCTTATTTTTATTTCCCAGATTTACGATTTACATCTCTATTTTAGTGCATGGAATTGAAAAAATGTGTGGAATTTGACAATTGCGGATCGTAACATCAATATTTTCTTACCAAGTGATAGTCTTTTCTGCTCTATTATGGTTAAAATCCAAAAATAATCAAAATAAATAAATAAATAAAAGTAAAATAAAATAAAAACAAAAACATTAGGATACTGATATTATTGTTTAATTAGATTCCAACCAGACTCTTCATTTTCCCCCTTCAACAATAAAATGGAGCTCCTGTATTTTATGATGAACAACACATCATCATGCTTAATTGAAATTGGATGAAATGTGATGACGAATTAGGAAAAAAGGAATGGGCTTGGTCTTGTGATATTCTTATGAGTGAAGCTTATGTGAAATTAATTTGATTGGTTTCTTGATTATTTAAAATTATTTATTATGGTGTGTAGTTTATTTTAAAAATCGAAAAAGGGAATTCATTTTCGTGTTTTTTAATTAATTGTTTCCCAGGATTAGAAAAAATCAAGTTGGGGGTGTTATTAGCGATTGAAGGTTGATAATATTCATTGGTTTTATTTTAATATTCATTTGTTTCAAAGTCTATAAAATCCAATTTTAGTTCATTTTATAAATTGAACTTTATTTCACATAACATGTGACATTCAAGTTTAATGTGAAAATTTTGGAACCAATCAATCATCTGTTTGTGTAAAACACTATATTCTTTATTTTAATTTTATATTTTAGGATATTATTGATCAATTTTTTGGAAAAATGTTATCTTATATGATAAATGTATTAATCATAATGGATTATGGAAATTTTTTCCATGGATGTAAAAAATTATAGGAAAGCATAATGATCTTTAGGTCCATCAAACAAATGTGCGGACCACAATCCAAGCTCAATAAAGCTGTAATTTAAACAATAGATAATGAAAATAATTGGAATAATTTCATTAAACCATTTTACGATCTATTTTTTTTTTTGTTTTAATGGATATATAGGGAACTCAATTAGAAATTTAATTTGTGGGTAGATTTTATGTCCAATAAAATCATTCCACCAATTTCATATTAACGTTTTAATAGATGGTCCAATTAGATTAAAATTCTAAATATATTATAGGAAACATTTAAGATCATATTTTTATTAAATGAAACCTTCTTTATTATTACATATTCAATGTCAATGTCACACATAAAAAGGGGATGATTATGGAACTATTTTTGTGCTCAACAATAAAAAGTACAATTTCATTTGATTTATCTCCCACCTTTTAATATTTTAATTAAATAGGAGGGAATTTATTTGGGGGGTCTACCTAAGGCTCCAAAATTACTATTTATGGATCTTTTGGTTAAGGGATATTGATATTCTTTTTTTTTCATTCAATTGTAGTTTTATGAATTCATTTTGTAATAGAACAAACATTTTTTCGAAGTATGTTTTTTTTTCAGAATAATTAGTTTCTTAATAAATGTTTTTCTTCTAATATTTTTCTATAATTTTTATGAACTGGAAGATATAATTTAATTAAGGCTTGAATTTAATCTCACCAAAATTTGTTAAATTACACACACAATGGTGGGGTGTTTATTTTTTTTGTTATTTTTAATTCTTTAATCCCGCTTCATTCAGTCGACTTCTACCTTACATTGAGATCCACGAATCAATGGAATTATAACCCTTTTTTCTGTTTGATTTTGGGGATTGTTTTTGGGTTTGGATTGGATTTTATTTGGTTATACGAATTTATTGATTTATTTCTATGGTTTCAGATATCCTTTCATTAACTTATTTTATTTTTATCTACACTAACTTTAACGACTATGGATTTTGAGTGCTAGTTAGATCTCGTTCATTAAAGTGATCATGAAAGTGAACCTTGAACTGAATTTGAGATTGTAATTGGTATTTTGTATGTATAAAATCATAGAATGATATTGTGATCTTATCTTATTGATTGGATTCCTATTGAATAGTTGAACATAAAATTTATAAAAAAACAATTACATCCATTTAAGCCCAAGCAACAACCTTGGATCAACCCATATTATTGAATTATTTCCATTGAAATCATCAGGTGTTTCATTCATAAATATAAAACCATTATATTATGAATAGTAGTATTTTAGTTTCATAATTTAAATCAACATTAATGTTGTCAACGTCGTAGATATTCCTACCATGAAACCGAGAGTCTCGAGGTTACTTCTTCATTCCCAGTGGATTTGACCCATTCATGTACTATAATGACCTCATCTACCTATAGGTTAAATTTGTATGTCACAAGTCAGGTCACTATAGTTGGTATCATATAAAGTTTAGTAGAAACCTTAGGAACTATATTTAGCAAAACATAAATTAGGGATCATAAACCTAAAGTACAATTGGAGGATAATTATAGAACAAAATCCTAACGTTTTGGTTATATAGATATTACATGGTTTTAATAGGAATACATCCCTATCATGACACTGCAGGTGGATGTAGTTCTAGTTGATATTTACCTATGGGAAAAAACTCTGAAATGGTGTGTTGGTCTTGACTCATGTGTAACCTGGTACATGATAATGGAGCTTACTGCACACCAGGATTGACACTCTCAGTGGATATTATTCGTATAAATCACATTATCTTTACAAAACATTATGAATTATTTGAATAGATAATGACAATGAATCACCTTGGATAATCCTATGATTTCATAGGTTAAAAATAATGATCCAAGATTTAATCATCCTAAAAATGGTTATATGGTTTTTTTCAATATGTTAGTTGATGCTCACAATGTGGTTTTTGGTTTTAGGAATTTCCCACGTCTGTAGGGTAACTCTAGACCAAGAAAGGACCTATGTGGAAATAAATAGATGATTAATTTATGAATTTTGTATGTATTGAAAACCATGTAGAAAATGGTATTATAGATTAAATTTCAAGTATGTCCATCAAATTTTTTTTGGAAGTTATATTAATAAGTTTTTATAAATGGAAAACTACAATACCGAGTGGAAACCCATCATGTCTAGAAAGGCTGCAAGATGTGGACCCATGACTAAAGGATGATAAAGTTTAAATGCTAACCACAAACATACACATTGTCCTGGATAAAAATTCATGGTTTTTAGTTGAAAATTTTGAAAAATAAATATTAATGATGAACTAGTAGTGTTAATTTTTTCAGTTTAGATATTAATGTATTAACCGTATTATATTTTTAAAACTTTATATATAAATGGTAAGACTTTTCACTCTTTTTTTGTACTTATAATTTTTAATACTCTATTTTAGTGCTTCAGGTATCAAAGTTAATTTTTGGATTTCCATTTCATGAAGTAAGGGATTAATTGGAAATTTATAAAAGCAGAAACAAAGGATGAACATTATGTTTATACAATATAAATTTATGAAGTAAATATATTTTATTATATTATTTCATAAAAGAAATCCACAACATCAGGAAAAGTATCTTAAAAGAAATAAATTATCCTAAAACTTTAATTTTTTTGGAACTGGTAGTTTTCTAAATAATCAAATATTTATAGATTTGAAACCCTCAGTATTCCATTGATATTTCACTTGTTATTTATTGATTACTTAAATCACCTCTATAAATATTTTCAATTTTCCTCAAATTATGTATCTCTACTTTCCACTAATGTTCACATAAATATAGTTCTAGTAATATTTTAGTCCATGTGAAATTTGTATTCCCATTCTATCTTTTCTATAGGATGTTTTATGAAGCCTTTTCATGATGTGGGATTTAAATAAATGAAATATAAAATAATATATTAACAATGTCATGTTTAAATTTCTAGTATACAATTTATTTATGGTGGGGAGAGTGTAACACCATAAAATTGTAAATTAATAACATTGTATTTGATGGCGTGTATGACCCTCAACACCAAGAATGTATGGGAATGTAATATCGTGAGACTTTATAAAATATTTACTATATAAAATAAATTCAATATATATTGTAGCCTTAAATTCATGTGATACTGAGTTAGTATGCGTCGAACACAAAAATAGGTTTATTCGATGACTTGCGTTACACTCAAGAACTAGTTTTACTGTGTAACAATGTATTATTAAAATATAATTATATAATTTAATATGAAATAAACTAGTAATTACATTAGTCATATTGAATAGTAGTAACTAAATTGTAAAATATATAGTTCATTAAAATATAATAATAATTCATTGGTAACTAATTAATTAGAACGAAAAATGTAAACCAATTTAATATAAAAGAAATGTTGTTATTTTTATACTCCCAAAAGAATTTTATCTTAATAAAATAAATAAATTAAAATTATTGAATTATATTAATAAAATATATATTTAATGTATTCGATAAACTATTTTTGATATTCATAAAATAGATTTTATCATCCTAAGATAAGAATAAACCCAATTTTATGCATAAGAACCTATATTTGTATAAATATTGTTTTACCAACTTTTAATGGAGATCCAATTTTAAATAAATGTTTTTCAAATTTCATTTATTTTATATTCCAAAAAATTATTCATAATTGAAATAATAACATAAATATTTTATTATGGTGGATTTTTGGTATCTTCTTTAAATGTCTTTTTTTATGAATAGTGACAAATACTGAATTTTATGTAAAACTGAATTTTCATCAAATTTATTTATAAAGATAAATTAAATTTTTAATTGTTTTTAAATATAAATTAGATCCATTTAACTTAAAATAATAAATTTTAGATTACTTTAATAAAAATAAATTTTAAATTGGATATAAAAACATTACAATCTTTTGACCATTTTTATTTTAGAAACATGCTTTGTAGATCTATCTGTAGGATTAATATTATATTAATTTATACCACAAAATATACTATAATTTGGATAAATGAATTCCATATTTGGAATAATAATAGTTTATAATGTATAATAACTTCAAATTAGTTTTTTTTCTAAAAATAATTATGAAAATAATGAAAATTAATTAGAGCGGTTAAGAGAAAAAACTAGCTTAACAAGGGAATAAAAAACAATATTAATGATAAAAATGACCTATAAACTTTTCCAAAAGAAATTTTATGGAAATATTTCTACCCTATCCTTATTTTTATCTATTTTTTATTATTTTATCCATATGAAGTGGTTGAAAAGTTTTTGGAAATCCCTTTCCAAAACATTACATGAATGCCCCTCCCCCACAATAAAAAAGAACTCACCGATGACACTTATTCACACCTCTAAAGACCATTGGATCAACAATAATATACTCTAATAAGATAAAAAAATCCCTTAATTCATCTTATAATCTCCCCTTTGTGATTAAATCAATCTAATTAATCCCTTTTTTCAAACCAAAAGGAGTTACCCGAATAAGAGCAAACATCCATCATTATGCTCTTTGTTTTTCTTTAATTTATCCACCCAGAAAAATGTTCTTATTCCTTGATTACATAATTACCTTTGTATCCTAAATATACTTATATGTTTCGATATTAAGGGTTGGAACTACACTTACACGCAAATCCATTAAATTTGTAACCAACATACTATTCATGTGTATGGTGAAGTTAGCGTCACGAAACGTTGTCCTTTAAATTTACTTTACCAAATTTAATGGTTTGTAATTATGATTTACATGATAATTATATATGATATATTTGATATTAATATTTTATTTATTCTTATTTAATTTTTATAAAACAGAAACCATCATTATTCCCATTTTTTTAATTACGATAACATTGGTTGTGCATGTGTGGACTGCGACATTCTCAAAGTAAAGTGATACATTCACACTATAAAAGGAATGTATAAAGGAGGGTTTAAATACACCTATGTGAAATATATATCATAAATATGATACTGTAATGATTATATATATATATATATCATTTAACTCACTTTTTTAATATGATAAATAAATAGAAGCATCGTTCATGTGTACGTACGACCAATTGTCTCAATGAATGGTGCGTTTCATTTATTGTCTCCAAAATTTATAGATTATTTTAAATAAATTAATAATGAATATTTATTAAAATTAAATCATGTTTTATATAATATAAATTATGAAATAATGATTGAAATAATAAGTAAAAAAATTACAAGTCAAAACATACTCGAAAACTAGGCAATTAACACTTGAAATAGTGAAAATAATTAATGATTCGTAACAAATGAGTAATAAGATATCATAAGAAGTTAATATATGATATTTTAAATATTTTTATTGTTCTTCTATAAGTTATTAACATGTTGAAACTATTTATACATTATATTAAAGGGATTTAATCTAAAAGGAAACACAAGGTATTGGATTGTTGTCTCTCTTTTCTTTCTGTGAAGCATACGCCATTGAAACCACTTACAACATCTGTGGGGTGTACCTACTACCTTTTTTATAGTATATAATGAATTAATTTATATTAATTTTATTTAAATGTTTCATTTTATTATCAAAACTTTTGGGTCTTCCAATCAAAAAGATACCATGTAGTAAAGGACTTTGTCTCAAAATCCAATCTTTGAGGCATACTTTATCACTATGCAGCTATTTTTTTATATATGGTGAACATACTGTCATTTTGACATTTAAAATCATTAATAATTCATTCTTAATTTTATATTTAGTTTCAATTTTAATTATTCCATATCATGGAACATGAACATAAAGTTACCCAAGCGGAAACAAATTCATAACTCGACTCCTTTTCCTTGGGTTACACTACATCCTCGTAGTAATTAATATTATATAATAATTTGTATAATCAATTTGAGTATCTATTGATGTATTTAAACTTCTTTTATTTTGTATTTTTAGTTGATAAAAATAATATATTCATTTATTTATCCTCACATTAACATTATAATCTTTTCAAGGGATTTCTTCCCAGTCTCATTTCATTCGTGATTGATTTTTGTTTAATTCCCTTTAGAGGAAATTATTTGATCATTATTCAATAATTTTTTTCTCCTATGGTTATTCATGGTCCTTTTCACATAATAGTACCATTTTCCCACTATTTAGAACAAAAAATGTTTTAGTAAATGTTTTTAATATAACCCAACTGTATTTATCTCTTTAGTCCGAGATACAGTATTCCTCTAAAAATCTTGCTTCTAAAAATGTTTTAAAAAGTCATTTACCCTTTCTAATATTTTGTTTAATGTTATTTTTACCCTTTTTTCTTCAAATTTTTTTTCAATGGAATCTTATTTTCATTTTCTGAACATGTTATTTTTCTTTTATTTTTACCATGAAAAAGGAATATTTTTTACCTTGTATGTAATGTATGGATATTTTTATTTTTATTTTTTCCAAAGATTCTTTTTCAGGGTTAAGAGGTTATTTTTTCATGAAAATATGTTTTTGAAAGTCAATTAAAATAAGAATATGGTAAAAATGTTATTCAAAATAAATATAATATCTTCCTCCAGAATGTTTTTAAAATATATTTATACAATACTTTCATTCATCAATGGAAACAACCATTTATATTTACTACACTTAGTATATGTTGTATTATTAATATACTTATTCTTCCTCCACATGGTTTATGATTTATTTGGACTAGGATATTATTGACATTCGATTTCATGGTTCATTGTGGTAGCCCCCTTGAAATATTCAATTTGAAATGATC
The DNA here is from genome assembly GCA_963277665.1 of Viscum album. Classification (NCBI taxonomy): domain Eukaryota; kingdom Viridiplantae; phylum Streptophyta; class Magnoliopsida; order Santalales; family Viscaceae; genus Viscum; species Viscum album. Next base: position 1,175,480,447 of record OY728127.1, read on the forward strand.
ATTGAACATTATGATTCCCCAAAATATCCATATCCATTATCATGGATATGATTATTACCTAAACCATATACCATTTTGAAAAATGATATGCACTTGATAATTATTTTATTAACTTGTGAAATATTTTTAAATCAATATCTTCCACTACATGAATATATTTGATATGGAACATTGTTAAATAGATTATTCGATATTTGAGGAATGATTTGGATAAGTACAAAACTGGTGGGGATTAGTAATAGATAGTCCCCTGATACATTGGTATCTCATGGGACAAGTCGGTTGGATGGCCTTATACGGTTTTTTACTCAATATGAAAAACTGTCTTATGATAGGTCTTGATAGTAAAGGTACCATGTACCAAGGAAACATGGAATCCATTTGTTAAGCATTTACCTCATTCAAACTCAATTATTATTTATCCATCATTTTTTTCTTTGACAGGTATATGGATGCATTTAATTCTCAGTTTTCTGATTAAATGGAATGTGATTTTAGTTTACTACATTACCATATTTATTATCTCTTAACTAGTTATTTAAATGGTATGTGTTATCATTTATTTACATTTGCACAATATTTACTCACATTATTCTTAGTTATTTATTGCATTCCACGTGTTCTTAGTTATTCACGAATCTGTAATCATTATTTTCACTGATTCATTATTTATTTCACTATACTTGACCCTTACTAATCATTAGGGCTTACCCTTATTTTGTTTCCTTTCCCAAGGAATAAATTTACGTTACTAATAAATATATATCAAGATACTCTATATGGAATAACCTTATTATCCATGAAAAAATAAAAAATATTTTGTATTTTGTATATTAATTTATAATATATGACTCATATTTGAATATATTTTACAAAATACTTCTAAAAGTTTTTGGCCTTTTGGAATTGATTTACTTTTATATTATTCCAATTTAATGGTAGCATGACACCAGCTCCAAGCATTCTGTGGTTGGGTCACTAAAATCTTTTTTATAGATGGACTTATATGATTTGAGACTCAGATATGTATCCCATCCAAACCATAACTAAAAAAGAGTTGCTGGACGATGCATATATCTCATCCTTCTCTTCCCATCCAAAAAGAACAAATATTTTTCAAAATATAAAGAAAAACACATATTGGGATAAAATGAAGAGTGATATTATATAATATGTATCTTGATGATTGTTATCCCAACAAGACAAATATAAACAACATAACTTTAAGGGTACGATTAAACCATTGTGCATACTAGAATGGAAATAGAAATACATGACAATGAATTTCATAGTAATACTTGAAATGGAATCTTATGGAAATTACACCATTCAGGTGATAGTTGATCACTTTCAAATTCTGCATATTTAATTTATTTTAATGAATATTTATCAATTTTAAAACTCACCAAGACATACATAGAGGAATTGGTATGATTGAATAGATTTCCAATATCTAATATATCTGATTGACATATGAGGTTTACCTCGAGGTTCACGAGAAGCCCTCAGTAAGCATTCGATATAGATTAGATTTTGAGTACTTTTTATCACCATTATATAGTTGGATAGTATAATGAAACCATTCACTCTAGAGAATATGATAAGATCATGTTCAATGTATTTCCAAGGATATGGGTATCAACACCTTCCCCAGGATGAGTTCTAATATAAAAATAGTTTTCATTCTTTCGTTCAAATGGAACCTTATGATTCATAGTGTTATTATCCAACATTCTGGGATATAGTTAGAGAGTGGAACCTTATGGGAATTTATCTAATCCATGATATGATATAGAGGGGTGAAACCATTAAAATTTATTTAAAATACAAACAGGGTCACAAAAAATTATATGCATAGAATATTTGAAAAGACATAGTGTTTGAAGTCATATATAAGAGGTTCCTTTTTATATCACAATGGATGAAAGTCACGAGGTTTAGGAAAATATATATATTAGTCCAATATACATTATCCCCTTTGAGATCTTTGATCACATCAATAATTTGGTCTGAAAACTATCACCCAAACCTCAACAATCCCAAGTACATAATATGTTTCATGTATCACTCTATAGGATTGTACATTAAAGACCCCTCATAGATACTAAATCCAGAGGTTGTACCCTTATAAAACAACCCTTCATTTGATGAGAATCTGATGAAGTTAGTGGATATTAGAGACAATGTTCCATGAAATAATAAAACTCATCTAGTTAATGTTTTGTGGTAGAGCCTCATGTTTGAGGAAGCAACATAGGAACCAGAAGAGGTGATGAAAAAAAAGTACCCAAATCAATTTTAGTGTATGAAATGAAATTTCAAGGGTGATATTTCTAAAGGGAGTGAATGTATCAATCCAAGCATTCAAATATTAAACTCACATTTTTATTGAACGGATTATTTATTATGTAATGAAGTTATAGAAAATGAATGCCCTTTTTTTGGACAATTATAAAATACAGAAAATATAATGAAATATAATTTGAATCATCTTGAATATTGATAATATATCCCTTGTAGAACAACAGTTGAGATTATTTTACATTAAGGGTTATTATAAACTCTAATTAATAGGGAATGAATAACCGATGATCCCAATATTGTTTTACAAACCACCCCAAGAGGGAACCACCATTTCACACCTTAATCGTATGGTGTACATTGATATTTTCCTTTGACTTGGCCCAAAATGACTTTAAAAAACTAAATTTCAAAAAATATCATATATGGTTGAATTTTAAGATTATCGATATCATGAAACAAACCATTTGTATTGAACCACCCCAACAAAGCATTACCATCACACACCATACCCTTAGAGTGTATGCTCGTGTAGTTAAAAGTTATGTATTTAGACACTAGTAATACAAAATTGTACATTTTAAGATTTATGAAATAATGATTATATTTAATAATTTTGATTATTACCACATTAATGTTTATATAATTTTTTTGGTAAAAATAATATTTTGATATGATGAAATCAAAATATAATTTTTTGGAAATATATATTTCAATTAAACCACTCTTTTTCCTAAATTAAATAATTTTTAAATGAATATTATTTTAATAAAATTTTCTTATAAATTAATATTTATTTATATATAAATGATAATATAATTTAATGATTCTCAATGTAATTTTTTCAAGGGACATAAAGAAGTTAGTATTTTAAAAACAAGTAATTTATAGAGAATAAGTATTTTTATTTAAAAGATTAAATTCTAATAATTATATAATTATTTTGATAAAATAAATATTATTTTGGAATCTAAAATTTTGAAATTAGAAAAAAGATAATTTTTCATCATTTTAAAAGAATCAAATTTTTGGGTAAAAATTAAATTGGTATAAAAATATGATTTGTATTATGGAATCATAATGTCCCTAATGTGACATAATAAATTATATAAAAGGCATACACAACCAAATATATATTTTTTCTTTAAAATTCTGTGTTTTTGATGTCATTTTATAAATTTTATAAACTCTTAATGAATCATCCAAAAACTATATTATATTTTAATGTTTTATGAACAATTGTTTAAAATGCGACCCACTTCAACATCACCAATTGTTTTATTTTAATGCGTTTTTTTATTAGCCTTAAAAAAATATTTAAACCCACTTTTTTGTTGCAACCAATGGAATAAACAATGATATTTTTTTTATTATTGTGTCATATATATTTTGAAATAAATGTTCACAAATAAATAAATAAACCCCCCTCTTTTACTATAAATACCCACCCAAAATTTCACTATTATTCACTAAAAACCCATTGATCAGATATTTAATCTCCCAATCCCTATCTAAATCCCTCTCAAGGAGTTTGAAATATATTAATAAGCTCCTCACAAGATTTTATAAGTGACCAATAATGTAAGGTATCTCCTTCCCGTATTTTCCATTCAAGAAATTTTTTACATTTAGAATTTTGAAGATTAATTGATTATGCAGTATAGTTTTTATAACCCTAAAATTTATTTTTTATGTTTTATGATTGATAGATAATTTATCCCCTATAAATATAACCTTTAACTAAGTTTTTATTATGTGTAAGTAATATTATTCTCTCCAACTCCTCTTTATTCAAGTACATTCTTTGAGTTATGCCATTTGATTTCCTATTTTTTGATGGAATATGTTTGTACAAATACATTTAAAATTTTTATGATTCCAAATTAATGATATACTACCTTTCACTCTCATTAATCCCTTTCATTAACCTTTTTTATTCACCCATTATGATGGAAAAAGTATCCCATGATTTTCCAAGACAAACCTTTGTGTTGTGAATACCCATTCCCATTTCCACTCAGTGTTATTAACCATGATGTAACAATACTTTATTTATTAGAAACACTAATGTATGTAACCCACATAAATTAATATTGGGATTAAAATCAATGAAATAAATTATTATGTTGGATGATCTGAGTAGCAAACTAATTCATGTTCATGATATTAATGTGACAAGTAGGTATGAAATTATTTAGCCCTATAATGAGTTGGGTAATGGTTTTATCTCAGGATATACCATGTATGGTTTGTGAGATGTTATCCCAATAATAATATGTTTTGATTTATCAGTGTTTAGCCTTTGGTTATTCTTGTGGTTTAATGTTGTATGCTGTTTCAAAATTTTTATGACTCCTTTATTTCATCATATTATATTAAGATTCAATGTTCATGTTTATGATCATCACCGCTTTTATGTCACCACTATATGCCTATTGAAAAAAATACTTTACATTTATCATGCTATTCTTTAATTAGTATCTTATTTGTCTGTATAGATCACCTCTTCCTTATCTACATCCACAGGTTATCTAGTGTTGTTTTAGAAGATCAATGAAATTTAAGAGAATATTTTGGTATTTTTAAATAATTTTGTTTTATCACTATTTCAAGTTATAGTTGTATGTATCTACTTACATAATGAAACTATGACTTTCAATATTTTTTGATTGAATCATGTGTTTATTTATTAAATAAAACATGAATTAATGTTTATATAATATATGGGTTGTCAAACTAAAAGCATAGGATGGATAAATTTCTTTCAATGTAAACAATACCAGAAGATGAACATACTCAGAAAAAGACGTTATACTTGCATTCACTTCTTTCAATATGGGGAACCTTCACCAGATCCAAAATTGATAGGGTTTTCCCATGATTTTTTTTCTTATATAAACCATCTCCACCAGATAAGATTTATTCAAGAATCCTTTAAATAATATGGGCCCAAATTAAATAACTTAATAACTTATATATAGATGAATAACTTTCAAAAATATATTATATTTAAGTTATTTTATTGATACAATCTCAAAAGAAATGGGTACTGGCTCACTAAAGTGTTCAATATACCCCTTCACCCATCATTAACCATATTAGAGAATCATATTCTCTACCACATTATTAACTTAGTTCTCCATAGTGATAAAACACTAAATTAATGTGGGCTTCATGAATTTCCACATTATATCACTTTATAACACAGTTTGAACCATGACCGTCCATCAATGTTATCTGTGACCCTTAGAAAAACCCAATAAAGCCCTCACCCTATCCTTCAAGAGTTATAAGATATTTTTAAATATTACCAAATATTTATATTCACTTTATATCCTATACATGAAATACATTACAACTAAAGATAGGAAGTATCTTTTATAAATTAGTCTCTACCACTAAATAATGAGTTTTTATAGGTTCCTCGACTAGGATATCCACATTCAAACCATAAGATGAAAAATTATTAGGATTGTTTTGGACGTTTCTTGGAGGTATACTATAATAAAAAAAATAAAACACAAGAATAAATAATGAAAACGAAATGTTAATCAACCCAACTAAAAATAAACCTCACTTTAAAGTAACATCCCATAAAAACAAATTCAACTGTAACATAAAATACTTAACCATAAATATGAATTCAAATGTTTTACATCATTTCAAAATCACATAATTTTGTTCAGGTTTTTTGAGACAATTCATATAAATAATTTATAACCCAATGTATTTGTTTAGAAAAACATTTTCCCACATTTTAAACACCACTTCCAATTTAAAATATTCTTTGAAAATTATTTTTTAAAAAATTCCTTACTCGTTATTTTAAACATGAAAAATTCCTTCACTTCAGTTCCTATCATTTAATTTTAGAAATCACATCTATATGTTTCAAAACTAACATTATACTTTCTAAAACATTGTTACAATATAAAAATCTTATCTGAAACATTAAAAATAACACTTATAGACCCTGTAAATAACTCCTAAAATCAACCAAAATGTCATTTAAATAGAAAAATGATATTTTTATCAAAAGGATTTAAAAGTAAAATTTTTTAAGGGGGATAAGCACCAAACATGATGTGGCCACATGGTTTTGTTATAACATGTTCCAACTGTTCTATTACCAAATAAAGGGAACACAACCATGTGCGTGGGAACTACATGATTTCCAAATTATGAAAACTTACTATGTGGCTCTAGTTATTCCCCACTTTTCACTAGAAAACATATAAAACCACTAAATAAACAATTAAAAAATAAATATAATCTAAATTATCATAGATATAGATAAAAACTAAACCAATATTAAAAAAACAACTCAAAATTAATGATGAAAACCCCAATATCCCATGGTAACTTGTGGATTCAAACAGTAAGATCTTACTAGACTCATCCAACACATACATCTCATGTTTTGATAGTATTAAATCTAATTTACTAGAATAAGGAAAATAAATAGAGTGACTTGATATAATTTTATCATGAACTATCCTTTTAAATCCTTAATCTAGGATCCAGATTCAACCTATGACATGGACCTAAGGGAATTCATGATCCCCCCAAGGTTACGAAATGAACCAAGGGAATCAGATTATACATAGGGGGAATGATTTCACATGGTAATCAGGTAGAGATAAAAAAATCCAACAAGAAGTCATCCATGACCTCTATGTTCATTAGATATCCATGAACAAAAAAATTAAATAGATTCATAACAATAACATTGTAAATGAATTATTCCAAGATATAATAGATGAATCAAAATAAATATAAAAAAATATTAAGAATGATTAATATAAAATATACTTGAGAATAATATAAACTATAAATATATTGTTCCAAATCTAAAAATGCCTAAATTGATCTATATGTGACCTTAGGGTCACCATCCATCATCCACCTATTATTCTATTTGAGGGATCCTAAAAATGAAACTAGTCAATCAAAACAAACTAAGGTCTATCAGTGTTGAGTGGCATAGGAAGGGTGTGAGAACAACAACCCCTTAATAAATCACCAAGGATTATATGAACTTTTTTTTAACCATCCATTCTAGTTTGAAAAAATGTTATAAAATTATTTTTATATTTTATTGGAAATAAAAAATGATATTTCCTAGAATCCATCTATAAAAAAACTCCTTGTCTGATTTAATCACATAAAAATTTTCATTATAATAATTTTTGAAAAACACATTTTTGAATACCCCCTTTGTTAAAATCTACAAAAACGACACCTAAATAACTCAATCTTATCCAAATAAAACATCAATAGGATAAATAAATAAAATCAATAATATAATAAAAACATCAATAATACAAACCGTATACCATGAAAATAGTGAAACAAAATAATCATCAATAATGGTACAGGTAAGGAAAAATATAATATAAATTTAGAAACGATATAATATATTATAAGAGAATAGTAATTGAACTAGGTGAAGTAAAAATAATAATAAATAATTGGTAACCATGGGATATTCCTAAGCATCTCATGGGATGAGAGTAGACATAATCGGGTGGAATAATTTGTAGGCTTGTCGATGAATTTCTAGCCTATAACATGACAAATACTCTCAACTATCCTCACTAGTGATTCTCCCCAAATGTATTATTCAATTTATGTGGGGATCCATACCATATAATTAGGACAATATAATAATAATCTCTCAACCTATCACTAACATACCTAGGATTCTTGAGACTATAGTTGTAGGACGTGATATAACATTAATCAAACATCAAGAAAAACAACATTTTTTTCAACATCATGACCTCAACTGACCTCATTACAACTACCAATTTTAATATCCACAATTTTATATATAACAACATAAAATTCTTGTAAACATAAATGTAAAAGGAGTGTAAGATTATTTAATTGAGGTTTTTGTTTTTTTGTGAAAAAAATTTAATAATGTTTCAACTAAGAAATAATTTGAAAAACCAATAGTTTTATTGCAATCTCCCTTTCAAAACTAGTTTAAATACCATGTAATATTTTTGGGTTTTCAAAAAACAAAACCATAAGTATAACAACATGCACGTGGTATAGATATCTACAATTCAATAAGAATTGATGAATAACAATTCGTTAACCAACATCATCAATGAAAATATAATATTATATAAAATATGCTGGTAAAAATCAATGTGAAATAGAAAACCAATTAGAACAACTCCTAAATCCCTTAAAATAAATAACAAAAAAATATATAAATGTATTATAACTCTTTGAATAGTTTAAATCCCCAATAAAATAATTTGATCATATCATTAAACATCTATCATACACATATTTTCTTAAATCCTATCAAATTAGTTCATAAAATCTTTTAAAAACTTTTAAACACATGAAAAATCATAAAACAAGATTATTTTTCAAGTAAATCCAATTTCATGAACCCAATAATATATAGTATACAAATAAACGGAAAATTAATATAAATAAATACCTCAAATTGAGTGAGGATGGAATGATACTATTAATTATAGATAGAGAAGGGACTAAGACATGATATGAACACCCTTATATCATAAACAATAAATCATAAGGTCAAACCCTCAGTCTAGGGTTTCATTAAGAGGTATTTAATATAATATAAAATGGAAAACAAAGAAAAGAAGGTATATTAAATTGGTAAATAGTTTTTACCTTAAGAAAACACTAATAAATCAAGTTGAGATGTCCAAAATCAATGGATAAAGAAATGGAAACATTAATAAGGCTCCCTTTCTTTGGTGTTAATGAAATTGGAGAGGAGAGACTCAATTATGGGTATTATTTTGACATTAAAATTTAGGAATTCTAAAAACATTTAAGACTTTATTTAGTCACATGATTTTACGGAACAATTTAAAAAACCATGTGATAACCGTGAAACCTTCACTAGAAACACATGGGCACCCAAAAAATTTAGTCACATGATTATAAATACCATATTCCAACTTTTAAAACATCACCCAAAAAAACTTTCTCCATCTAGAGTAGTTTCCTCATGTTTAGTATTATTCATTCACCAAACAATATGCCCTGCACAGAAACTCCAAACATTGAAAAATTATAAAAAAAGTTACTTGAGACTCATGTATAAGGACTACCCCAAATAAATAAATAAAATAGCAAGGAAAGAAAATTTTGGGGTATTTCATATATCCTTTAATTGTTATTATTAACTTGAATACTCTTTATTAATACCATCTACCATCCTTGTATGTATGTATCATGATCACTGATGTGCTGATATTGATTAAACCCTTTTATTTCTCATGGTTTATTTATACTATGATTAAATTTTGAGTGTTTTTTAAAATTTAACATATATTACTATAAATATTATGATTTTATAGGTGTAACCATAATTATAGAACCCAAAATTTCATTAGGTAAAATTTTATATCTCATGATAAGATTTTTATGTGATTTGGGAGTAAACCCAGTCCACTATAGGACACTATCTACAATGTATTGTTGTCTTAGAAGTGGGCCATTACTTCTTCCCACAATGAAATGTTTATGTTTTTTGTCTCATTATTATTATTTCTTGTTCCTATGATGTCTATTTTTATATACCAATTCCTTATATTTTTATTAATGACTTATGTGTTACTGTAAAGTTTGAACGATGGGGATATTATTAGATAATTATTATCTTTGTTTTTTTGTTTTTTATAATAATAAAATCCTCACATTATTTATTTAATTTGAATTTGGATAAATCTAATTTCTCAATATACTTTTAATTAAAATTTTTGTTATTATTTTTGTAACACCCTGACCTAGATCACTGAGTTCAGGCTGAGGTGTCACATGACCTCATGCATGCCTCCCCATATTGAAGAGATTTTTGACTAGTGGTGAGGGTTTTATTAGTATTGTGGGAAGAATATTCAATTGATAACAAATAGAAACTAGATCATAAAATAGTCAAAACAATAATTAGAGTAACAACAAAACAAATATAGAAGAAATGAAGAGAACATCTTCTCATGCGATAAAAATATGACACTCAATAACAATTTAAATAATTATAGATATTACCACGTATAGAATAACTAAATAAAATAAAAAATATGTAACAAATTAAGTTATCTATACTACTTATTTTGGATTCTGTCTTGGTATTATATATATATCCACTTTTATCCTCCTACTCAACATCAATACGAAAGGCCACTACCCTCATCTGAACTCCAAGTTATAGATGTATACATGTAAACCAGGTTTCTGGTGTAGTGTTTCATTATAAAATATATTAATAAACAAAAAACGTGTCATGAAAACAAGATAAATAGTTATATATAAGTGTATGTGATGAATGGAAACTAATTACATAAGTAAAAAAAAATCATATTTTGGGTAATTGTTAGCTAATGAGGCTTCCATGAACCCCAACCCCACATGTTTTGGGTCTATGTGGGAAGAGAAGTTATATATAGTAAACCTAAATCTCAAAACATACCAAAAGGACAATGTAATAATTAAAATTAGTTACATGTTATCATGCCTCATCTTAGGCCACAAATACATCATGCCCCACTGAATATTGTAGGTAAGGCCTCAATGATATCATGCCCCACCAATTATCTCATGTCTAGATACATGGACTTTATGTCATTCCATATATCATTTAAAACTATACCATAAAAATCACAAGTCTTTTTTCATATGAACTCCATACAATGGAATAACCAATCCATGAAGGGTCCACCTATCACTTTGACACCAGATAATATGATTCTATGGGCCATACACACATACAAAAGCACAATCCAGAAAAGAAGAGTGTTGACTAATGCCTACCCACAAGTATTCCAATCAAGAATGGTCTCTTGGGACACACTCACAAAAAAACATTTCATATCCATAATGATATCATGGTCCACATACACATGCACATGAATATCGCATCAAGATAGGTCTCATGGGATACACACACAAATGCATGTAATATCAAGAGAGGTCTCATGAGCTTCAAAAAGAAACAAATGTCAAGAGAGGTCTCATGGGACACACACACACACATGAATTTAAAATAAAGAATTGTCTCTGAAGGGGCACACACATACACACACAATCATTTCGCACCAAGAGAGGACTCACGAGCTACAAACAGACACACAATAATGTCACATAAATAAAGGCCTCATGGGCCACGCACACAAACACCAGAATGTCATATCAAGAGAGGTCTCAAGGGCCACACACACACATAATAATTTCATATCAAGAGATGTATCACTGGATATACAGTCTTGCACTAAAAAATTTCATATTAAGAGAGGTCTCATAGTTTACACACAAACAATCATAATCATGTCATATGAAGATAGGTATCATGGGAAACACACAAAAACATGAACACGTATTTCATTTTAAGAGATTTATAATGGGATGCACACATAATCATGTCATATTATATTTTTGAAAATTTATGTATCATGGTAAGGTACTTCCTTCCCTAAGCAAATTGAAGCCTAATATTGAGGTTTTCTAATAGAATTAATATCTTTTACCTAATTTCCCTAGAATCAACCCCAAATAACCACATGAGGATTCAAGAGTTAAAATACATGTAGAATAACATACTAATATATAATATCATTTTAGGCTTACCCAATGAGATCCAACATAAAAAATAGATTAAGGTGAATCTGAGAGAGATCAAGACAAAACTATATTTCCACATTCATTTTATTTAAATAAATAATGAATAAAATTACATCGTGTTGGGATTCTTAGATTTTATCATGATAAACCAGATAGAGGGTCTTCACTAATGATAATATATTGTTTATATAAATAAAAAAATAAAAAAATTTAACCAATAAATTACTGTAAATTCACTAACATCGACTTCTCTAGATTAGATATAATTTCTCACTAGAGGGAGGAATTCTCCAAGAAAATCAATTTGAGTCCCAAGGTTTGAGAGCCCTATGTACCAGAGTATTAATTAAGGTTTTAAAGGATTTTGTGTGTGTTTAAATACTAATTGTTAGACTAATAAACCCCCATACACTTGGTCTGGACTCATAGTTTACCAAACCTTCTACAAACCATTCGAGGATGAACACCTATATTAGGAACCATCATGGTTTTGTAAGCCATATACCAAATGTTCTTATTATTCCATTCATATTTTCATGGTTATCTTGGTAATGTTTCATGTTTATCATTAACTTTATAACAACATCTTATCCTCTCCAATAAGGTACATAATTAGTTAGGGAAACTATATGGTTTACCCTAACCATTATCAAACTGTAATCCCTTGTAAAATATTCCAAAACCCTCCAAAACAACCCAGAATATACCTAAGGCACCATACAAACAAATAATAACTCTAAAACCATAGAATACATTATTAAAAAGTTATAATTAAACTTGAATTTTTTATGTTTTTACAATCCATTCCTTTAAGGTCTTCTTATTATTGAGATGTGTCTCTATAGGTCTTGCTTGAATAACTCCAACCACTAAGCTTTCATATCTATTTATCACTCTAATGTTTTAATTGGACACGTATATTCTTTTATAAAACTTGAATGAGAGGAAACATCTTCCCTTATAGTTCCATTTCACTTTAAACAGCATGTCACTAACCAAATTATTTCAACTATCTCAAATGGTCCCATAGACCACGGTGCTAATTTTCTCTACTTATTCCTTCATTTGTACACCAATTAATTTTATACACACAAGTAAACTACATATCCTACACTAAATTGTAAAGGTATACAATATTGTTTTGAATACGAACACTACCTATTATGGGTGGTAACCAATTACTTCCTGATTAACTCCACTCACTCTGATGTTTCATGTATTAAAATAATCCATATATATAAATAATCACTTAATACTCTACTAATTTCCATAAATGGGTCATTCTCATGACCACGATCCCAGGAACAATCTTCCCAAACATTCCAATGTTTTTATGATGAATCAAAACTTCATTATTATTTGTTATGTGATTTATCCCATGAATAAAATAATGAATCAAACCATCTTCCATCATCAATATCTCTTAAAAAACTGGAACATTCTCCCAATATCTTCTAAAAATTATTTTTCATTATTGACTCTAATTGATACCCTCATATAAGAATCCTTCTTTTACTAATGAAACTCAACCACTTACAAACATACAAAAATCAAACCACCAATACCTATGGGTTAGGTTCACCTCCACACAACTCCTAACATGCAATAAGAAACTTCCTCTGTAATGAATTAAAAGCATCATCATAAACCCACAATAAAGGTCCTCATCCACTTATTATGAAAAGAATATTATTCCTAGACTACTACAACCTTACCCGGTGCTGTCACAGACTAGTAATTTTGAGTCTTATCTCGCTTCAAAATTAGAATTCCATAAATTTTTAAACTATCACATTGATCTCACAATTGAATGTATTTTACAAATAATAGCTTTCACCACCACATGTTTTTATCCTTGAGAAGTCACAACTCATTACTAATATGAAAATATCATCTCTTTGACCAACAACACCGTGGAATAAGTTCCCCTCTTATTTACTCAAAACAACCTCATTGTAACAATGATTTTTATAAAAACCCAAATAATTTAGTTATATCACATAATTATATAGAATGAAAGATTTATCAAATGATAAAACAACATATAATTTTTGAGAGACTATATACATACAAATTTTACAAATTCAACTTGGGAACATAGATTATAATATAAAAACTCAGTGGAAACATTATAATCCTTTCCAGTAAAGCCTCGAAAATTACACATAGATAAATAATATATTTTTTTGGGAAAAGAAAATACAATTATGGGTGATCATATATTCTTAGTTAGGATTATCACACATAAAAAACTATTATAACATAATATCGGAGTAAATATTATAGAGAAATAAACTAAATGATAAAATATTCCATAATCAAATGAAACTGAGGGAATACTATATCTAGGAAAATAAATAAAAACATAGATAATAATTATTGATGACATTATAATGTATTGAATAAATTTAGACATTATAAACATAACATAAAACTCTTGTTCCAAGAAATTATAAAAAAAATAATGGTATAAACCAAAACACCAACTATTTTTTCTCATGATACCTACTAATACATCAAAAGAATATCTATATTAGGCCCCACTCATGTCTAATTTGGTCCAATGCATTCATCATATGAGTTGAAAATAAATTTAATAACATTACCTAAGGAACTTATTACTAAATAAAAATAATAACATAATGGATTTTTGTATGATGGAAATACACAAAGAAAATATTTACCAATTCAATTTAATAGTGTGGTTATTTAAGTGAATATATCTAAAATCAACTTATATGTTATTGGGTATTTTCAATGTAATATATAGTAACATTTTCAATGAAATAATGATAAAGTGGTTGATGTGATACTTTCAAAGTGTAATTTTATCAATATAAGATAATAATTGAGTTAAATAGTTCAAAAAGGTATACGATCCGAAAAACGGAAGGGGAACCCTTCATTATAGTTTTGATAGAATATGTGAATTATCCAAAGCATATCTCCCATGGGTGTCTAACTATGTGTCTAGTCTTTGGCCTTCTCATTGTGTACCTATTGAAGATTTTATAGATACTCATCCAATAATTTTCTATTTTAATAACACTTGGTTCATCTATTTCATATCTACATCCACTATCTAGTATCTTAAAAGGGATGTAATTTCATGGAAAACTGCACATGCTATAATTTATAAAATTTTGGATTATGATGGTGTAGGTAACATTTCAATCAAACCCCTTTGAAATATAGTTCGTTTAATTGAAATTAAATTACCATGAATAAAATAAAATTCATGATATAATAATATAATTGTAATAATATAAACTATATAATTGAAATTAGTCTTACAAGACAAATAATGTCCCATGAAAAACAATTGATACAAAAGTCCCTTACCTTAAGTCATGACTTCCACTAAAGTGCTTGAATATAATAAATGATAAAAATAAAAATCTATATTACCTATTCTAGTTCTTTATTCTAATCTAGAATTTTTTAAAATCATAGTTCATAATTATACTCTACATGTATATAATTTTGGTATTACTCGTTTTTTATAACATTTGTGAGTGATATTGGTCATTTTGAACTAGTTTCATAAGAGAAATATTGTTATTTATTATCATCACAATGTTAATAAATCCTGGATAAGTTAGGTTACTATAATAGATAACGTATTTTAATTTATAGTTCTCTAATGTTTTCCCATAATTTTTTTAGTTATGTTTCATGAAAGTGGAATTTTTTGGAATATTTTGTTAATTTTAGCGATCAAAGATGATATTTGGATAATAAGTTAAATAATTGATATAAACTTTCTAGAAGAATATAATTTATTATTTTATTAGTATATTAAAATAATATTAGTATTTATGTTCTCATAGTGACCCATTATATAGTTTTATATTATTGTTCAAGTAGGTGGTTAGATCGACCCAAACATGAACTTACTATAATTTGATGGGTGAGTGTGGTTAATAATTTTTTTTCATAATATAATTATAATTTAAGTCTATTTCAATTATTTATTTTTTAATGGTTTTAATAATATTTTAATTTTTTTGGATAGAAATATTAAATTAAGATGAAATATTAAAAATGTTTCTTCATGGAGGCAGTAGACTACTTGCACACATGTATGACTTTTTCATTTATTTAATAATACGAGGGAAGATAGGGAATGATTTATAAATTAAAAACCATAAAAATTTTATAAATATAATATTATTTAATTAATTACAATTTAACTTGAATCCATTTTTTGGTTCATAAAAATATGAATCTTCATTAATGGAGTCTGCAGTCCGCATATACTCATGATGACATTTTTTATTTTTTAAATATTTTGAGGGATGGAAAGTAAATATTAATTTTTCATTTTATAATCATAAAAATATTTAATATAAAATATTTATTTATAAATTACATAATTATATCCAACTATAATAATTAGTTACAAAAAATAGAAGATGTTGATGTTTTTAGGCGACAGTCCGCACATACGTACTATCGACGTTCCTTGTTTTCCTTAGTGTGTGAAAATGAATAAAAAATTGTTTTTTATTTTAATATAATCAAATATTGTTATATTAATTATTTTAAATTAATAATATTAATGTAGTTATAAATGGTTTGGAAGAGGAATATTAAGAATAAATGATTATGAATGAGGTAAAACTTACGTCGAGAGCATCTGTTCTCTCTTAGAAAAATCCTAGGAAATTATAGAATTAAGCTATCCAATGGTGACTAGAGATTGAAAAAGTTTAATAAGGATATATTAGGATGAATATCTCATATTTTTAGGAATAAAGTTTTACGTAATGGTGTATCATGTAGTGTTGTAAGGATCCAATTTTATAAGTGAAAAGGAGGAAAATTTTATAAGCACCTTTTTATATTTTAAGAAATTAATGTTATTTTTCATGCATAAAATGGAAAAAAGACAAAAGAGGATGGTGAGGAGATTTAGGGTAGATCAAAACCTCATCCATCCATTTTCGATCTTTTTTTGGGTCATTTCCTCTTATTAAATCAATTTTTAACATTTTTACTTTTACTCGGGTAATAAATTATTAAGCATAGAAATTAATTTTAATGAAAAAAATAAAAAATGAAATTTTAACCAAATTTGAAAATTTTAGTTGAAAATTTTAAAATAAATTTATCAAATAATATTTTGAACAGTGTCAAACATTTATGTTAAATTAAACACACATATCACATAAAAATAATTTTTTGGAAAATAATGTTTCAAATATTTGAACTTATGTGTGAGACATAGTTATGAACATTATCAATTTGCATGACATATATTTCATTATTATAAAACAAAAAATTAATGTGCCTTAAAATCAATCAAAATACTAATTTGACAATTAAAACACATAATTAATAAAATATTAAAAACATTTTTATTAGCTTTAAAATGTTACTTTTGTTTTATACGGTTACACATAGATTTTATAAATTTACAGAAACTACCTTTAAAATTAATAAATTCATCAATAAAATAAATATTTGACCTATTAAGAAGTTTTATAAATTTATAGTTCCTTCTTAGACACTGATAATTTAATAAAATTTGTTGTTTTAGAAAACCCTTTTTTTACTTTTCATATATATATTACATACCTCATAAAAATCCAAAAAAATACTTATAGGTTAATATTTTCGTTGTAATTAAAAAATTAATAATTGGGTGAATTTCAAATTACAATATGACTTTTAAATAGATTCCAAAACAAAGGATCTCTAGATTTCACATTTTGTAATAGTATTTTGGGATGCAATGTTTACCTGCTATAATAGGGTATCATGTATTACATTTTCCCCACAACCTTAAATTATTTAATACTCAAAATTGGATTCATATAATCTAATAAAAAATTATGGGTATTCATTCATCATAGATTCTTTATGGTTCCATGTTTCCTCCTATAGTTTGATATTTCTCTAATGGACATTCAGTAGATGAGTTGCCTAATTTTGAAACACTTTTTCTCTAGTGTCAAGAATATGGATATGATATTAATTATAAGAGAAGATAAGTTCTATATCTATTCACATATATGTTAGTAAATTCATTTGATATTCCATTTATTCCCTCAGTAATGAAACATGGAATGCATCATGTATATTATAAAGATTGGGTGGCATATCCAATCAGTTATTTATTAATCTAATTCTATCAATAATTTCCAAGTACCCAATATAACTAGAGATTAATTTTCCATTTTTACCAAATCATAAAAAGCCTTTCCATTGGAGAACCACTATGAAAACATGACCCCACTTGAAATTTCATGTTGTTCCATCGATTATCAGTATAACTCTTTTTTATACTTTGAGTTTATTTTATATGATTCTAAATAGTATGAACATTCACTATTATATCCTCTATAATATCTAGTACTTCTAAATTCCATTCACTAATTTCATCCCAAGAATATGAAGTCTGAAATCTCTTCCCATATAAGGCAATAAATAGTTCCATTTAAATGCTTGAATGGAAATTGTTATTATATTCAAATTCCTGTGGAGGTAGATACTGATCCCTTAGCATTGGATTCCAGTGGAACATGATATTATAATTTCTTCTAGTTTTTTATTAATTCTTTTAGATTTCCAATCATTTTGGGTATGATAGGTTGCCTTTAAATGTACCTCAATGTTAATATCCTTTTTTTGACTCTTCTAAAACATTATTGTAAATTGTGGTTCATGATCAGATATAATTTATAGTAGTTTACCATTAAGTATCATTATTTCATTGGCATAATTTTGGGTAAGGAACTCAAGTGGTAGTTATTAACTTACAATTAAGAAATGTGCATACTTGGTAATTCGATCAACGATAACCCTTCTAGAATCATCCATCATTTGATTCTTTAATTATTTAGTGACAAATTTCGTTTTACAATTATTTAACTTCTTTATAGGTGTATGAATATGTTAAATGAATCCCTTTGGATTTTTTATTATAGCCTTCGCCAACTACAACACTAATCATCTTGACACATAGTCATAGATTTTCCACTTCATACCACCTTGTTATAAATGTTCACTTAAATACCTATATATCATTTTTATAGTGAGGTATATAAAGAAATATAACCTATATACTTCATCTAGTATCTCACTATTTTCTTCAGGATTGTATGGAATGTATAGACCCTTTCCAATCATTCACACTCTATATTTATAAATTAATTCTATCAATTTGTCATCATCTCCAACATTAATACACCATTGTAAATACTTATCATCCTACTGGGACATATATATATTTTCTAGTAAAGATGGTTAAAAAATTCTTGGAAAAGGAATGATGTTTCCCATTTCCAAAATATTACCATATCTATATTTTCGAGATCCAAAAATATAGGATCCTTATTATTCCTCTTCATGGTTAAAACTCAATGGTCCTTTTTAGTCAATGCATCTGCCACCTCATTTTCTTTCCTAGGGTGGTAGTTTATGGAGAAATAATATTCCTTGAGTAGCTCTAACCATATTCTTTTACTCATGTTGATCTATTTTTGAGATAAAATATACGTGAACCATTTATGGTCCTTATATAAGTCTCATATTTCTCTATTTAGGTAGTGCCTCCATATATTCACATAAAATATTAATCCTACCAACTCATGGTCATAATTTGGATAGTTCTATTAATATATATTCAATTGCCTTGATTCATAAAAAACTACTATATAATTCTACATAATGAGACAACACATTCCATTAATTTATGCATCTCAATATTAGACATATCCTTCCATTACCTATAGTAATGTAAATACCAATGAATTAATAAACCTATTATTTTTTCCTTCAAAAATTTCTTCACATCCCATGGACCATATGAATTTAACCCCATCATGGGTAAACATTGTAAATGGGTGTTCCAAAACGGTAAAACATTGAACAAACCACTAATAGTATTACACTAAACTAGATAAGAAACATATATCAGTAATATTTGACTATATTGGCCATTTTTTGACTACCTTTGTTTTTTAAGGACTAATATAATATTTTATACATTTAGATAATATGGTTTAGAAAAAAAACTCCATGGATCCAAAATTCACACATACTTAATTTCTCATATAAATCATTTTCTCTAATGGTCTCAATAATTATTCATGGATAGTTATCATGATCTTCATATTTTTTGGATTATAACATTATATCATCAATGAATGAAACAAAAAATTTATCAATATAATCATTGGATAATCTATTGATCAAAATCATAAAAAGGTAAGGTTAATTAGTCAATCCAAAGTTCATTCTTATAAACTCATAATATCCATATCTCATATGAAATTTTATCTTAGGTATAGCCTCTATTTTCACCTATAACTGATGATATACAATGATAATATCGTTCTATTATAAATATTAAACACCTTTAATTTGATCAAATAATTCATCAATCCTTGGTAAATTATACTTTATCATTATGGTAAAAACATTTTTCTCCCTATAACTGATGTACATTCTCATAAACACATCGTTTATTTACAAATAAAATAAAGGATGACCATGGTAAAACACTAGGGAATATAAATCCCTTTTCACAGAACTCATAATATTATTTATTTAATTATACCAAATACACTTATTCTGTTCTATATGTAGTTTTGGATATGTTCCTGGTATCATGAATGGGTTGAATGGGAAACTCAAATTTACACATGCGTAAATAGCCAGGTAATTCTTCTAGAAATATATCAATATATTTTGGAACAATGAGTATACACTCAATCCTTAAGATATCCTTCCCTTTTATTTGTAGTGTTTTCTCTTACTATTCGTTCACAATTTTATTAAGGTGGGATACTAAAGTAAGGTCTAGAAAAGAATTAGGAGGTGAATCTATCCTATAAAAAAGGATTAGATGTCCCCTTTATAAATATTAATCTCATTCTCTCATAAATAAGCTTTTACATTATATTTTGAGAGCCAATACATTCCAAATAATATATCAAAATCAACCATTTGTATAAGAGTCATGTATTCTACCTATTAATATCTATGTATCTTAATAAATAATACTTATTAAACCTTCATTTCAATAAGATCACATTAGGTCTCTCAAAAGGTAACTTATTTCATAGATTATTATGGGATAATTCAATTTTCACATCAATAATTCATGATATAATGGAATTTGTAAATATAAAATCAAATGAATCATTTGATAACATAGAGTTTAGGATCAATATTCATGCTATCACACTATTTGAAAACTCAACCTCATCTGTAGTGATCATATAAGTTCATCCTTACTTCCTTATCCATTTCATAGGTAAATTCCCTTAATTTTTGTGGAATTTATTTTCATAGTTACCCATCCCATTATAGTTATTGTATTAAATATAATTAACTTCTACCTTTCTTTTTTATTCATGATCTTGATATCCTTTTTCTCTACACATGAAACCAAATCACATTCCATTAATGTATGTACCTACTTTTTTCCTTCCCTGGTTATTATATGTGGTAAATCACGATCTTCCTCTCTCCTCCATGAAATAATTTTATCTTAATGTTTATAATAAAACCTATTCTACACTAAATTTCAATTTAAGAAATATGTCCTGGAGAACACCTTTTCTATATTAATGGAACTTAAGTCTATATACTCATATGATGGATATTTCTAAGACCCTAATTCCCTTCAATGTTTTGGATATATCCCATGAATGAAGGAATCAATCTTTCTTTTTTATCTACATATGCCATTAGAAATAATTTTAGATGACCTTATAAATTTTTCATCACACTCAACATCATTTTCGTCCTCCTTCTTTCTGATATTAGGGAATTTTATTTCAATTTAATCCATTTTCTTAGGGGAAAGTATTTTTCACAGAATATCCTTATAAAATTTTTCGATTCCATACACTCTATCTTTAAATAATCTTTAGTTTTATGAATTAGTGACAAAAATTTATTTGAATCTGCTTTAATATGATATACCATCATGATAATATTTTTCCTTTCACAACTCTTCAATGAAATAAATATAATTTCTAGGGACATAATACATTATTTAGTTAATAATGGATTAGTAGTTTCATTTAATGGTGGATGTTTGTTTCACATTATGTGGTCCAACCTAGTTATGAAAAATTCTCAATTAGATGGGTTTTCTATTTAGGGGAGGTTATTTTTCATAAAATTGGCTATTTTAGAACTGAGGCGTTTCATTTCTAGAAATTTAGTGTATTTTTTATCTGTTGTAAATCCAGACAAGGGTTGATCAATGAGTTTCTAAGGAAAGTTATCTTAAGATGTATATGGATTCAGTGTTGAACGTGGTGTCATTTTCTAGTGTTTTCCAAATTTTTAGATCTTAAAATCAATAGGGATTTGAAATCATAATGAAATGTGGTTTTCCAAATTCACTCTTTTAAATATGTCATTGGGAGGAGTTTTGAGAAGGTAGGTTTTAATTAAGGTTGGTATTCATGATGGTGTGCGACATCATGAATGCATGGTTTAAAGACGGTGTTCTCATGACTACGAGAAGGATCATGAATGTGTGATGGAATGATGTTAAATATTTAAGATTTTGAGAAGCTTTCCAAATGGGTTAAATTTTAATATATCTTCATAAATACTTAGAGGTTCTTGATAAGGAATATAGAGTCTTTTGAAATGGATTGTAGGATCTTAGAGTTTCACAAAGGGATATGTATATAATTAAGTGGCCACACACACTTCATTTCACATGAAGATAATTTGAGTAAAAGCTGAACAATTTATATTTTGTAAAGGATTAGATATTCAGGAATCAATAATTCTTTCTATGATTCAGCATCTCAAAATACTGGTTAATTCTTTACTGATGTTAATGATTTTTAGAAAATGTTGTTTCATAAAGAATGGGAATTTCATTAATACATAGTTTGCCATGATGGGTAAGATCATCATGAAGGATATGATCTTCATAAATATTGGATGTATCAGGATGGTGAGTGGGTTTGAAAAAGAAATATTTTCATTAAAATTTAAATAGGGTTTTTCAAAGGCTGGGAGATTCATGAATAGTATTGTTGCACATTTGGTTTATGTAAACAATTCTTTCACGGGAATCATCATAGGAATACAGTGATAAAAGAGTCTCAATAGAATATGGTACAAATAATTTAATGCCTAATCTACTAAGGTGACCTTGAAGATTTTAAACAAAGCAAGAATTCACCCAAGGAAATGAGCTAGGGCGAGTCTATAGAAGTGTTCTGAGGGAGGTAGTGTATTATCGCTAAAATTATTGTAAAGGTTGTGTGCCTAGAACAAATTGGCTTTTCAAATATCCTATACATCACAATAACATTTTAAGAATAGTGTATTTAGGTACGACTAACACACTAACGATGTATCCTCCTTATATAACCACTTAATGGTAAACTCAATAAAACTATTGTGTTATCCCTCTGCATATGATTTTTTAATAATAGAACGTTTCCATCAGAAAGGATTTACACATTCCTAAAAATTTGGGAACAAGATCCGTCAACTCATATGAAAATGTTGACACCCTGATTCACCCCTCCCATATTAGGGTGGTCTAGGGTCCTATAAGGTGTATCAAAGGTATACGTTTTTTATGTTAAATCTATCCTCTATTATTTTTACAGAGAATTTAGTGAATGTTATAGGAATCCCCCTCTATTTTGGATGAAAAATCCATATTTTGAAGAATTTGATGATATCTCATCTGTGATATCTTGGGATATAGGTTCTCTTTTTCAAAAATCATGGAAGTCAGTTCAAGGGGGGAACATGTCTTGAAATAACTGAATAATATAGGAAATTGTTTGATGTATATGTCATAGTACAAAACTCCCCAATTGAATCTCTATCTAATCAAATATATATGAATTTTATGTGGTTTAAATCAGCCAAGACCATGTGGGAAAAACTAGAAAATATATATACGATGTAGATAACAAAGGGAAGGAGGAAAAATACCATGTTCTTCCTAATAAATTCAATGATTGGAAAATGCATCTAGATGAATATGTAGATATCTTATTTAATCAAATTGATGTTTTTTGGATAAACACAAGGAAATTATGAAGAAATTAAACATAATGATATTGTGAAGAAAATCCTAATAAGTCCTCCATATATGTACAGTCCAAAAGATTCCAACCTTGAGGGAAGGTTTCTTTCTAAATGTTCTCTTGGTTATCTACTAAGTAGTCTGGTGTCTTAAAAAATGGGAGTCAACCCATAAAAAAAATCAAGAAATAAAGGAAATGTAATTTAAATAGATATAAAATATATAAATTTTCAATGTTAGTGATAATGGAGATGATTAGTATGATGAATTTATTTCCCTTACTTCAAGAAAATCAAGTGTTGAAAAGTGATATTTGAAGGAAATATCACCTTAACTTATTTCAGGAATGGGGAAGTTGGTCACATTAATATTAAAATCACAAAAAAATTAGATAATGTATAATGTGATGAAAAATCATGAAGAACTATTAGAAGATATTCCCTTACAAGGGATACATTATGTGTGGAATGAAATTATAGATAAATAGATTCATCCATAAAAAGAATAAGAAGATAATGGGGGTTTGTAACGCCCCGACCCCAGCTACCCAGAGTCGGTGCATTACTTCGTAACATTGGCATGATCACAAGAAAGATCAAATCTCGAAAGACCGATTGGTTTAGTATCCTTGGAAACACTAGATATATTCATAAGTTTTACATTACATCATAAAATGAAAAACTACTACAACAACATAATGTTTCCACAATCCACACTATTAACCCCTCATAAAATCCCTGCAGGTCATTCATAACTTACTTCTTCACATCCTGGGAAAAATAAAACATAGAAAAGGGGTGAGCTCAAATTCCCAGTAAGGATAACTATATAGCGGAAACTTTCATAAATAAGAATAAACATTTAAGGCAATGTATAACTAAAACAAAAGCCTTTTAAATATGAACTTTCAACATGGTATGGCATAAATAAAATGAAATAATGCCATTTACTTATTCACATGGATATTCTACTAATCGAATAATCACATGCAAAAATCAATAACCACTTTCATAATGTTGGAATGCATAATTCCAGACTATCATAACCACATAGCCAAGGCCTCGTGCCAAGACTACAAATAAGATTTTGTCAAGGCCTTGTGCCAAGACACTAGTTTGTCTCATGAGACCTACCGATGCCTCGAGGAGCCATAGCGGGCTCCACCCGTCACTTATTAAGTCCAATGCATTCCCATATGAAAAGGTTTAAACATAACATAAACATTCGTATTAAAACTAGCATACGAAATGTCAATACTTTCACCATAAACTATGAATGGTATAAAAATAGCACATCCACAGTCAAACATATCACAAAACCTCATTTCAATATGGAAGTTTTATATCATAATAAATCAACTTCAAATAATCTTAAAATCCATCAAAGGATGTTGACATAGATGAAATCAATATTCTTTTTAAAGAAATATCTCTTTTTATTTTGAAATCATTTAAGATCCATATAAAATAAAACATTTTCTTTGAAAATATTCTTATAAGATGTAAGGTAAAACTTTGAAGATTTTATAACGGCGTAAAATAACCGCACCCTCCGTATAAGTTAAAAAAACATTCTTACCTCAATTCTGTCGAAAAGGTTAAAAAGGACCTTGTTTTGAAAACGACGGAAAGATTCCTTTATAAACCTCTTATAAAAAGTCAAACAAGGGTATAAATGACTTTAACCCATATTCTTGTAAATAGTAAAAATGTTTTGAAATACATTTTTAAGAAGCATGGATGTGGATGATAAAGATATCCCAGTAGATTATTACGTATAAACAACCTTGGATAATGAAGAGGTTGTGAAATAAGCCTTACCTTGTACTTTTCCTTGGTTGGGGTAGGTTAACCTCCTGTATAATGGTGAAATAATTTTTATTAAATTATACAAGAATCATATACATTAATATGATATCATATATGATCTTTTAACATTGCTTTATTAATAATATCTTAGTATTATCGTCGTTTCAGGTGATAATCGATTCGTTCTTCTTAAATGTTTGGTTACGTAAGACATGTTTGTAATGGATAGATTAAATATTATTCATAATCAGAATGATAATAACATTATTTTTAACACTAAAATGAGAATAAGACTTGAATGGATACGATGGAGGATGGATCTCACCGTGTTCGTGGAGACGGTAGTCCGTACGTACGCACGAACGCTACTTCCATTTAATTTTTATTTTAAAAGAATTGAATCCAAATGATAAATAGGTATATTACTATTACAGTATAATATAAAATTTTATATATGTTACTTAAGTTCATTAACACCATCCTTTATGCGTTCCATGTGTGGTATGAACGAGTCATATCATTTTAAGGGGGCGGTAGTCCGCACTTCCTCAAATGAAATTATCGTATGTATATACAACATGAAATGAATAATGGTATGAAATAAAATGGAATTATAGAAGCTTATATATAAAATATATATCATTAATATCATATTTAATTACACTTCCATCATAATGGCCACCATGAGAGGCGGTAAGATGTATTTGAACAATCATCGTTTCGTGAGGCGTTAGTTTGCCATCCACAGAAACATTATGTTCATCATCCATTATATGGAGTTGTGTGTATGTGTAGTTTGAATCCTTCTTATAACAACATCCTAGTATATTGAGTATACTGGTGTTGTTACAAAAGAAAGGAAATAAAAAGAGTTTGGGGGTTGGAGAAGGAAAATAAATGAAAATAATTTAAGAGAAATCGTTACCTTTAATTTAGGTAACTCACTTTGGTTGGAACCAAAGGACTTCTTGAAATGCTTTCTGCCTAAGGGAAAGCTTCAAGGAGGAGGAGAGGGATGTGGGGAGCTTAGTTGGGCAGAGTTTGGACGAGCCAAGTGGCTTGAGAGGTGTGAGGAATGAGTAGAAGTGGTCTCCTTTTATATGGGAGAGGAGGGGCTCTTTAGGAAAGAGTGAAAGTATTACTTTATAATATAATTATATTCGGTTTATAATGGTCCAAAAATCATTGAGGTCGACGATAAGATGACTAATATTCTAAATAACATCAACCAATAAGAATTGGACAGGTTTTAGATAATATTTTAATCATTATAATCTTATTTATTTAAATGATTTATTAATGAGGTAAACATTGCATCATTATTGTGTCATTAATAATTTAACTTATTTGATGTCTAAAAATTATAAATAAAATATCATTATGTAGGATATGTTTTTAGCTTTCTAATGAATATTTATAATCAAAAATCCAACATGTATAACCCTATGTAAAAATTGTTCTTCTAAAAGATGTAAGCTTTTGCCATTTTTATTTTTATTTTAACTTTATTAATATAAAGTGTCCCTACCACATACAAGTGGCTCCAAGGGGTCCCCAAATTGACCCAAGGATTCTCATGGTCGGGTATGTGTCCACCAATAAGGTTAGGACACGTTTTAGGTTAATTTTTTATTATTATAATATTATTTTTTAACCCTTATTTACCGCATTTACCCTTAACCATGGTAAATAAAATATTTACCACAGTAATTATTCAAAATGTCTAAAAATAAAATTTACCTATTTACACAATTTGGACATCCTGATTCCAAATATGGAATCCATTTTTCTAAATTCAAAACACAGAAGTGGCAGAAATTAATTTAAAATTAATTCCCGCTGTCAAAACAAAAAGCGTGTTTTTAAGAGGTAATAACTATCACAAGATTGACACTTGTTTATGTTCGGTTTAATTGTAAAATTATGTCCAATGACCAAAATTATATTAAATGGTAAAACTATATTCTAAATATACTTTAAAACCACTCAAATTTACAATTTATCACTTTTAATTATTTTTATTAAAAAAGTTGTTTTTAATTAAAATTTAGTAATTTTCACTATTCATCAAAATATAAAAGTTATCTGAAAAGTACCAAAATTTCACCCTAGGCTAATTTCGATATTCCGAATCCAAAAATGAAGTCCAATTTGAAATATAAAATATATATGATTTCAAAAAGTAGGTATTACTATTCACAACGGCTATGTTGTGGTGTGTGTTAGAACTCGAGGTTGCGTACAACACACGCTATCGCATTATTCGAAGGAAAACGTACCGTGGAAGCTTGGGATGTTTCATTTTAAATTTTTGATGTCACCATTTAGTCAAAAAGTTTAAAATATTGTATTTAAAAAGGGTTCACTATTAACAGTTGATAAAAGTGCAATACTGAAAATGAATTTTTTCTTGCATTATATCTAAGAAACTCATAATATGGATTCTAAAATTATATGGATTATATAAAGTTCAAAATTTAGATAATACTATTCATAACCTCTTTTGAATGGCTTTTTTTTGTATGTCATGGTGTGATTGAACTCGGTGTTGCGTGTAGTGCAAGTTATTGAATTATTTTGAAGAAATAACACACTATGAAATCTTGGGGTGTTACAGGGTTTGGATGATTTATAACCTGATCTTAAATTTGGACCAGAAGCATCAATGATGGTTATAATTAGAAAGGTAGAACCTAAATAATGATTAATAGAATCATTTGATTGGTGATTTTGATCTTAAGGAGGAACATGAGGGTTCTCTTGAGGAGTTTTACATTCAATTAAATAAATACAGAAATATTAGAGATGTCAAGAGAGAGTCATAAATGTATGTTGGTCGGCATGAATTAGAAATTATTATATTGGAAGGAGAGGTATAAGAGAATTTAAGAACTCTAAGAATCTTAAAATTGGTTGTATAATTTAATATAAACATTAAATAGTATAAAAAGTCATAAATAACTGTACATTGATACTAGAGGAGAAGAGTAATATTGTTTAGGGATTTGAAGAATAGGTGGTTACATTATATAGTAAACAGAAAACTGAAACAAAATCAAGGGAAAAAAAGGAGAAATTATAGTTTGGAATATTTTCATATGAAGATATAGAGAACGATCTAAATATAATATCAAGAAATTATTTAGGTACATCCTTGTTTAAAATTATTGTTTAAATGTAACACCCAGACCCTAGATTCTGAGAGATGGTGCATTATTTTATTACTCATACATTATTATGAGGAATAAAATCCCAATGTACCAAGTGTTTTAGTATTCTTGATAAATTACATACATACCTGAAATACTCATTAAATTTTAAAAACATAATATACACAAATAAAATTATTCGAGCATGCCATTAATCCCTTTTTTGTAACCCTACATATCAAAATCAACACAGTTCTTCATATCCTTGGAAAAATAAAATGTAACAAAGGGGGTGAGCTCAAATTCTCAATAAGGGTATAAATATAGTGGAAGCTATCATAAACAAATGTAAAAAACAATATAAAGTGATTAACTAAAACACATTCCATTTAATAAATAACATGTTCATAAAATGGAAAAAATATAGGATGATCAAATAATACCATATGAATAATCGCATGAGCTAGATAAAAATACCTGTATATTCTACTAGTGAAATAAACATATGTAATGTTCGTAAATAATCCAATAATGGGGGATTTAATTATTTAATACATCTAAAAATCAACTTTAAGTGTTCATCTAATACACCATACATAAATGGGTAAAAACCAAAACTAGTTTGTGTTATGAGACCTACCAATGTATCAAGGGGTTATAGGGTTCCCTACTAATAAATTAACAAGTCCAATGAATTCCTAATATGAAAAGGGTGAAACATAATCAAAATATACATTCTTAAGAAAATATAGCATATGCAATGTAAATAATTAAACCATAAACCATGAATGGTATAAAAAACCACACTAACAATCAAACTAATCATTAAGGATTTTAATACAATATAATAGTTTGTGTAATAAAAAAACAACTTCAATCAAACATAATATCCAACAATGTATATTAAAATAGGTGAAAGTACTATAATAAAATACATTGAAATATTTTTGAGATAAATACCCTTTTACATTTATATTGGTTATTTGAAAATCCATACAAGTATAAATGAAAAAAATTTATTTGAAAATAATATTTTAAACATGTAAAGTAAATTTCAATGATTACAGCTTATTGATGGAGAAAAAAATCTAATCACGTTGTACAAGATAAAAAACAATCCATCTATATTTTTTCAAAAAAGTCATAATGTTTCTCCATTAAAAATAAAAAATATATTCATTTTGAAAAAACTTTTAATAAAATTATAAATAGAGATAAAATTTACTTTATAATCATTTTATATACACATTAATTAATATGTAATATAATATCAATAATATTTTCATAGAGAAACGACATGATTTTTAAATATTTAAACATTTAAGGTGTCTCATACCAATTTGAACATTTAAATATTAGGATCTATGAAAGAATAAAATTTTAAAAATTATGATAATATATATACATTAAATTATAAGTTAAAGGGTATGTATAAACACTTAATAAAAAACATTGGTCATTATATAATCAAATTTTACCTTGTTGAAATAATATTGATACGAAGTCCCTTTCTGATTTCATAACTTTTGAACTATAAACCCCACGAAAGAAAGATTCATCAAGTGGAAATGTGAATAAAAAAATAAATGATAATTATCATATATTAACAATCTGGTAATTATATTCACCACACAAAAGAAATGATTGGCGAATATCGCATAAGTCTCGCAAAAATTAAAGTGATACTAGAGATTTTATTACCTAAAGTACTATTTACTCCGTATGTATTAGAGACTCATATATAGTGGTTTTAAAGATATTATTAAATCATACTAGAATCATAATAATATTTATGATGTTACATATTTTCGTATTATATCATTTTGTTAATAATATTTCATTATTACCCTTGTTTGGGGTGTTATCTACTTCATTTTCCTATGCATAGTTTTCTGTGTCATTCATGTTTATTATGAATAGGACATTTTTTCATCATATAATGAATGATATTGAGTTCATAAATATTATATTAACTCATAATATACATTTTGATAACAATTCTTTAGTGGTTAATTTAGAGGAGGGATCACATCATTTTAGGGAGACGGTATGTTGTACGTTCGCACGAGCGACGATATAATTCCTTTAATGGTAATGGGGTAAGAAACTGGTTGATATATTAATTATAAATATCAATAAAATTTAATATTTATTATTATATCCATTATATTCCTCATTACACCCATAAAAATTAATTATTGATGAGAAAAATAATTACACAACATCATGTAGATGGTAAGTCGTACCTATGCATGCATGGTAATATTATTTTTTGTAGGATGGATAAAAGGAGGACACTAGTTTTCCTATAATGATAATAAAATCTCAATATATACATGATACTATATTTATAAAATTATTATGGAAAAATATTAGATGAATAAGTAGAAGAAGAAGACACGTTGAATGGGTTGGTAAAACTATTACCTCTTCTTCGACAAACTTCCTTTCGATCCCCTCTTACGGACACTATGGGTGGTAATTTTAGAAGAAAAATAACTCTAGAATATAGATAAGAATTTTTAGAGGAGAAAGGCATGTTTATTTATCAATAAGGCTCAAATTGTTGTGAGGTAGTGAGGTAGGATGTTCTATTTTATATGAGAGGATAGTAGAAATTTTGGAAACTCCAAAATTATTAAATTAATATAAATATATTTTCAATTAAAAAATCCATAAAAACTGAGTTATTTCAAATATATGATTAGTATGGGTTGAAATAATATCAACCAATAATAACTAGAAATTTTTTTATTACTTTTTAATCTTAATCGTTTCTTTTTAACTATTATTTTACACTTTTAATTTTTACCATTAAATCATGTAATTTAAACATTGTGGGTTTATATAAATACTAAGAAATGAAAAAAGACCAACAAATGAGTCATTTACAACATTTTATGATTTATCCCAAAAACTTATCCTAATTTAATATTTTTATGTAGTTTATATAATTTCATAAAATATTATTTATTTTAGAATATCAATAATTTCAATTTTGAAACTATTCTTTACATGAATTTTTCAAAATATCATATAGAAAGATAAGTTCTAAAAAATACATTAAAACATCAATAACATGTAAAAGGAATATAAAATTTTTTGGATGACATTAAGAATCTGAAATTAGTTTTATTTTATTATTCTTAATATCATTTATTTTATTCTTCCGTTAGTTAAATAATTACAACATCACCATTGTGTCACTATTTAAGGTAAACATTTTATCACTAAAAATTATAAATAAATTTTCATAGTGTATAAAAATATATTTCTTTTAATAATAGTATTTATACTTGAAATTATCCCTTATATAACCCAATATTATAATGTAAAACTTTTTAAAAACATCATTTTGACATATTTGACTCTTCTTAAAATAAAATAGTAAAAAATCCATAAATTCATCCAACTAGCATCCAAGGGTCATAATTTTAGAAAAATTATTATTTTGGTCGAAAAAACTCATCAAATGAAATAACGACAAATTTTAGGATAATTTTATATTATTTATAATATTATATTTACCCTTATTTATCCAATTTACCCTTAACTCTGTTAATAAAAATTATTCGAAATGATTCTATTGGTGTTTTTTCAAAAAATAACTAAATATAGACCTTAAAATTACATATATGGAATCTATTTTTTTCATAATTCAAAACAGAAAATTAGATAAAATTAATTTAAAATTAATTTAAATGTAATCTCATTGAAGAATCGAGAATACTTGTTTTTAAAGAAAAAACATTTAAATGATTTGAATGTTTTTATATTCAAAACCAATCTGAAATTGACTCCAATGACAAAAATTGAGTTAAATGAAAAAAATTATATCATTATACTTTAAACCCATTCTAATATATAAATTTACAATATATATTTTTTTTATCAAAATGTAGTTTCCAATTAAAATAAATTTTTTTATTAATTAAAAAGAAGAATCTTATGATGAAAAATAAAATATTTCCAAAAAAGATAAATTTTGATACACTGATTTCAAATAATAATTTTATTTTGACAAATATAATTTATAAAATTTTCAAAAACGTTATTTAAAATAGGTGTTCTATAAATAGGTGAAAAATGACCATTTTTTGAAAATACATATTTTATGCTTAAAATTTCTTTTGTTCTTATATAATATCTAGAAAACACATAAAATGAATTTAAAAAATTATATTTAATATATGAATCATATATATTACATTAATATAATCCAAAAAGATTGATTTTTTTTTTATAAAAATAGTTTTTAGCTTTTGACTATTTTTTCTTAAAAGATGTTTTTATTCAATTGGTTTTTATTTTCCTTTATAATTAGTTGGTAACTAATGAATCATTATATAAACATGTTCAAACCATATTTTCATAATTCAGTTAATCTTATTCACAACTTTTAACTTAATGAATAGTGTTATAATAATAGTATTTAATTGTATATCATGATTCGTTTAAATAAGTATTGTGTGGAATATAATATAATGAAGAAATTGAATTTTCATAATAGTGTCATACTATAAATCATGGGGTGTTACACTATTTCCTCCTGAAATAAATTTCTTCCTCATAATTAGATCTTAGGAATGAAAACTTGGGGTTTGTCTTTTTAAAATATCTTTGTTGAAATCCCACATCGGAAAAAGTATTAATGAGAAATCAACTTTAAAATATAGAAAGCAATGTACAAAGGTAATTGGAAATAATACACACTAGGGTTAAATATAGGAAAACATAGACATGCGAGATAATTTTAACCATCAATTTATGATAGATAGTGATAGATAACATAGTCATAATAATGTTAAAAATCAAAAAGCTACAAATCTATGATGATCTAAGGGACTATTTGAGTCATCAAAAAAGAAATTTCTAGGATTACATTTGTTTTAAATAAAATTTCCCCAAAGTAGAATAAATAATTTATTTTGTAGACTAATAACATGAGTAATCATACTTAAATTATAAGTATAGTTTCATCTTTTAATCAATTTCAACCAAAAGAATCATTTTTATCCAAAAAATGAGTATTTAAGATTATTTTTTGAATCCTAATGATTTCAAATCAACTTCTATAGAACAAAAAATACACAAAATTATAATTCTATATATTTCTCATATCTTTATACATTAAAAAAACTAAAAATGAAAATTAAAGATAATTCCCTAAAAAGGATCTCCAAAAATCCACAGTAAAATCACAAACTTCAATATAGATAATTCTACAAATAAATATTATTTCTCAAAAATACTCTAGACAAATATTGGATCCCAAAAAAATCATAATGATTTGACTGCATAGTCTTCCAAATTACATCAATCACTCTTAAATTCTTATAACAAAAATATAATTTCCAAAATATCACCATATCCAAGATTTTCAAACCATAACCTAAATCACAATCAATCCAATAAAATAATAAATTATTCACAAATATAATTTAATATTTATTCCTCAGATAAACTTCCATAAAATTTTATTTTCATTAATATTTTTGGATTTCAAAAATAACAAACATATTTTAAAATAACATTAATCTCTTAATCACAAAATTATTTACCAATCACAAGGTTATCCATTTCATAAAACAAATTTTCCAAAAAACATATTATTCTTCATTCTTAAAATCACTTAACTAAAAAGGAAAAGTAATACTGAAAGGGAATTTATGTAGGCCAGTGGTAGGTGATTCGCCCTTTTCACCCTTCGGTTGTGGGTTCTATTATTGTAGAATTTCTGGACATAATGGGTCATCACCCAAAATGCTGGTCGTCCTTTTTATAAAACTATATTAGGATTATAAAAAAACAAAGATAAAAATAACTATATTATAATAAACAATAAGAAATTTTTTTAACCACAATGGATATCTCATATGTTTCATTTTGTACATCCAATAATATAAATACCCATAATTACCTTATAATCAAAGATCATATAGACACTAATAGTTATCCTTACCTTTAGACATATGGCCATAAAATGAAAAGGAATTAATCCTCAAATAACATTTTCACACAGACTAAACTAATGTGATGTGTTCCCTAATCAATATATTATAAATCAAATTTCTAAAGTTGCTACTAAACACCCTTTGATGCGTACTATAACACCCCAACCCTAGAAGCCTAGAGTTGGTTCATTATTTTATTACATTGGTATGATTAATGTTATCAAATTCAAAAGAATGAAACAGTTTAGTTGTATTAGTGAACTAGACACATACATAAAATCCAAATTACATTTTTAAAACATAAAATACAAAAGGGATTTTCTTTGATCATTTCATAATTCCCCTTAGTGTGACCCTACATGTGAAAATCATCACACTTATTCAAATCCTATGGAAAATAAAACTAAAGAAAGGGGGTTATCTTAAATTCTTATTAATGGTATACATGTAGTGAAGCATATCATAAACAAGAATAAATGACCATGGAAATGTAATTAAATGAAATACTTTCAATTTGTTAATTAACTTGAGAATGATATTGAAGGAATAGAATATGATCAAATAAGACCATATAAATTAACAAATATGCTATAAAACCTACAAAATGATATTCTACTTGTCAAATAAACACATGGAATATAAATAACTATTCTCATAGTGGGGGAATTCATAATATTGGATGTCTAAAAATCACAGTCAATGATTCAGCCAAAAAATCATACATAAACTTGTAAAAACCCAAACTAATTTTTCTCATGATACATACTAATACAATGACGGGCTATAGTGGGCCCCTCGCACTTATTAACACTAATCCATTCCTCATATGAAATGGGTGAAACATAAAAACCATACTCATTCATTTTGAAAAACTAGCATATGAAATGTTTATATTTAAACCATAAACCATGAATGGTATAAAAATAGCACATCTACAGTCAAAAATGTCATAAAACCTTCAACATAATATTATATATTATATCATAAGAAATCATCTTCAATTATATATAATATCCAACAATGGATGTTGACATAGATGTAAATACTATAATAAAATCCTTAGAAATATTTTTGAGAGAAATAAAATTTTTATTTGGAAAACATTTATATAGAAACCCGTGAAAGTATATATGAAAAAAATAAAGAAACTTTTAAACATGTAACTGATGTTTCAAAATATTAAGGCTTCATTGTAACTCCCCAAGCTTCCATGGTACGCTTCTATTTGATTAATACAGTAGCGTGTGTTGTACGCAACTTCGAGTTCTAACACACCTCGACCAATTAGAGTAGCCGTTATGAATAGTAATACCCACTTTTTGAAATTTTATAAATTATATCTCTCAAAATGGAATTAATTTTTTGATTCGTAATATCAAAATTATCTTAGGGTGAAATTTTTGTACTTTTCAGATAACTTTCATATTTTGATGAAAAGTGAACATTACAAAATTATAATTAAAAACAACTTTTTTAATCGAAATAATTAATAGTGATAAATTATTAATTTGAGTGGTTTTAAAGTATATTTAGAATATATTTTTAGCATTTAATATAATGTTGGTCATTGGATGTGATTTCACATTTAAACCAGACATAAAGAAGTGTCAATCTTTTGATAGTTATTATCTCTTAAAAACATGCTATTTGTTTTGATGACGGGAATTAATTTTTAAATTAATTAATGCAACGTATATGTTTTGAATTTGGTAAAATAGACATCATTTTTGAATTCATAATATCAAATATATCTTAGGCCTAATTTTTGGTATTTTTCTGGAAACTTTCATTTTTTGATGAATAGTGAAACTACTCAGTGGTAGTTAAAAAACTAAATTTTTCATAAAACATAATTTCACCACTTCTGTGAGTGGAATTTCAAAAATCCAAGAGACACGGTAAATATCAAGGAGTAAAAAGTGGTTCAATGAGATGCAAAGAATTTTTGGTGAATAGTAACTTTTTACTTTTATTTACCACGGTTAAAAGTAAATTTGGTAATTAAGGGTAAAAATGATATTAATATTACCCTAAAACAAGTCCTAATTATATTGGACAAGTGTATCTCGACCAAAAACAACCTTAGGAGTAAAATATTATCATTTAGGTCCACTTGTATTAGATTAGGACATTAATTATTATTTAATTCAAAAAAGAGTTAAAAGAGTTAAAATCAAAGTTTATTTACTAAAACATTTTTAATATTCGGTTATAAATAAGATAAATTCAAATGTAAATTTTAATTAGAAAGATAAAACGATTTCCTATATAATCGTATTTTATTTTTAATTTTTAGACTTTAAATAATTTAATTTATTTATGACACAATGGTGATGCAGTAATTACCTAATTAATGAAATATTAAAATAATTGATATTATAAATATCAACATAAATGTAATTTGAGACTTTTTATGAATTACAGTAATTTTATAGGTTAATATCACATATTATGATTGACTATATAAATTGTTTTCGAACTAATAATGCTGTTATGAATTTATCAAAAACAAAATACCCAACAGTGTCAAAATTGACATAAAAGTGTTTTTTAATCAAATATTATATTATTAATTTATATTAAATTCCTAAAAATCTAAGGATCTGCCAAGAGACTTATATCATGATAGGTGTATTATTACTGGACCACTTGGGGATCTCTTGGATGTATATAGTAAATTTATTAACCATATAATATAAAAATATAGAGAGACATTGTAAAAGTGAAACTAATTAAATAAGAGTAAATACTTAAAGATAAGGTTAATATAATGACCTGAACCTGTCTAAATTCTATTGGTTGAGTGGTTTTCGACCCATCCCCACCTTAAATTTTATGTAATCCACTTTGGAGCCATTAGAAACCGAATATTAATTTATTATAAAATAACATTTTTAGCTTTTCCAAAGGTGCCCCTCACCCCTCTTATAAAAGGGAACTCCCCCTTCTCCCTAATTCACACATTCAATGCTTTTTTTCTCGGCAAACCCCTTCCCAAATACTCTCTCAAATTCCCTCACTTCATCTTAGAGGCCTTCCTTTAGTCAGAAAGCCATCCTAAGGAGCACGTTTGATCAAATCAAAAGGAAGAACCTGAAGAAGAGGTAATGATTTCACCACCCTT
The DNA here is from genome assembly GCA_963277665.1 of Viscum album. Lineage (NCBI taxonomy): Eukaryota > Viridiplantae > Streptophyta > Magnoliopsida > Santalales > Viscaceae > Viscum > Viscum album. The sequence continues at coordinate 1,175,518,432 of OY728127.1, forward strand.
TTTCAAGTTCCTTTCTTCTTCCACTTCATCTTTCTTTTTTATTACCATTCTAAATAATAACTCCAGTACATTATATATAATTTTATATTATTATAAACATGTTACAACCATATTTCAGTATTATATCCATCCTTTGAATGACATGTCACCATACGTGCGTACGTACGGCTTTCCGTCTCCACATCGTGGTGTAATTGTTATTCAAAACATTATTATTTTGATGAGTATAATAATGATGTGTAATTCATGTAAATAATAAATATAACATGATAATGATTATGTATATATGATATACAATAAAATTAAATATTATTTTAATATCAAAAGAATGATATTGTCGCTCGTGCGTACGTACGGACTGTCGTCTCCCCGAAAGCGATGAGATTCATTCTCCATCGTATCCATTCAAGACTAATTCTCATTTAATGATTGAAAATAATTTTTAAATATTTGATATAATTCTGCATATGAATAATATACATCCCATTAATAACAAATATGGCTCAAATAACAAAGAATAGAAAGGAAAATGAACTCGTTAACACCCGAAATGACAGTAATTCTAAGATATTATTAACAAATCAATGTTACAAGATCATATATGATATCATACTAATTAATATGATTAGTTTTTAATTAAATAACAATTACTTCACCATTATACAAGAGTTTAACCTACCCTCGACCAAGTAAAAAGTACAAAGTAAGGGGTTTCTTATCTCACTCTTAATTTCGTGAGAATTCCATTGTTCACCACTTATTTATTTCATGTGGTGTATGTGTACTTCCAATGATCGTATTGATTGTGTAATATAATTTAATTTATGGGTATTTAAATCATCATTGTATGATCCTTATTTCATGGGTGTATGTTTCGTAAGTTACCCAATCGATAAGGGAATTTGAAATTTCAATTTGCACTCATTCAGCTTTAGGCATACTTCATTGATTATTTTACCACAAGATTATGTGTGGAATAACTATTCATTTTATTATGTTATAATTTCCACTCCCCTTTCTATGGATATAATTTTTATACACATAATCACTCCACTTATAAATTCCCAATTCATTGATTTGATCTAGATAAGAGTAATTTTAACTCAATCTCCATTTGTTGAGTTAAATATCCAATTCATTGGTGTTGTTTTTACAAGAATATGTGTGAATGTACTTTGATTGTTTTACACTGAATATCCAATCATATTGAGTGTATTTAAATTTTTCACACATAATTATGTCTTTGATTTATCCTTAACCTAAGGATACGGCCATTATGAGAGATTTCATCTCAATTTACATTCCATTGAGACTCCTTTTTTGTTATACACCAAATCACATTTATATGGTGTATATAATGTACATTGACATAGTATATCATCAATCCCTTTATTCTCATGATATTACAATGTTTTTATTTCCTCAATTATTTGTGTTCAAGTGTCTCTATTTTGGTTAGGAACTCTAACTAAAATATCGTTTTAGAATGTTTTAAAGATTTATTATTCTAATTCTTTCTCATTAATGTCCATGTTTTAAAAATGGTTTTAAGGATTATTTATATGGAAATTAAAGTTTTAAAATCAAAATTCCTTTTAAAAGTTTCAAAGTGGTATGGGACACATTGATTCAAAAATCTATTTTAAATTGATTCTTGACAAACAGTGCGTATTTTAAATGTTTTCAAGAAAAAGTGGGATATTTCTATCAATAGTTTGATGATTATTTTAATCTATGTCAATATCCTTCATTATTGTCAATTGTGGTTAATCTGATACAATACAATATTTCATATTGTATCGAATGAGTTATGTTTGACTGTGGATGTGCTATTTTTATACCATTGATGGATTGAGGATAAAGTATTGACATTTTGTATGCTAGTTTTTATACGAATGTTTATGTCATGTTTCAAACTTTTCATATGAGGAATGCATTGGACTTAGTAAGTGATGGGTGGAGCCCGCTATAGCTACTCGATGCATAGGTAGGACTCATGAGACAAACTAGTGTCTTGGCATGAGGCCTTGAAAAAATCTTATTTGTAGTCTTGGCACGAGGCCTTGGCTACGCGGTTATGATAGTCTGGCATTATGCCTTCCATCATTATGAAAGTGGTTATTGATATTGCATGTGATTGTTCGACTAGTAGAATATCCATGTGAATAAGTAAATGGAATTATTTCATTTTATCTTTTCCATATTATACTGAAGTTCATGTTTAAAAGGATTTTGTTTTAGTTATAAATATCTTTATGTGTTTATTATTATCTATGAAAGCTTCTACTATATTGTTATCCTTACTGAGCATCTGAGCTCACCCCTTTGACTATTTTATTTCCCCCAGGATGTGAAGAAGTAATATATGAATGACCTATAGGAATAGTATGAGGGGATATGAAGACAAGATGTTGTTGTAGTTTTTTACCGTATGATGTAATGTAAGACTTATGAATGTATCTAGTGTTTCCAAGACTACTAAACTAATCGGTCTTTCAAGACTTGATCCTTTGTGATCATGCCAATGATACGTAATAATGCACCGACTTTAGGTAACTGGGGTCGGGGCGTTACAGTTGGTATTCGAGGAAGTTTAATATAAACCTTAGAAGCTAGATTTAGATAAACACTAATTAGAGCACATTGACCTAAGATGGACTTTGAGGATTAGTATAGAAAAACTTCCTAGAATTTTGGTATTGTAGAGATTTTGTGAGTTTTCTGAGAAATACATCCCTGTCTTGATACAAGAAGGTAGAGGCGGCTCTGGCATAGATGTACCTAGGGGTAAAACCCAAAAACACCACTTTGAGCTAGACTCGAACGGGAACTGTTTCACGAAAACGGGTCTTGCTGCACTCTTGGTTACAACACTCCCAGGGGAAAGATTTAAGATAATTTACATTTTCTTTAGAAACTTATTTGATGTATTATATATAAGATGATAGTAAATGACCTAGGTTAATCCTAATGTGTTTCAAATTGAGAATATGTTGACATGATATTCTCTAAATGATTTCATGACTAATGTTACTCACACAATGCTTTTTAGTTTTAGTCAATGGCTGGATTCCAAGACAGTCATAGTGACTTTGAGAATGATTTACAAGGTTGGAACGGTGGTGGCAATGAGCAAAAAAATGGAATGTTGATAGGAATAAAAGATATCGTCTTTATTCCAAATCAATTTTCGAAAAATAGGATCAACAATATATATATTAACCAATTCCCAGACTCAACAAAGAAGAGGAAGGTGATGAATGATAAGAGCTCCAGTAGTGGAAACTATGGAGAATGGAATCCTAAATTTCCATCACGCAGGAAATGTGGAAGGAGACACCTAGGAAAGTGTCTCAATGGGACAAAGAAATGCTTTACATGCGGGAAGGAAGGACATAAAGTGAATTACTGCTGAAGAAAAATGAAGATTACTATGGAAGAAGATAATAATGGTCCCAAGAATCCATTTACAGTCATTTGTCGTAAATGTAGGGGACATGGCAATTACCCGAGTGAATGCCCTATTATATAGGATATTTTCTTGGTCAAAGAAGAAGCTATGTGGAAATAAATGGTTAGAGAAATGTTTAAAATGTATTAGTTCTCCTTGTTGATGGGTTTACTTTGGAATAATTTTCTCTTGTATTTTTAACCCTGCTGTTTTCCATGTGAGAATGATATTTGAGGAAGAATTATCTTTTCTCTTGTGGATATAGTTATAAATAACCATTTGGTGTTATATAATCGTTGGGTTTGACGCAATTATAAGTTATTATAATTTGGGATGAAAATGCAATGTATGAGATAAGATTTGTTGGTAAATTATGTTATGGTTATTTTGAGGAATTTGTCTCATTTTTCTAGTGTTATAAAATATAGTTTTTGAAAAAGGACAATACACAGACCGTGTGACAACCTGTCGCGTCGGACAAAGCTGTGGGAATCGAACCCACAACCAAAGTGCGATTGGGATTTATCACCTACCATTGGACTACGTGACGTCCCTAGTTAATGTGACTATTATTTTTAGTTAAATGATTTTATTGATCAATAATAATTTGATTTGGGATCTTATTTCTTATCAAGTGAATACCCTTAGTATAGGAAAATGATTTGGTGATTAAGTGATAAATGTTTTTCTGGAAGATGTTCGCTTTTTTGGGGACAATATATGCTCAAGGAAAATAGAATACAATGGGATTTCATTAGAGGATTAATGGTGGATTTTTATCTGTGTTTTTATTGTGGATTTGTAGTGATTTAGGTTATTTATGGAAATGATTAACCTATAATAGAGAATATGTGATTAGGTTAATTACTTTTAAGTATGTGTCTCTAAGATTAATTGATGTCATTTGGAGATACCATTTAACGTGGAAGACTACATTATTATAAGTTTTGGGTTTCAATATTAGTTAGGATTATATTGAAGAATTTTAAGGACAATTGATTATTGAATGATATTTATTTAACTTTGGGGTATTGATGGTTTAATTTTAGAAATTAAGATTAGTGTTTCTTTCTCTAATGGAATATCCTTTTGGGGGATCATCAGATCTTATGGTAACCATTTTGGTTTTGATTAATCTCTAAATACAAGGTAAATATATAGTTTATCCTTTGTGGATCATGGGATTCTATAAGAAGTATATTCTATCTCTTCCAGTGTGACCAAGTCTTCTTGAATACTCATCATTTAAAAATGAGTTAGTTGTAGGAATTTATTAAAGAATGAATCTTTACAAAGAAAAGTTTATCTCTTTTTGATCTTAGTCAATCTCAGAAATGAATTCTTCATCTTTATGTAATGTATCTTAAAAAAAATTATAAAAATGTTGTCCATTCACTTTTCCTACTGGGAAACTAATGACCGTTTGTCCCATCACAAGTTTGTGGTTTTCTCATTGCTAAATTCTTCCTGATCATGTTTTCTATCCCTCTCCATCAGAACTTGACACTTATTTTATCATCCATATCCATGTTTTTCTACATATAATCATATTATAGGTTATCTTGGGTGACTTTTGTACTTCTCTTTCTTTCTTTTAAAGTGATAGTTTTATTGAATCTTTTTTCGATGTAGGAATTCCAATTATATACCAATGCCCAATTTTAAAAATTTCTAGGACCCAATTTTTTGAAGGAGGGGAGAATGTAACACCCAAAGCTTCCACGGTACGCTTCTCTTTGATTAATACAGTAGCATGTGTTGTACGCAACTTTGAGTTCTAACACACCTCGACCAATCAAAGTAGCCGTTAAGAATAGTAATACCCACTTTTTGAAATTTTATAAATTTTATCTCTCAAAATGGACTTCATTTTTGGATTCGTAATATCGAAATTAGCATAGGGTGAAATTTTGGTACTTTTCAGATAAATTTCATATTTTGATGAATAGTGAAAATTACAAAATTTTAATTAATAACAACTTTTTTAATCAAAATAATTAATAGTGATAAATTATTAATTTTAGTGGTTTTAAAGTATATTTAGAATATATTTTTACCATTTAATACAATGTTGGTCATTGGATGTGATTTCACATTTAAACCAGACATAAACAAGTGTCAATCTTTTGATAGTTATTATCTCTTAAAAACACGTTATTTGTTTTGACGACGAGAATTAATTTTTAAACTAATTAATGCAACTGATATGTTTTTAATTTGGTAAAATAGACATGATTTTTTAATTCATAATATCAAATATAGCTTAGGCCTAATTTTTGATATTTTTCTGGAAACTTTCATTTTTTGATGAATAGTGAAACCACTCAGTGGTAGTTAAAAAATTAAATTTTTCATAAAAAATAATTTTACCTCTTCTATGAGTGGAATTTTGAAAATCCAAGATACACGGTTAATATCACGGAGTAAAATTTGGTTCAATGAGATGAAAATATTTTTTGGTGAATAGTAACTTTTTACTTTTATTTACCACGGTTAAAAGTAAATAGGGTGATTAAGGGTAAAAATGATATTAATATTACCCTAACACATGTCCTAATTCTATTGGACAAGTGTATCTCGACCAAAAACAACATTAGGAGTAAAATATTATCATTTAGGTCCACTTGTATTAGATTAGGACATTTATTATTATTTAATTCAAAGAAGAGTTAAAAGAGTTAAAATCAAAGTTTATTTACTAAAACATTTTTAATATTAGGTTATACATAAGATAAATTATATTGTAAATATTCATTAAAAGGATAAAATGATATCTTAAAAAATTTTATTTTATTTATGATTTTTAGACATTAAATAATTTATTTTATTTATGACACAATGGTGATGCAGTAATTACCTAATTAGTTAAATATTAAAATAATTGATATTATAAATATCCAAATAAATGTAATTTCAGACCTTTTATGAATTACACTAATATTCTAGGTTAATATGACATATTAGGATTGATTATATAAATTTTTTTCTAAGTAATAATGTTGTTATGAATTTATCAAAAACAAAATATCCAATAGTGTCAAAATTGACATAAAAGAGTTTTTTAAACAAATATTATATTATTAATTTATATTCAATTCCTAAAAATATAAGGTTCGTCCAAGAGACTTATATCATAATAGGTTCATCATTAATGGACCACTTGGGGGTCTCTTGGATGTATATAGTAAGTTTATTAACCATATAATATAAAAATACAAAGAGACATTGTAAAATTGAAATTAATTAACTAAGAGTTAATACTTAATGATAAGGTTAATATAATGACCCAAACCAGTCTAAATTCTATTGGTTGAGTGGTTTTCGACCCATCCCCACCTTAAACATTAAATAATCCACTTTTGAGCCATTATAAACCAAATATGAATTTATTATAAAATAATATTTTTTGCTTTTCCAAAGATGCCCCTCACCCCTCTTATAAAACGGAAATCCCCCTTCTCACTAATTCACACATTCAAAGCCTTTTGGCTCGGCCAACCCCTGCCCAAATACTCTATAAACTTCCCTAAATTAATCTTAGAGGCCTTCCTTTAGTCATAAAGCCAACTTGAGGAGCACTTTTGATCAAATCCAAAGGAAAACCCGAAGAAGAGGTAATGATTTCACCACCCTTTTTCAAGTTCCTTTCTTCTTCCACTTCTTCGTTCTTTTTTATTAATATTATAAAATAATAACACCAGTATATTATATATACATTGATGTTATTATAAAAATGGTACATCCATATTTTTTTATTCTATCCATCCTTTTAATGACATGTCACCAAACGTGCGTACGTACGGCTTACCGTCTCCACGTCGTGGTGTAATTGTTATTCAAAACATTATTATTTGGATGAGTTTAATAATGATGTGTAATTCATTTAAATAATTAATATAACATTATAATGGTTCTTTATATATGATATAAAATCAAATTAAATATTATTCTAATATCAAAATAATGATATTGTCGCTCGTGCGTATGTACAGACTACCGTCTCCATGAACGCGATGAGATTCATTCTCCATCGTATCCATTCAAGACTAATTCTCATTTAATGATTAAAAACAATTTTTAAAGATTTGATATAATTATAGATATGAATAATATGCATCCCATTAATTAAAAATATGGCTCAAATAACAATGAATATAAAGGAAAATGAACCCGTTAACACCCGAAACGACATTAATTCTAAGATATTATTAAAAAATCAATGTTAAAAGATAAAATATGATATCTTATTAATGCATATGATTCTTTTTTAATTCAATAAAAATTATTTCACCATTATACAGGAGGTTAACCTCCCATTGACCAAGGAAAAAGTACAATTTATGGGTTTTCTTATCTCACTCTTAATTTCGTGAGAATTCCATTGTTCACCTCTTATTTATTTCATGTGGTGTATGTGTACTGCCCATGATTGTATTCATTGTGTAATATAATTTAATTTATGGGTATTTAAATCATAATTGTATGATCCTTCTTTCCTGGGTGTATTTTTCGTAAGTTACCTAATCGATAAGGGAATTTGAAATTTCAATTTTCACTCATTCAGATTTAGGCAGACATCATTGATTATTTTACTCCATGATTATGTGTGGAATCACTATTAATTTGATTATGTAATAATTTTCACTCCCCTTTCTATGGATATACTTTTTATACACATAATCACTCCATTTATAAATTCCCAAATCATCGATTTGAACTTGATACTAGTAATTTTAACTCAATCTCCATTTGTTGAGTTAAATATCCAATTCATTGGTGTTGTTTTTACAAGAATATGTGTGAATGTCCTTTGATTGTCTGACACTAAATATAAAATCATATTGAGAGTATTTATATTTTTCACACATAATTATGTCATTGATTTATCCTTAACCTATGGATACTGCCTTTATGAGAGATTTCATCTCAATTTACATTCCATTGAGACACCTTTGTTGTTATACACCAAATAACTTTTATATGGTGTATATAATGTAATTTGACAAATTATATCATGAATCCCTTTATTCTCATGATATTTCAATGTTTTTATTTCCTCAATTATTTGTATTCAAGTGTCTCTCTTTTGGATAGGAACTCTAACTAAAATAACTTTTTAAATATTTTTAAAGATTTATTTTTCTAAATCTTTCTCATTAATGTCCATGTTTTAAAAATGGTTTTAAGGATTTATTTATATGGACAATAAAGTATTCAAATAAAAATTCATTTTAAAAGTTTCAAATTGGTATGGGAATCTTTGATTCAAAAATCTATTTTCAATGGATTCTTGAAAAATAGTGCGACTTATAAATGTTTTCAAGAAAAAGTGGGATATTTATCTCAATAGATTGATGATTATTTTAATCTATGTTCAATATCGTTCATTATTGTCGATTGTGGTTAATATGATACAATACAATCTTTCATATTGTATAGAATGAGTTATGTTTGACTGTGGATGTGTGCTATTTTTATACCATTCATGGATTGAGGATAACGTATTGATATTTCGTATGTTAGTTTTAATATGAATGTTTATGTTATGTTTCAAAATATTCATATGAGTAATGCATTGGACTTAGTAAGTGGTGGGTGGAGCCTTCTATAGCTCCTCGATGCATCGGTAGGTCTCATGATACAAACGAATGTCTTGGCGCGAGGCCTTGGATACGCGGTTATGATAGTCTGGCATTATGCATTCCATCATTATGAAAGTGGTTATTGATATTTCATGTGATTGTTCGACTAGTATAATATCAATGTGAATAAGTAAATGGCATTATTTCATTTTATCTTTTCCATATTATGCTGATGTTAAAGTTTAAAAGGCTTTTGTTTTAGTTATAAATTGCTTTAAGTGTTTATGCTTATCTATGAAAGTTTCTTCTATATTGTTATCCTTACTGAGCATCTGAGCTCACCCGTTTCAATGTTTTATTTTTCCTAGGATGTGAAAAAGTAATTTATGAATGACCTGTAGAGATAGTATGAGGGGATATGAAGACAAGATGTTGTTGTAGTTTTTTTTACCTTATGATGTAATGTAAGACTTATGAATATATCTAGTGTTTCCAAGACTACTAAACTAATCGATCTTTCGAGACATGATCCTTTGTGATCATGCCAATATAACGTAATAATGCACCGACTCTGGGTAACTGGGGTTTGGGCATTACATTCATGACGGTAGAAAAATATGCTTATATCATATAAGTTAAAAACAATATTCCTTCCATATTGTCTAAAAAAATCATAATGTAACTCATTTGGAAAATGTAGAAGAGATTAATTTTGAAAAGATTTTAATAAATATAAAATAATTTATATATAATACTTTGATATCCACATTAATTAATATGTTAAATAATATCATGAATATTTTCATGGAGAAAAGAAGTGAATATTAAATCTATAAACATTCATGGTGGCCCATACCAATTTGAACATTTAAATATTAAGATCAATGAAAGAATAACATTTAAGAAATACTATAAAAAATATATTAATGAAATTATATGTTTAAGAGGCCGTATAAAAACTTCATAAAATAATTTTGTTGTTTATAATTTCAAACTATTCCTCAATGAAAGTATATTGAGATGAAGCCCCTTACCGATTTAGTAACTTTTGAATTGTAAAGCCCTGTAAAGAGAGATTCCTAAAGTGGATGTGTAAATAACCATAAAATCAAGTTTAATTATCATTGATTACATTCATGTGTATTATATTCACCACACAGAAGAAACAATTGTGGAATATAGAATAATTCTCACAGAAATTATTGTGAGATTATAAATTCCATTACCTTAGGTATGTTTCTCTCCATACGTGTCTAATAATCTTGTGTAATATCTTTAAACATGTTATTAACTTATAAAATAATCATTAAAAAATTTATGATATCATATATTTTCTTGTTAAATCATTTTGTTAATAAAATTTTCTTATTACCCTTATTTCGAGTGTTTTCTGCTTCCTTTTCCTAGGAATTTTTGTCATGTAAGTCATGTTTATTATGAATATGATATATTTTTTCATATAAATAATTATATTTAGTTAATAAATATTATATTAATTCATCATATAAATTTTTATTATCATTCATTAATGGTTAATGTGGATGGTATATCTTATACTGGCGTGGAGATGGTAGGTCGTACGTACACAGAAGCGATGATATGATAACCTTAATGGTAAAGGGGTAAAAAATTGGATGGTATGATAATTATAACAAATAAATATCAAGAAATATTAATTATTTATTTCCTTTATATTCATAATTATACCCATATAAATAAATTATTAATGAGAATCAAATTACTCCACAATGTGGATATGGTAAGTCATACGTACACACACATTTTGATATTGTTTTTCATAGGATAGATAAAAAGAGGGAAATGGTTGTCCCATAACCACAATAACATCTCATTATATTGATGATACTGTATATATGAATTTATTATGGAAAAAACAAAGGATGAAGAAGTATAAGAAGAAAACAACTTGAATGAGTTGGTAAAAAATCACCACTTATTCGATGGACTTCCTTTGGACCTCCTCTTAGGGACACTATGGATGGCCTTTTTAGAATCCAAGAACCTTTAGAACATAGAAAATACTATTTATAGGAGAAATGGATTTTTTTTTGTTGATATATAAGGATCAATTTGTTGTGAGGAATTGATGGATGATGTTTACTTTTATAAGAGAGGTGAGGGGTAATTTTGGAAACTCCAAAACTATAAAATTAATATAAATTAATTTTAAATTACCAAGGGATAAAAAGTGATTTATTTAAAATATAAGATAAATACGAGTCTAAATCCTATCAAACCATAACAATTATACCAGTTTTAATCATTTTTTAATCATTTTTTGTATTAACCCTTATTTTACTATTTTAATTCTTATTCTAGAATCATATAATTTAATTTTTGAGAGTTCATATAATTACTATAAAATGATAAACTCATAATAAATGAGTAATTGATGAATTATTATGAATAATACCAATTATTTTTTCTAGTTTAAATTTTTTTTGAATTTTATATCATTTAATAAAATATTATTTATTTTAAAACATCAATAATGTCATTTTTAACACTAATCATTACATGAATTTTATAAAATATCATAACAGAAAGATTAATTAGAAAAAATACTTCAAAAACATCAAATAACATGTCAACTATCTCTAAAAAAATTATTTATGGCATTAATATTCTCCAAATATAAATATTTTAGCATTTTAATACAATTTATTTGATTCTTCCATCAATTTTATAACTACACCATCATCATTGTGTCACTATTTACGGTAATTATTCTATCAATAAAATTTGTAAATAAATTTTTATTTTGTTGAATACTATTTTATATTTCAAATTACTATTTATATTCGAAATTATCCCTTATATTACCCCATATTAAAATTTAATACTTATTAAAAACATGAGTATGACATATTTGTCTTTCCTTAGAATAAAATAATATAAAATCTATAAATTCATCCAAGTGGCTTCCAAATGTCATACGTTCCATAAAGGATTATTTTTCTTGAAATAAATTCATCCAATTAAATTAGGTCATGTTTTATTGTAATTTTATATAATTTCGAATATTATTTTTACCTTTATTTACCCGATTTACCATTAACTATGGTAATAATAATTATTACAAAAGATACTATTCATATATTATTCAAAAATAAAAGGGAAATATTTACAAAATTCGGATCTTAGGATTCCAAATATGAAATCAATTTTTTCAAAATTCCAGACACATAATTAGATAAAATTAATTAAAAAATAATTTAAAATTAATCATGTTGACGGAACGAGAAGACATGTTTTTATATTAAAAATATTAAACAAATTGGAATGTTTTTATTTTAAGATACAACGATAAATTGATTAAAATGAAATAAATTGGATTAAATAATAAAAAAATGATCTAAATATACTTTTATACTATTCAAATATATAAATTAACACTATAAATAAATTTGATGAAAATGCAGTTTATTATTAAAATTCAGTATTTTGTTCATGTTTCATTAAAAAATTATCTTTAAAGAAAATTACAAAGAAATAAACCAATGTAAATTTTGAACCAAATATTTCAAAGAAGTTTATTTTTCAGATATAATTTATAAAATTATCAAAAATAGATTTAAAATAGGTGTTTCATCAAAAGGCGGAAAAATGACAATTTTAGTAACATACTTCTTTATGATTAAAATTGGATTTGTAATTATAATATCTAGAGAACACATAAAATTTATTTTAAAAATTTTATTAAATACATTATGTTTATATTTCATTAATATAGTCCAACAAGGGTGAGTTTTTTATTTATAAACTCACTTTTTAGAATGTAAATTGTTTTTGTTAAAAACACTTCCTTTATCTTCAATTGGTTTTTATTTTCATTTCTATTTAATTGGTAACCAATGAAAAATTATATAAACATGTTAAAACCATATTTTCATAATTTATTTGCTCCTATCCATAACCACCATCTTAACGACTAGTTTTAAAATTATATTATTTAATACTATATCGTGATTCGTTTAATCTTGGTGTTGTGTGCAATGTAACCTATTGAAGAAATTGAATTTATTTAATATAGAAATACTATAAATATTGGGGTGTTAAATTAAATACCTTAATTTTGGTTAACGAAGTGTTTCTAGATTCTGTGCGGAGGCTCAGGGGAGTTTAAGTGGTTTGAGACATAAATGAAAGAAATTTTAGGTTCATCTAGTGCATGTTTCATGGTTGGTGCACAGTTATTAGTAACTCTGCACCCAAACCATGCATGCTTTTATTGGAGGTGAAATATTTATAAAAACCACGAAATGGGGATTGGAAAATCAAACATGCCTGGATAGATCCATTCTATGTGGTTTTCACACTTTCTATCCAATCATGTGGGCTTTCCAGGTAACCGTGAAGCCTAACCCCCTATTAGATAGAGGGTGGATCATGATTAGTGCACAGTTTGGCCAACGATGTAGCCAAACTGTGAACCCCTTAAAATGGGAGACATAACTATTCCCCCTCAATATTTATAAACCACATACCTTATTTTCTTCCTCATTTAGCAACACTTTTAAGATACCAAAATTCCTAAGGCTTCCCATGGACCGATCTCTTTCATTTCTAGGCCGATTGGAGCACTTTTGTTTGTAAATTGATGTTCTAGGGGAATATAAAACTTTTCCAGTCTTATATATTTCGATTTATGGTTTGTCAAACTATAATTATTCTTCTATATCCCTAAAACCCACTTTTTTTATGCATCATAAGTTGGGGCTTCAAGGGGTGTTTGGATATGAATCGAAGGCTAATGTTGAGCATGCCATAATCCTTGGAATAGAGGTAGGTGGTCTATATTTTATATCCCATATTATTGTAGTTGGATTATGTGTTTTTATTTTTGATTTAGTTCCTTTTTTTTTCATTTGATTCAATTAGATATATTTCATCAATTTGTTTTCTAAATTTTGAATTAATACCCTCACTATCACTGTGGGTGCGTTGAGGATTATTGGACCGGGGTAAGGGCGACACATGGGGTGTGTCACTACATGAACTTGGAAACTAAAATGTTAAGTGTATAATAAGATTATAATGATGTATATCGCATATTAAATGTTTTTAAATGTTATCTTGGGTTATAAAATGGAACTAAGGGTAATTTTTCAATGTTGTTAACATGTCCTAAGTGGTTATTAGGTATATATTTAATGAGTTAATTTTATAATGGATTAATTAGATTAATTTTCTGATTAGATAAGTCTTGTGAATGATATATGGGTTAATTTGGATATTTAATGTAAATTAAAATTTCTATATGGGGTATGGTATCGAGATAAACTATTTTTTAAAATAACATTGAATTTTGAATTTTATTTTCATTAAATGAGTATGGTTTGTGAATTGGTATTTGTGGTAAATTATTAATGATTCATGTGCACATGGCTTGGTAGTATATGTGTGGTATTGGAATTGAGGATCTACACCCATATGATAGGTTATAATGAGGCTCTAAACCCCAACACGTTTAATTCACATGTTATGGAGAGGAAGAACGTTTTATACCCCTAATAGTTTCATTTAACGAGACTAATTGGATTGATCCTCCAAGGCATGTGAGAAGTATTTGTTTTCAAAGTGTTTACCCCACTTTGATAAGGACCTTGAATTAACCACTTTTTAATTGTTTATTTATCAGCATGGTCTAAAGAGAAATTCTATGAGTATACGTAAACCATGAGATAAATGATGAAAATGGATTAAGTGATAATATTAACTAATGGTACCCAATTACCCATTATTTACCTTATAGTTATTTTAGTACTTGCATACACAATTGTTTAAGACGGGGTATTTTGCAGACACTATTGGTGGGGGCCTATTGAGTTATACTCACACCCTACTTAGGACGCCATTGGGTTACCAAATAGACATAATTCTAGAGGGTTGGGACAAAGGAAATGGCCTAATAATAGATGGTTTATTTGGTTGTGGGTCATGCATGGAATAATGATCCCAACATTCGGGCATAACTAATTTGGGGATTCTTCTATTTATATTTATTTTGGGGTTTCCTTTTTATATTGACCTAAATTTTTCTTATAATAAAATTTCATCATTTTAATTATAAACAACATAAAAATATTACATAACTAGAATCCAAAGGTTTTGTGTTTTGTGAAAACTAGGACCATACATAAATTTTACAACATAAAACAGAAACATTTATTTAATTCCTTCTTCTTTTGATTATTATAGTCCCTTTTCTTATCCTTGGTACATGTAGTCACATGAGGGTATACATCAAAAAGGTGGGAGATAAAAACCTAGAAAATGGATAGAGATGATCATGAAACAATATTTCCTGCGGTGAGCATAATCATAACATCATATTCATTACAGGAAGCATTAGATAAAGTCATGGAATGTGTGGGTGCATAAAAATGAAACATCATGTCTTAGTAGTCAACTACCACTCATAGTTTAGGACAAATATAGAATCATGTTCACAAATATTTCACATTAACTCATTATATTCACCACATTACCCAATTTATTGGAGTGCTATATAATTATGAGAAAACCCATCACATCAAAATATTTCCATTTCACTATATAATTATGGGCGTACCTACCACATCATAACATTTAAATTATCATGCATTCCAAATAGAACATATATCTATATGAACATATAATAACCAATGGAAAATAATGGATTTCATTTCATAAGAATACATTCATAAACCTTGGGTTCCCAGATGATAGAGGGATCAATATACGTGATATAATAATCATCAACCTTGACTGAAGGAAACAATCATGAAAAGTAAAAGGTGTGTTTTTTATGGAAGAATTCATTTGAAAACATTTCTGCATAACATAAACTCATGTAGAAAACATTTATATCCTAGAAAAGGTAATATGATGATGAAAAAATTATATTTAAGGAATATCCTTACAAATAATTGGTGAATGAGGGAAAACCCGAAGAAAGAGAGTTGGGTTCGAGAATTCCCCTTACCTTGTGTCTAAATGCTTTCTTGACATTAATGTCCTATATAATCACATTAGATTCATTAATTAACAATTAAAGAACCTCTTAAAAATTAATATAATTTATTGTGGATTTATTATATTTTTTATGTTTATTTTGATGAGTTATTGTTTTTAATTTTTTTGTTCAGGAGTGTTCGTTTTCATAGTTTCAATGATCGGTTTGTTTGTATATAGGAACGAATGTTATTTTAAAATGATGATGAACATTGAGAATTGCAATTATATTTTATTAATGATACTAAAAATATTAATTGATCTTAAAAAGTAATTTTTTTATATACCATGAGGATGATTCATTAGATAGAAGTTAATGATGATCGGTTTAGGCTAATTTTGATTGATTTTTGAACAAAACGAACTTTGTTTTTGTTTTATAATTTAGTATTATGATTATAAGTTATTTACAGAACATAAAAAAGGTTATAAAACACACATTAAAATATGTTTTGAACATTTTTATGGTAATATTAATATAATTTAATATGTTTAAGGATAAAGGAAGTGCATCGCCTACGATGTTTGTAAATTGACACATCATGGGAAAGATTTCATTTTTAAGATAAGAGAGAGAGAGAGAGCGCGGGGGGGGGGGGAGTTTAATGTTGTATTATAAATTAACATGATATAATTATAGTATATGTAAGGTAATGGAGATACCATTCCATTTTTAAGAAGGCATGTGATGAGAAAATAAGAAAATAAATTCAAATAGAAAGAAATTAAAAGAAAAGTATATATGATTTATCTCTTGAATTCTCCTATTAATATCCCCTTAAAGATAGCTATGATGGGTATTTTGATGATAAAAAGATATTTTGGATATGGGGTGATGGGCTAGGAAAGACTATTTGGTATAATTAAGGCAAGGATCAAATCTTGAGAGTTATGAGGGGGGTTTGAGGGGTGGTATTTAACGTTGAGAAGAGGGATATTTTCTTATTATTTTAATCCTTTGATTATTAATTTTCTCAAGATAAGAAAGAGTGAGGATTATTAAGAAAAAATATAGTAATTAAATCATGTTAGGTCAATCCAATTATTTTTACATTAGTGATGATGCAATTAATAGTGTATTTAACTTATAATGTATATACCGTAAATTGTCATATTTCTCTACTCCCAAAAATTTCACGTATTTCAAAAAAATTCCAAAAATTCACCATAAATATTTTTTGATGTGAAAAATTCAAAATTGAAATCCATTTTACGAATAAAATTTAATAAATATCATTATTTTAATTATAAGTTGAAATCATCATTTACTTGGAAAATTCAGATTTTAAAATTATAACTCATTTTATAACATATTGAAAAATTACATAAGATGCCAAAAATTTATTTTTAATTTCATGGGTGTGGTTAATATATTTTATCTATTTTACTATTCATAAGTGTCATATTACTATTCCTAAGGTCAATTTATAGTTTCATTGGTATTGGTTCCATAACTTTTAAAAATACTTCTTATTTCATTAATTATTCATTTATAATGTTTTTATTATTGTATCTAAGAGATTTAATGTAATTTATACTATGTGGAATTTCTATAATAAGGGAGAAATTCCTTTGATAAAATTTTTTGTCATTACATTATTCCCCCCTTTTTAGATTTTCCCTTAAAATTTTATTTTACATAAACAAGTGAGGGAATTTTTCTTTCATCACCTCCTCTAATTCCCATATTTCTTCTTCATACTTACAGTTCCTCCACAACACTTTTAAAAGGTGTATTGTCATGTTATGTAGAACATTATCTCTCTAGTCCGGAATCTTTACTGGATGCACATTCTCAAGAGTGATACATGGAACACATCATGAACTTGATCAATATTTGGTGTAGGTGAGAGCCGATAATCCATGACTCATTTGTGATCAAGGATCTAAACGGGTCCAATGTACCCCGGGTTTATCTTCCCTTTCTTCCCAACCCTGATTACTCTCATACATGGAGATATTTGAAGGAAGACTTTATCTCCAACAATGAAGTCCAAGTCCCTTATACATTTTTCAGCATATATCTTTTTCCAACTATGAGAATATTTGATACGATGTTGTATCTCTTGAACCTTCTCTTCCATATCTTACACAATAAAAGTTCCAAAGTATCTTTCATTCTCCAAATTCATCCCAACATGTTGGAGTTCTACATTACATTCCACACATAGATTCATATGGAGCCATCCAAATACTCGAGTGGAGGCTATTTTTGAATGATAACTGAACAAATGGTATATGATAATCCCATCCTCATTTGAATTATAAAGAATAGGATCTTATAATATCTTCAATTTTTTGAATAGTTCACTGAAATTGGCCAATCATTTTGGGGTGATATTCCATGATGAAATTCAATTCTTTACTCTTGGAATATTGAAGACTCCTCCAGAATTTAGATGTGAACCAGGGATCATGATAAAAGACAATCGATATTAGAATCCCATGGGATCTAACGACTTCCTTCACATATATCATACCATGTTGTTCAAGTGAGAGATCTTCCTGAATAGAGATAAAGTGGGTAGTCTTGGTGAGTCAGTCCACTAAAACCGTAATCAAATTGTTTCCTTTGGATTTCTTCGAGAGACTAGTGGAAAAATACATAGTGACATTATCACAGTTAAACATGGGTATCAACAGTGGTGGCATCATCCATTTGGACTTTTGTCACTCTACATTGACTTTTTGACAAATCATGATCCTTGAGATATATTACACAATATCCTTCTTCATATTTTCCCACAAAATGTGTTCTCAAAGATCACACTGCTTCTTGGTGCTACCATGATGGAGAGAGAATATTGAGCTATGTGAATTTTCCAATATATTCTTTATCTCATGTGATGACGGCTCACAAATCCTTGTTCCAAACTAAATCACACCATCAACATCGATATAGATAACATTCAACTTCCCTTCCATTACCACATTCACCATCTTCTGTAACTCCATATCATCCCTTTATCCCTATTTAATCTTCTATTGGATATATTTTTAGGAAATAATTTGGGAAAGGTAGGATTTATTCCCTACCTTTCTTATTTACAAATATATCCTTTTCTGGTCCATGAATATTTGGTCCCTCTCAATCCCCAACATGGATAGAGTATCAAGTTCTTTTCTACATAGATAATCGTCTACCTTGTCTCCTTGATGGGAAGATAGTTAATAGAGAAATCATAGTCTTTGATTAACTTTAATCATATCCTATGATACATATTGATCTCCTTTGGTGTGAATGTATAATTTAGGATCTTCTGATCAGTTTATATGCCACACTTCTCACCACATAGGTAGTGCGGGTATATTCTCAAGGAAAAAACTATAGCTACTCACTACAGATCATGGATCGGGTAGTTCTACACATGGATCATCAACATTTATAAGTTATATGACATCACATTATCATTTTTCATGAGTGCACAACCCGATATTTTCATTGAATCATCGTTGTATATCACAAAAATTTCTCCACTTTTTAGTAATGTGAGTACAGGTGCAGTGATCATGATTCTCTTTATCTTCTCAAATCTTTCCTCACATTCTTCTATCCAAACCTAAATTACCCCTCTACTTGTGAAATTATTTGGTGTGCATAAAAATAATGAGAAATTTCTCACAAAATGACGATAGTACACTACATAGGCAAGAAAACTAAAGATTTCCATGACACTAGAGGGTCGAGGACATTCCACAATCCCCATTATTTTTAGGTGTCAACAGAAATTCACTAATTTTTCATCACATTCCCCAAAAATGTGACATTCCCCATCCAAAAATCACACTTTATCAACATGTAATACAACTTATCCTTCCTTAAAGTCACCAACACAGTCCTTAGATGTTCTTCATTTTCCTCCTTACTCTTGGAGTAGATGAAAATATTTTCGATAAAAATCACAAAATATTTTATGGTAATGTCTAAAGACACTATTAATCAAATCTATGAATATTATTGTGGAATTATAATATACGAATGGATTCATTAGAAATTCCTAGTTTACATACCTTGTACGGAAGGTGTTCTTCTAAATATCTTCATTCTTCACCTTTATCTGATGATATCTAGAACATTGATCCACCTTTGAGTATTACCGATATCAACTCAACTGATCAAAAAAGTCGTCAATCCATGGAATAGGATACATATTTTTTTTGGTGATGTTGTTGAGTTCCAGATAATCAATACAAAACTGCATTAATCTATCCTTCTTCTTGATAAATTGTAGTAGCACACCCCAAGGAGATTCAATAAGGAATATTAACCATTTTTCCAAATTCTCTTGAAGATTATTCTTTAACTCTTCTATTTTTATAGGATACATCCTATAGGGACACATTGGGATATGAGTGGCTCAGGGTATGAGTTTTTTATAGAAGTCTACCTCATGATATGAAGGTAGTTTGGGTAACTCTTTGGGAAATACATCATGGTATTCCCTCACGATGGACATTTTTTCTACGTTGAAACTTTCATTTGACTCAACCATTTAAGTGGGGTATGCCTATTAATGGGGAATCAACACCCACACCATTGAAATATTTTCCAATGGAGATTAATTATCTTCCTTGCATTTATAGAGGAACATGGGATGGTTCGACATATGAAAATATATTTCATTTTCCTGATATTTTATTTGACCTCTATATAAAGAGATCATATCCATTCCTAGTATAGAATAATATTTCACCAAGGTATATATTATGAGATTCGCTAGAAGAATAATCCCATATATTCCATCATGAGAAGAGTCCAACACTTGGGTTGCAATTATTTCACCACTGGGTATTTTTATGAATATATTTACTTTAAGATTTCTTGGATTTTATTAAATAGTTATAGAATACATGCAAGATATAAAGGAATGATTATAACCATAATAAAATAAGTATTTCAAATTATTGATGAATATGAAGTATACCATGTACAAAAACATTTTTTTTCTCCACTTCTGTAGAAGTGATGGCATAATCCTTCCCTTTCTTTTTTATCTTTGGTGGCTTGTGGTGCTGATTAACCTCAAGAACTTGCGTTTTGGTACATTTTCATTCATAGTGACCTTTCTCCCTACATTTATAGCTTTGGACCATCTATGGTTCTCTCCATTCATCTATTAACTTATCCAAATTTCTCATAACTTTTTGAAATTCATGATCTTGGTGGACTTCTCTCCCACACTAGTATCATTTTACCATCCCTTTGAGGCAGTTCCCAAGATTTATCTTCCCAAATTTTTGACATGTGGGTGGTTGAGTTTTCCTTCCACATTTATCATTATATCCTCTATCTTGAAACTCCATCATTCATTTCTTATTACCATAGACATGGTACCATTCTCCAAACTACATCTCCACTTTGGGATCATATCGAACAACTTCTTCATAACTCCAAAAGTCTCTAATTTAAATATCCTTTTGATGGTGCAGTTTTAAACCACTAAATAATCTATCAATTTTTCTATCTTTATTGATACCTAGACCCGAATCATACCATTAAAGCCT
This sequence comes from Viscum album, assembly GCA_963277665.1. Lineage (NCBI taxonomy): Eukaryota > Viridiplantae > Streptophyta > Magnoliopsida > Santalales > Viscaceae > Viscum > Viscum album. The sequence goes on from OY728127.1 coordinate 1,175,539,987, forward strand.
TGTGAAATTTTCTTCATACAACATGAAAGATTCAACTTACTTTTGATTCAGCTCTAAGAATTCTCTCCTCATCTTTTTATAATGAGTTCAAGGGAAATAATTGTTAAGAAACATTATCTTAAATTCTTCCTAGTCTATCTCTTCAATTTCATCCCTCATATATTGGTTCATAATCAAATCCCACAATTGAATATCCTATCCATCTAGATGATAAGAAGAAAGATCCACCTTCTCCATTTAAGAAGAGTAAAGAATAGAAAATATCTTATCCATTGAGTTGACCCATTGTTCTATAACTTTTGGATTGGAATATCCAAAAAATATTGGTGGGTGTTACCTCATAAAACACTCGATATCCAGTTTCTCACTCTTTGGTAAAGGAGGAAGTTCCACATTTTTCAGGTTAATGTTTATATCCTGAGATAAATAGTGAAACATTAACATGAAATTTTTTACTCTAAATCCCAAATAATTGGGATGTCATTCGAATAATCACTCAATTTTCCCTCGCATAGATGGTTGGCCTGGTTTCTCCTGGTTTCCACCATTTTCTAAATTATAAAAGGTTTGAACAAAACATAGGTCAACAAGTCATAAATAATCTACACCATTGTAAAATCAACTATAAAGGCCTATCTTATGGGATCACTATGTTTTTAAAATCTTCTTGTGTTCTTACATATACTTAGTCTCATACAATGGGTTTCACTAATGATCTCTAATCCTAATTCCCAAATTAACTAAACCATCCACGGATACCAACTATAGTGACCTTGATTTTTCTTAGAATACCATTTCTCCATTTTAAGGATTAAAAACATAAAAACATTGCACAATGAGAATACAATGTTTTATTGTAATAGGTAAACTAGGACAATACATAACTTTTAAAACCTGAAATTTAAACAATTATTTAATTTCGTCTTGTATATATTCTTATTTCCCCTTGAGTTCTCCTTAGAATATGGTGTCACTTAAGGATATAAATAGAAAATGATAGAGCTAAAAATATGTGTAAGATGATAGAGGCATGAAAAAGGCATGGTGTGCTATATAATTTTGGGTGATCCCACTACATCATAACATTTTAGTGCGCTATATAATTCTCGGCACACCCGTCACATCAAAACAATTATATTATCATTCATGCCAGATAGAACATATATCAATCTGAACATATTATAACCCATGGAAAATAACAGGTTTCGTTTCATAATCATAAATTCATAAACCTTGGGATCCCATATAAAAGTGGTAATAACAGAATTGATAGAAGAATCATCAACCTTGAGTGAAGGAAACAATCATGAAAAGTAAAAGGTGTGTTTTTTGAAGGAATAGTTATTTTGGAAAACATTGTTCTGGTCATAAACTCATGTAAAAAACATTTATATCTTATAAAAGGCAAGATAATTATTAATAAATTATATTTAAGTAATATTAATACTGAAAAATTTGTAAAATATGGAAAAATAAAAGAAAGAGAGTTGGGTTTGATAATTCCCTTGACCTTCTGTCTGAATATTTTCTTTACTTCAATATCCTGTATAATCAATTTAGATTTATTAATTAAATATAACAGAAACTTTTATACATGAATAAACTTATTTATGGTTTTATTATTTTATTTTATGGTCCTTTTTATGAGTTATATATTTTATTTTTTTCATTCGAGAGTTTTCGTTTTCATAGATTAAATGATCAGTCAGTTTGTATACATGAATGGATGTTTGTTTAATATGAGGATGAACATCCAAAATTATTATTATATTTTATTAATGATACACTATAATCAAAAATTATATGAAAAATGACTTGTTTATATACAATGAGGATGATTCATTAGATTGAAGTCAATAATTGTCGTTTTATGTTAATTTTAGCAGTTTTCGAACACAAGGAACTCGTTTTGTTTTATCATTTTTTATAATGAGTATAATTTATTTTCAAAACATAAAAAATGGTTATTAATTAAAATTAAAAATATATTTTAAACCATTTAAAGGTATTATTAACATCCTTGAATATGTTTATGGAAAATGAAGGTGCATCGCCCATAATGTCGGTAAATTGACACGTCATGGGCGACGATTTGATTTTTAAGATAAGAGAGAGGGGGACGAGTTTAATTTTCGATATTCCATTATCATGATATATTTATAATATATTTATGTTAATAGAGTTATAATGTCATTTTTATGAAAGTATGTGAAGTGATAATAAGAAAAGACATGGAAATTAATAGGAAATTAACAGAAAAAGAGAGAGGATTTACCTTTGGAATTCTCCTCTTGAGATCCTCTTCAAGGCACCTTGGCAGGGTCTTTTGAGGAGACCAGGAGCTCCTAATCATGTAGGAAGGGCTACGGAAGATTATTGGTCATTATTTAGGAAAGTATGAAAGCTTTAGGTGTTTGATTAGAAGAGGCTGTGAGGGGTCGTATTTATAGTTGAGGAGAAGGGTGTTTTATTATTATTTTAATGATTAATTTATTCCTTTTCTCAAAATAAGAAATAGTGAGGATTCATTGGATTAAATACAGTAATTAGATAATTTGAGTTCAAACCAATGGTTCTTACATCAACGATGAATCTACAAATAGTATATATATCATATAATGTATATATACCATAAATTGTCGTATTTCACTATTTACAAAATATTTATGTATTTCAAAAAATCCCAAAAATTCACCATAAAAATTTTTCAATGTTTATAATTCAAAAATTATCTCCATTTTGTGAAAATAATTTTCTAAATATGAGTAATTTAATTAGTAATTAAAATCTTCATTTACTTGTAAAATAATGATTTTAAAATTACAACTAATTTTATAACACTTTGAAAATTAACATAATGTCTCATAAATTTATCTTAAAACCATAAGACATAAAAAATATTAATTTAAGTTTACATTTTATGAAATTAAATTTTCTCGTAAATTATTAAATTGCTCACAAAATTGTAATTAATTATTAATGAGTAATAAAAATACTATCAATTAATTAATTTTTTAACACTTTTATATACATAAATTATGATATAGTTATACCATAATTTTATTTATAAGATGCATAAATTTTATTTATGATTTCATGGGATTGGTTACTATTCATTTTTCTAGTTTACTATTCATAAGGGTCGTATTAGTATTCCAAAGGTCATGTTACTATTTCATTGGTATTGGTTCCATATCTTCTAGAAATAATTCTTATTTCATTAATTATTAATTTATAAAGATTTCATTATGTTCTATAAGTGATTTTATGTGATTTATACTATGTGGCATTACTATAAGAAGGGAGATATTACATTGATAAAAATTTGGGTTGTTAAACTTACACATGATATTGTATGACTTAAAATAGCATATTTACTGTTTGGTTATGTTCCCACTATTGGGAAATATTGGTAATTTATGTTTATTATTTTACATTGTATTTTTTACCTGATTTAATATTTTATCTATTGTCTCTTACTCTGATATAGAGGGTATAGTCTCCCTATATTAGTCATTAAACCCTTACTACTAGTTGGTATCCACTAACATATGGCAAGGTGCTCCTGAGATCATGTGGCGACCTAGCTCGGGGGACCAGTTTAGTGGCCTCTGAGTTTGGGATATTACAAAGTGGAATCAGAGTGGTTCTTTCCTATTTTCATCATATTTAGAGATAGTATATTGGATATTATGATGTGTCATGGTCATAGAAATGAGCTCTATGTTTGGGAGTATCTAACTCATGCATGGTGGAAAACTTGAGTACCGAGGGTTGGATTTTTGTTCTTGGTGTGTTTTGTTATGATTGAATGATATTCCACCATTGGGTGATGCACTTGTTGTGTGATGTGACTATTTTATGATATTTTTATTGTGTCCATAATTGGATGAGGTTTTTCTTTCATGCTTCATTTTTAGAACCTAGGGATATATGTGGCATGCATCATGGTAGGAACATTTGGGGAAGAGCTGTGGAATATGGTAGATATAATGATCATTTATTCTATTAAAAAATGGATGGAAAGTGTGCCCAATAAAAATGATACGAATTGGTAAATGATAATAATTTAAAAAAGTGGTTAATAAAAAGTGCATATTTAAGATTCATAATTGGTATTAAATATTTTTTGTGACAATTTGGAAAGATATAAGGGTTTCTAAAGGAGAAATATTTTTGTTGTGAAATTGAAAATGTTAAAATGGGTTTTTAATAAAAATACATGAGGATGTGTGAGTTATTCTACACCATTTTGACCATGACCCAATATATTGATGGATGAGGGTTGTGTCAGAGACATCGTTATATCTGTTGCAGTAGTGTGTGCATGATGTGATTTTTATGGCTAGTAGAGAGCCTAATTTTCAGTAAATTTTGGATTTTTTATGTGAACTATTCTAAGACATGTGTTTGAAATTATATAGAAATTCCACCATGATGACATCTATTAGATTATTGAAAAGATAATATCACTAAGAATGCACCAAAAAAAGTGTGGTAGGAGATCCTAGTGGTTTAGGGTAACAAAGGAGAGGTGAAATATCATGAGAATGTTTCTCGTTTAATGTATAAGGTAGAATGGGACCCAAAGCAGGTAGTTCTAGTATGTTTGATGGTACTATAGGTTTTCAGTTGAAGAACCCTCCAACAATTTCTAGAGAGAGTGGAAATGAGTCAATAGAGTACTGGATTGAGTCCATATAGATGGTTTGGGATCACCTAGAGACTCCTCCTGAATAGTCGGTTATGTTGGCACCTTATATGTTGGGGGGTGGTGAAGAGTTGGTGTGATATTTTATTTTAGGCTCAGAAATATGATGATATGTTATGTGCATAATTCGAAGAAATATTTTTAGAATATTTCTCTCCTAAAACCTTGAAACATGATAAGGATATGGATTATATGATGTTGACCCAAGGGAATATGTTAGCGATGGGTTAAATTAGACATTTCATTTACATTCAATTCATTCTCCTAGCATTGGTAGGGGATGAGGAATCTATTTAGAGACTCTTTTGGGTTGGAAATAAACAATATAACATGTCCTAGGTGAATATATTTCATTTAAATATGTTTTATGAAGTGATGGATCACACCCTTATTTCATAAGGGAACCTATTGGAGGCTTCTATTGGTGTGAAAGTTGTCCTGGATTGATAATCTAGTGTTGCGACTTCTGATTCCATGAAGCATTGCTTTGAATGTCTTCAATAAGGAGGTGGTGTTATGAGTATTCATATAAGAGGAGCATCCTCTTAAGGTGGTGACGATCTATTTTTCTGTCAGTGTAGTAGGCCCACACACATTAATGGATCATGACCCAAACCACCACGTGAGTGTAGTATGTGTGATTGGATGGGCCATGTAAAGAGGCTTTGTAAGAACCCATGAAATACGGGTGCTGATGGAGGATTGAGGCAGATGTAGAGTGAAATAAGGGGGTCAGTTACACCACATCAAAAAGGGAGTTGGATCTCTACTAGACTTACCGATCAAGGTGGAAGACGTGGTACTCTAGGGTATGAATTCCCATATTATTAGGGTATTAAATAGCCAAGAACTCAGACCAGTGCCCTGGGTATAGGGGATGTTTTTCTTCATAAAATTCTACAAGCACATGGGGTTCGTGATATTAGACCGTCGACAGTTCAACGTACAATTCTTGTTGCTTCCATGCTTACTAGCGATTTATTTGATATAGGTGCCTCACATTATTTAATATCTTCTCAGTTTGTGAGAGTTTTGGTCTTTTTAAGGGAACATATATGTGGATTTATTTTAATTGACACACTATTGGTGGGTTGAGAAGAAAATTTCTATAAATGTTAGGTGTTTTCTCATAATGTTTGTAGGTACCGTTTTCTGTGGGATTTATTTGTGCTCAAGAAGTAAGGTTTCGACATTATTTTGGGTATAGATTTTCAAGTGTTGTTGCAAAACCATTTAGATTATCACCACTATAGGGTAAATTTCAAATCCCTAGAGTAGAGCACATATGTACATTGTGGGGAGGGGATATCTGAGTAGGTCGTATAGGGCCATTCCATCAGAAATTAGGATATATTACTAACCAAGTGGATTGACTTATACTTGATAATGCATCTGTAGAGAATCCGGCCTTTCCTCATGTGGTGAATCAGTTATAGGATGTGTATCCTAACAAATTCTTGAAGATACCGCATGAGATAGAGGATGATTTTAGGATAGATACTACCAGGTTCATAACCAAATTCTATTCTACTATATATTATTGCAGTAGAATAACTCCATGAAATTAAAACTCGGTTTGAGGAATGGGAGAAAAAGAGGTTTATTATTTTGAGTATGTGACCTTGGGGATCTCTAGTGTTCTTTTACTGTAAGGATGAAAAATAATTACAGATTTACTTTGATTATTAGAAGATGAATCGAATGATGTTTAAGAATGGATAACCTCTTCCTCAAATTGATGATCTTTTTTATATGTTGAGATTTGGTTCTTTTCTATAATATTGACATGATATTGGGGTATCTTCAACTATGGTTGATACCCTTTAATATAATGAAGAGTTCAATTAGGACCATGTATAGATTAAATAGTTTTTTCATGTCATTTGGTCTGACCAATGTGACAACAGAGTTTATGGCCCTAATGAACCCAATCTTTCACTCGTACCTCAATCAATTTTTGGTTTTCTTTGGGGTTGAAATATTGATGTAATATAAAACTCCTGATGGTCATTCCAAAAACCTTAACATCATCCTAACTGAACTAAGATAGATCATGATATATGTCACGCTATCCAAGTGTCATTTCTATATTAACACGGTTGATTTCTTGGGTCAAATCATCTCTAAGGAAGGTGTTTTAGGGGAACTGGAGCATGTACAGGTAGTTTTATCATGGGAATATCCCATGAACGTTTCCCATATCAGAAAATTTATTTGATTAAAGGGATATTAAAAAATTCTCATGAAAGTCTTATCCCATTTGGTATCACCACTTTTGGTTTGACCAATGATGGAATCATGTTTGAGTGGTTTGAGGCATGTGGGAAAGCCTTCAACGAGTTGAAGAAGTGGCCAACTGATTCATTGATTTTTTTCCAACTAGATCCAAGTAAGGAGTAAGACTTATATTGTGAATCATATGGTGTCGGTAATGGGTAAATGATGATTATGATGGATCGGGGTGTTGCATTTGGGTCATGAATGTTGAGCACTCATTATCAAAATTAACCTATGCATGATATTGATTTTCCATGGTGCATCATGCCTTAATGTGTTGGAAACATTATTTTTTGATAGAATGAGTTAATATGTATATTAATCATAAAATCCATATGTATATATTCTACTTATGTTATTAAAATCATTCGTTGTAACGATGGGTTGAGTTCATGCAGTCCTTTGGTTTTGAGCTAGTATACATGCAAAGAAAAGGGAATAGTGTTGCAGATTATTTGTGCCAGAAGACTCAAAATCAGGAAGTTTATGAGTCCATTTTTTATTGAATGATGATTGATGTTTTTATACAGATGAATATTGTGGTTTAGGCTGGAATAGTCTAGATGACCCTTACATCCTAGGCAGTTGAGTCCACCCTTCTGAGTCAGGTCAAGGAGAGGTAGCATGAGGATCTAGAGTGTTTAGCCATTAGGGAAAGTCTTGAAGGTATGGATCCACCTTCTAGTTAGACCATTAGTGATGATGAGAAAATTTATGTGTGTGGATGTGTTGTCATACCTACATGTAGGGATAATATTTGATGTGCGAGATTCATGCATCGAAGTGGTCAGTGCATCTTGGTTTGACCAAATTGTATCTTGATCTTTGTAGATAGTATTGTTGGAGAAGAATGAAGAAAGATGTTGTAGGGTTCATGAGAAAATTTTATACATTCCATCAAGTAAAATATGATCATCAGTGATATGGTGGTCTATTGCATACTTTTTCGATTCTGGAATGGAAATTGGATGGTGTGATGATGGATTTGAGGGTGGCTCTTCCAAGGATACTATGAAAGAATGTGAAATATGGGTAGTTTTGGATCATTTGACCATAGTGGTACATTTACAACTGATTCAAGTGACCTTCATCATTGACCAACTGGGTGAGTTGTATGTTTGGGTGATAGTGTAGTTGAATGGGTTTCCCTATACTATAGATTCAAATCATGATCTGTATTCTACTACAGGTTTCTAAGAGGGGTTATAAAAGGCCATTAGTACCTAGGTTTTTTTGAGTATGTATTTCCTCCTATAGAAGGATGGGAAGTCATAGCATACAATTACGGTGTTAATTATTGTGTTGAGGGCATGTTACCATGATTTTGTCAGATCTTGGTTAAAGTACATAACCCTTGTTGAGATTTCCTACAATAACAGTTACAGGGAAATGATTCAAATGGAACTGTATGAGGTGATCAATGGGAGGCCATGTAGATCACCATTATGTTGGATAGAATCATGATAATAAGAGTTATTCGGACTGTGTCTCATGCAGGATACATCATAACATGTTTTGTGGTTTTTGAAGCATATGGATATGAATCGGAGTAGGAAGAAGCCATATGAATATTGGTGTCAAGAACCTCTCATGTTTATAGAGGGAGATAATGTGTTTATTCAGGTTTCACCAAGGTTGAGTCAATGGAGAATTTGGAAACATGGTAAGTTGGTACCCAGGTACATGGGGCCATATGACATTTTAGAGAGGTTCAGACTGGTGGTGTTCAAGTTTGAACTTCCTCAGCTGTATAGTTGTATGCATAATGTATTTCATGTGTCATAGTTTTTGCAATATCACCTTGACCCATATCATGTGATTGATGTTGAAAATGAAGAGTTTGAGGCTGATTCTTACCTTGAGGATCATCTGGATCATGTTGCAGCTCGTAGTGAAATGGTATTTAAAGGTATCATTAGGCATTTTGATAGAGTTTTTTGGAGTATTTGTAATGTTTACGAAGAAACATGGGAGAGGGAAATTTACTTGAAGGTCAAGTGGCCTGCTCACTTTTCTTTATATTCTCAGCGATGCTTGTAATTGTGTCTTGGGGATGTTCCATTATATGGTGGGGAGGTTGCTAGATCGTAAACTTCTTATTGTACTTTAATATTTAAAATTCTGGTTTAAATAATATAATGATGGTTATTCAAATGCTTCTTGAGTGTGTGTGGAGTCTCAGTGGTGCTTCGGGGGTTTGGGATAGGAAAGAAAGAACATTATGACCTATCGAGTCCATGTTTCATGGTTTTCAAATGGTTAGTAGTAACTATTCACTAAAACCAAGCATGCTGAGATAGGGGTGCATATATTGGGGAAACCATGCAAGGGGGAGAGTCAAACCATATAGGCTTGGATAGATCCATTCAGCATGGTCAGCAAATGGTCTATCAAACCATTTGGGATTCCCAAGTAACTATGTGTCCTAGCCCCACTTAGACAGAGGGTGATGTATGATTGGGGCATGGTTTGGCCAACTATGTGCCCCTTAAAAAGCATGATTTTACAATTTACCCCCTTGTTATTTATGAACCCCTTACCTAATATTGTTCCTCTTTTCTTCTCCATCGTCCCTTTTGATAAACCAAAATGCCCAAAGATTCTCACAGATTGATCTCCTTTATTTCTAGGATATTTGGATCACTGTTGATTTCAAATAGAGTATCTGGGAGAGTATAAACTCATCTTTATTCAATTTTTAGAATTAATTCTATGTTTATATTCTTCTTCTTTCATAGTTATAAAACAATCCTCTTCTAGTGGATCTTAGATTAGGGCTTATAGGGGTGTTTGGATCTCTATCAAAGGATAAGGTTGAGTGTGTGGCTTCCTTTCAAACTGAGGTAGGTGTTCTATAAGTCATATTCTATAATCTTGATGTTATTGTATCTATTTTTATTGGTCATTTCATTAATTTTTGTTTTTAATTTGATTCACTTGGTTAGATTTTGTAAATTGGTTGGCTAAATGATTAATTGAATCCCACATGATCCCTTTGGGATGCATTGAGGATGATTGGACTAGATTAAGGGCCACACATTAGTTGGGTCACTCATAGAATATGTAAAGTAAAATTTTAAGTGTAGAATCAACTTTTTATTAAGTAAAAGATAATCAAAATGTGAGGACATGTAACCTTGTATTATGAAACAGAACTAAGGGGAATTGTTCTTAGTTTTTAACTTTTCATAAGCGGTTGTTGGGTATAATGTTAATGATTTAATTAGGAATGTATTAAAAAGAGTAATTTTGTTGAGTGTATAAGGCATGTGAATGATAAATGGGTTAATTATTATATTCCATATAAATCAGAATGTGTAAATAGGCTATGTAATGAAGATAATTTATTTGTTGAATGAACATTGAATTGTGAATGTCATGTTTAATTAATGAGTATGATTTGTGAATTAGTGTTTTTGGAATATGAATAAATAATTATATGCACATGGATCGATAATATGTGTGGTCTATTGGACTTGAGGATCTATTAACACGAGTTAGGTTAGACTCAGGCTCTAAACACCGCCCCGATTTAGGCATGTGTTCGGGAGTGGAATGAGGCTTTATGCCCCTAATGATTGAATTTGTTGAGATTAACTAGACTAAGGATCCAAAGAAATTGTGATGTATTAGTTTGTGAAATGTTTTCCGTATTGAGATAAAGAGATTGAATTATCCTCGTATGAAATATTTAGATTTCAAGCATGTCCCAAAGTGAAATTTGATGATTATACCTAATCCATGAGATAAATAATGAAAATGGATTAAGTGAACTTGTTAATTAATTGTAACCCATTACCCTTTATTTTCTTTATTGTTTATTCCGTACATGCATAAAATCTCTATTTAGGATGGATATTTTTTAGACACTATTGTAGGTTGCCTAAGGAGTTATACTCACACAAAAATCAGGCCACCATTGGGTACCCATGAAAATTTCTTCCCTATCGGTCAAGAAAAGGGAAAGGGCACAATGCTAGATTATCGATTTGGGTTTGGGATGTACACAAAAGATGGATCTAGAATTAGAGTTAGGACCCATTTTGGGGATTTTTATGTCTATCTTTATTTATCATTTTCCTTACACAAGAAATTGTATGATATGATATAACATCATTACTATTAGGTTAGGGGCCCAATTTTGGGAAATGTTGGTAATGCATGTTTATTTTATGTTGTTTATTATTGTAAAATTTCCCTTATTTATTATTCTATCTGTTCTAGTGTATTATGATAAATAGTTCATATTCCCCCCACTTTATTCATTTGACCCTCGCACAAAGTCAGTATCCTATAGTGTATGGGGAGGCATGACTGGGGTCATGTGGAGACCCGACTCGGGGTGCTGGTTTAGTGGCCTCCAAATTGGGGATGTTACCCTAAACATTTTTCTTAAGGGGTATAGAAGGCCTTAAATGATAATAGATCCACATTTATGGGGGGATAAAAAATTGGATATGACGTAGAGACATCAAATACTAAAAATGGTATGAACCAAAATAAAGGGATGTTGAATGTTTCTCATTCCAAAAAGGTTCATGAAATTCCAAAAAATAAATATTCAAACCAAACAAAAATTAGTTCTTCAAATAATCCTCAAGAATCCAAAGAATATTTTCGGTAAAATAAATTTAAAAAATATGGAATCATGTGAAGGAATGTACAAGATAATATATTCCCCCTAATAAAATTTAATTTTTTTGTCTTTGTGGTCTATAACATGTCTTACTATGAATAGGTAAGAAGCCATCTGAATGGGGAACCACCTATAAGTCATAATAGGTGAATGAGACCATCTCCTTCATCATATTGAATAAATAATTTCAATGCATATTTTTTCACTTTTCTGACGCTGGCCATAAAATTATTGATTATAGGTAGAGGAAATGGGGGAACAATACCGATGAGACTCAGTGACAAGTCAATACCCATTAACCAAGCAGAGTTTCACGTGAAAAGTGTTATTATTCTATTAAAATAAGAATATGTGTATGATGAACCCATGCATATTTAATGGAGAGTGGAAATTACATTTTTATCCCCCACTCAGTCTAGTATCTCATGGAAGGAAAAGAAGAAGATCAAGAAATAAGATCTTGTAGAAATATCTCTCAAAGATACAAAGGACAGGAGCACCAAGATTCATGACAGCATATGCTTATCTCACATTACTTGAAATTAATATTTCTGGATGAATTTTAAGAAAATATATAATGTAACAGTGAGATTTGGCAATGAAAGTGCATTAAAGATTAATTTTAGTGAATATACATAACTATAAAATGATAAGATAATGAAAACTAAAGTTATCTACATAGACGGTTTGATTCATAATCCTATTTGTGTGGTTCAAAACTATGTATGAGGACTAGTAGTGACATTTAATCAGGAGGTATTCCTTATAAAAGGAAATAAATATAATTCCCTCATAAAATTATTAAATATAGATGGAAACTTATACCATGTTGATAGTAAAAAAGAACACATGTTTCTTAACAGTTGAATAAGAAAACAAACATGTGGAACTAGAAGTTGGATCACATTAATCCATTGAACCTAGAGTAAATATCAATGTGTAATATTGTTTACTAAACTTCAATTCAAATTCATGATCTAGAAAATACATGTGACTAATTTAGACGAGGAAATATAGGGGTGAGTTCATATCTGTCGAAGAAGAAAAGGGCATAAAATCTACTTTATCTCATCCATATACACATATGTGGTCTAATGAATGTGGATGGAACATATGGAGTGATGTAATTCTTTCATTTATTTACAATTATAGTATAATTTATTATATGATGATAATAGAGAGGGAACATAATTTTCTTTATTTTCTAGAGAGTGATCATCAAATAAATGAGAATTAAAATTGTAACATAATCGGGATTCTATGATCTAATAGTAGAGAATTATATACATATATTGAATTTGAAAATTACCTTTATGGGATAGATTATTTTATATTAGTAGAGATAAACCCTCTATAAAATGGGGACATTGAACATAGAAATAGATAACTGAACAATATGTATAGAACTATGCTAATTGAAAGTTGTATTTATTTTGATTGCTGGAAAATGGATGTTCAAGTAATTGTGTACACCCAAAATTAAACATGGATTTTTATAGGGTATACAAGGAAACCATAAGCGATATGGTATGGGTGGAATCCCACACCAATGGATTTTTTTAAAGTAAATGTTTCATCTACAATAAATAAATCAATCCTGGTAAGTATTATGATGCTGTAGATGAGGGAATATTCCCTAGATATTTAATAATGTGTAAATCCTATAAATTTTACAATAATAATATCAGATAGATTTTTGAATGAAATAATGTGAATATATATAATGAAAACAATAATATATTCCTTGAATAGATCATATGTTGATATGATTGAAGATGAAAAATACATCAAAAAGGGACATATTCAAATGCATAAATAGTGGATGTCTTGAAAAACATTTAGATCACAAAAAATAAAGATTATTGAATAAAATATTTAGAATAGAAAACCATTATTGATGAAATGTCACTATAACCTCACGGGATAAATAAAAGGTTGTAAATTTATCAATCCAACATCCTCTGGGATTGGATTGAACCAATACAGATAGAGAATGAGGAATGGAGAACATTATTCCTACCTATAAATTATGGAACTAGCCTCATTTGAAAATTATTGAATGATAAATCATGAGTTATGGCCATGAATGAAGAACTGGATCAGACTGACAAGAACTAGATACAAGATCTTATTTAGATAAAATAAAATCATAATGTGACGTGAAAAAATATTATCTTTAAAAAAATCTACGGGAATGGAAATTTTATATAGAATAATGCACGATTTGTGTGTAAAGGCTATGGAAATATTGAAGGCATTGATTCTGAAGAAAACGTTTCTCCAATAGCTAGAATAGATTTTTTTAGGATATTCATTTGCAAGGAAATTCATAGAGGGTATAATGTTTATTAAATTGATGTCAAAAAATAATTCATAAGTGGAGTTCTTGAGGAAGATGTCTACACTAAATAACCAGTGGGATTTATGATTAGAAATTAGGAAATGCATGATTGTTAATTAATAAAGGAACTCAATGGTCTAAATAAAGCACCAATGGCATGGTATTATCAATTGGGTTCTTATCTAAGAAATCTACAATTTAAGAGAGGAGGAGTGTACCATAATCTCTATGTGAATAATTCATAGAAATATAAATTTATTGTGATTGTGTATGTAGATGATATTATCTTTTGTAGATGTAGAAATATATCTGTGGAAGAGTTTTCTAATCACAATAATTATTTATTTTAAATGTATATGATGGTTGAATTAACATACATTTTTGGGTTTTAGGTGGTTAAAAAGAAGGATTACACCTTCATTTTGAAGGAAAAATATGCCCGATATCTACTGACGAAATTCAACATGCATGAATAAAACCCAACGTGAACTCTGATTTTAGTTGGCAAAATCATGGAAAGAACATGGATTGGAATTATGTGTATCCCACATTGTACAAGATGGTTATTGTAATCTTATTATACTTGACCTAAATGTGGACATATATCATTTTCACAACATGCTTATCTTATCTCATCCAAAGTAATATAAAGGAATATAATTTTTCATCCATTAAAATATTCATGAGGTATATTCAAATTACTCTCAATTTCTTCATATACATTATATTATAAAGAGACAATGAATTAATGGAATTTTATGAATAATATTGGGATGGAGTTGTGGTGGATATAATTTCCACAAGTGGTGTAGAATTATTCATTATAAATAAATTGGTAGGATGATTAAGAAAGAACCAGAAAACAACATATATTAGTTTGGTTGATGTAATTTATATCTATACTAAAAATCTTTGCACTCAACTATTTTGGATTAAGCAACAAATGAATAATATTGGTGATGAGGTTAAACACCATATGGTGATTCACTATGAGGACAAGAGCATCATCTATATAACAAATAATGAAGTTCCACACTCTCATAAAAACATATTAGTATCAAATATCACATCATCAAAGAAAGAATTGAATAATGTGTAATTAAAATGGAGTATGTTGGAATTGATAAACAAGTGGTTGACATCTGGACTAAGCCCTTAGCAATTCTAATGTTTTAAAAACATTGGTCGAACCTTAGTTTTAATCCACCTCTATTTACATGAGGAGGTTACGACTGATCCCCTCTCACTATTTTTGTTAACTATTTTAATCAGTTTATTGATGTGATGTGTTTATATTTTATAGATATAGTCCATAGGGAGTTTTTAGCATTAAAATTACAATTACAAATTTTTTGGAATTATTTCCAAATGCAGGGATAAGTGAAATCAATGAAACATAGGAATGTAGGATCAGTTAAAAGTTTATCAATCCATGAAATCCTTGTTCTCCAATCATGGTTTCTATATAGAGCTTGACTCATGTTGATATAGAGTGATGGATGATTCATTTTGTACCTATCAAGTTCTTGATATAGTATAGTTATTTATTGAATTCATCTAGAGATTTCCAACAAACCCAATGGAATATATGTTCAGTACCATGGATTATCATTTCAGGAAATGGATTTTATTTTGTTTTTTTCAATACACGCTAGTTCTGATCATATAGTTTGCAAGGAAATTGACGTTATGATGCAGATCGAATCAGTGTTGAAGGTGGGATCATTTTATTATGTTTTCTAAATTTTAAAAGCACAAAATCAGGATGATGGAGAATGATTGAAGAAAGGTGGTTTTCAAAGATTAACACATATAAAATATGGTAAAGGAATTATTTTTGAGAATTATGAGTTTTTTAAATGATGATATTCATAAAGGTGTGGATAATTGTGAATGCATGATAGAAATAAGGTTCTATCACAACTACAATATGTTTCGTTAATTCATGATTGGAAAAAGGTAAATCTTCATGATTATGTGAAACTTTCTGAATGCGCTAAATTTCATTGATGCTTCAATAAGACTTATAGGATCAATAATAATAATTTACTGGTTAATAAAATAATTTTTGGGGAATTTAGATTCAGGAAGTAAAAATTCTATAAATAATTGGATGCACATACTTCATTTGAAATAATGAAAAATATAGAAAATGATAAATCATTCTAAATTCATGATGTTTGGGAGCTTCATGAGTCAATAATTATTTGCGAGCATGAGAATCATTGAAAGGATGGTTAATTATTGACTGATTATTAGTTTTTTTAAAAACATAAAACTTCCTAAATACTTTTAGTTTATTGATGTATTTGTGTTCCATGAATGTTTTGAGCTTTTTGAAATTTATGATCTTCGCAAAGTTTGCGAGATGTGAAAAGGTGGTTAGGTTTGAGAAATCTTGATTTTCATTGAAACATAAAGGTGGTTTCCTAAAGGCTTGGATATGTCAAATAGTCATGTTGAACATATGGATCAAGTAAGAAGTGATTTAATGTGAATTAACTTAGGAGTATGGTGCAAGTAGAGTCTCATTCTAATTCGGTAAAAAAATTAAATTACTAATATTCTAAGGCTAGCATAATGTTTTTAGACTGAGTAAGACTTCACCCAAGGCAGTGATCTAGGGGGAGTCGATGAAATTGTCTTGAGGGAACCAGAGTTTTATCCCTCATATTCATGAAAAGGATTTGTGCCTAGTACAAAGGGATGGTGTCTGATATTATATACTCCAAAATAACTTGTCAAGATTTTGTGTATTTAGGTATAACTAACACACTATCTAAAGGTTCTCCTAAAACAATAACTTAGTGGTGAACCAAGTAAAACTAGTGCATTTTCTCTCCCTATATTAATGTTTAATAATTACATGATTCTTTCAAAAAAAAGTTATATATTTTTTTACCAATACGAGTACAAGATCTGTCACCTTAAAAGAAAATGTTGAAAACCTGATTCCCCCTCCCCGATTAGGGTGTTCTAGGTTCCTACAATTTAACTACACAATTAATTTCATGTTCCAATAATCTGGAAATATAATCTCATTAATAGTCTTAGGAGTAACATCCCAACCTTGACTACTCGTTCTTATAAGGTTACTATTCCTTACATTTGATTCTATATCTAAAAAATGGAATACATGAAATTTGTTCATGATATTTAATTGTAAGATACAATTCCTATTAATTTTTCATGGAAAATGTAACACCCCAAGCTTCCATGGTACGCTTCTCTTTGAATAATAGAGCAGCATGTGCAGTACGCAACCTCGAGTTCTAACACACCGTGACCAATAAAAGTAGCCGTTGTGAATAGTAATACACACTTTTTGAAATTATATAAATTTTATATTTCAAAATAGACTTCATTTTCGGATTCGGAATATCGAAATTAGGCTATGTTTAATTTTTGGTATTTTTCTGAGAACATCCAATTTTTGATGAATAGTGGAAAATACATAAAAACAACTTTTTTAATAAAAAATAATTTATAGTGATAAATTTTACTATTGAGTTCTTTTAAAGTATAATTAGAATATAATTTTACCATTTTATCCAGTGGTGGTCATTAGAATTAATTTCACTTTGAAATTGGACATAAACAATTGTCAATCTTTTGATTGATATTGTTTCTTAAAAACACGCTATTTGTTTTGACAATGGGAATTAATTATTAAATTAATTAATGCAACATATATGTTTGGAATTTTGTAAAATAGACATCATTTTTTAATTCAGAATATAAAGTATATCTTAGGGTGAATTGTTGGTATTTTTCTGAAAAACATCATTATTTGATGAATAGTGGAACCACTAAGTGGTGGTTAAAAAACTGATTTTTCATTTAAATGAAGATTTACCACTTTTGTGATTTGATTTTCAAAAATCCAACATACATGGTTTTCATTAGGAAGTAAAATGTGGTTCAATGGGATTAAAATAATTTTTTAGTGAATAGTAACTTTTCTGTTTTATTAATCGCGATTAAAGGTAATTAGTGTAATTTAAGGTAAATATAATGATATAATAATATAAAATTACCTTTACACTTATCCTACACTTATTGTATGAGTCCTGGACGACCAAGAAAATCCATGGGTCAACTTGGGGACCCCATGGAGCCACTTGGGTAAGAAAATGACATTAATAACTTTTTATATTAAGTAAAAATAAAATTGTCACAAAAATGTGTTGTTTTACTAAAACAATTATTACATGGGGTTATAAAAGTTAAAATTTCGACTATAAATATTCATTGGAAAGCTAAGAAGATTTAATACATCATGATATTTTTATTATAATTTTTAGACATTAAATAAATTAAATGTTTTATGACACCATGATGATGCAGCAATTACCTCAATAATTAACGATTTAAATAAAATGAAAAGATAATGTAAAAGCTAGGACATAAACATGTCAAAAACCTATTTTATGAGTAGATTTAGAACCCGTATCACCTTATCCTAGAAATATATACTTTAGGGACTTTTTAAATCCGAAAATCACTTCATAATAATGTAACATTTCATGACATTCCAAGACTGCCTCTCCTCTCCTATTATAAAAGGCCCCCACCTCTACCACCTTATTCACACGTTAAAATCTATTTGGCTCAGCCAAACTCTTCCCAAATACTCTCTAAAATTCCCTCTCTTACTCCTAGAAGCCTAAATTTGGGATGAAGTCTTCCCAAGGAATCTGTTGGCTCAAATCAAAAAGAGTTACCTGATTTGAAGGTAATGTTTATACTTGTGTTCTTTTGTTTTATTTTTCTTCTACAAAATGTTAAACTCTTTTTATTAATTTATTTTGTAACAAACTCTGTATCTTAAATATAATAGGTTGTTTTTTTAGAATTATTTCATTTACACATACACACACTTTCGTCTAATGGTTAAAGAACATAATGTTTATGTGGGTGGCGAATTACTGCCTCACGAAACGATGATTGTTCAATATTCTTTTAACACCTCTCATGGTGGACATTAATATGTAACTATATTTATATATGATATATATTATGTTTATGTTTTCCTTATGCTTCTTTATTTCTCATTTATGGCATACCTTTATGATTTTCATTATGGGTAAACGCAATAATTTTATTTTAGGAAGTGCGGACTATCGCCCCCTCAATGTGATATGAATCGTTAATGCCATATGTGGGATGTATAAAGGATGGAATAAATGATATTATATATGATATTATACTGGAATTATAATATACATTTATATAATTATGATTTCATTCCATTAAATATGAAATATAAATGAAAGTAGCATTCATGCGTACGTACGACTTACCGTCTCCATGAACGGTGCATTGCATTTCTTACCTCTAAATGTTATGTAATATTATAAATGCATGTATCTATAGTATATATATGTTATATATTATATCTACATAATGAATATAATTCTAGATATAATGGTTATTTTATCACATGAACAACTTTTAATTATTAGAAGTTTATTTTTAAATTATGTACCAAAGATTGACAAAACGACCGTTATTAACTTAAATAATTACACAATGTTAATAACATGGTAATAAGTGATATAAAAGGAATAATGAACTTGAAAAATGTTATTAAGCAAGTAGAAATTAACTCTAGTTTATTATTCATGAGTTTAAAGAATGATCGATTCAAGTCAGACACGAGGTAAGGGACTTCGTCTCAATCTCCTTTCATTGAGGCATATTTTGTTTTATACACAACATTATTTTATACAGTGTATAAAACCCTTTTAATTTTACGTTTATTCAAAAGAAATCTTTTTTATATGAATATTTTTACTAAATGAAAAAAGGGATTGTTTTTTTTGTCGTATGTATGCGGCGACAACGATTTAACCGCCGCCGTGACCATTATTTGAGTTTCGGCTTCCTCTACAAGAAATTACTTTTTTAAATGAAAAATAAATACCATGTTTTACTTTTCTTTTATTTTGGTATTGAAAATGGTTTTGATAATGTTTTTATTATATCAATGTGTTGAATTGATATATTTTGATTGAAATGTGGAAATTTTATGTTTCCTTTATGCATGTTTTATGTCATTCGATTATGTTATTGTTTATGATATGTTTAAACCTGTTCATATGAGGAATGTGTTGGACATAATAAGTGATGGGTGGAGCCCGCTATAGCCCCTCGATGCATCGGTAGGTCTCATGAGACAAACTAGTGTCTTGGCACGAGGCCTCGAAAAAATTTTATTTGTAGTCTTGGCACAAGGCCTTGGCTATGCGGTTATGATATTCTGGCATTATGCATTCAATTATTATGAAAGTGGTTAATTATATTACATGTGATTATTCTACTAGTAGAATATCCATGTGAATAATTAAATGGAATTATTTCATTTTATTTTTTCCATATTCTTTTTAAGTTCATGTTTAAAAGGCTTTTGTTTTAGTTAAACATTACCTTAAATGTTTGTGTTTATTTATGACTGTTTTCTCTATATTGTTATCCTTTCTGAGCATCTGAGCTCACACATTTCTGTGTTTTAATTTTTCCAGGATGTGAAAAAATATTTTATGACTGACCTGTAGGGATAGTCTGAAGGGGATATGAGTGTGGACTATGGAGACCATGTTATTTTAGTTTTTCACTTTATGATGTAATGTAACATTTATGAATGTATCTAGTGTTTCCAAGGCTACTAAAATAATAGGTATTTCGAGACTTGATATTTTGTGATCATGACAATGTTACGTAATAATGCACCGTCTCCTGGTAACTGGGGTCAGGGCATTACAGTTGTATCAGAGGTGGTTTAGTACTAACCATGGAAGCTATATTTAAAAAAACTCTGATTAGAGCACACTACTTTGAGCTAGACTCGAATGGGAACTGGTGCACGACAATGGGCCTTGTTTCACTCTTGGTTACGACACTCCTGGGGGATATTCTTAGGATAATACTCATTTTCATTACCAACCATTATGAAGGGTTTATGAGTATATACTTCCTCAATAAAAACATTTTTATGATTATGGATTATATCCATAAACTGTTCAATTTATGATAAGTGTTTCACAAGTATGAAATTATGTATTTCGATTCATAAACTAATCTAGTTTATGACATTGTTTAGAAATGGTGCCCAGTGGATGGAATGGAAAACGTATCAATGCACGCACTCCATGTAGTTATTTCCCTCCTACTCAAGATAATTATAATGGAGCTGGTGATACAACTGGTGCTGATCAACTTATCACCATACTATGACAAATCACTCAGGTTGTGAATAAAAACCTTACTCATATAGATAAACCTTATCCGCAGCATGGAGGATCAATGTTAGATCGCTTCATGAGGAAGAAACAACCAAAATTTAATGGGAGGACAAATCCATTAGTAGCTGAGAAATGGATAAGTTCCCTAGAGAAAATATTTCATGCCTTGGGGAGTAATGAAAGGGAAAAAGTTATCATGGTAGTTTACCGCCTCACTGGAGATGCTGATCAATGGCGGTCATTGATTCAAAACATGAAAGAAGATGATGAAGTATCAAATATGGAATAGAGTTAGTTCAAAGATATTTTCTTTGAAAAATACTTTCCTCGTGACCATTGAGAAGATAACGAAAGGCAATTTCTGAGTCTGAGGAAAAAGGAGGATGAGAATGTCGCAAAGTACGAGTCTAACATTACAAGGCTAGTGAGGCATGCTGCAGATTATATATGTAACCCAATAAGTAAGATTGATTATTTCTTTGATGGGTTAAAACCATTTCTTTTTCAAGCTTTAGTATCACAATATTTCTCAACGTACGAAGATATAGTCTTGTGTTCTATCAAAATAGAAAGGAATTATCTAAATCTTATGGCGATAAAGTAATGAAACAGGAGAAGAGAACGGTGGATCAAGGGACAGATAAAGGGAAAAAGGGAAAGCAAGATTTTCCATTATGCGATAATTGTGGGAAAAATAACCCCGGTACTTGCCTAAAAGAAATTTGAGTTTGATATAAATGTGGAGAAAAAGGTCAGCATGCTCATGATTATAAGGGAAAGAAAGAGGCTTCAATGTTAAATGCTACAATTGTAGAGAAATGTGTCATTATGAAAATGAATTCCCTAAGAACCAAGGAAACTTACCACAGAAAAGGACAAGGGAGCAAGGCCAAGATTATGCTGTTACTACAGATGAAGTGGAATAATTATTGAATTGGTGATTTTGGACTCAAGGATTATATTCTGGTTATAAGAATAATGTGATATATATAGGGAATGTACTGTAGTACTTATTTTTTTCATTAGGGTTTTAATATCATGAAGGTAACCATATTTTTAGTACGTGACAATAAGAGAAACTTAAATTTGTTTGGAGAATCTGATGCTACAATTGATTTCGGAATTTAGAGACCTTTTAGTGAATGTCTGGATAGAGGTATTTTGGATAACAATAAAGGTTGGAATGGATTATATTTTACATTGGATACTATTGTCAAGGTTATTTTTGGATATTTATAAAAAGGACAACACACAGACCCTGTGACAACCCGTTGCGTCAGACAAAGCTGTGGGAATCGAACGCACAACCATAGTGCGATTAGGATTTATCGCCTACCACTGGACTACGTGATGTCCCTGGAGTGTATAATGTAGGTTTTTTAGTTCTAATAGAGGAATTGTAAATTTATTTTTGGAACCCTATATGGTTAGGATAAATAGAATATTTTTGAGTTCTATTATCTTTTGGAGTGAAATATGGGTTTGTAGTAAAAATTTAGTAAGGAATGAATGTCTACATGACAAGTAAGTATATTTCCTTATGTTCTTAGTAAATCTCATAAATAAATTCTTCAACTTTATGAAAGGTGACTTAAAAAAAATTTGTCATTTAACTTTTCATACTGGGGAATCAAAGACCGTTTAACCAATCACAAGTTTGTGATTTTCTTGTAGTTAACATTCTCCTAATCCTTCTTTCTAAAACTCTCCATCAGACCTTGATGGTTTGTTTCTCCTCCATATCCATGTTTTCATATAATCCTTGTATGGGCTATCTCGGGTGACCTTTGTACTTCTCTTTCTTTCTTTTAAAGTTATATTTTAATTAACCATATTTCTGATATGGGTTTTCCACAAAGGTATTTTCTATTTTCAACATTTTATTTTCATATAAAAATTTCAAATTGTGAGGACGCAATTTATTGAAGGAGGGGATAATGTAACACCCCAAGCATCTCTGGTATGCTTATCTTTGAATAATATAGCAGTGTGTGTTGTACGCAACCTCGAGTTTTAACACACCATGACCAAAGTAGCCATTATGAATAGTAATACCCACTGTTTGAAATTATATAAATTTTATATTTCAAAATGTACTTCATTTTTGGATTCAGAAGATTGAACTTATCCTATGTTGAATTTTTGGTATTTTTCTGGGAACATCCAATTTTCGATGAATAGTGAAAAATACTTAAAAACAACTTTTTTAATAAAAATAATTTATAGTCATAAATTATACTATTAAGTGGTTATAAAGAATAATTAGATTATAATTTTACTATTTTGTCAAATGGTGGTCATTAGAATTAATTTCACTTTGAAATTGGACATAAACAATTGTCAATTTTTTGACTGATATTGTTTCTTAAAAACACACTATTTATTTTGACAACGGGAATTAATTATTAAATTAATTAATTCAACTTATATGTTTTGAATTTTTTAAAATATACATCATTTTTTAATTCAGAATATCAAATATAGATTACGGTGAATTTTTGGTATTTTTCTGAAAAACATCATTTTTTCATGAATAGGGAAACCACTAAGTGATAGTTAAAAAACTGATTTTTCGTATTAAAGAAAATTTACCACATCTGTGATTGGATTTTCAAAAACCCTACATACATGGTTTTCATTAGGAAGTAAAATGTGGTTCAATGGGATTAAAATAATTTTTTGGTGAATGGTAACTTTAATGTTTTATTAATCGTGATTAAAGGTAATTAGTGTAATTTATGGTAAATATAATGATATACTAATATGAAATTACCTTTACACTTGTCCTACACTTATTGGATGAGTCATGTATGACCAAGAAAACCCATGGGTCAACTTGGGGACCCCATGGATCCACTTGGGTAAGCAAATTACATTAATAACTTTTTATTTAAAGTAAAAATAAAATTTTCACAAACATGTGTTGTTTTACTAAAACAATTATTAAATGGGGTTATATAAGTTAACAGTTGGACTTTAAATATTCATTGGAAATATAATAAGATTTAATACATCATTATATTTTTATTATAATTTTTAGACTTTAAATAAATTAAATGTTTTAAGGCACCATGATGATGCAGTGATTACTTCAATAATTAACGATTTAAATAAAATGGAAAGATAATGTAAAATATAAGACTTACACTTGTCAAAAACCTATTGGATGAGTAGATTTAGAACCCTTATCACCTTATCCTAGAAATATATAATTTTGGTACCTTTGAAATCCGAAAATAACTTCATAATAATGTAACATTTCATGACATTCCATGTGTGCCCCTCCTCTCCTCTTGTAAAAGGCCCCTAACTCTACCACCTTATTCACACCTTCAAATCCATTTTTCTCGGACAAAATATTTCCAAATACTCTCTAAACATCCCTATATTACTCATAGAAGCCTCAATTTTGGAATAAGTCTTCCCAAGGAAGCCTTTGTCTCAAATTAGAAAGAGTTACCCGATTAAAAGGTAATGTCTTCCCTTGTGCTCTTTTGTATTATTTTGCTTCTCCAACCCCTTAAACTCTTTTTATTAATTTCTGTTGTAACAAAATCAATATCTTCAATATACTAGGATGTTTTTTGAGAAAGATATTATTTACACTTACACACACCTTCATCTAATGGTTAAAGAACATACTGTTTCTGTGGGTGGTGAATTACTGCCTTATGAAACGATGATTGTTCAACATTCTTTTAACACCTCTCATGGTGGCCATTAAAATGTCACTATATTTATATAAGATATATATTATGTTTATTTTTTCCTTATGCTTCTGTATTTCTCATTTATGGAATACCTTTATGATTTCCATTATGGGTAAACGCGATAATTTCATTTTAGGAAGTGCGGACTACCGCCCCCTCAAAATGATTTGAATCGTTAATGCCATATGTGGGTAGTATAAAGGATGGAGTAAATGATATTATATATGATATTATAATGGAATTATAATATACCTTTATATCATTATGATTTCATTCCATCAAATACGAAATAGAAATGAAAGTAGCGTTTATGTGTACGTATGGCTTACCGTCTCCATGAACGGTGCATTTCATTTCTTATCTCTAAATGTTATGTAATATTATAAATGCATGTATCTAAAGGATATATATGATATCTACATAATTAATATAATTCTGGATATAATGGATATTTTACCACATGAACAACTTGTAATTATAAGAAGTTTATTTTTAACACAAGTACCAAAGATCAACAAAACGACCGTTATTAACTTAAATAAATAAATAATGTTCATCACATGGTAATAAGTTATATAAAAGGAATAATGAACTTGAAAAACTTTATTAATCAAGTAGAAATTAACTCTAGTTTATTATTCATTAGGTTAAAGAACGATCGAGTCAAGTCGGACACAAGGTAAGGGACATCATCTCAATCTCCTTTCATTGAGGCATATTTTGTTTTATACACAACATTATTTTATACGGTGTATAAAACCCATTGACATTTACGTTTATTGAAAATGAATCTTTTTTATATGAAGCGTTTTACTAAATGACAAAAGGGAATGTTTTTTTGTTGTATGTATGCGGTTGCAATGACTTCTCCACCGTCGTGACCCTTATTTGAGTTTCGGCTTCCTCTACAAGCCATAACTTTTTTTAAATGAAAAATAAATACCATGTTTTACTATTCATTAATTTTGGTATTGAAAATGGTTTTGATAATGTTTTTATTATATAAATGTGTTGTATTGATATCTTTTGATTGAAATGTGGAAATTTTATGTTTCCTTTATGCATGTTTTTTGTGATACGAATATGTTATGGTTTATGATATGTTTAAACCTGTTCATATGAGGAATTCATTGGACTTAATAAGTGACGGGTGGATCCTGCTATTGCTCCTTGATGCATCGGTAGGTCTCATGAGACAAACTATTGTCTTGCCATGAGGCCTTGACAAAATATTATTTCTAGTCTTGGCACGAGGCCTAGGCTACGTGGTTATGATAGTCTGGCATTATACATTCCATCATTATGAAACTAGTTATTGATATTGCATGTGATTATTCGACTAGTAGAATCTCCATGTGAATAAGTAAATGGAATTATTTCATTTTATTTTTTCCATATTATGTTGAAGTTCAAGTTTAAAAGGCTTTTTTTTAGTTATACATTACCTTAAATGTTTATGTTTATTTATGAAAGTTTCCGTTGTATTGGTATCCTTATTGAGCATCTGAGCTCACCAATTTCTATGTTTTAATTTTTCCAGGATGTGAAGAAATATTTTATGACTGACCCGTAGGGATAGGATGAAGGGGAAATGAGTGTGGACTATGGAGACCATGTTATTTTAGTTTTTCACTTTATGATGTAATGTAACATTTATGAATGTATCTAGTGTTTCCAAGGCTACTAAACTAATCGGTCTTTGGAGACTTGATCTTTTGTGATCATGCCAATTTTATGTAATAATTCACTGACACTAGGTAACTGGGGTTAGGGCGTTACAGTTGGTATCAGAGGAAGTTTAGTACTAAACATTGAAGCTAGATTTAGAAAAACTCTGATTAGAGCACATAGCCCTAATATAGACTTTGAGGATTGTTATATAAGAACTTCCTATAATTTTGGTATTATCGAGATATTTTGAGTATTCCAAGAAATACATCCCTGTCTGGATACAAGCAGATAGAGGCGGCTCTGGCATAGATGTAACTAGGGGTAAATCTGAAAACACCACTTTGAGCTAGACTCGAATGGGAACTGGTGCACAACAACGGGCCTTGCTGCACTCTTGGTTACGACACTCCCGGGGAATATGCTTAGGATAATTATCATTTTCTTTACAAACCATTATGAAGGGTTTATGAGTATATAATTCCTCAATGAAAACATTTTTATGATTATAGATTATATCCATAAACCATTCAATTTATGTTAAGTTTTTTACAAGTATGGAATTATGTATTTTGATTCATAAACTCTTCTAGTTTATGACACTGTTTAGAAATGGCTCCTAATGGAAGGAATGGAAACCGTATCAATGCATGCACACCATGTAGGGATTTCCCTCCTATTCATGATAATTATAATGGAGCTGGTGATACAACTGGTGCTGATCAACTTCTCACCATACTAGGATAACTCACTCTGGTTATGAATAATAACCTTACTCGTACAGAGCACCCTGATCCGAAGCATGGAGGATCAATGTTAGATCGCTTCATGATGCAGAAACCAGCAACATTCAATGGAAGTACAAATCCATTTGTATCTGAGCAATGGATATGTTTCCTAGAGAAAATATTCCATGCCTGGGGGAGTAATAAAATGGAAAAAGTTATCATGGAAGTTTACTGCCTCACTGGAGATGTTGATCAATGGTGGTCATTGATTCAAAACATTAAAGAAGATGATGAAGTATCAAATATGGAATGGAGGGAGTTCAAAGAGCTTTTCATTGAAAAATAATTTCCTCGAGACCATCGAGCAGATATGGAAAGGAAATTTCTGAGTCTGAGGAAAAAGGAGGATGAGAATGTCGCAAAGTTTGAGTCTAACTTTACAAGGTTAGCGAGGCATGCTACAGATTATATATGTAACCCAAGAAGTAAGATTGATCGTTTCTTTGATGGGTTAAACCCATTTCTTCGTCGATCTTTAGTATCACAATCTTTCTCAATGTACGAAGATATAGTCTCGTGTTCTATCAAGACAGAAAAGGAATTCTCTAAATCTTATGACAATAAAGTAAAGAAAGAGAAGAAGAGAATTGTGGAACAAGAGACAGATAAAGGGAAAAAGGGAAAGAAGGATTTTCCATTATGCGATAATGGTGTGAAGAATCACCCTGGTACTTGCCTAAAAGGAATGAGAGTTTGTTATAAATGTAGAGAAAAAGGTCACCAGGCTCGTGATTGCAAGGGAAAGAACGAGGCTATCAATGTTGAATGCTACAATTGTAGAGAAATGGGGCATTATGAAAATGAATTCCCTAAACACCAAGGAAACTTACCTCATAAAAGGCCAAGGGAGCAAGGCCAAGCTTATGTTGTTACTATAGTTGAAGTGGAATAATTAATGTATTACTGCTTTTGGACTCAGGGATTATTTTCTGGTTATAAGAATAATGTGATATATATAAGGATTGTACTTCCGTACTTGTTGTTTTCATTAATGTTTTAATATGATGATGGTAATCATATTTTTAGTATGTGATAATATGAGAAACATTACATTGTTTGGAGAATCTGATGTTACAATGGATTTTGAAATTAAGAGACCTTTTAGTGAAAGTATGGAAAGAGGTATTTTTGATAACTATAATGGTTGGTATGGATTATATTTTACATTGGATACTATTGTTAAGGTTATTTTTGGATATTTATATAAAGGACAACACGCAGACTGTGTGATAACCGGTTGTGTCGGACAAAGCTGTGGGAATCGAACCCACAACCATAGAGCGATTGGGACTTATCGCCTACCACTGGACTACGTGATGTCCCTGGAGTGTATAATGTAGTTTTTTTAGTGCTGATAGATGAATTGTAAATTTATTTTTGGAACCCTATACGATTAGGATAAACAAAATATTTTTGAGTTCTATTACCTTTTGGAGTGAAATATGTGTTTGTGGTAAAAATTTAGTAAGGAATGAATGTCTACATGACAAGTAAATATATTTCCTTACGTTCCTAGTAAATCTAATATATAAATTCTTCAACTTTATGAAATGTAACTCAAAACAAAAAAAAATATTGTCGATTAACTTTTCCTACTAGGGAATCAATGACTGTTTAACCAATCACAAGTTTGTGATTTTCTTATTGTTAACTTTCTCCTAATCCTTCTTTCTACAACTCTCCATCAGACCTTGATGGTTTTTTTCTCTTCCATATCCATGTTTTCATAGAATCCTAGTATGGTCTATCTCGGGTGACCTTTGAACTTCTCTTTCATTCTTTTAAAGTTCTATTTTTATTAACCCAATTTCCGATGTGGGTTTTCCACAAAGGTATTTTCTATTTTCAACCTTTTATTTTCAAATAAAAATTTCAAATTGTGAGGATGCAATTTATTGAAGGAGGGGAGAATGTAACACCCCAGGCTTCCATGGTACACTTCTCTTTGAAAAATAGTGGAGCGTGTGTTGTACGCAACCTCGAGTTCTAACACACCGCGACCAATCAAAGTAGCGGTTATGAATAGTAATACCAACTTTTTGAAATTATATAAATTTTATATTTCAAAATGGACTTCATTTTTGGATTCATAATATCAAAATTATCCTATGTTTAATTTTTGGTATTTTTCTGAGAACATCCAATTTTCGATGAATACTGAAAAATACTTAAAAACATCTTTTTTAATAAAAATATTTTATAGTGATAAATTATACTATTGAGTGGTTTTAATGTACAATTAGAATATAATTTTACCATTATATCCAATGGTGGTCATTATAATTAATTTCACTTTGATGTTGGACATAAACAATTGTCAATCTTTTGATTGATATTGTTTCTTAAAAACACGCTATTTGTTTTGACAACGGGAATTAATTATTAAATTAATTAATGAAACTTATATGATTTGAATTCTGTAAAATAGACATAATTTTTGAATTCAGACTATCAAATATATCTTAGGGTGAATTTTTGGTATTTTTCTGAAAAACATCAATTTTTGATGAATAGTGAAACCACTAAGTGCTAGTTAAAAAACTGATTTTTCGTTTCAATGAAACTTTACCACTTCTGGGATTTTATTTTCAAAACTCCTAAATAAATGGTTTTAATTATGATGTTAAATGTTGTTAAATGGGATTAAAATATTTTTTTGGAGAATAGTAACTTTTAAGTTTTATTAATCGCGATTAAAGGTAATTAGTGTAATTTAAGGTAAATATAATGATATAATAATATGAAATTACCTTTACACTTGTCCTAAACATATTGGATGAGTCATGTCCGACCAAGACAATCCATGGGTCAACTTTGGGACCCCATGGAGCCACTCGGGTTAGAAAATTACATTAATAACATTTTATTTAAACTAAAAATAAAATTGTCACAAACATGTATTGTTTTACTAAAACAATTATTACATGGGGTTATATAAGTTAAATTTTTGACTATAAATATTAATTGGAAATATAAATATATTTCCTACATAATTATATTTTCATTATAATTTTTAGACATTAAATAAATTAAATGTTTTTGACACCATGATGATGCAGCGATTACATCAATAATTAACAATTTAAATAAAATGAAAAGATAATGTAAAATATAAGACTTTCACTTGTCAAAAACATATTAGATGAGTATATTTAGAAAAATTATCACCTTATCCTAGAAATATATAATTTTGGGAGATTTGAAATCTGAAAATCACTTCATAATATTGTAACATTTCATGACATTCCAAGAGTGCCCCTCCTCTCCTCTTATAAAAGGCCCCCACCTCTACCACCTTATTCACACCATCAAAACCATTTGTCTCGGCCAAACTCGGCCCAAATACTCTCTCAAATTCCCTCTCTTACTTCTAGAATCCTCACTTTGGGCAGAAGTCTTCCCAAGGAAGCCTTTGGCTCAAATCAAAAAGAGTTACCCGATTTAAAGGTAATGTCTTCACTTGTGTTCTTTTGTTTTATTTTGCTTTTCCAACACCTTAAACTATTTTTATTCCTTTATTATGTAAAAACACCAGTATCTTCAATATACTAGGATGTTGTTGTGAGAATAATTTTATTTAAACTTACACAAACTTTCTTCTAATAGTTAAAGAACATACTGTTTCTGTGGGTGGCGAATTACTGCCTCACAAAATGATGATTGTTAAATATTCTTTTAACAATTCTCATGTTGGCCATTAAGATATCACTATATATATATGATATATATTATGTTTATGTTTTCATTATGATTTTGTATTTATCATTTATGGAATACCATTATTATTTCCATTATGGGTAAACACGATAATTTCATTTTAGGATGTGCGGACTACTTCCCCCTCAAAGTGATTTGAATAGTTAATACCATATATGGGACATATAAAGGATGGAGTAAATGCTATTATATATGATATTATACTGGAATTATAATATACCTTTATATAATTATTATTTCATTCCATTAAATACGAAATAGAAATGAAAGTAGCGTTCATGCGTACGTACGGCTTACCATCTCCATGAACGGTGCATTTCATTTCATACCTCAAAATGTTATGTAATATTATAAATGCATGTATCTACTAGATATATATTATATATATTATATCTACATAATAAATATAATTCTGTATATAATGGATATTTTACTACATGAACAACTTGTAATTATAAGAAGCTTATTTTTAACTCACGTACCAATGATCGACAAATGACCGTTATTAACTTAAATAATTACATCATGCTCATAACATGGTAATAAGTTATATAAAAGGAATAATGAACTTTAATATTTTTATTAAGAAAGTAGAAATTAACTCTATTTTAATTATTCAGGAGGTTAAAGAACGATCAAGTCAAGTCGGACACGAGGTCGGGGACTTCGCCTCAATCTCCTTTCATTGAGGAATATTTTGTTTTATACACAACTTTAATTTATATGGTCTATAAACACCTTTGAATTTTACATTTATTCAAAAGGAATATTTTTTATATGTAGTGTTTTACTAAACGAGAAAAGAGAATGTTTTTTTGTCGTATGTATGTGGAGACAAGGACTTCTCCACCGCTGTGACCATTATTGGAGTTTCGGCTTCCTCTACATGCCATAAGTTTTTTCAAATGAAAAATAAATACCATGTTTTAATTTTCTTTTATTTTGGTATTGAAAATGGTTTTGATAATGTTTTTATTATATTAATGTGTTGTATTGATATCTTGTGATTGAAATGTGGAAATGTTATGTTTCCTTTATGCATGTTTTATGTGATACGATTATGTTATGGTTTATGATATATTTAAACTTGTTAATATGAAGAATGCATTGGACTTAATAATTAATGGGTGGAGCCCGTTATAGCTCCTTGATGATTTGGTAGGTCTCATGAGACAAACTAGTGTCTTGGCATGAGGCCTTGACAAAATCTTATTTCTAGTCTTGGCACGAGGCCTTGGCTACATGGTTATGATAGTCTGGCATTATGCATTCCATCATTATTAAATTGGTTATTGATATTGCATGTGATTATTCGACTTAGAATATCCTTGTGAATAAGTAAATGGAATTATTTAATTTTATTTTTTCTATATTATGTTGAAGTTCAAGTTTAAAAGGATTTTGTTTTATTTATACATTGCCTTAAATTTTTATGTTTATTTATGAATGTTTCCACTGTATTGTTATCCTTACTGAGCATCTGATCTCACCCATTTCAATGTTTTAATTTTTCCAGGACGTGAATAAATATTTTATGACTGACCTGCAGGGATAGTCTGAAGGGGATATGAGTGCGGACTATGGGGACCATGTTATTTTAGTTTTTCACTTTATGATGTAATGTAACATTTATGAATGTATCTAGTGTTTTCCAAGGCTACTAAACTAATCGGCCTTTCGAGACTTGATCTTTTGTGATCATGCCAAGGTTATGTAATAAGGCACCGACTCTAGGTAACTGGGGTCGGGGCGTTACAGAAAAAATCCATTAAAAGATTAATATTGTTCTATTATATTTTTTATATGAAAATGTGTTCCTCTAACAACAATACCCAATGTTTATACTAACATTCCATTGATATCAACTATAACAACCCAGTCTCTAGAAACCCATATCTAGAATTTATATGGAACTATTGGTATAGAATAAATGGATTCCTAAAGGATCTAAAAACATAGTGTTACTGAAACAATAGATATATAAATAATTTTAATATTACACTTGGGAAGATAAAATATATATAATAAATCAATGATAACATTATTATCTCTTATGGTAGATAATTTTAAATTTCACATAGTTCTCTTCTAGTTTTCCTAGGGAAAGTAAAAAAATAACTATGAGAGAAAATTATCATTAAGGATTAGAATACCATGGAAGCTATCATAAT
This sequence comes from Viscum album, assembly GCA_963277665.1. Lineage (NCBI taxonomy): Eukaryota > Viridiplantae > Streptophyta > Magnoliopsida > Santalales > Viscaceae > Viscum > Viscum album. The sequence goes on from OY728127.1 coordinate 1,175,573,250, forward strand.
ATAATAATTTTATTAATATTATGGAAAATGGAAAATAAATGATCAAAATAATTCTATTATAAAATGAAACTATGAACTTATTATATCCATGATAATAAAGAAAAACATGGATAAAAATTTTTGTTCTCATTTTGATAGAATGCATAATTTAAAACATCATAAACAAACTAAAAAGTCCTTATACCAATACATCATACATAAGATGGTACATAATATGCCAATACCATATTTATTTTTTCTCATGAAACCAACCTATGAATTGAGGGGTTATCTATACCTGGTACCACCATTCACTAATTAATTCCAATTCATTCATCATGTGACTTAACAATTCATTTCATAACATTCCCTAAGGAGAATGGAACATAATCATGGAAAATAAGAACAATAGATATCCATATAATGGAAATATATAAAATAAATATTTTCTTACTCAAAGGAATAGTGTGGATATCTAGGTTAATATCTTGAAAAAAAACATAAAAATTATATGGTATTATAAATGTAATAGAAAGTACCCTTTCCAAATAAATAAGACAAGGTAGTAGAGAGTGTACTTTTAATGTATTGGGTTATCAATCGAATATATTAATTGATTTTAGTGGTCTACAATGAATGGAGACCAAAAAATGGAAGTAAAATACTTCATTATGGTTTATAACAATTGAGTGAATTACCCCAATCAGATCCACTAGGAGTGTATATATTGTTGTGAATTCTTTGGCCCACTCATTGTGAACCAAATGAAAAATTGAGTTGATTCAAAAACATTTTTTCAGGGTGATTACACCTAGGTGCATCTATTACATAGTTTCATTCACTTATTATCCAAACATGGATGTAATTTCCAATGAATGAAAACACACTTTAGATTCCAAAATTTAGGATAATGATGAAATTCGTAAAATATAAATCAAACCCCTTTGAAATATATATCTTATAATTAAACAAAATATACCATGAAAATAAGATAATTAATCACATAATAAATCAAATAGGTATGGTATACACTATATAATTAATAATTTGTCCACAATACGAAGCATGTCCCAAGAAAATGAATTTGAGATAAATGGTTCCTTAACTTAATTCCCCATTTCCACTAAATCTCTTGAATCTCCTATATGAAAAAATAACTATCTCAATTATCTATTTTATGAACATATTCTTATATATAACATTTTATAAACATCATTTTTAATTATTATCTACATTTATATTAGTTATTTTTTATCTATTTTTGACATCATGTGTGTAATAGAATTTTTTGAATTAGTTTCATAACAGCAGTGCGATTCGTTATTCTTTTCCCAAATTTCATCATTCATCGATAATTTATATATCATGAATCAAAAACTTTTGTTTATTTATAAATTTTTTATATCATCCCATAAGTGTTTTAGTTATGTATCATGAAAGTGGAAATAGTGCCGGCTTATTTCTATAATTTTAGCGATAAAATATGATATATTAATAATAATTTAAATACATTAAATACTAATTCTTTAACCCATGAAAAATAATTATTTTCTTAATAAATTCTAATAATTTTAGTATTTATGTTCTCATAGTTTTCCATGATAGTGTTTTCTATCTTTCTTCGAGTAGGTGGCCATACAGACCTAAACATGAACATAACATAATTCGAGGGCGACTATGGTTAATAAATTTTTAACTTTGACATAATATAATTATAATAGAATCATAATGATATTATTTAAATTTTTTAATGTTTTTAATAATATTATAAGTTATATAGATATATATTTAAAATGATGATAAAAATTGAAAAACATTTCTTCTTGTATGTGGTAGTCTGCACGTATGATATTTTAATTTTCTTCATAAAACTGGAGGAAGGTAGTGAATTGTTTAGAATTTAATAACCTTATTAATATTATAAATATAATTATATTTCCTTAATTATACTCTTAATATGTTTAATTTTATAGGGTTAATAAAAATAATATATTTTTTTCATAGAGGTGGTAGTCAGCACATATGCATGATGATGTTTTTAATTTTTCAATGAATTAGAGGGATTGAAAGTAAATATTATTTTGAAATATATTAATGATAAATATATTATATATACCATATTTACTCATCGGTTTTATAATTATAACCATCCATGAGACATATTTATGAAAAATGGAAAATGTTGAGTAATGAATGTGATAATTTTACGTATTAACTATCAATGTTCTACTATTTTTCTTAGGGGATAAAAATGAACAAATAAGGGTTTATGCTTTTAAAAAATATTGGTGTATTTTTATATATATTTCATTATATTAATGTGGATATAAATTGTTTCGAAGATATAAATTAATAAGAAACTATTAAAAAGGAGGTAATACTTACATCGAGGGATTGAGTTTTCACTCCAAAATTTACTTGGAAGTCGAGTCCTCAAGATAAATTTAATTCCACAACCCTAGTTACCTATATTCAGTGTATTATTACATAACATTATTTTATCACAAGAGATCAAGTCCCAATAGACTGGTTAGTTTAGTATCCTTGGATGTACTATATACATACATACGTTTTACATTACAATTTTAAATGAAAAAAGAACAACATTGTGTATCCTTTGAACACACTCATATCCCATATCTTATCCCTCGAGGTTAGTCATAATATACTTTTTCGAATCTTGGAAAAAATAAAGCATAGAAAGGGGTGATCTTAGATGCTAAGTATGGATAAAAATATAGCTGAAACTATCAAAAATAATCATAATCATTTAAGGCAATGTATTAGACTAAAACACAAGCCTTTTAAAGATAAAACTTCATCATAATATGACAAAGATAAATAAAATAATTCTATTTACTTATTCACATACATATTCGACTAGTAGAATAATCACATGTAATATCAATAGCTAATTTCATACGGATGGAATACATAATGTCGAAAATCATAACCACATTATCAAGGCCTCATGCAAATAAAACATATAATAATTTTGTCAAGGCTTTGTTCCAATATAGTAATTTGTCTCATGAAACGTACCAATGCATCGTGGGGGATATAACAGGCCCCATCCATCACTTACTATGTCCAATGCATTCCCCATATGAAAAGGTTGGAACATAACTTAAAAATTTTCATTTAAACTAGCATACAAAATGTGAAAACTTTAACCATGAATCATGAATGGTATAAAAATAGAAAATCCCTAGACAAACATATCACAAAACCATCAATACAGCATGGAAGATTTTATCATAATAATTCCACATCAAACAAGCACAAAATACAACAAAGGTTGTTTACATAGATGAAATCAATCCAAAAAATATTTGAGTGATATATGAATTTCTACAATAAAATATTTTAATGTAAAGAAAAAATTTATTTTGAAAATATTCTAATAATATTTTAAGGTATGTTTCTAAGGTGTTATAATGGTGTAAAATTGCCACACCTGACGTATAAGTTAAAAAAACATTCGTTCCTTAATTTGTCGAAAAGGTCATAAAGCACCTTGTTTGGAAAACGATGAAAAGATTCCTTTAAATATATTTTATAAAAAGTAAAAAATGGTTTAAATAAATTTAACCAATATTCTATGGAATAGTAAACATGTTTTGAAATATATTTTTAAGAAACACAGATGTGGATGACAAAGAAGTCCCAATAGATACTTATGTAAAAACAACCTCGAATAATAAAGAGATTGTAAAATTATCCCTTACATTTTTACATTCCTTAGTCGAGGGTAGGTTAAACCCCTGTATAATGGTTAAATAATTTTTATTAAATTATGAAATAACACATACATTAATATGATATCATTTATGATCCTATAATATTTCATTGTTATTAATATTTCAGTAGTATCGTTGTTTTAGGGGTTAATTGATTATGTTTTCGTTATTTTTTTTGTTACATAAGTCGTGTTTTTTATGGATAGGATGTGTTTGAATCATATATATAATGACATTAAGTTCATTAAAAATTATTTTGGATAATAAAGTGAAAATTATTCATGAATGGTTATGATGGGGTACAGAATCTCATCACGTCGTGGAGACGGTAAGCCATACATACGCACGAGCGACAATATCATTCTATTGATGGTGAAATCGTATGTAATTTTATGGTATATTATAAATACAGAATTATTTAAATGTTATATTTATTATATAAATAAATTATACTCATTATTATACCCATAAAAATAATGAAGTGTTGAATAACAAACTACACCACGACGTGGAGACGGTAAGCCGTACATATGCACGTATGGTGACTTTGTCATTCAAAGGATGGATAGAATAATGAATATGGTTGTACTATATTAATAATAACATAATAGTTTTTAGAAGGTAATTGATTTAATTATTTTTTATGGATGAAAAAATGACATTGGAAGTGGAATAAGAAAATAACTTTGAAAGAGGTGACAAAATAATTACCTCTTCTTCGGGTGCTTCCTTTTTTTATTTGAACAAAAGGGATCTTTAGGTTGGATTTATGAACAAATTAAGGCCTATAGGTTTAATTTAGGGTTTTTGGGAGATGATTTGGGCTGGGTTTGACCGAGACAAATGGTTTTGGAGGTATGAAGTTAAGAGGAGGGAACATACCCTTTTATAAGAGAGGTGAGGGGTACTTTAGGAAAAGCTTGAAATATTATTTTATAATAAAATCATTTTCGGTTTCTAATAGCTCCAAATGGATTTATTTCTAGGATAAGTTGAGGATGGTCCGAAATCCTCTCATCTAATATATTTTAGACATGTTTAGGTCACCATATTAACCATATCCTTTAGGTTTAACCCTTAGTTAAATATTTTAAATTTTACCATGTCTTCTTGTATTATTATAATACATGGGTAATAAACATGAAATAAAATGCCAAGAAAACCTAAAGATGTTCATTAATGACATATATATAATTATATAAGTCCTTTGGATGATTCTTAGTTTTTTAGGACTATTATATAATTTAATAAAATATTATTTGTATTAAAATCAAATTTAAGTCAATTTTGACAATATTTAGTATTTGTTTTTTATGAAAGTCATAACAACGTTACTAGTTCATAAAAAAATAATTTAATCAAACCTAACATGTCATATTAACCTCTAAAATTCTTTTAATTATGAAAAATTCTCAATTTACATTTATTTTGATATTAATAATATCAACAATTTTAATCATTCATTAAGAGGTAATTACAACATCATCAATGTGTCATAAATAAAATTAATTATTAAATGAAAAAAAATTATAATTAAAATTAAATGATGTAGGAATTTTTTTTATTTATAATTAATATTTATAGACAAATTTTTCTTATGTATAAAATGATATTAAAAGTTTTTTAGTTAATAAAATTTGAATTAACACTTTTCACTCTTCTTTAAATAAAATATAATTAATGTCCTAATCTAATACATGTGGATCAAAAATGATCATATTTTTTTCCTAAGGTTGATTTTGGTCGAAATGAACTTATCCAATAAAATTAGGACATGTTTTAGGTTAAATATAATATCATTTTTAACATTAATTACCTTTTTTACTTTTAAACGTGGTAAATAATATTCAAAAGTTACTATTCACAAAAAATTAGTTTCATATTTTTGAACCACATTTTACTTACTAATATAAATCTTATATCTAATTTTTTTGAAATTCAATTTACATAACCTATAAAATTACATTTTATCAAAATTGAAAATGTGACTAATAGGTGGGTAAAAGACGTTACAAAATTCAATAAAATTTTATATAACTAATATTATTATAAAATGACTCCAATGATTTAAGATGAATCAATATAGATATTATGTATCTATTTTTTCTTTAAAATAAAATAAAATTTAATAATAATTATATAAATGAAGATTTTATTTTTAAAAAATAACTTAGTATTTTTAACTATTCCTCAAAATTTGAATTTTTTCAGAAAAATACCAAAAAATCACCGAAATCTAATTTCGATATTCTAAATCAAAAAATTAAGTCCATTTTAAAAAAATATTTATAAAATTTAAAAATTGGTTTTTACTATTCATAACTTCTTTTTAAACGGTGGGTTTGATTAGCCGTTATGTACTAAACTCAATGTTGCGTACATCGCAAGCTATTGTTTTATTCAAAGAGATGTGTATCGTTGAATATTGGGATTTTATAATATATAATGTTGAATAGGGTTAAGGATTTGGGAAAGGGTTTTAAGAAGAAGAAATTTAATATCTTCTCGAATAAAGCTAATTGTGTGACGTGAAGTGGTGTAAGGATCCCCTCAAATAGGTGAAGAGGAGGGAAATTTTTGAAGCATGCTTTACATTTTCAATAATGTAAAGTTACTATTCATGATTAAAATGCTCCAAACAGAATATATAGTAATGTGAGATGTGTTTTGGTTGATACACACCACAATGGTATATTTGGGACCATTTTTTGGGAAATTTATTCTTAGAAATCAAAATTTTAATTTTTTAACTTTTACTATGGTAATTAATTAATAACCTAAGTAATGAATTTTAATGAAAAGTAATATTTAATTTTAATTTTATCTAATATGAAAATTCAAATTTAAAATTTTAAAATAATTTTATTTAATAAAATTTCTTAATTGTGTGACACTTTAATTTTAAAATAAATATAGATGTTATGTAAAAATATTTTTTAGGAAAAGTTTGTTTCCAAGATTTGAATATATTTGTAATCCATATTTATGACCATTTTCACTTTAAATGAAACAAATTTATTTATTAAAAAACAAAAAAAATTAAAATAACGATAAAACGAAATTTTACCATTAAAATAATCAATTAAAATAAAAAAACTAAAAGTTGTTTTTATTATCATTAAAATATTACATTTTTCTTATATGGTTAAATGTAGAATTTATATATTTTTTAAAAAATATCTTCTAAATTAGTACATTTATTCCTTAAATAGGCATTTTCTGAATTAAAGGGTTTTATAAATTTCTACGCTATTATTATATATTGATAAATTAATAAAAGTCAATGTTTTTGAAAAAAATCCATTATTATTCACTTTTAATCTAAATATCACATATCATAGAAAAATATAAATAATTTATCTTAAGATTATACTGATATTATAAATCCAAAAATGAAGTTAATTTATTCAAATTATATCTTTTAAAATATTTCATGAATAATGTTTCTTTAGAGTGTGCATTGTGTAATATTTTTGAGATGTGGTGTTTACATTCTATAGTAGGGTCGCGGGCATTACAATAACCTAATTCAATAAAAATAACTTAAAAACTTATGTCATATTAGTTCAACCTTCCCATCTTACTCATGGATGAATTTGAGCTAGCTTCATAACTGATCCTCCACTCATCAACTTCCTTACTCAGTGATCATCTCCACCACTAGTGCGAGACCATCAACCATAACACCTCCTCCGGATCTAAAACATCACATTACTATTTTATAAATAAATATCAAGATCTAATCATATATCAAACCTAGGAATCACATAACCTAATGATTATCCCGAACCCTTTCAAAAAATTCCACCACTCTTTTACCACACCACTCTATCAAAACTCACCAAACCTGGAATTTCAACCCCATGTATTAATTCTATGTCTTATAATGCCAAAGAATCAACGTCCCTTACATAACACAGATAAAACTTGGAATTCATTGCTGAAAAAATAAAAAACCCTAATAAGGCCCAAAAAACCATATCCATAAGGTTAATTGAACAGCACATTAATTCCCAACTGCTAACTCACACTTCCCTAGTTCATACTATGCTAATATACTCTCTTTCTACAGAGGCACCAAGAAGCCTCATCATTATCTAATTCAACCTCAACTAATAAAACATCTTTAACCAATTTTCAATGATGAAGATCTACTCTATAGGCCTCACTTTTCTTATACCAATGATCACCACAACAAATATTCATCTATTGAGAAAAACTACTCAATCATGGTTTATTGACAACCACCAAAGACATTCCGCACTCCCCCATGAACCTTGAAAAAGATCCATAGAATCAACAAAAATTAATTCCAGTATCATTTGTGTGAACACACCACAAAGAAATATAGATATTATCAACATGTTCTATCTTAGAGTAGTTAACTTGTGAACTTCCCATCAGAGACACATTAAACCACACTTAATATTCAAAATTAAATCACCCATTATTATTTCACGCCAACATTAACTAGCTCATTTAAAAGTTCATTATCCAATGAACCTTACAAAAAAAAATTTCCTTAGAACCTTGTATCCCAAACCTCGATGGTATCTCAACTATATTTTCTAGTAAACTACCTCATATCATGCTCCCAGAACACTATGTCTCACCCAATTTTTTTCCACTTTAAGGATCAAACCATGGCCTCATCTCACTTTATGGTTTATATTATTTTCTATGAAAAAACCAAAAGCTGAAGCCTATTTCACTCATACTAACATTTGTATGAATCTACCAAGTGTCCTCCTTAATAGTTTAAACACTTTATTCATTATATAAGACACTATAGGTAGTATGACCTTAGTTACTAGTCAGATAGATTCTTTACGAACATGTATCTAAATTTCATCCAAGTCCATGAGACTCTCATATAGATCATATATTATATAAGGACTTTACAGGTAAAATTATTATGTTCGGTCCCATATCAATTGATCCTTTGTTCTTAAGGTATATATGACCTATACTATGCACCAATACTTGCATATACTCAATACATCCCACTCAAGTTCCACTCAAGTAAAGGTGAACAACCCACTTTCACACCTCACAAGGCCTGTGAAACCGGATCATACCAAAAAAATTTAAAAACCCAATGGATACCAAGCGCAACCATCACACATCCATTTATACTAGCCCATATCTCACATCTGTAGCAACATCGCAGTGATATATATAGAAAATGCACAAAAACCAATCAAATCTAGGTGTCTATACCCAATACAACAACCCATTAGTTCATCCACTGAAGGGGTTTGCATCTAAATCAAGGTTCAAAGAGCCACCTACATCCCATAACCCTAATCTATTCACTTTAGGGAGAGTTATATATTGTTTATGTTGAAACACCACAAGACAACCACTACTTTCATGGTTTCACTACTAACGAAATATAGAAGGAAAACTATATAACCTATGTCAATAATATCCCTAAAATATGATATTTACCGACCCATACATTCATAAAATATAAAAAATCAATAAAAAAATATTTATCAAGATCTTTGTCTATGAATTACATTAACATATCATGGAGAATATGCATGATACATTTAGAAGGGTATCATTTTATCAAAATAAAATCTAGTTTAAAATTGAAAAAATAGTATGTTAAAATCAGGATTGGTTGAATCAAATCATTTATAATTTTTTAAAATTCCATTTCAACCCTCATTTTCATCCAAAACATTTTAATAAATCACTTTAGAAAACATTTGAAACTATATAAATAGAATCGCACACTTCAAAGCAATGTTGACAAAAACCCAACCATTTTTTATATTTAAAACAATTTTATAAAAACCAAAACTATATAGTGATCACTATATAAATAGGATGAAATAAATCTTTAAAAACCCATTTCCATTTCAAATAACATAATTAAACATGTTAAGAATTACATGGAATCCAAAAAAAATCTATTTCTCAATCACATGTCATTCACAACCCCTTTAGAAAAAAAAATACCATGAAAACCATTTAAACCCTTTTATTAAAAGTGAATTTCTATTTTCAAAAAATTTTATAATATTAAACACAATCAACATGAAAAGAATATCAAGAATAAAAATCTTAATACATACACAATGATCATGTTGATATTATCAATATCTTCATGTCATTCACAAAAACATATATAATAATTTATAACATGATAAAATTTTAATAACCATAGGAAAAAAGTTCATGGAATACAAACTTGCATTTCTATAAATGATGCATTAACTCACCACTCATTACAATAAAAACATAAAAAATCACATATACCATAACACCAAAATAATGTACATTAGTCAATGTGAAATATTACACTAATAAAAGTGAAAACCAAAATAGAAATCTCACCCATGACAACAATTTTTTTCTCATATGTGGGTTAACTACTCCAATTCCTGAGTTACATACTAATTATTGAAGGTTTTATATCATTTTTATACCATTCACAAATAGTTATAAAAGATAAAAATAATTAGGCTATGATAATATTTTGTAACACCATGACCCAAATCACCGGTTCTGAGTAGGTGTGTTACATGACCTCATGAGTGATTCCCAATATGCAAGAGCATTTCAACTAGTGGGGAGGATATAAGAAGCACTATTTGTAGATTATGACATTAGTAAAAAATAAAAATCAGAGTATACGATAGTGAATATAATAATCAGTGTAACAGAGAAATTAGTGTGGAATAAATAACAAGAACATCATCTCATTCTAGTTTCATCATTAAAATGCATGGATATGATTTATTCTGAATAGTTTTTTGATTCTGGGGGTTCCAATGCCTTGCTAAAATGATCACATATGGTTTACCATTTATTTAGTATTTCTTTATTACTCCCAATGGTTCCCACATCTATAACATAATATATAGATTCTTTCCAAATGTTAGTGTTCCTTTTGGGATTCACGCCCAACGACAATTAGGAACTCCCTTTTTCAAGTGGATGGGAGGTTAATCCCATCAAACCCTTTTATGGGGGAATGTTACCCAATCTGGTACTCTCTTATAGATTTATGATATGTTTTCGAAATCCTTAATAGGCCTTGATATGGGACTGGTTACCCTTGTTCAAATGACTTGATTGTAAATATGTATGAATATGAACCACTACAGGTAAATAATTAGTTCTCTACCACTCTCTTATCTATTAATGATGCTTTAGGTTATAGCCATGTTTGGTCACTCTGTAGTTTATTTTCATCCATGGAGGTGTTTTTTGTCTCTAGTATGGGATTTAACCTCAATAAGGCATCCTTCTTATCCCATGAAAATAGGAATCCAAACCCACATAGTTCATTTGACAAAGTTTATGATCATATGATAGGACCCATCCATGTAGTTTTGCATCATGCGGTAAGGATGTGAATATAGGGCCCAAAAATCAATTAGGCTTCCTTTTATCCCATTTAAAAAAGAAATCAGATTCCATGTATTAATTATGTTAGAATCATTTTTGAGATAAATACAACCACATAGGCTTTCGATGGGTCTTAAAAAATAAAACTTTCCAAGATTGTTTCGTTGAGAGTGTGTCTTTTTTATTGTAGATTCGATGTGATTGGAACTATATCCCATTGATGTTTCCATGTTATAGGTACAATCATCACGCTATTGGTACAATAATCACAAGTCTTTAAGCCCACGTGAGTCATACTCGGTGAGAGAAACAAGAGATTACTAGAGATCTAAAAAATGTCATAAGGGGATGTGGTATAGAGTTCAGGCCTTAGTTAAGTATCCTATATGTCTAGTTTTATAAAAGGAATCATATTCATTCAAGTTAATATCATCCCCAAACTCGTTTATGGTTTTGAGGTAATTTAGGGAATTAACAAGGATTATAAATAAAATGGTTCCCAGGTATCAGACCACTTCTCATCGAATGATTGATGATGAATGATGTTAGAGTCAGGAGAGAATTTGGCCCCCTATGTTAGTGTTACATAGGACATGGATTTAATTACACTAAACTGGACTCCCTTTAGAGATCGGGCCATATAAAGGCGTCGTATGTATCTCGATTATGGAGGAAATCAGTGTTCTCTTAGTTCAGTGGATTGGGGAATACATAATATTTTTTTTCTAGTGACCAGGTCTTAAACACAAAGTCCACACTTTTGATTAGTGCTTACACACTAAAGAGTTCTTTATAATTATTCCTTACACTAAGGATTCATTTTAATTAGGGATTAGACATTAAGGATACCATTTTTATTAGGTATTACACACTATGGATTCCCCTTTTATCAAGGCTTTCACATAGAGGCTTTCATCTTCATTAGGTATTATACACTAATTCTTCCCTTTTGATTGGGTATTACACATTGAGTCTGCCCTGTTGATATTTGATTACACACTAAAACTACAATTTAGAACAGGGATTACACACTAAGGCTTCCCTTTTAATTTGTTCATACACACAGAGGCTTCCATTTTAATCTAGGCTTACACCCTAAGGATTCCCATTTGATTGAGGCTTACAAACTAAGGCTACCAATTTGATCAGGTTTTACACAGTGAAGCTACCTTTTTTATTGTTTCTTGCACACCAAGTCTTCCCTTTCAATTGGGAATTACCCACAGAGGTGTCCCTTTACATCGATAATTAGAAACCGAGGGTTCCCTTTTGATCAAGGATGACACCCTAAGGATAATGTTTTTATTGGGTCTTATATATTAAGGTCGTCCTTTTGATCTGTTCTTACACACTGATGCATCACTTTTGATTGATGATTATACAGTGATTCTATCAATTTGATCAGGGCTTACACTCTGATGATTCCCTATTTATCGGGGCTTACAAAATAAGGATGTCCTTTTGATCGTGGATTAAAAACTAAGGCATCCAATGTAATTCGGGATTATACACTAGGGATGCCCTTTTGATCGGGGATTACAAGCCTAGGAAACCCTTTTCATCAGGGCTTACACACTAAGGCCTCCCTTTTATTCATAGATCACAAACTTAGTATACCCTTTTAATAAATGCTTACACAATGAGGTTTTCCATTTGATATAGGAATAATGAATGAGGCTTCCCTTTTGATAGGGGCTTAAACATTGAGGATTACCTTTCACAAACTCACTTTATATCTTCTGATGGATTAAGAGAGATGATAACCATAAAATTTCTCTATAATATCACGAAACTGATACAGATGCATGAGTGTGCAACCATACCTCATCAAGAACACTTCCCATATAAAAGGGGTATGGGGATGAAGGTTCCTGACCAAGGTACACAGGGAATGGGTCCAAGTAGGTATGCTAGAGAAGGTAGACATTCCATCAGTAATCTTCCTAACTTGTCCTAGAAATTTGTTGGACATGCCTTGATTTTCTACTCGATATTTTTGGGGCATTAGTTTTACATTGTAGACATTCCCAAGGGTGTCTTCCTTATACATCAAAGATGGTTCATATGATAAATGGACATGTCTTTGATACCTTCACATGAGTGAATCACACATCTCCATGATGCTTCAAATAATCAAATAGTACATGTATGAGTTCCTTCACATTATTGAAGTAGGCATGCCAATACACTGTTGTATGATGAACCTGACTTGTCTTCGAACTGTTTTATGATAATGATGACATGTCTATGGGAAATATAATGATTTTTTTGACATTTAAATGAATAGTCATGATATGAACATGACTTGTTCAGATTTTGTCTTGTGATAATGAAAACAAGTCAAGGGTCTTTTCTTAATCAACATGGTATGTCTTTATACCATAACATTAAAATAAGGACATGCAGCTATTTGTCTTGAGATCAACCTGAATTTTCAAAATCCTTCTGCATAAACAACATGCCTCATCTGAAGTCACCTAACGAAATTAATGATCAATATAGAATCTTTCAATCCTATGAAATTAAACAATTCACATGATTGTGTCTTATGGAAATGTTTAGGATTACATTTATTACAAAGGGATCAGAACTGAGGATTTTAGAAACCTGTCAAAAGGTATTATACCTAAATATTTATTAGAAATGATTTATGAGTTAAATTGAATGATGAGGACATAAACCATTGGGATTTCATGGAAAAGGAGTTCTTTTTCCATGCACTCATAAGTATGTTAAAGGGAACTCTTACGATGACCCATAGTTCATGTGATTCACTTGAACATATAAGGTCCTTTTGAGGGAATCTATAAACATGAAAAGATACATCTAAATGAGACTGAAAGTGTGGAAGAGGGTTCAAGGATCATGGAATGCATGACTGAGGTTATTTCAAAGGGTTTACACACACTACAATTTCACATTCATGGTGATGGGAATCCTCATGATACCCAATATCAGGCTATCCTGATGACCATCCTAAGCTCATGAGATGGGTCTTATATATATTCCATGAGACCGAGTAGGGGGAATCGTGAGATAAATAAGGGGGAATCACAAGACCCATGACCCCTTTAATGTGCGGGTTCCCAAAGAAAGGAAAATACAGACCTATGGATGTAAAGAGATTGAGATAATGTATTTATGGGTGTATGATCATAGGAGCATGAGGCCATCATGAGATTGAGGATTTGTGTGATTGGATCTTCAATACTACATGGGGGTATTTTCATCATCCAATGGTGTGTAATTTTTATTTATAACTTGCGAACTTTACATAACAAGGGTCTTCACATGATTTTCAATTCATCAAATGGTTGCATGATCGCAAAGGATTCATGCGAGGCAATCTCACTGCACCTCAATACCATAAGTCACAGTGGGAGGTTCATGTTGTAGGGATATATTTCTATGTAAATTCATAGATGAATAGTGAAATAAATTCATTGGGTTTTCATGTTATTATCATTTTATTCTTTTTCATGTGTCTGTGTGATCATAAAGTGATCATGAGATGGATTCTTGACATCCCCTTATGGATTTTACCAGTGGGTGGGGTTCAACTTCATCTCCATCATTTCTCTTCTCTTCCTTGATCACTTCATTTATTCTTCTCCCCTTTATCCCTCCAATATCCATTTGTTGAAGGTTATAAGAAGAATTTATTGGCCAAAGGAGGCCGAGGTTGATGTGATTTTTCCTGGGGAGTACATCATGTGTTTTGGTCGAGGTAGTGGATACTTTTCTAGATCGACATAATGTGGATGATCTCAGTGAATTGCTTTGCTCGATCGCGTGATAAAAATATGGTCATGTGATCAGTTCACACATAGCTGGAGGCTCTTGAGGCATGTGACTAGCGTTTTTGTTCGATATTATGATGGATTCAATTATTCAATGAAATAAAAAATGAAGCTTCATGAATTAATTCTGTTTGATTTGGGGTTGTTATTGATTCCATTGTGGTGGATGCATGTTGTCAACATGGATGGAAAGATCACTGTTATGAGGAATTTTATGATAATTTCTTTTGTGTTGCATGATATTTGATTGAATTTGAATTGTTCTTGAAATTTCATTTTGAAGAAGCGATGTGTGATATTTGTCGTAAGGTTGATATGGGATGGTCAAATGATCTAGTGACTATGATTAAATCACATAAAAAGAACCACAAAAATACCATCCCACATTGATATCCCAATTCTCCTTTCCTCTAGAATATAAGAAAGGTAAATCCCACTATTTGGTCAATCAGGTAATGTGGTTTGGAACCTATACCACCTACACACACCAGTAATTAGGATTTGGACCCATATGCCCTCAACCCTTACTATTCATACCATCCGACTTGTGTACCATGTTCCATATACATGAGCCTTACCACTATCTTCAGGAACTATGCCCTCTATCATCCGCTGGATGGCTCCCATGGGGTGGAGTTGAAAATTTTCCCACATGGGCATGTGGTTAATCTGTAGTCTGTATTACTATTGGGTTTAGTTTTTAGCAAAGGGTGGTAATATCTCAATATATGAATAATTTCCAAATTGTGTGCCCTTATATCCAATCCCAATCCCATTCATCAAGGATTCCATCTATATGTACATGGGGAAAATCATTTCAATACACTTCTAAAATCATGAAAAGTTCATATCACGCAAAATTATTGGTGTCAACAAATTACCCCCACCACCATAGATTGAGAAATGTTCTGAATGAAATGAATATGATTTTAGGGAAAAATTATATCACTTTTCCATATATCTAAATATCTGACGAGCATTGATACTTAGTTTCCTGAGAGGATTTGTCCTGATTATGTCAACTGGGGAATTTTAGGTGTTATCTATAAGAGACTTCTAACCATGATTTCTTGGATAAATCTAATATAGGAAGTGTATTTGTCTTGGGGCATGGATACCCTGAAATTGGAATGTGTATATTTTTTAAAATGGAATAGTGATTGTGTGAAAAGGAACTTGTGGATGGAACTCATGTAAATTACTTAGACGTCACTTCATAACCAATGAGAATGGGAAACAATCCATAAATAGTTATAAATTATCCACTATGCAGGTCATACTGATGTATAGGGAACTTAAGTTCATAGATAATGAGATCTACGATGGATTTACTTATGTTGATATATCTTATACATAGGAACATGAATGTAATTTTTTGGTTATGAAATCCCAGGTAAATATCCATGTTCAGGTGGAGATGTTGCTCGACCCCTCCACTATATCCATCCCTTGTACCTAACAAAAAATAGAACAAATCACCAATATTTGAGTTCTTAACTTACAACAGGTTGCTCTTGAGAATTGTTTACGAATTCCCACAACCAAGCAATTCTTTAATAATGTACCTACTTTAGTTTTCGTGAGATCATACAATTTATAAGGGTAATTTGGTCACATTTTCCTTCTTGAAGGTAGAATTCTCTAACATCTTCCTAAGTCACATGACTTAGCGATCATATCTTGATTTTTTACTAAGACAATGTGGTGGGTCCCACAACCTTTGTATCTATTAATTTATTTTTCCCTAAATTTTTCTTAATCATCATATGGTGGAACAATTACTAGGTATGGACATGGATTTTTCTCAGGCCACCTTTTTACAATTTTTTTCATAACATGTTTTTGTAGCACTTTCATTTTACAAATGCTTAATATTTGATAGATCCAACAAAGTGCATATCTAGTGATCATAGACTCAAATTTTTCCTAGGATGTTAATATTATGTTTTCAACCTGCATATTATTATGTCTCTTTCAGTTGGCTATTTTATGTTGTTTTATTCTAGACCATCATTACCATATAGTTTAGATTATTGTGTGTCAAACAATTGTTGCACTGTCATTTGAGGTCTTCTATCTCAGACCATTGATGTGCTATTTTCGGTGGTCTCATAGACTGGACATTGATATGCTATATAATTTAAAGTCTTGATGCTAGGACTAGATTGATGAATATGGAATATGGTTAGGCAGATTAGGTATGACACAAAACACCTTGGGGTGTTGAGTTACACCAAGGTGTTTCCATAGTTCATGAGGATTGGATTTCTTTTTTTAAGGAGGATATTCCTATGATTGATAGGTTATAGCCCTTATGAATTGGTATAATTTTTCAAAATAGGTGTGTCCTCAATTTTCAAATGGTTGTAGAATATTTATTAGGGTAATATGGTTGAGGGAGAAATACTATGGAAGATAGGTCCACCTGGATAGTTGGAATATAAGTGATGTAAATAATATTCCCAAGAGCTTGAATTGATGGTTAATATATTGGGGAATACATACCAGGGATGAAACAAAATACCCTATGTTTATGAATTCTTTCACGATGTCACAAGGGCTCAAGAGGGTTGTAACTCGTTTCCTTCACAACATTAGTTGGTATGTATAAGACCTTTATACATCAATATCATAGTCAAACAGATGCATTCTAACTCTTTTCCAAGGTCCATGGAAGGGTTTTGATGTCTCAAGCATCTGGATGATGAAGTTGGTTATAATGGAATGATATATAGGAAGCGTTGTATCACCTTAGAGAAATTTATCTGTTAAAATGTGATACATGATCTCTACACTATGTGGATTTATATCACGAGGTGTTGTCCATCAATGGATTGGGAATGAAGTGTTGTATTCTGGTTTTGATAAAGCGTAAAATTCATGTTGAAGTAACAATGATAATGCTGAATCCACATAAATAAATTGGTGTGGGTATTTTGAATCAAGGTCCAAAGTGCTCAGGTCATGAGGAGGTATGGGAAAATCATGTAGAGATTTTCCTAGAAAACCCTCATGTGATGGGTTTTACAACGGTGATTTCAGTCTCACATGAATAATTATGAACATTATATTGGACCGTGATGTCTATGGTTGGTATTTCAAATCCCTTATTCATCAATATAAAGTCCATGTATAGACATCTATTTTCCTTTCCCATGGCCATGCAATGTTTTTGATGACCTGAGGTGCTTAAATCATGAATTGGGATATATGGAATATGTATGATTCAAGAAGGGTTCGAGTAACCTAAAAGTCATTTCATCACCTAGTGAACAAGATATCACTATAAGGATATTTAAAAAACATTATTATAACATTTTCTTAGACTATGGGTCCAGTGATAAAATCTTGGATTTTACAAGTTCCATAGAGTGGCCCTCAAGGTATTATTCCTTATTTATTTGTGGCCTAATTTTGTTATCAAACTCAATAGATAGATCGATTTGAAGGAGATGACTTGACTTTTTCTCATGTTTCCCTTTGTGGTTTTTCAACCTAAAATGTTTTGTGCATATTTCATGAGAAGCTTAATGTCTTTTGATTTTGGGAAATTAAAGGATAAAGTTTACTGTTATACATATTTGACAAATGTGTAGGTAATATAAGGTCATTAAAGTCATGGACCAAATATGCGGGATGTTACAAAAAATCCCAATTTGGATACCTAGGGCCAAAAGTTCTCCCAAATCCTTCTGAGTGGGTTATGATTTTTTTTGTAAATGATGGATTGAGTTTTGCAAATAATGAGTTTTGATATGGGAAAATCATACCAGGGATGACCCAGAACACCCTTAAGTATTGAGTTCTTAAATGTTGATGTCAAACTCTATAGGATTAGAAATACCTCCTTATAGAGCAAAGATGACTCTGATTGGTAGGTCTTAGCCCTTATGAATCAATAGCATGGTCATGAAATGATATCTATTTTCTTTTCTGTGGGCCATGAAGGGTTTATAGCAACTCGAGGTACTCAATACAAGATGTTTCTTATATGGATTGTGGTGATTAAATGATGGTGAAACCACATCGTGATCATGTTCATTGGGGTAAGTCTTGTGTGTCCCATTGATAAGGAATGATAGTGGGTGATGTAAATTAAATTTTAATGTCATGTAATGAAAACATACTTCCATCTATGATATTTAACATCATACAATAAGGATATATTTTGTATTTAGTTTTACAGTCATGCGACTGGGATATTTACCTTGCAGTTTAACATTAATCCCTAAGGATGTGGGAACCAACATGAAAAATTATGAAATATATACTGCATTAAAAATAATGATATATGTATATATGACACATATTTAGGTGAAATGGGATTTTATGTCTCATCCCCTATACAGTTGGTGTGAAATTGTTTTCTTTTCAAATAATTTTCTTAAAACCCAGATTTGAGATTCAAGCATCACAACATATCTTTTGATGATAGGTTTCAATCCACATGTAGTTATCAAATCGTAAACACTCTCTAATGGTTTGGCCCATATGTAGAGTATGGAATTTTTTTCATTTATTATTTTATTTGGGACTGAGATTGGACTTTATGAGTGTCACTACATTTCCTGTGATGACAGGAATAAATACAATTTTAGTTGTTAGCAAATAGTTCAGTTTAATGTCATGCATTAAGGATGCGGTCTTCCCATCATGATAAGGGGTAATAAATTTGGACCCAAATATGAAAATATGGGCATCACTTTATATCCAATAATAATCAGAATCAATCTGCATGTAGCTCTTGAGAAATGTGATTCCTACGCAATTCTGACATATATAATAAGAGGGGGTATTTTTATGATTTTTTGTGACTAGACCCGGGTTTGGAGATCCAGGAATCTCTTTTTATCATGTTATGTCAGGAATCACTTCACAAATAGTTCTCGAGAAGAGGTGTGGTAGGGGTAAATTAATGAAAATGGTGTTCCTCTCGGGAACGGTCCATAGGAATATACAGTATTATGTCATGAAAAGGACAGAGACCATAGAAATTAACATCAAAAAAGACAGGACTCAAAATACACATTTTAATGTCTTGCATTAAAATCCATGATAACCCTATCAATAATTGATATTCCTCAACTATGTGTGGAGAAACCTTACCAATATTTCTAAACATACATGACATGTTCCAAGATTGAGAAACATAGAATAGAATAGGTTATTTATAAAATAGAGAAAATTTGAGTAAGGGCATGGGTATTTTTTTTATTATGTGGTGGTTGGAACAATATATAGGATCAACGAATCCGAATATGTCACATTGAAATAAAAATAAATCCAAACATTGTTATAGAAAACCATATAGTTTAATGTTGTGCATAAAGGAAATCAATCATGATGTGTAACATCATTCGATAATGAAGTGAGTGACTCATTGTGAAAGCATCAGAGTATTAGGGATCTAAATAGTTTTATATCATATGTTAGGGACATATTCCTTATAGTTATAAAATTATGCATTAATAATGATTTTCACATGAAATGTAAGGGAAGTAACATTTTGGTTGGGCCCAAAATTGAGGATTGTTCAACACTTTGTATCTTGTGATGAAAAGAACCAAGCCACATGTAGTACTTAGATTAGTAGATTCCCTATATGGAGATTATTCTCAAATTGGGACTCGGTTAGTACAACCTTCTTTTTCCCATATCTAATTTATGTACGATGAATTTTTAATGAGACATTAATTTCCCTGTTGTTAACATCATGGAGTGAGGACACATGTCATAATGTTTAACTACATGTGGTAAAGATTAGAATCACACGTTTTAACTTTATACGGTTACAATAAACTCTAGAACTCCTATTTGACCCATTTTGGATTTCATAATTTGTAGTGGAAATGGTTCTAGGAATGTTTGGGAAGTTTCTTCTAGATAATGCTCTCTATATCTCCATGTCATCCTCTTCTTCATCAGAGTGTTATGTATTTACCTGGTCAGACCATAGAGGTTTCTTATATGGATTTTCTTCAGATCATGATGAAGCGTTGTTGATGAATGATTGGGGAACTATATATGGTTAACACTAGTATTGTGATCATCTTTCTCTAAGAAGTTTTCTGATATTTTTGAACACATATATACTTATTGGTGTCTAGAAAAGGGAGTAATTTCCATATCCATTGTAGATTTAAACATGGGGATTTTGTCTATGGAAGACATCAGGATTGGAGTCCATGTGATCCATCTTCACACTAACACAAAGAAGAAAATCACGACAAGTATTTCCTTATTATTTCGTTGAAGAGATAAAATACCATTGGGGTGATGAAAATGTGCCTCAAATTAACTCAAGGAGACTTTTCTTCAATAATTATAGGGGTATGAGCCCCATTTAATAGTGGGATGGAATATTCTATCATGTCAATCGAGGTTGATCAAAGATATAAACCTGATCTATTATGGTTGTTGGAATTAATTGATAATAGTCAACAATTGAAGGAATATGATCTAGGTGCTGAGAAGCTGCTGAAGTATGTCAATGATCTTATCTAACTAGGATATGAACATATCCTGAGGTGTTTTCAGCTCTCACATTGTGGGGCTAAGAATGAAAAGTGATATGAGTCTGATCGAAGCCATTAGAATATACCACTA
Source organism: Viscum album (assembly GCA_963277665.1). NCBI lineage: Eukaryota > Viridiplantae > Streptophyta > Magnoliopsida > Santalales > Viscaceae > Viscum > Viscum album. The sequence continues at coordinate 1,175,594,740 of OY728127.1, forward strand.
GTCTATTTTTATAGGATTATGAGCCCATCCTTAGGCATATTCCTCTATCACTTGCTGAGGCCCGATTGGAATAAGAATGTGAACCTAGTCTAAATATGAATTCCCCATTGGAATATATTGATGGGCCTCAGTAACGGTAGAATGGATGTGATCCTATTCATATGTGCATGTGGGATACTTTGAGTAATTTTTTTGGATCGGAATATGAGCCTATTCTGAGGCTTTTTCCACTCTTACTTTGTGAGCTTCAGCCATGAAAGGGATATGTTTATGATATAAGGCCTTCAGAATATGTTATTAATCATTTTTTGAAAGGGATATGAGACTATCTTAAGTTATGTGTCTCTCTTACTTGGTGATTCATGGCCAGAATGTGGATATGATCCTGATTCTGAGCCATTGGGATATGCCACTGGTCTTTTGTGATGGGAATATGAGAATGTCCTAATGCATTTATCACTCTCACTTGGTGATCCCAAGTTGGAATGGAATATGAGCTCGATCCTTATGTCATTTCCTTTACCAAAATATGCATATAATCCTCCTAGAGAGGATTAAGGATGTGTGGTTTATCTAGAGTAGCAACGTTTTTATACTAATCAAGGTGTTGTGTTTCTCAAATTGACAAGATAAAAATATATCCTTATATTATTAATATAACCATAATATACTAGTGGATATCCCATGTTTCTATAAAAAACTAGCACTTCAACAGGGTATGTATAGGAATATATTCATGTATTCTCTTAGCTTTCAAGGTATATTGGTCAACGTATTTGATGGAATTGGGGATATAATCCCACTCATTTCCTTCTTGTTCCACTGGAATATACTGATGGAAATTACACATGGGTTCATGGATTCATACATGCCCCATGTTTTCTTCCTAGATATGATTTGTAATTTGTTTAAACTAGAAGATGTATGATCCAACTCTCTCTTGTCTATAGCTTTCCACCTTTGCGAAGGTGTTGTTTACCACCAAATCTATGTGTTTGGGGAGATGACATAATAGAGAATTTTTTCATAAAGAATCTATGGGGGATTAGATATGATATGACATAGTTTGTATCAATATTGTATTATATCATTGATTCTTCTAGAAACTAAAATATCCACCCAATGATGATAATGTATCCCAGAGATTAAGATGTTGCACATTCTATCATCCAGTGACTGGGACATGTTCTAGGTAGTTTATCTTCATGTGGAAAGGATGTGAATATTAGTGTATCATCCAAGATATAGGATCAGGTCATCCCTATGTATCTAAATTGGGTGATAATAAAGTTATGTGTAGTCCTACAAATGCATGCAGTTTAGTTTCGTATGGTAAAGACATCAGTTGTGCAGTTTAACATCTTATTGTAAGGATGTGAATATTGGTGGTTGGGACAAGATATAAGATCAATGCATTCCTATATATCTCATTATTTTGATAATCAAGATATAATTACTTCTATAATGCTACAATGTTTATTGTCATGTGTCAAGGACATCAGTAGTGTAGTTTAATATCTTGTGGTAAGGACATGGTCTATACAGTTCAATGTATTGTGGTAAGGAAATCATCCATGAATTTTTAATTTATTTTGGTGAAGAGGACGACCATGAAATTTATCATATTATGATGAGGTTAATGACCATGCAGTATAACATCTTCTGTTCATGATGGAGGACCTATAGTTTATCATCTTGCAGTGAGGACGACGACAATACAGATTAACATCTTGTGATGAGGACATAAAGCAAGATTTTTAACAATTTACGATGAGTAAAACAGCCTGGATGTTTTATAAATTATGGTGATGATGAGATCTATGTAGTTTAACATCATATTTTGAGGATTATGGACATTTAGTTTAATGTTTCTCGGTGGGGATGATAGCCATGTGGTTTAATGTATTTTGGTGAGCATAATAGCCATGTAGTTTAACATCTTGTTGTGAGGAAGAAGACCATGTTTATTATGTGTTGATGTGAGTAAGACATCAATGAAGTTTAACATCATGTGGTGAGGATGAAATCCTTGTAGTTTAATGTCTTGTGGTGAGGATGACTATCATGCAGTTTAACAACATGTGGTGAGGATGACAGCCATGCAGTCGAACATCTTTCTGTGAGGATGACGAAAATTCATTTTAATATATTACAGTGTGGATGAATGTGAATAACCTATCAGGGGAGTGTCTCTTCTAATTTACCTAGGATAACTCTTATGGAAATTCAATGAGTTTTAGGATCCTTCCATGCTATCATTCCAACACTTACCTGGATCCCCAACCAATCATTTAAGATAATAAAGGTGTCTATTTTGTTTCTAACAGTTTTATGATAGGGGAAATGGTTTTCATTCACTTTCACCCCTACCACATTGTTCCTCCTTACTATTGGGAGCTCCATAAAACCATTTTCTAGGGAATAGTTAAAATATGTGGAGAAATCGTATGTTTGGATAAAATAGCCTTTTTCCAATATAGTATTTGAAAATGGTAATTTATCCCTTGGTGGTATGTGGCTCCTGCTCTGTCTCACAAATGGTGTTTTCTATTGAATGTGATCAGTTAATTAGAGTGGGAATTCACGTTCTGATGGATCTACTATACCCATGTCCATCTCCATCTGAATCCATTCATTAATGGAAAAGAATCCTTTTATTCTGTTCTAGAGATGTTAGTGGTGTGGGAACTGATTATCATTTCCTATCATCTTTTCTTCACTTGGCATTCTCATCTCCAGGATCTCTATCAGTCTATTCTCGATATAATAGTTGAAATATATGGGAAAATGTCTTGATGTGAAGGAATACACTTTTCACGGTCTATACACAAGATATGGGTGACAATGCTTTTTCAATCACATGTTATCTATGCATCCATTTATTTGGGCATAAGCCTGACTCTAGAGACCAGGGTACAGAGTCCTAGTCATTATTGGTATTGGGAAGGAGGTGAAGTGTTGGGTGGTTTTGGATGATAATGATACTTCCCACTGATTAAATGATCTCGAATATCCTTGAGGTTTTGTGACAACATCTGAGGTTAAATAATTTCCTGAATATCCATAATGACGAGGTGGAAATATGAAAATTACCCCAACCCTATAGGGCAGAGAGTGGTGAAAAAATTTCTATATTTCACCCGATGAGGGGATGAAAAATATTAAAATTCCCCCATCCATAGGAGATAGGGATCTTCACTTCAAGGCAAGCATCCTTAGGTAGGTATTAGAACATCAACCCAAGGTAGTGAAATAAAGAGTATTACTAGAACTATTTTCCATAGATCCATATTCCTTCTTTAGTGTTGGGAGATCCATTATTCTGAAAAAAATACATAGTCATATTCATGGTATAGATGGTGGGATCCATTAAAATACCCTCCCCACTATTGGTGTTTGTGAAATTGGTTGACGAAGAGAGTTTCTGACATGGATCCCAGAGACTAAATCCACTACCACCGCCACCCATATGCTCCATTGTCCTTTCCCTATGATATAATAACACAGTAGGTAGAAACTTAAATATATGCCTTAAAGATACCACTGATACTTTCCTTTCCCATGATATTAGGAAGAAGGTAAGATAACCTCCTCTGACTCAGATGACTGCATGAGGGTACGACTATACACTTTATAAGTTTTATCATCCAGATCTAATGAGGAACATTCAGATCTAATTGATATAATATTTATTGAGATGTCAGCAGGATAGTTTTCATCTTTGATGGAGTATCTCGTTTGGTGGGTCGGAGCCCGATATATTGATTGGAAGGTCAGATCCCATTTTACCCTTTGAGGGGTCGGTGTGATTGATATTGTTTAAGGGGTTTGTGTCCATGGTACTGTTTGAGGGATCTGTGCCCAAGGTACCATTTGAGGGGTCGATTCCTACAATACTGTTTGAGGGGTTGGTTACCACAATACCATTTGATAGGTAGGTTCCCATGGAACTGTTAGAAGGGTTGGTTCCCATAGTACCATTTGAGGGGTTGTTTCACATAGTACCATTTGAGGGAACAGTGCCCACAACACCATTTGAGGGGCTTGTACCCCCAATACAATTGGAAGATTAAGGGGTCAGTGCCCATGATATCATTTTAGGGGTTAGTGTCCATGGTGAGGATGATGCCAAGGTAAAATATAATACAAATTCCACCAACCCTATTGGATTGGGTGCACCCTAGGATTCTATAATCACCAATTCTAGTTGAAACAATTTTAGAGGCTCCTAGCTAATAATGATATAGGATTGATTTTATTTCACTTTCGAGATACACTAGTGGGTCTCAAACATATTCATGATAGAGTAAGTATAATCCTACTCTAAAGATTCATATTTTTGGATGACACTATAGGGCTCTCCTACTAGATTCCCTAGCATGGACATTGGGTGTATCCAAACATCTTCTACAAGACCTTGTGGAATCACAATCATATATAAATTATGTTGAACAGATGAGACGGGATCCCTCCTTAGAAGATCCGGGGTGATTGACGTGACTTGATGGATTTACTTTTCCACCTATATTTGGTAGGGGTGGTATACATTTTTGTGCTCTATGAATTGGATCCCAAAGTGGTTAAAGGTTCTAACAAGGGCCACTTCCTCTCATGTATCCTATCATGGGAAAGATGGCCAAAGGAGACTCCTCTTCTAAATTATTTATTGGTCTCATTATATATTCAGTATAGATTTATTTATGCATAACTATTAGAAAAATATATTCACTAATTGGTACTAGAAGTGGTGTGTCAGTGACAACGTACATTGGGGCCTCAAGGGGAATGATTCTTGTCCAATGATCCCCAAATTTATTGGCACATTTCATGAAGTAATTTTGATTATAAGGAATATAAGAAGTCTTAGAGATAAAGAAAGAAATATTATTAGTGTATCATAGTATATATTAGATTACATGTTTGATCAATTACTTTAATAATCAAATAATAAATAGGAAGTCCCTTATTTTTACACAAGGCTTAGTTTTGTTAAAGGAAATGCATCGGGGGCAGTGTTTTTTTTTATAGAGTACAACATAAGCTGACTAACAGGTGGTAGGAAATATAACCATTTGACTGGTGTAATGAATGACATTGTGTTATGTCCTAAAGGATACTAGGTACCCAGAGATGGGAGATAAATCCGGCTATGGATATTATTTTCAAACTTCTTCCTTCCCCACTGGATCTTGTCCTCTTTTTTACAAGGGTCACTTATTATGCTCCTTTATGTTAATGTTGATCATATTATTTATAATTTTATCTAATGATAATGAAATTAATGTAGAGAAATATTTAAATCTCAGGGAAACACCAAATTTTACATGGTTCTCCCTTAATAGGGTACATCTAAGCGGAATACAATATAAATGTGTTGATTTTACCTAATTCACTAAGTCTAACTGCTAATAATGATGTTCTGGCTAGATCAGATTTATGCCTAGTCCCACTACCTCTACAAGGTATAGGGCCAATTAATTATTTTCCCAATAGTCACTCCCTTGGTCTCTTTCTCTGGATCACTGCGGGTGGAAAGAATCATTTTCTTCCTCATCATTTTCTCACTGCTCTAGGAAGGGATCCACATAGAGTTTGTGGAATTGTAGGTCCCTTCATTTTCATGAATGCACACATCCCCAACTCTAGGTACCTTATATATTGAAGTTACATCTTCTCCAATAGAAGAAATACACTTTAAATATTGGTTTATGGAAGTTACATTCACAATTTCTTTAATCTTATGAGAACTACCCAACATCCTCTATGAATTAACTTGAACTACATGGGAAAGTGCTTCATGGACTACATTTTCTTCTGTAGACTACTTCTATTTCTACATACCTCTAGTACCTTGGTGAACAACCCTTTTTTCCTTTTATTTAACTTTCCATTTTTGGAAATAGATTCATGCAATCCCCTTCCACGAACTATCTTCTTGGAATTTCTTTTTTGTGGATTTTATCCTCTACGAACAACTTCTCCTTCACAGAATTCATCCTCTTTGAGAACACTGATCATTGAAAAATTCCTCCTAGATCGATGATATTTTCTAATAAAATTATCTATTTATAATCATCTGATTAATGGTACATATATATGTAAATATATGTGAAAACCAGATAATCATATTTCCTAAAATATTCGTTGTGGTATTACCTTTATCACAGACTATGCTATGTGGTCCGTATAGTGCCTTAATCTTTTACACACAGTGACCAATTCCATCTACAAATGGAATCCCAATTTTCAACCAATAACGACAGCCTTCTCATGGGCTTCAATCCACCCATGATCTATGATCATCATGTGAACCATTTTCCCTATGTGGTCCATGTAGCATGCTTTATGGTCTGCAAAGAACAGTTATGGGAAAATTATTCATTTTCCGATTTCCATTACCATTTTTTGTACCTCAATTGTAGTCTATGAACTATGATTCGTGGTCCATGAATTTCATTATTTGTAAAAAATTCCATTTAAAAAAAGAGTGATTTTGAGGACTAAATTTTTTGAAAACACTAGGAAAATATGCCACCATAAACACCATATTTGGAAAACAACATCCAATATCATTCACAATCAGATGGATTTATTAAAAAATAAAAACACGCCCAAAAACATTGAGAGGACTCTTTGAGATATTTTTTCCCAACACATTGTTAAATGATTTAATTTCAAGTTCACCATTTGGTTTCACCGAGAAAATACGCGGATGGGCATTATTCCCTACGGTTGTTTGATTATGGGGGGTTTCAGTGCCTTTCTCAAATTCTCACATTGGGTTTACCATTTTTTTAGTATTCCCTAGTAAAAACAAATGGAATCCATAACTATGTATGGACTATATTTCCCTAAGTTAGGTGGTCCTTTGGTTTTTCATGTCCATTGACTCTTAAGGAAACGCATTCATTGAGAGGATGGGAGGTCTATCTCATCATACCCTTTACGGGAAATTGATTCCTACTCTTGGGCAGTCAAATATATTTAATATATGTATATGATATCCTTCTCAGACCTCAATACATGACTGGTTACTGTCATTCCAATAAATTTATTATGAACATGTGTTGATAGAAACCATTTAGGGTATCTCATGAGTCCTATATCACTATCTTATTTAACAATTATGCATTAGGTTATGTCTATGTTTGGTATATCTAGATTTTATTACCATCCAAGGATTTGGTTGGTGTCTTGGGTATGGGATTGAACCTCTACATGAGGTCCAATGTATCCCACAAAAATTGGAATCAATACCCACGTACTTCATTTGACATAGTTTAAGTTCATGTGACTAGACCCATCCATGTGGTTTACCATCATGGGGTAAGGATGTGGATATAGACATCAGACCTCAATGAGGTGTCCAAAATATCTTATTTCAAATTGGAATCAGAGTTTATGTAGTTATCATATGGTTGTATTCGTTTTAAATATATATATATATATAACTACGGAGGACTTTAATGGGACTTACAGACATAAGAATTAGATATTTCTTTTTCCAGAGTATTAACCTTTCTGCATTAATGGTGTGTAATTAGAACTATATCCTAGTGATTACCACACACTGGGGGAATTCTCATCGTTCTCTTATTACAATCATCACTGGTCTCTAAGCCCACACGAGTCATAATCGTTTTGAGAAACAGGTTATAGAAGGAGATCAAACACATTTCATGAGAGGATGTGGTATGGAGAACGCGCCTTAGTAAGGATTCCTATTTATCCTATTTTATAATCAAAATCTGATTTATCATAGTATACTTCATACCCTAGATCACATATGGGTTTGAGGTACATCAGGTCATGATTAGGGTGTATAGGTAAAATAGCAGTTGCATATAGGCCCACTTCTCATCCACTAATGGACAATGATGGATGGTAAACTAATTAATGAATTTAGTCCCCTATGTCATAGATACTTCGGATATGGAGGGACTTAAACTAAAGTGGATTCCCATTGGATATCAGGCCTTGGGAAAGTGTCCAATGTAACGCCCCGACCCCAGTTACCCAAAGTCGGTGCATTATTACATAACATTGGCATGATCACAAGAAAGATCAAATCTCGAAAGACCGATTGGTTTAGTAGCCTTGGAAACACTAGATATATTCATAAGTTTTACATTACATCATAAAATGAAAAACTACTACAACAACATAATGTTTCCACAGTCCACACTATAATCCCCTCATAATATCCCTACAGGTCATTCATAACTTATATCTTCACATCCTGGGAAAAATAAAACATAGAAAAGGGGTGAGCTCAAATGCCCAGTAAGGATAACAATATAGCGGAACATTCAAAAATAAGCATAAACATTTAAGGCAATGAATTACTAAAACAAAAGCCTTTTAAACTTGAACTTCAACATAGTATGGCAAAAGTAAAATGAAATAATGCCATTTACTTTTTCACATGGATATTCTACTAATCGAATAATCACATGAAAAATCAATAACCACTTTCATAATGTTGGAATGCATAATGATAAACTTTAATTACTTTTCAAGGCCTCGTCCCAAGACCTTGGGGCTAACTGTAACCGGAACCCAACCCGGAGTGCCTCTAATAACCGGACACCAACCCGGAGTGCCTCTAATAACCGGACACCAACCCGGAGTGCCTCTAATAACCGGACACCAACCTGGAGGGCTTACTTTAACCAGTCCCCAACCTGGAACATACTTGTCCAACACATTCATATGAAGTAAAGATTGAAATATAACATAAACATTATTATTGGAACTAGCATACGAAATGTCAATACTTTCACCATAAACTATGAATGGTATAAAAATAGCACATCCACAGTCAAACATATCACAAAACCTTCAAAACAATATAGATTTTTTGTATCATAATAAATCAACTTCAAATAATCTTAAAACCCATCAAAGGATGTTGACATAGATGAAATCAAAATTCTTTTTAAAGAAATATCTCCTTTTATTTTGGAATCATTTAAGATCCATATAAAATCAAACATTTTCTTTGAAAATAATCTTATAAGCTTTTAAGGGAAGCTTTGACGATTTTATAACGGCGGAAAATAACCGCACCCGCCATATAAGTTAAAAAAACATTCTTACCTCAATTCTGTCGAAAAGGTTAAAAAGGACCTTGTTTTGAAAACGACGGAAAGATTCCTTTATAAACCTCTTATAAAAAGTCAAACAAGGGTATAAATGACTTTAACACATATTCTTGTAAATAGTAAAAATGTTTTGAAATACATTTTTAAGAAACATGGATGTGGATGATAAAGATATCCCAGTAGATTATTACGTATAAACAACCTCGGATAATGAAGAGATTGTGAAATAACCCTTACCAGTTTGGTAACTTATGAAACATACAACCCATGAAAGAGGTATCATACAATGAATATGTAAGTACACATAAATTAGAGTGTATTACACAAAGAATATAATTATGGGCAGTACATACACCACACAAAAGGTCATGGTGGCAATATGGCATGAATCTCACGGGAATAAGGAGTGAGATGAAAACCCCTTACCACGTTAATCAACTGAGTCGTATGGCCAAAAGTTAATAACCACCAAATTATTTACATAATAACATGAATATGATAATATATATCAAATTCCAGTACACAATACACCACTTTCAATAATTTAGTGGCGAATAATGGAAATCTCACGGAATTGAATGTGAGATAAGAAAATCCCTTACCTTGTACTTTTCCTTGGTTGGGGTAGGTTAACCTCCTGTATAATGGTGAAATAATTGTTATTAAATTATACAAGAATCATATACATTAATATGATATCATATATGATCTTTTAACATTGCTTTATTAATAATATCTTAGTATTATCGTCGTTTCGGGTGATAATCGATTCGTTCTTCTTAAATGTTTGGTTACGTAAGACATGTTTGTAATGGATAGATTATATCTTATTCATAATAAGAATTATATTAACATTATTTTTAACCCTAAAATGAGAATAAGACTTGAATGGATACGATGGAGGATGGATCTCACCGCGTTCGTGGAGACGGTAGTCCGTACGTACGCACGAACGCTACTTCCATTTAATTTTTATTTTAAAAGAATTGAATACAAATGATACATAGGTATATTACTATTCCAGTATAATATAATATTTTATATATGTTACCTAAGTTCATTAACACCATCCTTTATACGTTCCATGTGTGGTATGAACGAGTCATATCATTTTAAGGGGGCGGTAGTCCGCACTTCCTCAAATGAAATTATCGTATGTATATACAACATGAAACGAATAATGGTATGAAATAAAATGGAATTACAGAAGCTTATATATAAAATATATATCATTAATATTATATTTAATTATAGTTCCATCATAATGGCCACCATGAGAGGCGGTAAGATGTATTTGAACAATCATCGTTTCGTGAGGCGTTAGTTTGCCATCCACAGAAACATTATGTTCATCATCCATTAGATGGAGTTGTGTGTATGTTTAGTTTTAATACTTCTTATAACAACATCCTAGTATATTGAGGATACTGGTGTTGTTACAAAAGAAAGGAAATAAAAAGAGTTTGGGGGTTGGAGAAGCAAAATAAATGAAAATAATTTAAGAGAAATCGTTACCTTTAATTTAGGTAACTCACTTTGGTTGGAACCAAAGGACTTCTTGAAATGCTTTCTGCCTCAGGGGAAGCTTCAAGGAGGAGGAGAGGGATGTGGGGAGCTTATTTGGGCAGAGTTTGGACGAGCCAAGTGGCTTGAGAGGTGTGAGGAATGAGTAGAAGTGGTCTCCTTTTATAAGGGAGAAGAGGGTCTCTTTAGGAAAGAGTGAAAGTATTACTTTATAATATAATTATATTCGGTTTATAATGGTCCAAAAATCATTGAGGTCGAATATAAGACGACTAATATTCTAAATAACATCAACCAATAAGAATTGGACAGGTTTTAGATAATATTTTAATCATTATAATCTTATTTATTTAAATGATTTATTAATGAGGTAAACATTGCATCATTATTGTGTCATTAATAATTTAAATTATTTGATGTCTAAAAATTATAAATAAAATATCATTATGTAGGAAATCTTTTTATCTTTCTAATGAATATTTATAATCGAAAATCCAACATGTATAACCCTATGTAAAAATTGTTCTTCTAAAAGCTGTAAGCTTATGCCATTTTTATTTTTATTTTAACTTTATTAATATAAAGTGTCCCTACCACATACAAGTGGCTCCATGGGGTCCCCAAATTGACCGAAGGATGCTCATGGTCGGGTATGTGTCCACCAATAAGGTTAGGACACGTTTTAGGGTAATTTTGTATTATTATAATATTATTTTTTAACCCTTATTTACCGGATTTACCCTTAACCATGGTAAATAAAATATTTACCACAGTAATTATTCAAAATGTCTAAAAATAAAAGTTACCTATTTACACAATTTGGACATCCTGATTCCAAATATGGAATCCATTTTTCTAAATTCAAAACACAGAAGTGGAAGAAATTAATTTAAAATTAATTCCCGCTGTCAAAACAAAAAGCGTGTTTTTAAGAGATAATAACTATCAAAAGATTGACACTTGTTTATGTTCGGTTTAATTGTAAAATTATGTCCAATGACCAACATTATATTAAATGGTAAAAATATATTATAAATATACTTTAAAACTACTAAAATTCATAATTTATCACTATTAATTATTTTGATTAAAAAAGTTGTTTTTAATTAAAATTTAGTAATTTTCACTATTCATCAAAATATGAAAGTTATCCGAAAAGTATCAAAATTTCACCTTAGGCTAAATTAGATATTCCGAATCCAAAAATGAAGTCCATTTTAAAATATAAAATATATATAATTTCAAAATTTAGGTATTACTATTCATAACGGCTAGTTTGATTGGTTGTGGTGTGTGTTAAAACTCGACGTTGCGTACAACACACGCTACTGTTTTATTCAATGGAAAGCGTACCGTGGAAGCTTGGGATGTTTCATTTTAAATTTTTTTGATGTCTCCATTTAGTCAAAAAGTTTAAAATGTTGTTTTTAAAAAAAAGGGTTCACTATTAAAAGTTGATAAAAGTGCAATACTGAAAATGAATTTGTTCTTGCATTATATCTAAGAAACTCATAATATGGATTCTAAAATTATAAGGATTATATAAAGTTTAAAATTTAGATAATACTATTCATAACCTCTTTTGAATGGTTTTTTTTTGTAAGTCATGGTGTGATTGAACTCGGTGTTGCAAGTTATTGAATTATTTTGAAGAAATAACACACTATGAAATCTTGGGGTGTTACATTCTCCCCTCCTTCAATAAATTGCGTCCTCGCAATTTGAAATTTTTCTTCGAAAATAAAAGGTTGAAAATAGAAAATATCTTTGTGGGAAAACCCACATCGGAAATTAGGTTACTAAAATTTAGTCTTAATATGAGGAAAAGAGAAATGAAAGAGTCACCACCAAATTATGATCTCGATTAGGAGAACATTGGTGGCAATTAGAGACATATAATTGGAGGAAAAACGTAAATATTTATAGGTAGTGATTGAGATCATCAATCACAAACAAGTGTATAATTGAGGTCCTTAAATTCATCAATCTATGATGATTTGAAATACCATCGGTTCAACAAAACATAGGGTATTAGGATAACACATTTTTGACGTTTCAAAATATCTTAGTTGAAATCCCACATCGAAAAATGAATTTATGAGGCCTCTATTTAAAATAAAGAGTGGAAAGTATGAAGATTACAGAAAATAACACATACTAGGGTTCCATGTAGGAAAATATGGATATGGAAGAGAAATCTAACCATCAATTATCTGATGGAGAGTGGTAGAGAACATGGCTATGAAAAGGCCAACAATCCCAAAGCCATAAATTAGTGATGATTTAAGGTACCATCTAGGACAACATTTTTGTTCTAAGTTGCTTTTCTTAATATTGAGGAATTTATTTATGAGATTGGCTAAGATCATAAGGAGATATACTTACTTTATAATTAGAGTTTTGTCCATTAATAAATTTCTACCATAAACTCATCTTTCACTCGTAAAAAAAATTATATTTATACTATTCGTACAGGGTTCCAAAATAAACAAATTTATAATTCATCTACCAGATCTTTTAAAAAAACTACATTATTTAATCCAGGACATCTCTTGGGCCAGTGGTAGGTGATACACCCTTGTCGCCCTTCGGTTGCAGGTTCAAGTCTCGCAGCCTTGCCGGACGCAACAGGTTGTTGCCCGACCTCCGGGTTGTCCTTTTATGGCAATCCAAAATAATCCAAATAAGAACTATCCAAAATAATTCTATCCAAACTCACAGTCCAACATTTATAAGGAAGGTAAACATAATATAGATCCTTTTTACCCCGTAATAGCATATAAATACCTTCATCATGTATTACCATATTCCTTATTGATTACATTCATGATCCCTTATTCCATATAGAATGCTGGATATACTTCATTTATCCAAAAATGTTTAAAACCCCAACAATGATGGAATATACAAATCATTAATCAGTTCCAGGGTAGTCAAGAATATCCAATATAATTTATCCAAAACAATCACATATTATTCCAAAATCACTATCTCAGTATCAGAACTATATTATGATTTATCATTCTCTCAACCATATATTTTCCAAAAATTTATCCTGCTATTGAGTCACTTTTCTTTGTTCCACACAATCTCAAGTCCTTAATGAAATACTACTGCAGTACAATCCTTATATACTCCATAATTATTATAACAAGTACATTGTTGATACAACACTCAATTGACATAATCAACATAAGAACTCTAATCATTCTTCTTCATCTGTGGTAGTATCATAACTTGATTATTATCCAATAGCATCATTTGTGGCATAGTCTGATGACTGGGACATAGGTTCGCGTACTGTCCAAACTCCTTGCAAATGAAGCATTGTACATTTCAAACCATTTTCTTACCCTTTCAGTCATGTACTTTGTGCCCTTTTCCTCCACACTTATAACAAACTCCCATTCCTTTCAGGCAATTTCCAAGGTGTTTCTTTCCACAGTTACCACATATGGGAAAATTCTTCTTTTCCCTCTTCCCTTTATCCATTTTTCTCTCTTCCATCCTTTTCTTCTCTTGCTTCCCTTCAAAGCCATAGGACTCAGTAAACTCTTTACATATCTTATCAACACATGATATTATTTCTTCATATGATGATAATACATGGGAGACTATTTCTCTTATAAATTCTAGCTTAAGACCATGAAAGATATGATCCTTCCTTCTCTTTGAATCATGTGTATTTCTAGAGTTCTCATTCCTTCTACTGGGCGCCATTTCTATACCATGGCATAAACTAGATCAGTTTATGAATCAAAACACATAATCCCATACTTATAAAAAACTTAACATAAATTGAACTATTTATGGATATAATCCATAATCATAAAAATGTTTTCTTTGAGGAAGTATATACTCATAAACCCTTCATAATGATTTGTAAAGAAAATGAGAGTTATCCTAAGCATATCCCCCGAGAGTGTCGTAACCAAGAGTGCAGCAAGGCCCGTTGTCGTGCACCAGTTCCCGTTCGAGTCTAGCTCAAAGCGGTGTTTTCGGGTTTTACCCCTAGGTACATCTGTGCCAGAGCCGCCTCTACCTGCTCGTATCCAGACAGGGATTTATTGCTCGGAAAACTCACAAAATATCTACAATACCAAAATTCTAGGAAGTTCTTCTATACTAATCCTCAAAGTTCATCTTAGGTCTACGTGCTCTAATCAGAGTTTATCTAAATCTAGCTTCCAAGGTTTGTACTAAACTTCCTCTGATACCAACTGTAACGCCCCGACCCCAGTTACCCAGAGTCGGTGCATTATTACATAACATTGGCATGATCACAAGAAAGATCAAATCTCGAAAGACCGATTGGTTTAGTAGCCTTGGAAACACTAGATATATTCATAAGTTTTACATTACATCATAAAATGAAAAACTACTACAACAACATAATGTTTCCACAGTCCACACTATAATCCCCTCATAATATCCCTGCAGGTCATTCATAACTTATATCTTCACATCCTGGGAAAAATAAAACATAGAAAAGGGGTGATCTCAAATGCCCAGTAAGGATAACAATATAGCGGAACATTCAAAAATAAGGATAAACATTTAAGGCAATGAATTACTAAAACAAAAGCCTTTTAAACTTGAACTTCAACATAGTATGGCAAAAGTAAAATGAAATAATGCCATTTACTTGTTCACATGGATATTCTACTAATCGAATAATCACATGAAAAATCAATAAACACTTTCATAATGTTGGAATGCATAATGATAAACTTTAATTACTTTTCAAGGCCTCGTCCCAAGACCTTGGGGCTAACTGTAACCGGAACCCAACCCGGAGTGCCTCTAATAACCGGACACCAACCCGGAGTGCCTCTAATAACCGGACACCAACCCGGAGTGCCTCTAATAACCGGACACCAACCCGGAGTGCCTCTAATAACCGGACACCAACCCGGAGGGCTTACTTTTACCAGTCCCTAACCTGGAGGGCTTACTTTTACCAGTCCCCAACCTGGAGGGCTTACTTTAACCAGTCCCCAACCTGGAACATACTTGTCCAACACATTCATATGAAGTAAAGATTGAAATATAACATGAACATTCTTATTCGAGCTAGCATACGAAATGTCAATACTTTCACCATAAACTATGAATGGTATAAAAATAGCACATCCACAGTCAAACATATCACAAAACCTTCAAAACAATATATAATTTTTGTATCATAATAAATCAACTTCAAATAATCTTAAAACCCATCAAAGGATGTTGACATAGATGAAATCAAAATTCTTTTTAAAGAAATATCTCCTTTTATTTTGAAATCATTTAAGATCCATATAAAATCAAACATTTTCTTTGAAAATAATCTTATAAGCTTTTAAGGGAATCTTTGACGATTTTATAACGGCGGAAAATAACCGCACCCTCCGTATAAGTTAAAAAAAACATTCTTACCTCAATTCTGTCGAAAAGGTTAAAAAGGACCTTGTTTTGAAAACGACGGAAAGATTCCTTTATAAACCTCTTATAAAAAGTCAAACAAGGGTATAAATGACTTTAACACATATTCTTGTAAATAGTAAAAATGTTTTGAAATACATTTTTAAGAAACATGGATGTGGATGATAAAGATATCCCAGTAGATTATTACGTATAAACAACCTCGGATAATGAAGAGATTGTGAAATAACCCTTACCAGTTTGGTAACTTATGAAACATACAACCCATGAAAGAGGTATCATACAATGAATATGTAAGTACACATAAATTAGAGTGTATTACACAAAGAATATAATTATGGGCAGTACATACACCACACAAAAGGTAATGGTGGCAATATGGCATGAATCTCACGGGAATAAGGAGTGAGATGAAAACCCCTTACCACGTTAATCAACTGAGTCGTATGGCCAAAAGTTAATAACCACCAAATTATTTACAGAATAACATGAATATGATAATATATATCAAATTCCAGTACACAATACACCACTTTCAATAATTTAGTGGCGAATAATGGAAATCTCACGGAATTGAATGTGAGATAAGAAAATCCCTTACCTTGTACTTTTCCTTGGTTGGGGTAGGTTAACCTCCTGTATAATGGTGAAATAATTGTTATTAAATTATACAAGAATCATATACATTAATATGATATCATATATGATCTTTTAACATTGCTTTATTAATAATATCTTAGTATTATCGTCGTTTCGGGTGATAATCGATTCGTTCTTCTTAAATGTTTGGTTACGTAAGACATGTTTGTAATGGATAGATTATATCTTATTCATAATCAGAATGATATTAACAATATTTTTAACCCTAAAATGAGAATAAGACTTGAATGGATACGATGGAGGATGGATCTCACCGCGTTCGTGGAGACGGTAGTCCGTACGTACGCACGAACGCTACTTCCATTTAATTTTTATTTTAAAAGAATTGAATCCAAATGATACATAGGTATATTACTATTCCAGTATAATATAATATTTTATATATGTTACCTAAGTTCATTAACACCATCCTTTATACGTTCCATGTGTGGTATGAACGAGTCATATCATTTTAAGGGGGCGGTAGTCCGCACTTCCTCAAATGAAATTATCGTATGTATATACAACATGAAACGAATAATGGTATGAAATAAAATGGAATTACAGAAGCTTATATATAAAATATATATCATTAATATCATATTTAATTATAGTTCCATCATAATGGCCACCATGAGAGGCGGTAAGATTTATTTGAACAATCATCGTTTCGTGAGGCGTTAGTTTGCCATCCACAGAAACATTATGTTCATCATCCATTAGATGGAGTTGTGTGTATGTGTAGTTTGAATACTTATTATAACAACATCCTAGTATATTGAGGATACTGGTTTTGTTACAAAAGAAAGGAAATAAAAAGAGTTTGGGGGTTGGAGAAGCAAAATAAATGAAAATAATTTAAGAGAAATCGTTACCTTTAATTTAGGTAACTCACTTTGGTTGGAACCAAAGGACTTCTTGAAATGCTTTCTGCCTAAGGGGAAGCTTCAAGGAAGAGGAGAGGGATGTGGGGAGCTTAGTTGGGCAGAGTTTGGACGAGCCAAGTGGCTTGAGAGGTGTGAGGAATGAGTAGAAGTGGTCTCCTTTTATAAGGGAGAAGAGGATCTCTTTAGGAAAGAGTGAAAGTATTACTTTATAATATAATTATATTCGGTTTATAATGGTCCAAAAATCATTGAGGTTGAATATACGATGACTCATATTCTAACTAACATCAACCAATAAGAATTGGACAGGTTTTAGATAATATTTTAATCATTATAATCTTATTTATTTAAATGATTTATTAATGAGGTAAACATTGCATCATTATTGTGTCATTAATAATTTAACTTATTTGATGTCTAAAAATTATAAATAAAATATCATTATGTAGGAAATCTTTTTATCTTTCTAATTAATATTTAGAATCGAAAATCCAACATGTATAACCCTATGTAAAAATTGTTCTTCTAAAAGATGTAAGCTTATGCCATTTTTATTTTTATTTTAACTTTATTAATATAAAGTGTCCCTACCACATACAAGTGGCTCCAAGGGGTCCCCAAATTGACCCAAGGATGCTCATGGTCGGTTATGTGTCCACCAATAAGGTTAGGACACGTTTTAGGGTAATTTTGTATTATTATAATATTATTTTTTAACCCTTATTTACCGGATTTACCCTTAACCATGGTAAATAAAATATTTACCACAGTAATTATTCAAAATGTCTAAAAAAAAGTTACCTATTTACACAATTTGGACATCCTGATTCCAAATATGGAATCCATTTTTCTAAATTCAAACCACAGAAGTGGCAGAAATTAATTTAAAATTAATTCCCGCTGTCAAAACAAAAAGCGTGTTTTTAAGAGATAATAATTATCAAAAGATTGACACTTGTTTATGTTCGGTTTAATTGTAAAATTATGACCAATGACCAACATTATATTAAATGGTAAAAATATATTCTAAATATACTTTAAAACTACTAAAATTCATAATTTATCACTATTAATTATTTTGATTAAAAAAGTTGTTTTTAATTAAAATTTAGTAATTTTCACTATTCATCAAAATATGAAAGTTATCCGAAAAGTATCAAAATTTTACCTTAGGCTAAATTAGATATTCTGAATCCAAAAATGAAGTCCATTTTAAAATATAAAATATATATAATTTCAAAATTTAGGTATTACCATTCATAACGGCTAGTTTGATTGGTTGTGGTGTGTGTTAAAACTCGATGTTGCGTACAACACACGCTACTGTTTTATTCAAAGGAAAGCGTACCGTGGAAGCTTGGGATGTTTCATTTTAAATTTTTTTGATGTCTCCATTTAGTCAAAAAGTTTAAAATATTGTTTTTAAAAAAAAGGGTTCACTATTAAAAGTTGATAAAAGTGCAATACTGAAAATGAATTTGTTCTTGCATTATATCTAAGAAACTCATAATATGGATTCTAAAATTATAAGGATTATATAAAGTTTAAAATTTAGATAATACTATTCATAACCACTTTTGAATGGCTTTTTTTTGTAAGTCATGGTGTGATTGAACTCGGTGTTGCATGTTATTGAATTATTTTGAAGAAATAACACACTATGAAATCTTGGGGTGTTACATCCAACATATCCTAGTTATGGAAGGAATCAACATTCTCGTAGTTCAGTGGATTAGGGCTTACACACTGAGGTTTCCCTTCTAATAAAGGATTACACACTAAGACAACTCTATTGATTGAGGCTTTCGCACAATGGATTAAATTTTGATTGGGGATTACACACTAAGGATTCCCTTTTGATCTATTCTTACACACTAAAGCTTCCCTTTTGACCAGGGATTACTCAATGAGTCTCCATTTTGATCAGGGATTATAAACTAAGGCTACGATTTTTTTGGGGATTACACATTGAAGAATCTCATTTTATCAAGTCTTACAAACTGAGGAACCCCTTTTGATCGAGGATTACACATTGAGGATACCCTTTTGATAAGGGTTTTTTACACTAAGGTTAGCCATTTGATTAGGGATTACACACTAATGTTTCCCATCTGATCATATCTTGCACATTGAGGCTTCCCTTTTGATTGGGGCATACAAACCAAGGATTCTCTTTTGATAAGGGCTTACAAACTGACACTCCCCTTTTGATTTGGGATTATACAGTAAGGATCCCCTCTTGATTGGGTATTAGACACTGTTGTTCACCTTATGATGGGGGATTATACACATAGGTTTCCCTTTAGATAAGGGATTACACACTAAGGATGAATTTTGATCAGGGATTACACACTGAGGTACCACTTTGGATGAGGGATTACACACTAAGGGTACCCTTTTGATCAGGGCCGACACACTAAGGTCTCCATTTTGATGGAGCCTTTCACAATGATGATCAGATTTTTATTGGGGGCGAGCAAACTACTTGTACCCTCTTCATCTGGTCTTAAATATTGTTGTTTCCCTTTTGATAGGGACCTACACACTGACGATGAACTATTGATAAAGGAATAAAAACTGAGGATTCCCATGTTATTGTGGCATAAAAACTGAGGCTACTCTTTCACATAACCATTCTCTATCTTCTAATGGATAAAGAGAGATGATAACCATAAAAGGTATGTCTGAGAGCATGACTCTGATTGGGCTACATGACTTTGTAACCCTAGAACATAAGACAACTTCCCATATAAAAGGTGAATATGAATGAACATTATTAGTTGGGTTCTACATGGAATCAGTCCAAGTGGGTATGTCGGACAAGGTTGACATACCATAATGGATCTACCTGACATGTCCTGGATAATTGTTGTACATACCTTGATTTTATTCTCGACATATTTGGAGCACCAATCTAACATGGAAAACATGCCCAAATGTGTCTACCTGATATGTCCAAGATGCTTTATATGATCAAGTAGATTTTCCTAGTTTCCTTCGTATGAGTGAAGAGGACATGTCCAAGATGCTTCACCCGATCATATTGGACATGATTGAGGTCTTGTGCATGATCAAATTTGACATGACTATACACTATTTTATGGTCAACTTGACTTGTCTTCAAACTATCACATGACAATTCTATCATGTCTATTGGAAATCACATGATCATGTCACCATGTCAATTAACTATCATGAGAGCAACCAGACTTGTCAAGAGTATTTCTTGTGACAATTCACGTATGTAAAGGGGTTGCGTCTTGATCAAATAGGCTTATCATCAGACTTCCATACAATAATAATGACATATCAATTAGTTGTTGCATGATTAACCTAAATTTTACAAGGCTTATCAGGGGACCAACATGACTCATCCAAGGTCACCTAATGAAATCAAATGATCAGAGGAGATTCATTCAATAATGTGAACTAAAACAATTCACATTGTGGGGTCTCACAAACATATTTAGAATCACTTATATGAAAATGGGTTCATGCATGAGAATTGTGGAAACTTTTCCAAAGGTATTATGCTTAATGTTATATGGGAAAAATTGAATGTATGAACGTACATGTTAAGGGTGTACATGATATGGCTTTCACATCAAAATGAGGTCATATTTATGGACTCTTATTCATGTTAAAAGTCACTCACATGATATCCCAAAGTTCATGTAATTCACATGGACACAGAAGGGACTTGTGAGGGAGATTAAAAACAAGTACAATGGCTTCCGAATGACACCAAAACCATCGAAGAGGGGTCATAGAACACAGGATTCATAGTAGAGGACATTTAAAAGGGGTTACACACACACCAAAGTCACGTTCATGGTGATGGGTGTCTGCACGATGCCCAAAATCATATAATCCTCATGACCTTTATAAGGTCATGAGATGTGTCATATATTTTTTCCATGACACCAATCAGGGGCCAACACAAGTTTGAGAATGGTTGAATCTTGAGACCAAGGACCCCTTTCATGTGAGGGGTGAATATAATAAGGACATGAAAACCTGAAGGATCCATGTTATCTAATGAATGTCTTAAGGTCCACATGATCATTGGTATATGAGTCCATTGCGGGACTTAGGTTTTTATTGAGTGGATATTAATGACTATATTGGAGGGATTGAATCATCCACTGGTGTATACCCATGGTCAGTCACAAGAACACTTCACATAAATGAGGTCTTCTCACGAGGTTTAATTCATCACATGGTCTCACGATCCCAAAGGAATCATGCGAGGAAATCGCATTGCACCCAAAAAACATATGTCATGAGGGGAGGTTTGCAAGATATAGATATATGATTGTGTAAATTCATTGATAAATAGAGACATAGTTTCATAGGTTTTTTATATTATTATCAATTTTTCATGTTCAGGAGGCCTTTTGATCATAAAGTGATCACACAATGGACTCATGTGATCACCTAACGAAGTTCATTGGTGGGCGCTGGGTGACATCATATCCATAATATCCCTTCTCCGGATCACTCCATTATTTTCCATTTATATCATTCCTACCTCATGTGTCCATTTTTTGAAGGGGATAAGGATTAATTATTTGAAAATGGTGGTTGAGGTTGATGATTCCTTTAATAGGAATAATGCTATGTGTATTTCCGATGAGGTGGTGGAGACTTTACTGAATCAACATCACATGTTTGTAATATGACTTCAAGATATCTTCATTTCATCAGTTTTCTTCTCAATTCCATGAGACATAGTATGATAATTCTAAATCAATTAAAATAAGAACTCATTTATAAGATTAATGGGTCTCATGATTGTAAAACTTATATCAATATCCCAATGATTTTCTTCACTCGATCATATGATCAAAATATGGTCATGTGACGGCTTCACACAAGGGTGTAATTTCTTACAACATGCCACATTTGTTTGTTGTTAGATCTCCTGATGGAATCATTTTGTCAGTTTCATGACAAAATTTTGTTACATGTCTTAATTTGGTTCAATTTTGGATTCATCTTGATAGAATTATGGTGGATGGTTGTCACAAGATCGGATGGATGAAGCACCATCAAGGGGAAAATAATGACAATTTCTTTTTCATTATGTGGAATTGGAAAATATTTGTGCAGTGTTGGATGATTCATTTTAAAAATGTTAGACATAAGATTTAATGGGTGGATAATATTGGTAAATCGAATGATTGAGTGTTTGGGACGTAATCATGTGAATAATTGCACATAAATCTCATTCTGCATCAAAATCCCACATCGCCTTTCCACTAGTTTATAATAATGTTTTCAACCACTATTCGGTCTATCCATAAAGGGGGTCCATCATACATATGACCTACACACACCACTGCCCATGCTTTGGTCCTACAGGATCTCAATCCACACTATCTGTTCCTTCACATTCACTCACCATAGATCCTAAACATGAGCCTACCCAATATCTAGGGGCATTATTCCATTTGACATCCGCTATCTAGCATGGGCTGCCTCTCATTAGGCATGGTTGAATTTGGTCCGACATGGGCTTATAGTTGTTCCCCCGTCTAGTTAGCCAATGTATTAGCCTTACTTTCTAGCTAAGGACAATAATATCTCCATATAGGTATAAGGGTCAAAGTGTATAACCTTATATCCAAGACCAATCCCATTATTCGAGGACTCCACCTCTATGTGCTTGGTGAAAAGCATATCTATAAACTAATGAATTCTGAAAAAGATAATATCACACAAAATTATTGGTGAAAAATTGCTATAATTATATGACATACAATATCTAGTGAAAAATGTTAAGATATTCCCACATGAAGAATATTTATATAAAACAAATAGGACAAAATAAATTGAGGAATATTTGAAAATGATTATGGAGTTGTGCTCGGTATTTCCTCAGTCCACTATGCTCCTCATACTAAACAATCCAATACAGGGCCACTACCATCATCTAAAATATAGGTCAACAATGTTTTCACATGAAATGGTACTCCCATGATGTTTGAAATTATAAAACATTTTAGTAAACCACCAATGAACCCTTAACAGAAGTGAAAAAATTATATATTACGGTATGTTATGAGAGGAACGTAATTTTAAAAGTAAAAAAATCACATTTCTGGTCATCATGTAGTAACCAAGCTACCACGAACCTCCACGCTACTTACATCAGCTTCAATATGGAAAAGAATTTATGATTGGAGTCCATGAATCTCATAATAGGACACAAGTCCAACATATGTCTTGAAATAATTCAGAAGGAGATTGTGGCTCGGTTCAGGCCATAAGGTCATCATACCCCCATCAACTAACATATTCGAAGAAATAATTCCATCATCACCCACCAACTATCTTACGTCAGACTATAAGGCCATCATGTCCTACCATATTTCATTCAATACCCTTTCAAATTCATCAAACATCTTATCACACATTACCTCCCTCTAAGTGACTAACAAAGCCATGAATGCCCATCCTCATACTTTGATACTATATAAGAGCAGTCTACATGATATACACACGGGTATGTACACTATCCATAATAAGAAAATTCATGAGCTACGAACACACACATGTATGTCAATCAATAAGGGTCTCATAGTCCACATATGAATAAATAAGCATTTCACATCAAAAAAGGCCTCACATGCTACATATACTTTCACAAAAATGTTATCTTAAGAGATGAAACATGAGACAAACACAAAATAACGTCATATCAAGAGAGTTCACACATAATACACAAACAATCAGACACTATAAATCATATCATATAATGAGAGGTATAATATTTTACACACACAGAAATCTTATAATATAAATAAAGGCCTCATGAGACACACACACATGTACAAAAACGTCACCTCTGAATGTGATCAATCTATGTAATTGTATCACATAGTGAGGAAGGGGTGAATTAGTGAAACTTTTTTACTTTTACATTTCTTTGTGATTAAATCAAACTTTTCCTCCAATTAGAGATTTCAATTCCCTTTTGAAAACAAGTAAAACACACATCTACAGGAACACAAGAATTTATAAGGTTCTCTATTCAATTCGAATTGCTACATCCTTGGTATGTTTGGAGATAATCCAATACCGTACACTACACTAGAAAACAATGATTATATTATAATTATTTTGATATACCCTTTCACTCATGTATCACTTTGAAGATAATCTTATAGTGTGTGTGAATCCTCTAAGAAAAAATAGTGTAAAATAATGTTATGTAACAATTCATGTTACCTGTGCTTGTTTTCAATTCCATGAATATATTAAATTGAAAAAAAATCGTATATTTTTTACTATAAAATCGTAATAACTTCCTAGACTTTGTTAAGGAAAACTCAGTTCGATTTTCCCAATAAGATTTTCCAAATTCAATTCTTCTAAGTACGATTCTCCTAATAAAATTATTCACTGTATGATTCTTCTCAGTACAATTCTCCCTAGTATGAAAAATATAACTTTAATAGAAATAGGTTGAGATGAATCAGAGCCACATCTATTCTGAGTATGAAAAATTCAGTATAATTCTTCCTAGTCTGAAGAACTCAATACAAAAAGATATAACATTGGTTGAGTATGATTAAGAAAATTAAGAACTCCTTCTTCATTAGTCTGGAAATCCATGTATGGAAATATGAATCTAATTATCCATCATGATATGATGTTCAATTGAATACTATTCAAAAGATGAATATGGTAGTTAACTGAATACGATAATAATTGAATACAACGTTCATCTGAAAACAACATGGTATCATTTCCTCTTCTTATTTCATTTCTTCATTGATGCTTATTCAATAAAAAGATCAATTTATAAATTCATTCTTCTCTCCAAAAACATGGGGATTCTCTATCTTCTATAGTGAACAATATAAAAGTCATAAAAACATGATATGTACACTCTCATTTCATTGGGGACCAAATGAGAGATTTTTGCAAGAATCCCAAAATCATTCCCTCTCAAAAAAATTCACCCAAATGCCAATTTCCATAAATTCTTGAGTGAATTTATGACTTCATAAAAACATATGGAATCTTCTTCAAACATCATCTCTTCTTCATAC
Organism: Viscum album; assembly: GCA_963277665.1. Classification (NCBI taxonomy): domain Eukaryota; kingdom Viridiplantae; phylum Streptophyta; class Magnoliopsida; order Santalales; family Viscaceae; genus Viscum; species Viscum album. The sequence continues at coordinate 1,175,620,378 of OY728127.1, forward strand.
TATTATATTGAAAATTTATTTTGATTTTAATCATTAAATCTTATATTCTTCAATATGATTTATGGAATACAATTCATTGTACCAATTGACGAAAACAAAACGCTCTTAGAATACCATGATCCCCCTCAACAACATCTCCATATATATATTTTTCAGCAATTCTCTACGTTCATTTGAAATAAAATTTAATTTTGAGATGAAGTCTTTTCACCCACTTTTAAGAAATAATTCTTAATTCTTTAAAATATGATCTATGGTCAACATGAAAAAGTCATTTGAAAACAAATAAGATTTAATCTATCTCATGAATCACTAGAAAAACCAACAACATAATTCAACCCCTTTTAAATGGTTTACTAAATTTTCAATTGGTCTCTTTCATAATTATTTTCATTGGATTTATCTCAATTCCTTTTCTATAACATCTCGTGATTTAGTGAATTTTTCTCAAATTAATTTAAAATTTTTAAAATTTTTCTTTTCATGCAAAATTTAAGATAGTTCATTTTGTATTAAATCATTATTTTTGGATTTATTTATACACAATACCAAGATAAGTATCCACTATAGATAACATAAACCATGGTCTACTCTACACGGAACACTAAGGTTTTGCATTGTACGTAATAATGACTTTCCTCGATGAATTGTGTAACACACAAGACCAAGGTATACAAAGAAATAATATATTATTAAAATATTATTATTTAATATAATAAGATAAAACCTTGATGTTAAATTAGAGGTTATTAATATTTTTAACTAATCTATGAAAATATATACTTTAGACAATATAATGCGAATACATATGTTACCAATTAATTATAAATAAATTTGAAAACTGATTGAATATAAAAGTGAATATTATTATGGTCAGAAAGTGCTTTTTAAATTAAATTTTCATTTATATCTATAAATTCACTAAGCAAAACATTCATTTCACATGGAAGCAACATGGCGTTTATTACATGAGACACCGACATGACATATGATGCACGAAACATTGAGTTTATATGAAAAAACTTTTTTTTATAATTATTCAAATGTCATAATTATAACCTAGAGTTTAAAATTATATAATAGGAATATTAATAACTACTTTTAAAAGATTTTTTATAATTTTTTTTTATTTTTTATAAAGTCCGTTGATGTTAAAAATTCTGTTTTCTTAAATAAAAAATGTTTAATAGTAAAATTATTTTTTGACACATATAGAAATTAAATTTTTTAAAATAAACTTAATTTTTTAATTCATAATGTTGAAATTTTCTTAGGGTGATATTTTGGGACTTTTCTAAGAAACATTATTTTTTGATAAATAGTGAAAAAATACTACTTTTTAGTTACAAATAATCAATTTTATTAATTAAATAATAGTGATAAATGGTATTATAAATTTATTTTAAGGTAAAATTAGATAAATATTACATCTATTAATACAATTTAATTAACTACAATCAATTTAACATTGAAATTTAATATAAAATCTTAACAAATATTTGAACATTTTTCTACTTTAAAAACCAGTTATTTTGTCCCGTCTATGGGATTAACATTAATCTTAATTTTTTAGAATCTACGATTTGAATTTATAAAACCTATAAAAACCCATTTTAATCATTATAATATTTAAAGTCTAAAAATACCAAGTTAATTTTTGACCAAAATTATTTGTAAATGTCATTAAAATTATTCGCATAGACCAATGCCAAATTCAGCTTAATTAGGGACTAAACCTTAATCTTATGGGGCCAAATGACCTATAAACTTTTCCAAAACCCATTTCCATTTATATATACTACATACACCTTAAATTATTTCATTTTTTGGTTTTTAGTACTTTTTTAGGTAATAACATGAGTACACATAACTTGTTTCAAAAAATTCCATGTGAGTCACTTTCCTTCCCTATAAAATCCACCACCTCTCTCATATCCTCAGACCAATAAAAAATATTAATATAGAAAAATAGATACACAATACAATTATCATAAATAAAAAATTACTCTTATAATCCATCCCTTTGGGAATAAGGAAACTCAAGTAATCATTTTGGCACGAACCAAAAGGAGTTACCTTATTAAGAGGCTATATCTTCTCTGAAGTCCATTATTTTATAGTCCTTATATACCCCCACCAAAAAAATTATTTATTTTATTATATAAAAAAATTTAATAAATATAATGGGATGTTTTTATATAATTATATTGACCTACACTTAGACACACCACAACCTAATTTGTAATGAACATACTATTTCTTTGTGTGGCAAACAACTGCCTCCCGAAATGATGATTGTTTATTTTTTCATTAACACTTATCATGGGGTCCATTATGATGAAAATATGTTTATATATAATATATATTATATCTATAATTTATTTATGCTTCTGTAATTTTTTTTGGAACATACCTCTATGTTTTCCATCTTTTGTAAATACTATAATTTTGTTTGAGGAAGTGTTGACTACTGCCCACTAAAAGAGATATGATTCATTCATACACTACATATTGCATATTTAGGATGGTTTTAATTAATATATATGATTTATATGATATCATAAATCTACTATAATAATTATATATATAAATATATTTATTTTAACTTCATTCTTTTAACATGAAAATTAAACGGATGTAGCATTTGCGTGTATGTACGGCCTACCATCTACACGAACAGTGTATTCCATTTCTTATTTATATATTATGTACATTATTATAATAAAAATATAATTTATATACATGATATTTGTATAATTTTTTACTATCTGGAATAATGATAAAATTATAAGTACCAACAATATAATAAATTAAGACACATATGAAAACAAAGCTAATATTACCTGAAGTGAAACCATAACATAGGGTGGTAAAAATGAATAATATAAGGTCATAATAAAAACATAAATGATATTTTATATAACAATATGGTGATTTAAATTATTTATAATGAATTTATATTTATTATATAGGTGGTTTTAATAAGTACGATGATAGTCAACACAGAAGGTAAGAGGATTTCAACTCACATTTAATTTTTTGTGAGTTACATGTTATGTTCTCCACTCTTTAATTTTTTTGGTTTACGTACTAACCATGAATTTATTATATTTATATTATAATTAAATTTATTTCTATTCAGATTTCTAATCAATGATCCTTCTTTCATGGGGTTTATGTTTTAAAAGTTACCACATTGGTAAAATAGTTTTTCTTAATTTTCCTTCTTTGAGACTCATGTTTTGTTATGCACCTAAACTCTTTTTCGAGGTTTATATACTTCCATATTACATGTTATATAATGAATCTAAATATTTTCATGATATTTTATGTTTTATGTAATTTCCTTTTTTACATGTATAGTATTATCCCATGTTACCAAGTTATAATAGTTTATTGAGAAAATATCACTGCTTTTTGAGATTGTTAACATTTATTCGTCCTTTGATGAATTTTTATGTTGCATATCTCAAGTTATTCATGAATATTTCTATCATATAGTTATTCATGATATATTTATTTATTGGTACCATTTTATACTATTTTTTTACATAAGATAGTTATGAAATTTTGTTTAAGAAGGCCCGGCTTTACCCTCTCATCGGTCGGGAATCTCTGTTCCTTCAAAACCATGTTTTATAAAAAGGGATTCCAAGAATATTATAAGAACATCCTATGATAATTAAAATAAAAATATTACACTTTTTTATCTTAACAATGTTTTTCAAAGGAATATTTTTATCACTTTCTGAATGATTAAATTTTCTATCCTTTTTACAGTGAAAAAAGAATGTTCTTTTTACCTCGTTTTACATGTACAAATTTATCCACCAAAAATACTTTAAAGATAAATTTTTGTGTTTAAAGGTTATTTTTTCAAGAAACCTTTTAAAAAGATATTTTCAAACAGGGGGTTCTCAAAACGTTTTCTAGATTCTTTTAGAATCTTTCAAGGATAATGGTTTTCAAAACAATTTCATGATTTATTAATATTTTTTCAAATTATTTTCAAGGAAAATGGTTTTCAAAACATATTCAAGATTTATTTTTATGATTTCAAAGTATTTTAAATTAAAATGTTTTTCAAATTATTTTGAAGATTTATTTATATGCTTTCAATGTATATTCAAATAAATAGTTTTCAAAACATTTTCATGATTTATTTATATATTTTCAAAGTATTTTCAATGAAATGGTTTTCAAAAAATTTCCATGCTTTATTTATAATTTTTCAAAGTGTTTTCAAATAAAACATTTTCTAAAATGTTTTGAATATTATTTAATAAGTTATTAAAGGAAATTGTTTTCACATGATTTCAAGTCTTATTTATAATTTCAAAAGGTATTTTTAAGTAAATTATTTTCAAATGGATTTATTTATTAAAAATCATTTTTCAATGAATAAAGGATAATTCCCTCAAGAAATGTTTTTGAATGATTTTTCAAAAGTAATTTCCATCTATGATTACAACTGTTGATGTTACCCATTCCCTTTTTAAAAATGATCTAATGTTTCCATTGATATTATTTCTATTAATGGGTTACACTTAATGTCACGGTATTCCTGAAACCTATTTCTCTTTCATGAGTTATATGATTTTTAAACCCACTTTTTTCATGGGTTATGTTCATGATGAAATGATTATGAGACCTATATTTTTCCATAGGTTTCGATAAGATTACATGTTTATAATACCCATTTCATTTCGTGGGTTATTATATTATAATTTATGATATTTTGGCACATGTTTGTATGATTAAATTTTGAGACTAATTGGACCTATATCTCCCTCAAAAGCATTGGGTAAATATTTATATCTCATAAGATGGACTAAGATTTTCTTGGGAATGAACCTTGACTACTAAAATGTCCATATGTGTTAGCCCTGACAAACAAGATGGTATGAGGAGTGAAATCATGCTACTGAGTGGCCATGGGAGTAACCCATGGCTACCAAGATGGTATGTAGAGTGAACTCATGCTACTAATATGACCATGGGGGTAAACCACAACTACCATGATTATGTTAATAGTGGACTAATGATACTAAGATGGCCATGGGAGGGAACCATGACTACCAAGATGGTATGGGGATTGAACCCATACAACCAATATGGCCTTAGAAGCGATACTTGGACTACTATGCATGAACCTAATTACATGTTCATAATCTTATTCATAGACCTGGTTTCATGTCCATAAGTTTATAAAAGGGCCTGATCTCAGGTCCTTAACCTATTTAGTGAACCTGTTTCTACTTATACATGTTCACAATATTATATTCTTATATTTCTTCATCAATTCCATGTTTTATTACTATGTTATGATTTCATGGATTATGTTCAATATTTTCTTATGATTCATTTCCTATGAATTTAAAATCATTATTATGATCCATGATATGAAGGGTGTGGTCTTAAAATGTTATGATCATGTGCCATACTATTTTTCTCATGTTGATGCTTATGCTTTTCCTTTATTTACCCTTACTGAGCATCTGTTCTCACCCATTTCTTATGTTTCCTTTCCAAATTTTATGAAGGATGATTGTAGATAGAATTATTAATGGTGGAGATAGTTATGGGAGATGTTGATGATATTTCACTAGGATAGAATATTTTGTTTCCATGTTTCCAAATACACTATACTATTAGGTTCCTTAGGCATGAATTTTTATAATTTACTAAATATTCATAAAAAAGGTTGTAATATCCGTGTATGTCAGTCTCGGGTTGCTATAGTTGGTATTAATGGAATGGTTTAGTAAACCTTTGGAAACCAGGATGAGAAAACTTTAGTGAGATCCCTAATTATATTTATAAGTATATTTCTAGTGATATATCTGACAATAAGTATAAGGATGAGTTAATAATTATGAAAATATCCTAGAATTTTGGTAATTGATAGAGTGAGTGGTGTCATAAAAATACATCATTATCTAGATACTAAAAATGGATGTGGATCTAGAACAGATGTACCGATGGGTAAAAACTCTCAAAAATGTTCTGGTCCTGACTCAGCATAATCTGATACATGACAATGGGCTTTTCTACACACCTAGTTTGACACTCATGGGGGATATGATTTGGGAAATCAGAAACTCTTCACGAATCAATTTAAATAATTTAAATATAAGTTCATATGAATATATTAATATTAATATTGGGTGTCAGAGATTAAGGAATGTGTCATTATGTAGACATCCTATAAGTAATTATTTTCATGACTATGTTGTTTTCTTCTATGATAAGTAATGGTCACACTATGCTTCTGGTTTTAGCTAATAGTAGGATTTAGATAAAACATGATTAATGATAAATGTGATGGATGATTTTTTAATTACTAGTCAAGTGGGATGATCACTGGAGTGCAATATTATGCCATTATGCCTAATCAATTTTCAATAAACATGATTATCAATGTGTACATAAGAAAACTATCAGAATCACCATGTAAGATAAAGAATGAGTAATCAGAGAGTTCATGTAATGTATACCATGGAGGAAATAAGATTTGGTTTCCTTTTGTGTCAATTGTGTGGAAAGAATCACCTAAAAAACGTCTTATAGGAAAAAAGAAGACATTTTGAATATGGAAAAGAAGGTCAAAAATCAAGTGAAAACAAGGAAAAAAATGAAAATATCAGTTAGTGAAATGGTTTATAATATTTTCCCCCATGAGTCATGATTGTAGGTTAAGTGTTTTAAGTGTGGAATAAATTGTAATTATACAACTAAATGTCGAAATAGGTGATCTCCTGATAAAAATTAGCAAGGTGGTATAAGTAATGGTTACATTTATAATGATAAAGAGGATAAAAATGAAAATTGTTAGGAAAGTGGTATTATTTAATAGGATTAGGTATCATTTTTAATGGATTAAAGATTATGTAATTAGTGTTTTTATTTAATTGGTTTCAAAAAACTTTTGAATTATGAATCATACAGGGATTTTTCTACATATTTTTTCTCTCAATATTTAAATGTTTCTTATGAATGTTCCTGATAAAATATGGAAGTGATTTAATGTCAAGGTGACATTTTTATTAAGGGAATGTAACCCTTAATATGATATTTTTGTTAAGATAATTTTCCTAGATATAGATATGTGGGTTATGAATAAGTAAATTTGAAGGAATAGATTTCCCTAGAATTGATTATTGAAAAAGTGTTCTATGTCATCAAGGATGATGTTTAAAACATTGTGGATTTAAAAAATATATTTATTAATCATTGGAATAAGGATGAAAGCATTTATTCAAAAGGATTTATGGTAATTTACCAAGAGGTTATTCACATGTTTGGAATGTGTAAACTAAGAGCTACTTTGTGATATGTGGGGGAATCAATGTTAGGCTGATCTGATCAATCTCTTTCTAAGATTTTTGATTTTCATTTTTAGAAAGGTTTTATGTTTAACCATTTAGGAAAAGTGTATGTTAAAATTTGGAGGAATTATTTGTTGAATGATTTTGTTTTGAAAACATTGGTTAAAATGATATTTAGTGATTAACCTTATTCTAAAGATGCCTATTTTTTATTTTGGGAAAGTATACTACTGTGGTTTTGGAAAAGGTCATCATGTATGTCAGGTGACAATTAGTATTGTATAGTAGGGTCTTGGGTCTTGAACCCATAACTAAAGGATGATAATGGTTTCACACCTATAACTGGCCTATGCTATGTCATGGATAATATATAATTATTTTAAAGGAATAATTATTTATCGTGAAACAATAGTGTTAGTTGTTATGTTTGGAGATTAATATGATAACAATTTAGATTTTTAAGAATATTTATAGATAAATAGTTATTCTTTTCATTCTTTTATGGGACTTACGATCACTAAAATTGTATTTTAGCACTTTAGACATCAATGTTAATTTTAGGATGTCTATTATATGAAGTAATGGATGAATTTGAAATTGATAAAATCACAAAAAATGAATGAAAATTTTTTAATATAAATATATCATGAAAGAGTAATTCAATATATTCTTGGTCAATAAAATAATTACTCAATGATAGGATAATGATCAGTAGAAAATGTGAATTCCTAATAACATATTTTTTGTTGAACTGACGGCCTTATAAATCATCATAGATTTATGACTTTTACATCCTCATATTTTCTTTGATCATTCACTTGATTGTGATTAATTTCCTCAATCAATCCCTATAAATATTTTTTCCTCCATGTACAATGTTCACTCCAAACATATGTTCTCTTATGTGACTAAAAGATATTTTTTATTAAAAATTATAGGAATATCCCATCAAGGAATATAGTAAGACGATCTATAAAGGTCTAAAATGGTGGAGTCCAAGGAAATACACTAGTATAATATTCTAACATTCAAGAGGAAAAGAACCCAAACTATTAAAAATAATGATAGGGTCCTCCATACTACCAACCTGAGACAGGGAATCCAATGTGAATTTGTCTTCCCTCTATGTATGTTGAATGTTTTTCCTTGAACTAAATTCTAAAGAACACTGCCTGAAGGGATAAATTAATTCCCATGAGGGGCATGTTTCCTTTCCATAGTATACACCAAAACCTATATGTTTCACTCGGTCTCATTAATATTCATCCCAAATTCCTTGCACAACATGATAACCTAATGTAAATCATGTACCACCGCACTCATGGAGTTCTCTGGACAAAAGAAGGAACTAAAAGAAAATATCATCGAGCTATTGTAATCAAGGAGCAGACCACCCCCTCACATTTGAACCACCATGAAGAATCCATCAATGTTGAGCTTAGTTCCCCTTGGAGGAGTAAACCATCTCACCCACTGACTAGGATAATTGATAGTGAATACATGCTGATTAAGGAAACTGCATAGTGTCTCCAACTTAATCCCTCCTTCAATCTGCTCCCCCATGTCATTAATCATGGCCTTCCATCATACCCACATGAAGGATACTATCCGGTACATACCCAGCCTCACTCTATTCTATGCCTCACAGATTATCCAACAAATGGAAACAAAATAAAGACCAATAATCCTCACCACCATATCTTTCCCCTCAAAACCCCAAAACCACTCAAAGATGAAATCATGGATGGAGATATTTCCAAATCTAGAAAATTAATATATATTCATGGATGACCAGAGGTGGACCAACCATTCACACTATAGAAAAAATATGGGGAACTAATTCCCATTGTTTCTAAACACAACAGAAGCATTGTGGTACCAGAGAGAAGCCCCATTTCTGAACGCAAACATCTGCATAAATGTCTTGGTTCCTCAACCTCCATGAAATTAAATTCATTTGCATCGGAATATCCTTACACAAAATTGTATCATCCCAATCAACAAGGGAGGACTCTGCATGCATCAAATTCCTATAATCATGGCTGCTAAACATTAGTGAACCCAATCCATTGTAGTAGAATTTATAATCCTCTTCATTTAGTGCTATTATTTTAAAAATATCAATATGATCACTATTTAGAATAGTCTCTAACATGGGATGAAAACAACTCTCTTCCTTAAAAGTTATAGTAGGAACTGGACATCATGAGAAAAATATTTTAACACCATCCCAATTTTATTTCAAGAAAAACTAAATATAGGCCATTTTATATTAAAGAACAATGATTTTATTGAGCTATACGCAACACCAAGTTAATCATTCACTACAAGAAATATAAAATTTTACCTTACCAACACGGAACAATGAGGATAGATTGCCTTATCCACAATAATGACTTTCCTCGATGACTTTCATAAAACATAAGACTGAGGTTCAACGAACAATAATATATTATTAAAATACAATTATTTAATATAATAATAGAAACCCGTAACATTAAATTAGATGTTATAAATATTATTAAATAACCTATGAAAATATATGGTTTACACAATATAATATAGATTCATAGGTTACCAATTAGTTGTAAATGAATATGAAAACAGATTAAATTTAAATTTAAATACTATTATGGTCGCAAAGTGGGTTTTAAATTAAATTTTCATTTATGTCTAGTAATTCACAAAGTCAAATATTTCATTCACATGGAACTGACTTGGCATACAACTTGACATAAATTACATGCAACACCAACTTGGTATATTATGCACACAACATTTTGTTTCTACAGAACATATTTTTTAAATAATTTCATAAATGAGATAATTATATCCTAACCATTAAACATAGATAATTGGGATATTTATGGCTACTTTTCATCATTTTTTACATAAATGAAAAATATTTATAATGAAATATATGATTTTGGTAAATTCTTTTTATGTTAAAAATATAATTTTGATGAATAAACCACTTTTAGTAATAAAATTAATTTTGGACACATTTAGAAATTTAATTTGATAAAATAAAATTCATTTTTGATTTCATAACATTGAAATTTGATTAGTGTGAATTTTTTGTGATTTTTCTGAGAAACATCATATTTTGATGAATAATACAAAATAATGATTTCTAGTTAAAAACTACCTTTTGTATAACTAATTATTAATGTTAAATAATATTATAATTTTCTATGTTTATATTAGATAAATATTAAATTTATTAACACAATTTATTTCGCAATAATCAATTTTACATTGAAATTGAATACAAAATCTGAACTAACTTTTGAAACAATTTCTAGTTTAAAAATTCGTTATATCTTCCCATATAAGGGATTAGAATTATTTATAATTTTTATAATTCTATGATTTGAATTTAAAAAAAACACATAAAAAATTTTATTCAGTATACTATTTTTATTCTAATAAGACCAAGTTAAATTTTGACCAAAATGATTAGTAGAAGTGTTTAAAATTAATCACAGTAATTAAGGCCAAATGAAGCTTAATTATAGACTAAACCATAAAATGAAAGACCAAAATGACCTATCCATGTGTACAATACCCATTATGCATCCATATTTATGCCATAAACCATCAATTATTGAGTTTTTTAGTTTTTTATGACTTCTTTTAGGTAAGAACATGTGTGCAGCAGACATGTTTCTAAAAATTCCAAGTGAGTCCTTTTCCTTCTCTATACAAAGCAACCACCACTCCCATTTCCTCACACTTATAAAAACTCTTAGTATTGGACAATAACTACCAAATAAGCTTCTTATAAATCCTTAATTCCTACTATTATCCATACCTTGGGCAAAAGTAAACTCAAGCGAGCCTTTTTGGAACAAGCTAAAAGGAGTTACCCGATTAAGAGGTAACATCTTCTCCCAAGACCTTTCTTTTATTTTACTTCTCCACCACCTCCATATATATTTATTCTATTACTATAAAAAAAGTATCCTAAATATACTATTATTCTATTATGTAAATTTTTACACCTAAAATTACATACACCTTCATATAATAGGTAACATGCATATTGTTTCTGTGTACGGAGAACTACTACCTCACAAAAAGATGATTGTTCATTTTTCTATTACCACCTATCATGCTGGCCATTATGATGGTAAATATATTTATATATGATATATATTATATTTATAATGTCTTTATGCATCTGTAAATTTTAATTTTAACATACCTTTATGCTTTCCATCTTTTGTAAAGACGATGATTTCTTTTGATGAAGTGTGGACTACTGTCCCCTCAAAATGATAAGATTCATTCATGCACTACATGGATTATATTAAAGATGGGTTTAGTTAATAGATAATATATATATGATATAATAAATTTAAATTATAAATTATATATATATATATACATATATATATGGAAATATTTCTTGTACTTTCTTTCTCTCAACAATATAATTAAAAGGAAATAGTGTTCATGTAAACGCCATCTCCATGAATGGTGTATTCTGTTTCATAATTATATATTTTGTAAATTATTATAATAAAAATATCCTATATATAAATGTTAGTTATATAATGGTTTACATTATGTAATCATGATATAAATACAAGGAACAATAATATAACAAATTAAGACACATATGAAAAACAAAGTGAATATTACACAAAGTAAAACCTTAACATAGGATGGCTAATAAGCTGGTAATAAAAGGAATTAATCAAACCATTTATGGTATTAGATATTATAATATTATTTTTTAAATTAATTATAATTAATTTATATTTATCATTCAAGTGTTTTGAATGATTAGGATGAGATTCAAGAAACAATGTTAGGAGATTTCATCTAACATTTAATTTCCAGGAGATACACATTATGTTCGTCAATTTTTCCTTTTTTGTGGTATATGTACATCTAATGATTTTATTCTATGAATATTAGAAATATAATTATGGGTATTTACATTTAATATTAATGATCCTTCTATCATGGGGTTTAATTTTCAAAAGTTATAAAAATCAGTAAAACAGTTTTGTGTTAATTTTCCTTCTTTGAGATTCATGTTTTATTATACAACTAAACTCCTTTAGAGGTGCATGTACTTCCATTTTACAGGTTATATCATGAATATAAATATTTTAATAATATTTAATGCTTAATTAAATATAATTTTCTTACATGGAGATTATTATCCCTAGTTACCAAGTTATAATAATTTATTTAGACAATATCATCGAATTTCGAGATTGTTTTAGTAAATTATTCCATTGATGTATTTATTATATTAAATATACAAATAAATTCATTAATTTTATACTAATATGGTTATTAATTATATATTCATGTATTGGTACCCTTTTCCAATCTTTAGTATATAATATATTTAGTAGTGTTTTTTAAGAAAGATTGAATTTACCCTCTCTTAGGCCAGAAATCTGTGTTCCTTCAAACCCATGTTTTCTAAAAAGGTTTTCCAAGGATATTATACTAATATAAAATGATCATTACCATAAATTTCTACCATTTTTTTCTTTTATCAATGTTTTCAAAGTCATATTCTTTTCTATTTTCGAACAAGGAAATTTTCAATCCTTTTTATCATGCAAAATAAATGTTATTTTTACCCCATACGACATGTATGGATGTAACCACCGCCAATCCAATGAATATTTATCTTCAATTTTAATGGTTATTTATATATATATATATTTTTCAAAATTATATTCTCAATGAAATAGTTTTCAATGTATTTTCATGTTTCTTTTTTATGTTTTCAAGGAAAATGGTTTACAAAATATTTTCAAGCCTTATTTTATATGTTTTCAAATTATTTTCAACAAAAATGGTTTTCAAAAGATATTCTAGCATTATTTATATGTTTTGAAAAGTAATGTCCAATGAAATAGTTTTCAAAACGTTTTATTACATAATTTATATGTTTTAAAATTATTTTAAATTAAATTGTTTTTTAAAAAATTTCATGATTTCATTATAATTTTTTAATTTTTTTGGAAGAAAATGGTTTTTAAAATGATTTGAATCCTATTTTATATGTTCTCAAGGGAAATATTTCAAACGATTTTGAGTCTTATTTATGTGTTTTGAAATTATTTTCAATAAAAATTATTTTCAAATGTTTTTACTTATAAATTATATTTTTTCAAATAATAAAGTGTATTTTCCTCAAGAAATGTTTTTGAAAGATATTTCAAAATTATTTTCCATATAAGAATACATTTGTGGATGTTACTAATTACCTTTTTGGAAGTAATCTGATGGTTATATTCATATTCTTTATATGAATGGGTTACACTTAATTCTATGGACTTCATGAAACCAATTTTTCTTTCAGTTGTTATATTATTTTGAAACCATCTACTTTTCATGGATAGGTTTATGATAAAATGATTATGAGTCCTTTATGTTTCCACATGTTACGATAGGAATACATGTTTATAATACCCATTTCATTTCATTGATTATGATATGATTATTTATGACCTTATGTAACACGATGGTATGCTTTAATTATGAGAAGGGTGTGACCAATATCTCCATCAAATGAATTAGGGAAAGATTTATATCTTATGAGATTGTCTAAGATGGTTTTCAGAATGAACCTTGACTACTAAGATGGCCATAGGAGTGACCCATGACTACCATGATGGTATGTGGAGTGAAATCATGCCACTAAAAGACCATGTGAGTGAACCATTACTACCAAGATGGTATTAGGAGAGAACTCATGCTACTAGGATAGACATAGGAGTGAACCATGACTACTAAGATGGTATGGGGAGTGAACCCATACTACCATGATTTCATTGGCAGTGATTCCTTTACTACTATGTGTGAACTTGATTACATGTTCAAAATGTTATGAATTGAAAAAGTTGAATGACCATAAGTTTATGTGAGGTCCTAGTCTCATTTCCTTAACCTAGTGAGTGAACCTGTTTCTACTTATACATGTTCACAATTTTATATTGTTTTTTGTCTTCCATAATTCCATGTTTTACTCCCATGTCATCATTTCATGGATTATGATCAACATTTTCATATGATTCATGACTTACAAACATCCAATATGTATTCAGACCTTTGATATGGAAGGTTTGATCTTCAAATGTTATACTAAAATTCCATACCCTTTTTCCATATTATACTTAGGAATTTCCTTTATTTACCCTTACTAAGAAACTGAGATCACCCCTTTCTTATGTTTCCTTTCCCTAGGTTATGATGTAAGGTATTAGATATAATTACTAATGGTGGAGATCTTTTTGGAATATATTGAAGATCATCTACCATGACAAAATATTTTTTCCCATGTTTCCAGAGATACTAAACTATTATAGTCCATGGGAATGTATTTTCTAATGTATTGAATATTCATAAAAAATGATTTAATATCCATGTATTCTAAGCCTGGGATGTTATATTTTCCATCGGTACTTATTGAAAACAATTCATCATAAATATGATGGATTAGTATTAATATATTCATCTTTATTAACTTTCTTCATTCCAATATTTGTTCTTGTATCTTGATATCCTTCATGATTTTGAATTCAATTTAGAATAGCTTCAAAATCATCAATTTTTATTGTAAATTATCTAACAATCCATTATTCCCATATTCTTTATTTCCATCTCACCCAAGCACAATTTTTGAGAAATAAATTGGCCCAAATACAATTAGTATGAATATGATTTTCCTGATTATTATCTTTTAGAGTACGGTTGTCTTGGATATGATCATCCTGGTAATGATCATCCTAGGTATGATCATTCTAGGTACAATCATTTTGGGTACTATTGTCCTGGATACAAATTCTTTAGTGCCAACTTTCTATTCTTTCTCATACTCACTAACATCTTTTTATTCCTGAGTTTGAATACGATTTTCCATAATATATTTGGTTGAATACTATCACCAACACCCTCTTCTTTTCATCTTGATCCAATAAATATAAATAATTTTTGAAATACCTCTTTCACTCCCTCTTTCTTTTATCAATTTTTTATCATAAGTTTTACCACTTTTGATTTATGATAATTCCAAATCATAAAATCATCATCACATTTAATTAATCATAGTCATAAAAACATTGATTTTCCATCAAAACAATCCCTTCATTCATACTGAATTTAGAGTGAATCTGACGACCATTTACTTCCATCAAGATACATTCTCAATGTGACTGATCCTTTCATTCAAGATTTATTTTGAATACAATAACCAACAATTAATTATTATGATCTTCTCCCATTTCGGACCCAAGGTGAGTCTGACCAATGACCATGCATTTTCTTCGTGACAGGATATACTTTCTCAAACAATGTGAGTTTGATTTTCCCAAAATACAATATGATTGAAAATTCCATTATTCTGTTCCATAAAAATCAAGCACCAAAAAAATCTTCCTAATTACGATGGTGATTCAATTTCTAGTATCTTATAAGTTTTATAAATATCCCAATCTAATGGATCATATTAACCCATACAAATTTTCTAGATCTGATTAAAAACATTCTTAAATCTAGATTCCCATCCTTCAACTTTCTTAACATACTTTCTTACTTTAACATACTGATCAATTGAGAACAAATATAACCAAAAAAACATTGGCCTAAAAATCTCCCCCTTTGTATTTTTTTTCATTACCCACTTCAACAACATAAATTAATAAGTGATATTGTTTTTCATTTCTCAATTTTTATTCTCTCTATTCATTTATTTCTCTCCCTACTTCATTTATATCTTCCCATTTTCTTATCTCTCCCTTTTACGGATAATAACATTCAATGGGGCCATTTTATATTCCTATGTTGTTAAAAATGATCTCATTTCCATGGGTTGTAACTTTCATATCTGAATCTTGAAAAAATTCTTCAACATAGGTATCAAATGAGTTTCGTAATAGATAACCTTTAACTAAATAACTCTAATTCTATGTAGGTGAACCTGATGTAGAAAAAATGTGTGTATAATAAAAGTGATCAATGTTTTAAGTAACAAAACATTCATGTACTACCTTTTTATTTTTTCATCCACCATTCCATGATTGGGGAAATCCTTGAAATATTTTTTTAAAGATAAATTTATCCTTCACCCATCTCAACAAACACATCAGAATGTTCTGGTGAATAAAAACACAAATTTTTTAAACAAATCATATTTTTTATAACATCAATACGTTATTTTAAAAAAATTGTAATAGATTAAATAATTATAGATTCCTTATTTAAACTCCTTAAATTAAATACATTTTAGGACAATTATAAAAATATTTTTTGAATCATATAGAACCACAATTCTCCTATAGAAACAACAATCATACTTGTGAACTCTCTTCATCCTGAATTTTTTTTCTTATTTTATTTTTCATTGGTTGTATTTTATTAAATCTAATAATCCTTCACATATTTTGTAACAACGTTATTCTTATATATAGAATATTCTAATTAGTATTTCAATTATTCATCATCATTAGTAGCATCCTTTTTTACAATTAGTTCATAACAATATTTTATTTCTTATATTTTTTGGCAAGATAGTTGAGGAAATTTGGATATCATTCCCTTATTCCTCATATCCACAATCTGTTGAAACCTTTTTATCAGCTTTTCATGTATCATTACAAGTTGATTTTGTCTTATTTTTTTTCTAATTTTTGTGCTTCCTCTAACTTCTCAGCCAAGCCAATGCATTCTGGCCAGATAACAAAGCACTATTTCTTTTCATACTCAACAAGTCTATTTTTTCTATATTTCAAAACATCTAGATTCTGATAATTGTTAAGAATATTTTGTTGTGTAGGTAATAAAAAAATACATCCTTAATCAAGGATTCTATTTTGTTCCCATAGTTCAAAAATAGTTTCCAGGGGTTGGAACTAATTTTCAATACTCAATCCATCCTTTTTAGGTTTCTTCAAAAAAATCATATCAGACTTCTTATTTTGAGGGAATTGTCTCCCCCTCAACCCTTGAATTTCATAACCTATAGAATAATATAAAATTTTTGGTAAAACAAAAACATATTTTTTTGTATGTTCGAGTCCATGACAGTATTATCAACAACCATAAAATTAGTATTTTCATTTGAAGCATCCATACTAGCTGGAATTATGAATACGTTTCTCAACCACCTTATTCTATTATATTATAATCCATCAATCCTACAATTATTAATCAGATTATTAAATTTATTTTCTTATTTATCAAAAAATTGAATTTTGAAACTTTTCTACATTCATATTAATTGGAATCATTTTTAGGCTCATGGTTTTTTGAGGAATCTAAATTCCCAACTTGGTTGGTCTTGGCCACACACACGACTTTCCCATATTTCTTCTTTTCAGAAACAATTTAAAAATTATTTTCAACCTCATAAGGTATATTTTGTTAATCCTTCTTAGGTTTATCCTTTATATAATTTTCAAAAATATTATTGAAAGAGTTTTCGAAAATTGTATATATCAATTCATCATTTGATTTTTTTGTTGAATAAGTTCTTACTCTTTTTATTTAGCCTTAATCATTACCTCTATATGCTCATTATGATTCTTTTCTTCTCCAAAATATTTCATTAAATAATAAATCTCTACCATCATATTTTTCTTTTATTCTAAAAATATTTCTTAAACCATTGAGGAACATTCATCTTTCAACATCTTGTTTTTCTTTTCAGGTCTTCTAATCATTCTCAAACATTCTTTCAAATATTCTTTCAAATTAATTTCAAATGAGTTTCTTATTCATTTGAACTTCTAATTCTGAATTCTTCAGCATTATTTTTTGCAATAAAATTATATTCACTAGAATACCCAACATATATTTTAGATACAACTGCACATTCTTCTTCTTCTTTTTCTTAAAAACAACAAATTTCCATGTCAGATAACATTCCCCATTATCTATTTCAATAAACATGTTCAACTCCAAATAATTTGGAACCTCCTCACTATCATCATCCTTATATAAAAAACATCACCTTTTGGATTTGGAGGAATTATTATCTAATTTCATGGAATATAATATTTATTTATCATGATTTTTCTTACAAGATCTTCTTATCTTTCTTTCTTCTACTTCACATTCTTCTACATTACCTCTTTGAGGAAAATTATCAATACAATTCTATATAGCTCTGCATCCTTAATATTTCAAGAGAAGCTTCCCTTTATATATTATTGTACTTATTTTCACATTTTTTGAAAAAAAATTATAAAATTGCATCAATATATTACATACCTCATTTTCAGAATCAGAATCTCCAACTACTTCTTCATTAATAATATTCTTTGACTTTCCTTTATTGGTATTCTTGAAATACATTTCTCTATTGCCTTATTTCCTTTCATATCATTCTCTATTCTCATTTCATAAATAATGAGAGTGATATTAAAATCATCCGGATACAATGTTTCGAGATATATATTATCCAATATGGAAACCATGGCATCAATCTTATAATGAAGAATTCTCAAGATCTTTTCAAAAATATTAGAATCATCTATATTTTTATCAAGACATCTAATATTGATAAAAAATTCATTTAATCTTGTAAATAAGTCATTAACATATTCATTCCCACCTATCGTGAGGTCTTTATACTTCAATCTCCATATTTTTAACTTTTCATTATTCACTTTTTTATTGCCTTCAAAAATATTGTTCATATTATAACATATTCCTATGTAACTGATAACTCCTTCTACTATTATAATATTACTTTTAGAAAGTGATTATATTAAATCATTCTTATCTCTTCCATAATTCTCATGGTTTTCCTTGTCAATATTAGTGAGATGAGTATTCTCAATAACAGGAGGAAAACCATCTGTAACAGATATTGAAACATAATACCCAAGATATATAAGATATGGAAGAATTCTTCTTTTCCATATATAATAATTCAGGTCATTTAATGTTGGAATCCCTTAACTATTCACACAAATTAGATTATCACACACAACATCTTATTTAAATACATCAAAAATCAATTATCAAAGGGAACCTTCACCTCTGATACCACTTGAATGTTCCCAATTATTGTAATTGTATCAGTAAGAGGGGGTGGGTTAAATCCGTGATAATTTTTCTTTTTATGTTTCTATGTAATTGAAAAACCCTTATCCTCCAAAAAAAATATTTCAATTCCCTAATAGAAACAAATAAAACCCACATCTACAGGAATACAAGAATTTAAAAGTTTCACAATTCAATATGAATAGTTATGTCCTTGTTATGGATTGGATATAATCCAATAACATACAATCAACTAGAAAACAACCCCTAGATTACAATGAGTCGGATATTCCATTTCACTCATGTAGCACTTTGAAAAAATCCAATAGTGTGTGTGTGCCCTCTTAGAAAAAATTAGAAAAAAAATGTTATGTAACAACACATGTTACCAGTGATTCATTTGAATTCCACGAATATATTCAATTGAAAAAAGTTCTCCAATTCCATACCTATAATTTGGTAAGAACTTCATGGACTTTTAAGTAAAACTCAATCTAATTTTCCTAGTATGTTTTTCCAATCAAATTCTTCCATGTAGGATTCTACCAATAAAAATATTCATTGTACGATTCTTCTCAATATGATTCTCCCGAGTATAAAAAATATAACTTTTTTACAATATATTAAATATGAATCGGCACGACTACTATTATAAGTAAAAATAACTCAGTATGATTCTTTCTATTCGAAAGAACTCAAAAAAAAGATATAGCACTAGATGAGTACGATTGAGACAATTCAGAACTCCTTCTTCCTTAGTCTAAAAATCCTAGTACAAAAATTTGACTCTGATTATCTAGCCCAATATGATGATCATCTGAATATTATTGACAAGATGAATATGGTAATCAACTGAATATGATAATCACTAAATATGATGATCAACCAAAAATAACATTGTGTTCTTGTCTCTTATTCTTTCACTTCTCCATCGGACCTTCTTCAACAAAATATCAATATATAAATTACTTCTCTCTAAAAACTCAAAGGTTTTCACTATTCTATGTTGAATAGTACATCAATCAGAAAAATTTATAGTAAACTCATTATTTATTGGTGACCCATGAGATATTTTCACCGGAATACCAAAATATTTCTGGCTCAAACAAATTCACCAAAATCAAAATTTCCCTTAAATATCGAGTGAATTTAGGACATCATCAACACCTATCAAATCCTATAAAAACTTCATATATTCTTCATACTATTCTTTTCAAAATCTAGTTTGATTTCAATTTCAAAAACCAATTTCCTTCAATACAATTTCTTCAATATAATTCTTTGTACCTATTGAGGAAAATGAAACATTCTTTGAATATCAATATAACCCTCGAGAATGTATCCATATTTTTTTTTATAAATTATCTTTGATCATTTGAAATAAAATTCATTTCTATGATTATGGATTTTGAACCAATTTGATGAAACAATTATCAATTCATTCAACTCATCCCTTCAACCCAATTGATAAAAGAATTTGAAAACAAATTATATTTCATCAATCTCCTTCCCTAGTTGTGAAAAAATATAATAATTAAACACTATTAAATGGGTGGGTGGATTTTTTGTTGGTATCTATAATTAAAATTTACACCACCCTTAACTCAATTCCTTTCCAATTGGTCTTGGTTAAAAACATTTTTTCCCAGATACGATGGAATTTTGAATATAATGGGCTGGTGTCAATATATTTGGCTTAATCAATATTATTCATTCCAATACTTATTCTTGTATCATGACTTCCTTCAGGATTTTGAATTCATTTAAAAACTAATCTATCATTGTTTTATTTATATTGGATAGTATTGTAACTTTCCATTCATCCTAGATTCATTCTTTCCTTCTCACCTAAGTAAGATGGTTCATAAATAAATTGGATCAAAGACAATTAAGATGAATAAAATTGTTCTGAGTATGATCTTTATGAGAAATTTTGTCTGAGATATGCTCATCCCGATAACGTTCATCCCGGGTACCATCATTCTAGGTACTATCATTATGGGTACAATTGGCCTCGATACAAATTCGTCAGTATGAACTTATTTTCTTACTCATCCTCAACAACATATTTTTTTCTGAGCTTAAATATGATTGTCTAGAATTCATTTTTCTAGAATATTATCACCAACGCCCTTTCCTTTTTATCTATATATGTCCAATATAAAAATGATCAACAGAATATCTTTCACTCCCCCTTTATTTCATCAATATTTTATCATATGTTATATAACTTACGATTTATGGGAATTCAAAATCAGAAAAGCATCATCAAATTTAATTAATCATATTAATATATAATTTAATTTTCAATAAAAAAATCTATTCCATTATACCGAATTTAGAGTAAATATGGCGACCATTTACATCTACCAAGATACATTCTCAATGTGACTGATCCTTTCATTCTAGATTCTATGTGAATCTAATTACAATCAATTACATATTTTGATCTTAACCCATTTTGGAGCCATGGTGATTCTGATCAGAGACCAAATAGGTACTTCTTAATACGATGGAATTTCTTAAAAAAAGTGAGAACGATTTTCACCAAATACAAAATGATTCAAAATTCATTTCTTCTTTTCCATAAAAAAATGAGTACTAATAAACTTATTCCAGATTATGATGGTGAATTCAATTTCTATCATCTTATGACTTTTTATCAATATCCCAATCCTTTAGATCATAATTAATAATAAAAATATTTTGGATCCGATTAAAAGATATATTAAATATGGATTCCAATCCACCATCTATCTCAATATACTTTCATACTTCAACATACTGATTGATTGAAAAAAAATACACCTAAAACACAACTTTGTCATAAAAACAACAAGAGAGGCCTAATAGTCCACACACACATATGTATAGACATGTCATTTAAAGAGAGATATCATGGAATACACACACACATCCAAAATCAAGTCATATCGATAAAGGTTGCATGGACCACACATACACCCATTGAAAAGAATGTCATTTGATGATATGACTCATGGGATACACACAAAAGTAAAATGTTTTATATCAAGAGAGTTATCATGGGATATAAACACATGTACAAGCATTCCATGTCAAGATAGGTCTTATGAGATAAACAAACATTCACAAGTATTTCATATAAAGATATTTTTTTAGGGTTACACACAAACACATGCATGTTACATCAAGAAATGTCTAATGGGATACACACACCCTAAAAATTTATATCATATAGTTTTATAAAACTTCCATAACATCCTCAAGTACTTCTTACCTTATACATATTAATGCACAACTTCAGGTTTCACCACAAAAATAAATATCCCACTCCATGGATCCCAAGAATCAACCCCATTTCACCACATTAAGATTCAGGGTATAATATCCTAAATGAAAAATATCATGCCCATGGATTGGATCAGATTTGGATTTTCTAATGAGATCCAACATTAAAAATGGATCTAAGATAATCTAAGACTCATAAAGAACTAAATAAAATTCCAATTTCCTTTTCATTAAATCTAAAAGGAATCACCAATTGTTCATGTTATGATTATTTGATATGACCATTACATTATAGATCTAGAATCCTAATTAATGTTAATAGATAATGTTTAGCAAGAATCATAAGAATATACGATAAATGAACACTAACACTGAAATCCCCAGAAATAAAATCTCTAGATCATATGGAATTTCACATTGATGGGAGGTAATCCACCAAAAAAACCACTAGAATGTCTAGGATTAAGATCCATATGTGTAGGAAGGAGAAAGTGGGGGGTTTATGTCATTTCAAGGTTAAAATTTTATTTTTTATTAACTAATCCCCTGTGATTTTTTTGGATAATTTTTTTTACCAAATAAGGTTCCAACCATTTTGAGGCTCAATTTCTCTCTTGGGAACTCATATAGTTCTTTAAAAAAATGGTAAATCGTGCACCAACTATTCTTTATCTTCTCTAATGTATTCATAGTTATTTTTGGAATGTTTTATGGTTATCTATATCTATCAACCAACCACACACCACTCATTGTTCACCTCCAACAAGACACATAGTTATGTGAGGAAAACTACATGGTTTTCCCTGACCATGCTCAATCCATTTACCAAATAAAATCTTGTAAAACCCTCCATAACCACAAATAATTTTCCAAGGAATCTATACAAAAAAATCCTAATTCAAAACAATAAAATTAAAGGCTAAAAACAATGCATAATGAACCAGGAATATTTGAGGTCATTAATATTAAACAAAATTTGGATTGTAATGTTTATTTCATTTATATGTTTTCTTGTTTGAACTGTTTTTTCAATGTCATATGAAATTATTATTTTTTATGCTCTATGATTTTATGTTTTCAGAATTTAATTTTTCTCAAAGCCACAGTGTTTCATATAATTTCATATGTTTTCAGAAAAAGTCAAAAAATTTCATGAAAACTATTATGGTATTAGTTTTAATGTTATATGAAATTTTAGATCCTTAAAAAATATTTACAGTGTTTTAAATTTTCATAAATTCATACAAAATTCATGATTTCACAATATAAAAAAGTTTTATGAAATTTCATTATCTATAAAATCATGTTTACATAGAAACTAAGATGATCCATATGAGAATAATTTATGCATACAAAATAATAAAAAATAAAACCTATGAAGTATATAATTATGTTTACACATCTTATTTTATGATTACATAGATATATAAATGATGTTTACATCTGAATGATGATTACTGAAAAGTAAAATGTTGCTTATGAGAAATTGAAATATTGATTACACAAAAGTATAAGGTTTATTATTAGTTTAATTTCTTTCAAAATAATTCATATGATACTCCATTTTCTATAATTTTTTATATTTATATTTTCATCATGTTTACATGGTAATTTTTAAATATTTTATTAATTTTAAATACATATATAAATGTTAATGATGATGTTCAAAGTGTTTTTGGATTGTTTAGATTAATGTACAATTAATAAAACTTCCATACATAGGTAATGATATTATTTTTATGTTTTTACTATTCATAACCATAGAAATATGTGGTTAGTTTTCAATAAACCCACTTGGTCATTATGATAATAGATTTTATATGGTTGTCCATTTTTAATTCATTTGTAAAATAAGATCGACGGAACCAGTCATAGAACACTAAATGATATATTCTATAAATTTTGAAATGTTGGTAATTTGACTTCTATTATTACTACAATCATAAAGGATCTTTAACATGAAATATTTTAAAGTAACTGAACGAATCTATATAGTGATACATCATCTTCAACTTTATTTTCTTATATTTACTTTATTTTTCATTGTCGTATTCATTTTATTAATATTGTTTTTATTCATGAGATTATGATTTTCCAAATCAAAATCACTTTTTTCATGTTTATATCTCATAAACTAAAGCACATGTTTGTCAAGTTAGTTTTCACATTAAAATTCATGTTATTGGTCATTCCTGGATTCATCGAATGGGATGTATTTCTCAAGGTCATACCATAAAGTGAGAAATAGGTAAATCTTATAAAATGATATCACATCCTCTCAAAATAGGGGATAGTTTTAGTGAGTACCATTACTCTCACTTTGTTAGAGGTGATTGAAGAGTAGTTTTATGACCACATTGATCTAACAACATATAAAAACTAGAGTTAATATATTTTAATTTCCTAATTGTTTTTTATTTTTTTTTTGAACAATGTACTTCACTATTCATATTGTGTATTATTATTCTAGTGGACCTACATATAATAATAGACATCATATTATTAAAATTATTAAAAAAAATAAATTTTTTATTCACCCCACTATAGACCACATTTTTCAACTCAACTGGTTTAAGAAAGTCAAATCATATTCATTTTGTATATAGGTTTTATTGTATATAATTTTTTGTGTTAAAATTTTTTGGACTTAACATTCGATGGAACTTATTTTCAAAGATGTTAGGAAAAAATTTAAATAATGGTTGGATTACAAAGAAGTGACCTTTTTTTTGGAAATTCCAATTGTTATTGGAATGTTCAGATAACGGTATATCGTAACCATTTCAGCATTGATCAGTGGGTGATAAATTTGAAATGATATAAGCTACCAATTACTGATCGAGATAGACATGAACTTAATGATGAAATTAAATATGTGTTTAATTATAATGTAACAAATATTTAATATTGTTCTATATGTTAATTTTATTTTATCTATGTCTTATAATGTAATACATATGAGTACATTTTGTGGATTCTGTATATCAAACACTTTGGTTAAAATTATCTTAAAAGAAAAAACTGGGAATCCTATGTTCAGAGTACTATGATTTTAAAATGGGTGTGGAGGTGTATATGAACCAGATGTTTCGTATATTCACAAGTATTATAATTTTTATGAGTGCACTTAAAGGGCCACTAGATAATAAAATATTGGTTAAATTTATTCTTCTTTCAATACGTAAAAAGTGACATGAAAATAAAGTGACAATAGATGAGAGAAATGATATTAAAGGGTATAAATTAGATGTATTAATTGGTTTATTACATTAGCATGTGTGGGAGTTAAAGAATGCCATGAAGG
The DNA here is from genome assembly GCA_963277665.1 of Viscum album. Classification (NCBI taxonomy): domain Eukaryota; kingdom Viridiplantae; phylum Streptophyta; class Magnoliopsida; order Santalales; family Viscaceae; genus Viscum; species Viscum album. The sequence continues at coordinate 1,175,646,301 of OY728127.1, forward strand.
AATATAATTCAAAGAATAAAGGTATAACATTTAAAAAATATATAAAATTTACCACTAAATTTTCCGATTCTAAATTATATCAATGTGAGAAAGATAAAATAACAAACATCAATAAATGAGATTATAAATTCAAGAAATGAAAGAGAGGATTTAATAAGAGATCCAGAAGATATCATTATAAGGAAAACCTAGAAGTAATTATGGTAACTATAGTATGTATAATAATTTATTAGGATTAATATGTTATGGGAGTAGAAATAAATGGCACATAAAGTCATATCTTCTAGAATTGAAGCAATAATGGAAAGATACAAAATACAAGAAGAAATACAAGAAAGATTTTTTGGCTATATGGAAGAAAATTTTGGATTTGGAGTTGAGTTATGAAGTGTCTGAGAGTGAGAGAGTATCGAAAAACAAATGGTTAATGTATACAAAAATTAATAAGGTATACATTTATTCTAATTCCAGTTCAGGTCATGAATTAAATTATGTAACATATTTTAAAAAGGTAAATGAACAAAATGAAAAATTTTAGATAGATATTATTAAAATGGACAGATTATATAGAGAGTTATAAAATTAAAATAAGAATCATTTTGAACAAAATAATACCATTACCCATGAAAATGAAAATCATAAAATTACAGCATCTAATGAAAATGATTTTTATTCATAAAATCGGAATTCAAAAATAGAACACGTGAAAAATAAAGAGGAGAATTATAGGTTTAAATATTTTCTTTCAAATAATAATGAATACAATTAAATGAAACTATAAATGTTTATGGATGATATAACTCATATTGAGAAGGGATGTAAGACGCTCAAATGAGAAAATTAAAAAAAACATATGTAGCTTCATGATAAAATTTGAAAGTATGTGATGAAATAGAATTTATTAACTATGAATTAAACTAGTAAATATAAAATATTATTTGTTTATAATAAACTAACCCCTACGCTATAATGGAATTCATTTATTATAATCACTAAAAGAAATTTTTCATATGTCATTTCATTTACATGAAATTCTATAGGTCATTATGAAAATCAATGTCATTTATTTTTTATTGAAAATTTATTTCATACTAATTATTTTATTTATATGAATTTATATTCTAGATTACCCAATAATAAATTTCTCAAATCATTATAAGTAACTAAAAATTATATTATTAATCCAATTGGTCCCATGGTAACATAAGTACCAAAACAATTTTCTTCTTACTCTATTATTACAAATTTTTTCTCAATAGTATCAACGACACTTGGAAATTGATAAATGATACTTCAGTCACATGGATGGGGATCTATAAGTTTTTTTATCTTTTAGTAAATAAGATAAAGGCTTTGTTACCTTTAAAGGAAATTCTAAATGCAACATTAATTTTTATTATAATTAATCTTATTTAAATCTGTTATAATTCATAAGGTATTATATTTTGATTGTATTAAGTATAACTTAATTAGTATCTCATAGTTGTGTCATGAGGTAATGATTTTCCTTTTTAAAGAGAATGGGTGTTTAATTATTAAAGATAATTCTATATTATTTTATAGAATAATAAAATAAAATATTTATTCCTATTAATTTTTTTAATCTACCTCAGAAGAATTTAAAGTGTATTAATCATATAGAAAAAAATACAGTTATTTTACATAGAAAAAAGGAACCTGATAATTTTTGGTAACATTTCAAACTACACAAACATAGATATTTTCTGGAACTACTTATGTTTACATTTAGAAAATATTTTATTTGTTATTACTATTTAAAAGGTAATAAATTTAAATAATCTTTTAGATATGTTAATATTATTAATATAGTTATATATTTAGATATAATATTTATTTGGACCTCTGAAAACTACTAGTTTATTAGGTAATAGGTACTTTATTTTAATTTTTTTCAACTTCATTAGGTTTTATTTCACCTGTTTGTTAACTGAAAAAAATTAACCTTTAACTATATTTTTTTTTGTAAACTAGTTCCAATTAAAAAAATTACTTATTAATTTATATTATAATTGATAAATAGGTGAGATTTATAATATATAATTTTAAATACTTTGTGAAGGTAATGGATATTTTTATAATTTTTCTTCCTCTCGAACACCAAAAAAATATTATTGTAGAGAAAATGGTAATATTATAAAAATTGAAAAACCCATTCTTAATTACATTAAAATTCCAAACTTATTCTGGGATGAATCAGTTAGTATATATTTTATATCTTAAATAGTATTTTATTGTTCCATTTCTAAATGAAAACATAATTTATATTATTTAATGAAAATATACCTAAGATTCGATATTTTTCAATATTTGGATGTATATTTTTTATTCTAAATTCTAAGTATAATTTATATAAATTCACTTCTAAAAGAGGTGAATGTTTTTTCATGGGATATTATAAAATTAGTGTAAAGTATAGTGTATATAATAATAGATATATACTAAATTAAGTGTCTTTATATTTAATATTTAATAAATGTAATGACACAAAAAATTTGGTTTGAAGAAAACTCAAGAAGAATTCATATATTTTAGCTTTGGTGATGTTGAATCTAATAAAAATAATGAATAAATTTAGTGGGAGGATGTCCCTTCTCAATATGATAATAGAAATATGAAAATACCTAGAGTTTATTCTATAAAATAATTAATTGGAAATGTTGAATATGAAATTTAAACAAGAAAATAATTATTTATTTCAGTAAAAAAATTATTTTATTGCTGATTTTTCATCTAATAATATTGAAAATGTTTTTAATAATGGTAATTGTATTATTTATTTTAATTAAGAACACAATAAATTTAAAACAAATAAGGTTTTGAATTCAGTTGAACTCCTTAATGATAAAAAGTTATAGTAACTAAGAGTATTTTAGGATTAAAATTGATTAATCTACTAATATTGTTAAAAATAATGCTAGACTGGTCATTCAAGGTTATTCCAATGAATAGGTAATTGATTTTTATAATTTTATCTCACTAGATTCTATGATTGAATATATGTACATTTTATTGGATATTTATTATTTTTAAGGTTTTATATTGGTTTAAATTGATGTTAAAAGTGATTTTTAAGTAGTGTAATTTAGAAATAAGTTTATATTAATCAACCACTTGGATATGAACGTGGGAAATTTCTAAATCATGTTATTAAACTATTAAAATAATTATATGGTCTTATATAAACTCCATGGGCAAAGTAGGATAAACTCTAATTGTATTTGTTGAATAATGGTTTTAATAGAGTATAATTTAATGAAAATTTACTTCTAAATATTTTCTATAAATAAATTTTTGTTGTGTAAATATATGTTGATGAGATTGTGTTTGGATATTTAAGTGATTTTTCATTTAATTAGTTTTATAAGATGAAGACTTCTGAATTTGATAAAATCATAATGAGTGGATCATTTTTTTTCTTGGTTATCAAATTTCACAGAGAAGGGATTTTATTTTTTTGTAAAAGTAATTATGCGAGACATATAGTTAATTTTTTTATATTAAATCCTATAAAAAATGATCACCCCTATGAATACTAATTCTTAATTAGATGTGGATGATAATTGAAAACATGTAGATAATCCGTTTAGAGAAATAATTGTAAGTCAACATTATTTGACTTCTTCTGGACTGGATATCATGTTCATTGTTTTTATGTGCTTTTGGTTTCAATTTAATCCAAAATAAATTAATTTAAATATTTTTAAAAGAACAATTAGAAATTTTAATAGAATAGTTCATATTAATAAATTCAATTTTAATCAGAACTATTTCATTTAATATCTTATTCTAACTATAATTTTCGGGGTTGTTGGGTTGATAGAAAAATTTATATTAGGTATGTGTCATTTTGTTGGTAAAATCATGATTTTATAGAGATCTAAGAAATAATAATAAGCTGAATTAATCACACTAATTGCTGAGTATATTATTGTTGATAATTATTGATCTCAGTGTTTTGGGATAAAAATAACTTTAACTGATTTCAATATTTGTTTTGATAAGATACCTATATTTTATGATAATAATTCAGTTATTAAAATATCTACAAATCATTTACATATTTTAATAAATTAACATATTAATGTGAGATTTTATTTTATTAGAGATCATGTTAATTAATGAAATATTAGTTTTTTATTTTTTTAACTAATAATCAACTTACTGATTTTTTTAATATACCAAAATATTCTTTAAGGTTTGGAAAAATAAAATTTGAACATAGTATAGTGGGTATATAGTTTGAAATGTTGATATTAAAATGTTTATCTCTGTTTTAATGTGCTAACTTATATACTATACATATTAGATTGAATTATTTATTCGTGGACCAAATTGTTTTTTTGGATTTTATTTTATTATTTCCAATACATTTTTGAGATGGTATAGTTCATATATATGGAGTATTATGGATTATTTATTTTATGTGTGGCATGATTTATTATTTATCATTGTTCAGTATGTTTTAAGAAATATGTTTTCAGGTAATGATTGATAAATTTAAATATTTATGGTATAGTATTTATTATATATTAATACTTTTATTCAATAGTTAATGTGTATCTTAAATATTGTTATGATTGCAATATCTTGAATAATACTTGTTTACTTGTTTTAATGCAAATATGAAATAATTTATATAAACTATTTCCGTATGATATCTATTTACTTATTATGATAATATATTTCTTAAAGAAAATGTTTATTGAATCAATTGAATATTTTTGTTTACATTTTAATAAATTTAAAAATGGGAGATTTTTTTGGTAATTTCTATAAAATCTTGTTTATTTTATAAAATTTCAAAAAATTGGAAGTTTTTTTGCATTTTTTTGGATTTATGATGACAGTTTTGGTTAATTTTTGTTTTAATTTTTTTTGTTTGATTTGAATATAACAAAACCTCACATATTTATTTCATATTAATTTGGATAATTATTATTTCATACCATATTATCAGGACTTTTTATTATTATTATTTAATCATTTATTGTTTATAAAGTTTATTTTATTATTCTTCTATATTATGTTTGTTATGTTTTATTCTAGTTTAAAAAGGTTTTTAAATGTCATATTATTTGTTTAATGTTCCTTGTTTTGATGTTTTTATAATTTTAACAATATATAAAGTCATACATATTTCTAAAATTCATTAAATTTCATACAAGTCCATATAAATTCATGATAAGTCATACATTTCCATAAAAAGTATCATGAAATAATTTCCAAATTGAAAATAAATTAAGTCATACAATATTATTTATAAATAAATGTAATTTTTTAGAAGTATTACAAAATTCAAAAATTTACTAAGTCAAAAGACATAAGTTATTACATTATATAAAAATTTATGTTTACACAAAAACTAAAATTTTCTATATGTACTTAAAATAATGCTTCTGAAATAATGTAAAATTATCCTTGAAAATAATTGATTCCTTTTTTATGAAACTCAATTGATGCATACCTGGATGTATAAATTATATTCAGGAAAAATTAAAATGTTGTTTATGAGAAATAGAAATCATTTTTGTGAAAAATTAAAATGATTCTTATATTTTTTTTCTTTTTTACATCATTCATACGATATTATTTTTCATTCATTTTTTATATTTGTATTTAATACGACTTTATATGGTTTGTTTTAACTATTTTATTGAAATATAATATATATACATAAATTCTAATAATGAACTTTGATGTATTTTGTGATTTTATAAATAAATGGAAAATGTGGGATACTTCCATACATAGGTAAAAATTTGATTTCCATGTTTTTATTAATTCTATCCATTGAAAGCAGTAATTTGTTTTCAAGAAACCATCATAGTCATAAATATCCTGTATTTTATAGGGTTTGTTTTTGGTAATTTTTAAATAATATAAGATCCAAATAACAAGTGGTAGAATGATAAATACTATATTATCTAAATTCTAAGATATTTATACTATAACTTCCATTATTATTGAGATCACAAAGGTGATTCAATATGAAATCTTTTTAATGAAGAAACATAAAGTTATGTCATCTCAATAATTATGTTATTTTTTATTAATGTTTTCAATTTTATAATATTTTTATTCAATTATATGTTTTAATGTTTGGTTTATGAGTTTCCCAATCAAAATCATGCATTTTTTCTTATTTATACCACCTAAACAAAATCTATTAATGTTGAGTTGAAACTCTCAACAAAATTCATGTTCAGGTCATTTCTTGATCTATTGGAAGGTAGGTATTAGTCTAGTTTATACAATCTTGTGATAAGAAATTTGGTCATGTAATATCCTATAAAATACTTTTGAATGAGTTTAATTCCACATGCTGAGTTTGGGAGGAGAATGAAAAATTTCGGATTACTGATTGAAAAAAATTCAATAATTTTTTTTGATAATCTTTCTCTTTAACTAGTTTGATATTTAACCATTACATAAAAAAAATTCATATAAGAATATAGACCTAAAATACATTTCCCAGTGGCATAAAGGCATAGTATGTGAAATGATGGATAAATTCCCTAAGAAACCACACTAAATAACCCCTCCCATCTTATTATATCTATCTTCTCCATCTTTTTCCCCCAATGTCACATCCATGTCCCATCATTACTACCTCCCGAAATGGGGTCTTGAATAAGTTTAATCTAGTAACTCCATGAATAAACGTCCACATCTATCTTGATTCTCAGATACTACCTTTGTACCTTAATTATCTCCACCTGTTAAGAAAATATCTACCACAAAGCCCAAAGGCCCACTATTAATGGTCCTATGTCACATTGTTTGGATATTTTTATTTTTAACTATATATTATTTTTAAACACTACACTACACTATTCATATTGCGTGCTATTATTCTAGTGAACCTATATGTAATAATTCACACTGAATTTTTTAACTGTAAAAGTGATATTAAAACCCCATATAAACCCCATTTTTCTTCTCAACTAGGCCAATGTTATGATATATATTTTATATAGTATTATTTACTTATGATGTGTTCATGTTACCTAAATATATTCTCATACCCATAGTTTTATATTATTCTCACTTAAAATCATTGATTGTTTTTTATTATGTTTACCATTACTAGGAATTTGATCTCATCATTCTTATGTTTATATTTACCTAGGTTATAAATAGTATCATATGACTACACATAACATAATCAACACTTAATTACATGATTTATAACAAGTTTTTCACATTATTATATTTCGAGGACCTTTTAGAATATATTTTTAGAGAAATTGGTAAAACATTACATTAAAAATTGGGTAATTTCACATAGTGTAAATTTTTTCCACAAAAATGGATTTCATTTTACAACCATTTTTCATTCAAGCTGCATTTTTTTCATTTTGGCTGAGTCACTACATTGGATATATTGACCATTAAATGATTTCTACTAATCATTAGATCCTCTGAAAAACATTTATGAATGTGGTATGAGAGAAAAAAAATAAACAAGGGATATAGAAACAAAATTAATCTTGTTAGCCTATTAAAATCATGAAAAACCATGAAAAGGTTTACATTTTTTCTAAAAAAACATTGAGAAAATAAATAAAAAAAGGTAAAAATAAAAAATTATCATTTTCTAAAATAAAAAATTTTATAAACCATTATTAATCATTGTAAAACCATAAATTCATATTGAGGCACATGGTATCTCACAAAATCCTTTCTTTCAAAATGAAACATTCTCCTAAAAAAGCTTATAAACATTCCTTAGCTAATGAAATCAAATAATTTTTAAAAAATAATTTCATTCAAGTATATTATATGTATCATGGGGATTAGTATTTTTAATCTACATTAATTTATGCTTAAACCATTTAATATTAACTTAATCCCTACTAATTCCATATGAGTAACCAGCCTAGTGATCACGCACATTTTTTATCCTTTGAAGACTAAATCATTACCCAATTCATTGGAGGGATATATCAGGATCACTCATCTTCACAAGATATATCCTGATCACCCATCATCATATGTAATTATGAAGTACCATATCATGGATAAAATATTTTTAATAATTAATTTTTTCATTTTAAATACCTTGAAAATCTTATTTAAACCCTTATGAAAAACACATTCCATTTTCATTTAATCACATGGGGAAATATCCTTTTTGTGAATACTCATAAAAAATATCATAAAAGACTATGAGTATGATCTACTTTAAAAAAACACGTAAAATTGTATAGTGAAACCTGTTATTAAAAAAGCTTATGATATTGGGAAAATTCAGTCAAACTGTATACATTTAAAAATATTATTTTTTCACTTTTGTAAAAATAATAATGACCAATATAGAAAATGTTGAAAATATTAATTATTAATCCTTTTTAAAGAAAGTAAAATATTTAATTAAATGATATTTCTCAACCTTTGAATCAAAAAATATATCATTCTAGAAATATTTAAAATAACATATATAGAGGGAGAATGATTTTAAAACATTTAAAACAACATTCTAAAGTAAAATCAATTACCTCAAGTCATGGATCATTTAGTTCATATATATGAAATCTTGAGTAAAAAACTATATTATTTATATATTTTATTAATAACTTTTTTCATTTTAATTTAATTGACTTTATTGCCTTTATTTTTTATATTACCATGTCTTATTTGGTTACTAAAATGGTTAAGTTCACATTGGATGTTTTGGGGACATTCGGTTTATAACAGTAAGATAAAAACGTTGTGTTGGGCATTTTGAAAGGTAGTATGGTTATATTAACTCAATAATATTAAAAAATATTATACTTACTCTATGCATACAATGTATAATCTTTTAAAACTCCCCATGTAAGGCTGTTAGAAAAAAATGAATTGCATTGTTATATGTAGTTGGAAGTTTGTATGTACATATAGATGAAATTTTCATTTTTATAATTCATGGGAAAAAATAAAGTAGAAGATATTTTACTTTTATATAATTATAAATATTTTATAAAATTCATATTTTTCTATTTTTCAATCCTTATAAGCAATATTTAAATGTGTAAATGATAAACAAATCACATCGATTTGTGGATATGGTAGTCCAGACGTACCACGAAAGATATTTTATTTTTCAATGGATGGTTTGGTAAAACATTAAGTAATAATATCTTAAAATAATAATATTTATTTCATAAGTATCATATATATTCATTTAATCTATCATTTTAATTGTTTGTAGGATTTGGTGATGAAAAATGAAACACATTGCTTTGTGGTGATGGTTTTCTATACATGGACATGAGCGATGCTTTCATTTCCCATTGGATAAAAAAAGTTTATAAAGGTCTTACCATAATCATAATAACATTTATGTATATTTAAGATATCTCTATAATTATTTCAATATGTTTAAATAATATTTCAAGGAGGAATAATAAAAAATAAACACAAAGACTCAGTTAATAATTATACATCTTCTTTGGAAAACCACCCTTATCATACACATTATTCATTATTAGTTTGTTAATTTGGAGAGATTTGACCCTCTTGTAATTGTGAAGGGATGTTTTTAAGATATTTAGAATTGATTTATTTAGTAAAATGTCATATAGTTGGTGGTACCATCGGTTTGAGATACAGCATTGTTTTATGATTTTTATTCATGTTTGGAGTGGTTAAGATTGATTATCGGATGATTTATAAGGGATAAAAAATGGGAAAATAAATTATATATATTGTTAATTTTTCACATTTTTAATGGCTATTTGTGACCTAAATGGTTTCTCATAAGTGTTTGTGATATTCATTCAAGTCTTGAATGATTTTGTGGGAAAATCTATTCACAAGGTGAGACTACATTCATGATGTGAACTGGTTTTCTAGATTCTAAGCTGAGGCAATGTGATTTTAAGATGAGGCAATTCAGATTTTAAATTATATAAACTTTTTAATATTCATGACATAAACACCATATTTATTCCATGAATTTGTTTACGTTTATCCTGTATTATAATTCCATCTCTCCATTTGACTCTTAATATTTCCTTTCTCATTTTCTCAAAAGAGAGGGTTATTCTATGAACTTTTCAGTGATCTTAGAATTACAAAACTAAAATTAAATTAATAATTGATAATTTGGATTTGGAATCAAATTTTAATATAATTAAAAGCCCATATCGTTATATTTTTATGTAGTTTTATCACCAAACATATCTATGGTCGGTGGTTTTTTTATCATTCCACTTTTTTGGAATGCGAATGATCATCGTTTTCATAATGAATTATCTTACTCATTTGAATGAATTTAACATAATTAAAATATACTATATTTTTTATTAGTTTTTGGTTCTAGAAATTTAGGTTTGGGGAATCACCCAAAATGTTGTTGAAAATTGATTGAAACATTTTCCAAAGGAAAAATGTTTTTTGACTTGTGTTCTTATCATATATGGGTTTTGTGTGTTAATTTGAATATGAGATAGATCATGTCTAGAATTACTATTTTATAATAATTAAAACATGATATTTTACCTGATTAGAAGTACCACTATCAATCTTGGTGAACAAGTAATTTCCTTGTGAAAGGATGACTCACTACTTGTAAGTATAGGGAGGTCCAGGTTATGCATGTACATATTTGTGTGAGTGAGAAAACATGAGTGTGTTATTAAAAAAATAAAATATATTAATTTTCTACAATATTTAAAGGAAAAAACATATTTATTTTAATAATTATAGAAAATATTTTCATCCTCTTTATTGTATAATTTGAAAAAGAAAAGTTATCTACTTCATGGAATATTGTGAAATTTATTTATCTACTTTTGATATTCTTCCTACCTATTTATTAATTCTATGATATAACCTATTTTTTCTCGTAATGGAATATGATAAAATTATATTTTTGGTTTTTTACTTAGTATGATAACTCATCCTTTGTGTATAAACTTCTTTGTATATTAAGATGTTTTTTTTGATATAGTAAAGGGAATGGTTTCTTACTTATTAAGTAGTGTTACTAGATATCGTTGTCTTAGTTATAAGAGATGGATATTTTTATTGGCATATGTATTGTTTTGGAGTGTTACCACCTTGATACTGAATTATTTTACTACTTTTGAGTCATAGTATCCATGTACTCATTATTCCACTATTACTCTGATTTTTGGTATTGTTATATTTTTTATTTATGGGTTTAGTTAAGTGAATAATTTATAGATTTTTCCATGATATTATTTATTTTTGTCTTCATCATGTAAATTTTTTGTTTTTGCATTAAATAGGTTAAATAATATACCCTTATAAATTTATGTTAATAAACATTTTATTTATTTGCAACCTTTATTGTTTGAGGAATGTCATCTAATGTTAGTGAAACATACAACCGAGCCAAACAAAATGGGTTGGGAGGGATGTTACAAATGGTATCAGTTTGGTTTATTTCAAATTTTGGATGGTTTCAATTAGATAGGATGTGGTAGGAATTTAAATGTATATCCAAAAAATATACACATTACATTTTTATGTTGAACTAAATGTTACTATGGTAGTAAAAGTACAAAAAGTTTTGTTAACCACTCCCTAGAGTGTCATCAACTCATCATCATGAATTTAACCAGTGAGTGTTTGGTATCATGCATCAATAAAGATAATTCCTACAATTATTGAATTATTCACATGATTATGTTATTTTTGGTATTGTAATATTTTGATTATTTTTTTGATATATATATATATATATATTATCTTTGAATAGATTAACAACCAAAGGACTTAGTTGTCAACTTTTAGAATGTTTTTTGAATTAAAAAAATCCACTAGTAAAGATATTGAGAACACAATATTGGGGAGAATCTATGAAAAAGGTTACACCAGAACCATATGAGAATCCGAATTTGGTTCAGATAATTTTTAAATCCTTTTGGGATATTGACATTGGACCTAGGATTAAGAAAGAAAAACACACCAAGGTTTCATGGTGATTTTGTGCCTGAATAATCATACCTATTACAAATAAATGTGGAATCAATTATATAAATTGTTGGGACTCCATATGAGATTTCAATTATGATAAAAATTTATATGATTTAGGATCAAGAGTTATCATGGTTAGACTTAGTTTTTCTATATATTTTTTGATTGGGAACTTAATTGGAAATGATATTCTAAATTTTTCTATAAAAATTATTTCTAAATACCTTCTAAAGAGAAAATATGATTGAATTATTTAAATAAATACAAGGAATAATGAAAGTGATTATATATTCTACTTACTTCACACACCTTATTTTGTATACATCAAGAGTGGCTACTAGTGAGAGACTAGAATCTTGGATCTTTGATGGGGGGTTTTGACATTATGTTTGATAAAAGGTGGTAATGTATTGTATTAATGACTATATAGAAATGATGTATAAGGAACTGGTTATAGAGATAGATTCTACAAGATGTCTAATTGGAGGGTAAACCATTTCCTATATATATAATAGAGGGAACATTAACACAAAGAATAAATTAAAGAGGGTGTGTTACTACCAAGGAAGAATGGCATCAGAGAATCAGTCCAATAGACCATTCTCGTGTCCACAAAATAACAATAGGTGGAGATAATGTTTCTAGTGTGCATCACTTGTTCACACAAATAATTAATACACTGAATCCACCTAAGATATTTCAACTTCTATTATAAGAAAGGGAATATTAGGAAGTATGGTAATGATCCTCTTAAATCTTCAGGTAGAGTTAGATCGAATCAGAATCTTGATACATATACTTGGAAGGAAAAATATCATTCAAATATTTATTATATATAGAACAGGGTGAACCATAATAACACAAGGAATACATTGGTATTCAAGTCAAAACCTTAGAAGGAAATAATGATTTATCCTATGTCATCATACAAAAAACTATATGGAGAAAAAAATGATATTACGACTGAGAAACTATGTCCTTCCATATTGAGAGGGACCATCCATTTGGAATCAACTCTTATATATTTTATTTTTGATACTAGTTGATGACATTATTTTCATTATTATTTTGTAGTTAAACAATTGTGATTACATGTGAAAATGATTCCTCACCATGAGTATCAAGATACTCCTAGAAAAATTAGTTTGTAGAGTATTAATGTTCCCAGAATGTTCCATTACCATTGATGTGGTAGAGTTTATTTAGAATTTATAATCCTATATATGGATATTTCTGACATGATCTTTGGATTGTACTAGATATTGAAATTTAAATCCCATATTTAATATTGTGATCAACTAGTGTCACAAACATATCCATATGGTACTCCTTATGTATTCAAGGGGGGTTAAGACATAAATGAAGTTATGGAATGGCCATTAGTCATATTGGATAAAACTATATCTGGTCAGTTATAAGTAATGAATATGAAAACTATAGAAGATACTACAAATAGGATTTTTCCTCAACTAAAAGACTGATACCCGGAGGTATTTTATATTGACTTTTATGGGTTACCACTCAAGTGATAAATCAAATTTTATATCAATATACACTTAGGAACATTCCCTATTTCTCTCTCTACGTATAGAATGGCTCTAATAGAGTTAGATGAATTATAGTTCATACAAGAATAATTGGTGGGTAATGGATTCATCAAGCATAGCATGTGACCTTGGGATATACCAATCATGTTCATAAATAATTCAAATGAATATCTTTGAATTTGTGTAGATTATCATAAACTGGATCAAGTTAAAATAAGAAACTAGTACCGTCATTCTCTCTTTGATTATCAATTTGATAAACAAATGGTAACCAAGTGGTTCTATAAGATTGTTCTATGATTGGGATATCATTAACTGAATAACTGAAAATTAAATTTTTGTTATTGAAACACTTTTATGGAAAAAGTGAGAAAACACGAGTCCAACCACCAAAATAAATTACCGATCCATTAAAAAAATGAATCCTACCCGTGTTATTTTCCAAGAGATATTTATTACTAGAGTTTCTAGTTCTTCCATTATAAGATATTCAAATTTAACTTCATGTTTGTCCCAAGACATGATGTACTCTTCAAGGGTGATCTTCCAAATATTGAATCCCCCAATTAAAATCAGGTTCTTCTTATCGATCAAGGCATACTGATCCTCATGAAATGAGACACTCAAAGACCTCCCCATCATTCGGTAGACTTCTTCTTCTCTAGAATTAATAAACAAGAACCTGTTTGGACACTTTCTCTTCCGAACTCTTAAGAAATTCCAAGGGTTGAAAGATTACAGTACCTGACTCCCGCAGCTTCTGAGCAGCATTAGATGAAATGAGGGTACCACTATCTAAATTCATGAATTTCAACTTCTTTTTTGATCTCATATACATTGAAGGAGGAAAATATGAGTAATCTTTCCTCAGCACACTAAATCCCCTATGGATCCTACTACTCCTCAAGCTTGGAAACCTATCATCCTGAGCCTCAACCTCTAATTCACCTGTAGCATAGCTGGAACATTCGTTTTCATGGATTGGATCATCATTAGGTAGAATTTTGAAGTGATTACTTAGCTCAATGGCTGCAACCTCACTCATATCACTAAAACCACAACCTGGGCACATCACCTCAACATATGAAGCACCCAATGGAGACTTGAGAACTCCATCATCAACCATTTTAGATTCCCTTTCAGGTATATCCCACCTAGTAACCAAAATATTATTATGTTGTGTACCCAAGCCAATATCACTAACCAGATTCATCCAATCTACTACATCATAATATCTAAACAATATGATGCAACACCATAAGAAATAAGGATTAATGTTATTTTCTTTAATAAACACGCCCTAGAGTGAACATATAGTTTTCATAGTAATACATTCCTCATTGAAGTTATATAGAGAGCCACATGCAGGACTAGACTAACCAAGAATGACAATTTCATTTTCATTAGGCACCACTATAAATATATTATTGACGCTATTGAGATCACATATTAATCTGCTAAAGACATATTTGACTTTTGAATCAGGAGGCAGAGCAGAAGGTTGCTTCCACCTCACCATGTTGGATTCAAAAGAATTCAAAGGACCATTTCAACTGCATTCAGACTATCATCCCAAAAATCCTGGATAAGACTGACATTCTAGACAACCCAAGAAGCACATGGTATATCACTACCTTCATAGGATCCATTATAGATTTCATTTAGGACAGGACCACAATAATCATGCCTCCCAATAGGAACATGCTCCAAATTTATCACATTCTCCATTGAAGCCAACTTACCACATTGGAAACCCTCCAGATTATGCCCCAACTGCTTTCACAATGAGTAGTGAAGATTCAAAGACAACCGACTATCTATAAAATAATTCATCACCAATAGCCACCCAGAAGGATTCAATACGAATCTAAGACA
Organism: Viscum album; assembly: GCA_963277665.1. Lineage (NCBI taxonomy): Eukaryota > Viridiplantae > Streptophyta > Magnoliopsida > Santalales > Viscaceae > Viscum > Viscum album. The sequence goes on from OY728127.1 coordinate 1,175,661,672, forward strand.
TGTCGATCTCAATAAAAATTCATGGTGAAATGGGATGAAAGACAACCCTCGTCTAACTATCCATACATAAGTAACTCCCTACTATGTTTCCTAATATACAAAGAATTGGCAGGTTCTGAAATAGAATTGGGGGATCAGGAAACCATACCCACATCACGATAGTAGATGAATCATGCCACATAAGAAAATTTTTGGGACTCTTGAAGAGATTAAAATGAGATCTATTATAGATCTGAGGTGCACTCCACCTATCCAGGATCAAATCATCCTTTGAGTCAAATCTAGTCCTGATATTCTATGAATTAAGGAGTTCGAAGTTTTCCCACTCTCGTAATCCCTAGGAACCAAAAATACGTCAATCGAGGGAATGTCTGTTGACCCTGGGAGGATTAAACCAAGCATATTTTTTCATCAACTAATTAATGTATTCAAAATAATAATCTTTCTTCGATTAACAATATATTATCATTGATTTTTTGAGGATTTCTCAAGGGTTGATTCTCTTATGATTTATCAGATGATGAGGGTTGTTTCATTCACATGGAATGATGACTTTTAAAACATTTTTCAAGGTCATAAATCCAACCTCACCATGGAAATCATCCAAATATTTCTAGAACTAGGTCAGGGCTACATGGTATATTTTGATTCATTTATATCATCTCTCAATTTTATTATCATGCATGGAGATCATGTCAAGGCCTATGGTTTGAGGAAGTTATGAACGCATGAGAAGAAATATTTGACACGTGAGCAGAAATTATCCATAATGGTATTGTCCTTATGGACATGGTGCCACTATCACATCGATGAAAGGTTCACAGTCTCCACTAATAATAAGAATTTTAGACAAATCTTCTCTCAAAAAATATTGATCTTTGAGAAATGATGATGGATGTAGTATCTCCATATGTATGACTTTTAATTGGTATACACAACTCGAAAAGGTTAATTTCATGGTAGATTATTTGATTCAAATATTGAAAAATGATTTTTAGGGAGGTTTGTGTCCAATGGTAGCTTATGATAATTCTTATTGACATGTATATGGATTATGCAAAATATAATGAAAATTAAATTTTCTTCCTAGTTAATCATATTCTCGACTTCATAGATTTTTTTCAAAGAAAATTAATTATCATATAATTAATTCACTAATATTAAGTCAAAAATATATGGTTGGGAGACTTATGATGGATTGAAAGTTGATTCAATCATGTTTTTATTCTTTTAAAATTGAATTATGGTTCCTCAGTAATTTTATGAAAAACATATTTCAGTGTATCACCATTTGAAATGGGATATTAAATTGAGTATTTATAAAAAGTACAATGTGATGAAATATTATTTCAGGTGTATAGGTATGAAACACAAGTTTTTCGATTATTTTTGGAAATATATTACTTTTTGGTGGGTAAAGGATGAGCATCATTGACTGGATGGTATATTGTAATCTATGCCTATATTTTTATGGAACTGAGAATACATCTTCATGGCTATTGTCATAATTCTATCGAGAATAATTCAAAAACACTATGTTATTTCCTTGATTTTCGATCGACTCAATATGTCAGAACACTTCCTCCAAATTAGGGAGTTCAACACAATAGAGGATTTGGTATATATATATATATATATATATATATTTGAGAAGTGGCCGAGTTACATGGATTCCATGTTTTAATAATCACTAAAAAGGATCCTCGCTTCACTTCTCAATTATGGAGATTGTTTCAAAACCCTCTCATAACATAATTTACCATGGGCATATAATATCACCCTCATACATATGGGAATTTAAAAATCATAATTTAGACATTGGTAGATATTATTAGAGCTTATTTATTAGAATTTAGTGGCTAATAAGAAGATCATATTCCTTTGGTCGAATTATCCTATAATAAAAATTATAATGAGACAATAGATATGGACCCATTCAAGGTACTATGTTGTATTCTTTATAATTATCTACTATGTTAGGTATAAATAGGATAAAATTCGCTAATTGGACCTATTATTATCAATGAGGATATAGGGAAGTTCTATATGATCTAGAAGCGGATGGACATGGATCAAAGATGATAAAATTCCTGTATCGAGCAACACCACTGATCATTATAATTCAATGTGGGTCTCCATGTACTCTTTGCATTGTCACGATGAAATGGTCTATGGTTATTAGGAAAGGAAGGAAAACTGGATCCATGGTAAATTGGACCATTTGAAATTATTAAAAGGATTGGAAATGTTTCTCATCGGTTATCTGTATCACCATGATTTACCACTTTCCATAATGTCTTCGACATATCTCAACTGAAGATGTATCACACAGATCATAATTATGTGATCTGTTGGGATCATGTTACTCTTGACGTAGATTCAATGTTTATCCATAATTTAGTTAATATTCTATATTGAAAAAAAAATTGTGAGGGATAACTATTTTTTTGATGACAGTACTATGGATGCATAATCTAATACAAGATGAATCCTGGGAAAGATAGATGTTTATCCTGGAGTAATGTCATGAGATTTTAAAAGTTATTAGAGACCTCCATCTTCCAGAGGATAGAGATGCTAGTAGTTGGGTGAATGTAGCAGCCTCAGTAAGTGGTACACTATTGTTTTACGCATCTTATTTTATATTTAGAGTGGTTGGGATAGATTGTTGGAAGAGTTTATAAGGATAAGGTGAATGGAGAATGAAATATGGATATAATAAATATTTTACATCCTGATTATTTATTCATTATTTATATACTTTCTGGGTCGATTTTGTGAGCTTCATTCTGGATGTTGATGGTTTTATGTAAATATCCATTAAAATGTGAGATTCCTTTCAGTATATGAACATGTTTTTGGAATTTTAGGATTATTTTATTTTAATTTTGGTGAATTTAAAGACTCAAAGATTCATGATGTGAATTTCATATCTACACCATGAATTGGTTTTACTCTATTCTATTTTATAATTCCAGTGCTCCTTATAGCTCTTATTATTTCATTCATATTCTTATCAACTCATAGGGTTCTTTCTTCTAAGATATTTTCAGAAATAAATAACTTTTAGACCATATAATCAATGATTCATCAAGGGATGGTATTTTTAATCTAATATGAATGGATGTGGAAGTTTAGATATGTGGATTCATGGGAGTTTTGCCATACCAAACATATCTGAGTTAGTTGGTATTCCCCTATTTTTCTATTATTAGAATGAAAATGCTCATGGATTTCTAAAAGAGTTCTCTTTTTTGTTTTGAATGATATTAACCTACTGAACTCTATTGGAATTTATCTTACTTTTTTATTCATGAGATCTATATTGTGGGAATTTCCCACAATGTGGTTGACACATTGATTAAATTGGCTTTTAACGGGAAAATGGATTTTGACTTGTGTTCATGGAATAGATGGGTTGTGTGTGTCAACTTTCATGAGGGATGGATTGTGTTTGGAAGTACCACCATCAAACTGGACCACCAAGAGATGTCTTGGTGAAAGGATGAATCACCACTCATGAGTATTGGGAGGTACAAGTTATGCATGTGAATTTGTGGGAGAGTGAGAAAACACGGGTGGGTTATGAAAAAAATATTTATATGAATAGAGTCTTCTAATTAATGGAAAACTCATCTTTGATTATAATTATTATGAAAAAAAATTCATCTACATTATTGAATATTGTAAAAACTATTTTATTTACTTAATTGAATATTGTGAAAACTGTTTATCTAATTTTTATATTCTTCCAATTTATTTTACAATCATGTGAGCTTACCTATTTCACATCTTAGTAGAATGTGGGAAAAGTATCTTGGGGGTTTCCTACTAGGTAAGATTTCTCACCCCTTGAATATGCAATATGGTGAGTATAAAGATGTTATTTTACATGATACAGGATAAGGGTTGGTTTCTTACTTATCTAGTAGTGTTCATTGACATCACTATATTAGTTGGTGGGGATGGTTCTTTGGAGTTGTTTGAATATTGGATTAGAGTGGTGCCACTTTTTTTAAAATTATTTTACTACTTTTGAATCTTATTATTCTTAAACTCATTGTTCAATTATTACTCTGTTGTTAAGATTTATTTCATTTTTTACTATTGGTCATGGTATCATGCATCATTTATAGAGAAGTACTTAGTTTTATTTATTTTCATATTTATCATGGGAATTTTGTGTGTGTATATTTTATTGGGTAAATTCACCCCCCCCCCCCCCCCCGTAACATTATTTTTAAACCCATTGTAATTATTTTCATCATTTTGGGTCCCAAGAATATCACCTAAGGTTAGTAGCACCTCAGACCTAGCCTAAAAAAATTCATTGGGAAGGATGTGACAAAGTGTGTAAAGAAAACTAAAAAGTATATAACTTTTACCAAAAGTGGCATATCTATTGGTAAAGTAAAATGTTCTATTGGTAAATAATTTTTCCAACAGATACGTCCTTGTCACTAATTTTTTTGAAAAAACTCCGTCGCTAAATGTTATAGCAACAAATAAAATAGTTATGTTGTAATTATAATAATACTAATAGATAATATAGATGTTGGTGAAAATAGTTTTTAATAGATATAATAGATTTATCTATTGAAAATATTACTAACTTCTATACGTAATAACAATAGTTAATATATTTTAATAAATTAAATACTAAAAAAATATTATGTGGGAATATTCAAATATTTGTTGCTTAAATTTTATATTATACTTTTTTAATATTTTTATATATAATATAATATTTTATATTTATTATATAATAATTATAAAATTAGTTTATAGAAAACACCCAAAAACTGAGACTTTATTTGGAGAAACGTGTTCAAAGATAATGTTAAAACAAGTTGAAACTCTATGCAAATTGATAAAACTCCATGAAACATGTTTTAAACATTTTTATACATGTTAAAACTCTAAAAGTCTTTACATGAAAACCCATTAAACTCCATCCATAATTTTTTTAACAAATCATATATCACTATCGTGGTTCATATTTGTGACGGTTAAAAAATTACATTTTATACACAGAGTCATGATAACGCCACAACAACATAGATCACATATAGTTAGATCACATTAGACTAGATTTCAAAACAACGAACCAAGTTCTGTCATCTAGACTGATAAATGAGATGCCAAACCAATGATCCAATGTTGGGTACTTCAGTCTTCGAACTAAGCTAGGTTATAAAAGGATACACATTGTAGGATCTGAAATGAATGACACACATATTATAAACTAATATGCAAGTAATAAATTGCAAGTAATGATAGGTTTTATTGATTTCATATATAAAAAATACAGATTTCATAGATGACACATACAAAGATTACACAACATATTAATCTATTAAAAATATATTTGATGATACACATATTGATAAATAGACCACATTTTAACATAAAAGTATAATAAATGAAATAAGTATGAAAAGATATAGAAAATTAAATAAGGAATTATAAGAATTCCCATGTTGGAATAACCATCCCAGATAGTTCAACTAGTTTTTTATAAAAAAGAGAAATCACTAAAAATCACCTTAAATATTCACATAGTAATGGACTATGTACCTTGAGGGGACCTGCAATCTTCCAATCAAATTCAGCTAGAGACCAATAGAATACCTCTCTTTGTATTCCACCAGTCATATTTGATCATCCAACCCAAATCTCCAATGAAAACACAAATACATGTCCCTGTTTTTTTCATTTTGTAATTATAGTGGGATCATTTTTTTTATTCACAATGTGGTAATAATACAGTACTATTATAAACCTACAACCCTTATATTGGATGATATGGTTTGTATTTTTATATTGTTGTATAGAGCATCATTAAAATTGTATATGAAATCTATGGATTATATAAATTATGTTTAAATTTTATTGTTTGATAAAACCAACTAGAATTAAAAAACCATCAATTCTGGATAATGAATTTGATCTTACATGTTGTTTAATTATAATAATATCTCTATAGAAAACTACTGAGATTGGAAAAAGAATTAATTATAAGTTGTACACTTTTCTTGTGTAGATATTCTTAATTGTATTTTTCATATTTAGTATAATCAAATTATATTCACTCCTTAAATGAATATAGGAAAGCACATCCAGATGTCATGGTTATTGACACTCCAAACACCATACAACATTTTTACAACCACTAAATTTAGTATTGTCATGACCAAAAAAATTGAAAAAAATACAACTAGCCTCTGGATTAAAATTTATAATCCTATATCTTTTTTAATAGTGATTTCCATCCACCATTAGAGAGAAAAAACATGAACTCATCCCATGCCTTAACTTGGTAAAGATCCAATATATCCACAAATTATAGAACAACTTTATACATTGATCCTCTTCTTGGTACATATTGATAAAAGTATTTATATATTACACATATTACAAACATATTATATAATAGTAATAATTATTCGAAGATATTATATAGATAACACATACTGATAAACATTTAATGAATTTTAATTAAATATACATGAATAATCTATTACAGAGATTACATAGAGAGTCTGTTATAGAGATTAAACATATTGACATAATACATACATATATATTACATAGATAATCTATTGAAGAGATTAAAAAGATAATCTATTATAGAGATTACACCAATAATCTATTATAGAGATTATATATATAATTTGCTAATGAATTTTAATGAATGAATTACAATGAATTCTACATGCATAATGAATTAATTGTAATATGATACAAATAATGAATGAATTGTAATATTTTTATGATTATAAATGAATGAAACATAGATAAAGAATGAATTAGAATGAATGAATTGAAATATTACAGTGGTAATTAAATAGATTTTAATCTTTTAGAGATAATGAATGAATGGTACACAGATAATGAATTAATTGAGGTTTATTAGAGAATTTTATTGAATGATACAAAAATAATGAATTGTAACAAATTATAGAGATTTCATATATTGTGTTGTAATTAATGAGATTTAGATAATCAATTATATAGTTAACATAGAAAATCTATTATAATTACTAAAGAGATAACTTATTAAAAATATTATATATATAATTTATCCAAAAAATTTAATGAATGATACACATATTAAAATATTGAAATATTTCTGACAAATATTAAATAAAATATAATATATTTTTATAGAGATTACATAGATCACACATGCTGATTAAAGATTATTCATATTTCAGATTTTATATAGATTCATAATTTAATACACTACATATATAAAACACATATATTACATAGTAATATTTGTAATTGAATGTTAAATATATCACACATAAAATCCAAAGTAACAATAGTTTCTTGTGTATGTAGTAAACATAGAATCACTAATGATGTATCGTAGAAGAGTCTAATATAGTCTTTTCATGACTCTACTTCTATCATATATGTTGTATTAAAATTATGATTAGTGTACAATGTTTTATGAATGAAGAGTGCTATAGTTTCTGTGTATGATTGATCAGTGTACTATAATACATGTGTGATATCTAGGACATATATATTTTTACATAATATAGTATCTATGTGAAAATATTTTATGATCAATATTCTATAGCGTGTGTGAAAATTTTTTGTAAGTCAGGTAGGTCAACTACATTTAGTATGATCAGCCTACTATTGTCTATGTGTGAAATTAATATAGAAAATTTTAAAAGTACTAAAAATTTCTGTAATTATATCCAATCTATTGCTATTAATCACATAAGATATAGTGAATTTCTAATATGATATATTTTTTTATTTCATTTATGATCAGCCTAATATTGTTTCAATATAGATTTAAGAAACCAAATTATTTCATGCATTATTAAATGAGAAAGATTATATGGAATTAAAAATTCATATAAAACCATTTTTAGAAAATATTAGTGGTAACTAAATTCAAGAGAAGAAGTAATCATGTTCCCAGAGTGCTTAGAGTGGAGTTTATAGTCCCTTTCTAAATAAGGATGCACAAAGTCATACCTCTTTTTAGAATAAATATCACCTTGATTAGACCATTTGACCTATGATAGAAAAAGCTACAATTATAGAAGAAGAAATCAAGATCCATCTTTTCCCCCATTTGGTAGTTGAAAACAAATTATATCACTCATAACCCCATTTGGTAGTTGAATATCATAATTTCACGACCCCCTCCCACCAAAGATGCCCCTCCTGAGCTGGCATTCATGAAAGGGAGATAATGACCCCCGAGGCTCGCCTCCAGTAGGCCTCGCAGTGGTGACTAGCACCAAGGGTATGAGTTTTCACAAATTGGGAGGCATTACCCTTTTTAGTTATTAAGATCCGGAAATAGGAAAAGTCAACAACTGTATAGAAATAAACCCAAACCAATCTCACATGCATGTTTAAATAGTTTTGAAACAAGGTACAAGTTAATGAATTTTCAAAAGTACAGTACCAAAAGAAAACAAGTGTACAGCAACTGAAACAACTCCAACTCTCTGACTAGTAGGGTCCCACAGAGCCCTGGTAGTCCTCCTAGAAACCTGAAAGTAATCTTAGGGTGAGCATACAAGTATACTCAGTAGGGAAACCTAAAGCTCTCGTGCACAGGTGGGGAGACATCCTAATGTCCCGTGAGAACAACAGAAGAAACCTAGCAAGGAAATCTATCCACCCAACCTCACCAGCCACAATCACCCAAAAAAAATCAAAACAGTTTTTAGTATATAAGAACAAGAGTATTGGGTACCCCGCACCATTTCCCATTAGTTAGCTTCTCTTCCTAACGGCGAACGTCCTGACGCTTCCACAATCTCCCCGCCCGCACACACCTGGGACTCACAAACCACACATCTTGCCCGCACACACCTGGGCCTCACAACCACGTATCCCGCCGACCCACACCTGGGCCTCACAACCACGCATCCCGACCGCACACACCTGGGCCTCACAACCATGCATCCCGCCTGCACACACCTGGGCCTCATCCCGAAGATTCTTGGGAAACAGTAAAACCTGCCTGATGAGTCTTGGGCTAAAACTACCCCAATCGAAACCTACCCGAAGAGTCGTGGGTGTAAGGTTTCCTCAAAACCATCACGGCCTAGGGAAGAAGGAGCAGGAAGGAGCTAGTAACTAAGGGGAAAAAACCCTCTCCCATGAAATGGGAGTGTTCGGCACTAAGTGCTCAACATGGGTGGGGTGCGATAAAACACAAAAGATACAGATACATATATGTATACCAAACATACAACCCAACCTATGGATTCTAAACAGAGAAACTGAGCACGTGCCTCATCACTACTACTATGAATAATGCATACAACAAACAACCCCAACCCCATTTAGGTTTTCACGTTTCAGCAGAATTAGTTTATTTAGTTCCTTAACTACTGGGAAACTATCCACAACCAACCACATCGATCATTCATAAAAAATATCCCTTCCATCCACAAATAAAGTTAGTAAAACACAAGAAGCACAACAAAAACTTCCTTATTAACCAACCAACCCATCGATTATTAATCTCGTTCCATTACCATGCACTACTATTCATTAACTCTTCCAATTTTATTTATTATTCACAACCCATAGTTCGTTCACATTCAATACCATCCCTGCAGCCCTGCTGGCAACCACCATAACCACAATCACACTGAAACTCGTACATCATTATCCCTTTAATACCACTTATCGTAGCCCCGCTTCCCGTCACTAACATAACATTCTCACCAACCCGCAACCAAGTCAACTGCAGCCCCGCTGCTCACCCGATCCACAAAAACCCACAAAAACACCCCCCATCACATGCCACATATCCAAGATAACACCCACATGTTCATTATTCCATTTTTTTCAACCGGGGTGATCACACAAGGGTTCTAGATTTTAAATCATCCAACTTTACATGATTAACCAAATTTCCACGTTCCACAAAGTTCCCATTCACAAAAACGGTCCAGAAGATAGGGCAACATTTAATTGCACAAGAAAAGGCCCCCAAAGACCATGATTTTCAGTAGGCATAATCCTATTCAATTCACATCATAATACCACAAGATATAAATAAAGTAACTGAATTCTCAAACTTCTCATACCCATTATATAAGCCAGTTGTTATCATTATTAAACCAGTTCAAAAGTGTTTCATGTAAACAAGAGGAAACCAACCCCGTATGATGCACAATTTAGAGAGATGAAGGTAAGATCCCTACTTCAACAGGTTCTGATCACAACGCTCCCCCGAATCAACTTTAGAAGACGTTCGTCGGCGTCCGTCACATCTGTCGAGTCCTGGAAAAACCTCCTCGGGTGGAAGTTAGAAAGGAAAGGCCGAAGTAAATATAATGGATCCAAGCTCAGAAGTTCCGCCTCATCATTATGGTACTGTGGACACTGACGGATCATAAATCGAAGCTCAGATGAAGAAGTTATGGAGGAAAGAGCCTTTGAGTCTCTTGGGAGAACTCTGCTCAGAAGAATGGGGAAGAGAGGGGTGTGTTGAAAAGGAGGAGGGGACCCCTCCTTTTATAGGAGAGAAAAACAAAAGTACACGGCGTGTACTTTATCATACACAGTGTGTACATGGTTATTTCACAAGGCCTCCATGCGGCTTCCAACACGGCTCTGTGGCCGTTGACTGGTCAACACGGTTTGAGGGTAACGCATACGCGGGGAAGGACTACACGACGTGTAGTTTGGACACACGGTTTGTACCCATTTATTTCACACAACAAAGACATGGCTCCAACGTGGAATGTGGTCGTTTACTGGTAACGCGTACGCGGGGAGGGACTACATGGCGTGTAGTTTAGGGTACATGACGTGTACCCATTTCTTTCACAGGGTAAGGACACAGACATCAACACGGGGTATACCCCGAAAGGTGGTACATGGAGTTTACTTACACTACACAGCCTGTACTTACAAAATTCTAGAAAGTGTGGGAAAGGACCATTTTACACTCCAGAACACTTCGTGACCTCCTTTTTGACAAAGGAACAGGCCGGAGTGGTCTGGGCCATTACATCAGATACCTCTTCAAACATTCTCATCCTTGAGAATTCAAAAACCAACCTAGAGTATCCCAAAAAGATACCTCTTAGGGTTCTCGTTATAACAGGAACCCAACCCACAACCCTAATCACAAGTGTTAGGAATTCCCTCTCCTATGTCAAGATATTATCCTCTTTAGGCGGCACTGACTCGCCTGCACGGGTTTAATCGCATCGGCATTAATGCTTCTTGATTAAGGATTGGGCCTTTCCACTTCCATATATTAGGATTTCCCAACTTACACTTCCCCCAACACCGTACAACCCACACACTTCCCGAACACGTGGTTTGGGGAAAAAATTCATTCTTCTATGTCGAGATATTATCCGCTTTAGGCGGCACTGACTCACCCGCACAGGTTCAATCTCATCCTCATTAATGCATCTCGATTATGAGTCAGGTTTTTTCTTTTTCCCACATATCCGGACATGCTACACACTTCCAGAGAAGAAGGAAAACAAAACGTCTCACAACCGACAAGCCAATAATTCCATATATCAAAGGTATAGAGTATAACGGAAACACAAATCTCAGAAAAACAAGGGAAAATACAAGTCAAAAAAACTCGGGGTACTGAGCGTGCATCTGGGCCTCCCGCTCCCAAGTGCTCTCCTCGAGGCTGCCATGCCTCCACAACACATGAACCAAGGGAATGGTTCATCCATGGAGCACATTCTTTTTCCGATCCTCGATTCTGACTAGTCGTTCCTCGAACGTCGCGTCATCTCCCATATCTAGCTCTCCCCAGTCGATAACGTGAGAGTCTTCGTGTAAGTACCGATGAAGTTGGGAGACGTGGAAGATGTCATGAACCTTCTCCAACTGAGGTGGCAGGGCTAGCTAATATTCCACCTCACCGAATCGCCTCAGCACCTCGAAAGGTCTGATGAACCTAGGTGAGAGCTTTCTCTCTTTCCCAAACCTATGTTCCCCCGTCGAGGGGAAACCGTCAAAAACACATGATCTCCCACCTTAAACTCCAAGGGTCTCCTCTGACAATCAGTATAAGACATATGTCGGTCTTGAGCCTCTTTCATCCTCTCACGTTCAAGCTGGACTTTCTCTGTGGTTATGTGCACTACCTCTAGCCCAAGAGCGCCTATCTCACCAACCTCTTCCCAGAAAATGGTTGAACGACATGGTCTCCCATACAAAGCCTCAAACGGTGCCATGCCAATAGTAGAGTGGAAGCTTTTGTTGTAGGCAAACTCTACTAAAGGCAAGTGTCATACCCAAGATCCTCCGAAATCCAGAACGCATGCTCACAACATGTCCTCCAACGTCTGGATAGTCCCCTCTATCTGCCCATCGGTCTGGGGGTGGAAAGTAGTGCTAAGGCGTAGCTGGGTGCCAAAAGCATGTTGTAACCCCCTCCATACTTTTGAGGTAAACTGTGTATCCCTATCTAAGATGATGGTATTTGGAACTCCATGAAAATGCACCACCTCGTCTACGAACCTCTGTGCTAAGGTACTCACCGGGCCTGACTCCTTAATTGCTAAGAGGTGAGCTGATTTCATTAGTCGATCCACCACTACCCTGATAGCATCATAATCACCCTAAGCTCTAGGTTGTCCTGTAACGAAATAAATTGAGATGTCATCCCACTTCCACTCGGGGACATCGAAAGGATGCAACAACCCACTGGGAACACAGTGTTCAGCTTTCACATGCTGACACACTAGGCATTTAGCCGCAAACTCTGCCACTGTCCATTTCACCCCAGGCCACCGAAATTGTTCCCTCAGGCCTCGGTACATTTTTGAAACTCTTGTATGTACCGCCAAGGCTGAACTATGGAACTCACGGAGAACTCCCTCACGCATCGCCTCCGGAACAAAGAATCTTCCATGAAAAATCATCTGATGTCGGCTATCCTCTGACCATCCTTCTGGAGCATTTCCCTGATTAACATGTTCCCGAATTACTTCCGCCTCAGAGTCCCCCCACTAAGACTCTTCCACCTGCTGCAACAAGGAGGATTGCACCATCATCTGAAACAAACATCTTCTAACACCTTCTACCCTTGCATCTAAGGGCAAGGAGGCCAACTCTCCCATCGCTTTACAAGAATCAGTGGATTCCCGAACCACTTCCCTATGCGACTTCCTAATCAAGGCATCAGCCACAACGTTTACCATACCTTCAGTGTAAGAGATCTCGAAGTCATAGTCTTGGAGAAACTCGACCCATCTTCGCTGCCGTAAGTTCATGTCATACTAGGAGAAGATATAACACAATCTCTTGTGATCTGAGAAGACCACAAAGCGCTCTCCAAAGAGGTAATATCGCCATAACTTCAGTGATAACACTACTGCTGCAAGATCAAGGTCATGGGTGACATAGTTATGCTCATGAGGGAGGAACTACCTAGACCAATAACAGATCACTCCCTTCTTCTACATCAGCACGCACCCCAGACCAAGGCTAGAAGCATCACAAAACACCTCATACAACAACCCTTCCTTTGGAAACCTTAGTATGGGAGCACTGACCAACTTCTCCTCCAGGTAGTCGAAAGCTTTCTGGCACTGCTCGCTCCATAGGAAGACCTGGTTCTTCCTAGTCAAAGCTGTCAATGGAGAAGCAACTCGAGAGAAGTCCAACACGAACCTCTGATAGTAACATGCTAACCCTATGAAACTACAAACTTATACTACACTCTTGGGTGCTGCCCAAGAAACAACTACCTCCACCTTCGATGGGTCCACTGACACTCCATGCTGAGACACTACGTGTCCAAGGAAGTGTACTTCTTGTGTCATGAACTTACACTTAGACAATTTCCCGTAAAGTTGGTGGTGTCGAAGGACTTATAAGACTGCCCTAAGATTATCAACGTTCTCCTCCTCTGATCTTGAGTAGATCAGAATGTCATCGATAAACACAACGATGAACCGGTCCAGAAACTCTCAGAAGAAAAAGTTCATAAGTCCCATGAACACAGCCGGTGCATTCGTAACTCCAAACAGCATCACTACAAACTTGAAGTACCCATACCTACACCTGAAAGGCGTCATTGAGATGTCACTATCCTTTACCCTCACCTGATGATATCCATATCATAGATCAATATTAAAAAACCAACCCGCCCCCCTCAGTTGGTCGAAGAGATCATCTATCCTCGGTAGGGGGTAACAGTTCATGACCGTTACCCGGTTTAACCTTTGGTAGTCTATGCAAAGCCTGAGACCACCATCTTCCTTCTAAATGAACATTACAGGATCACCCCATGGCGATATGCTAGGTTAAACAAAACCCTTCTCCATCACATCATCAATCTGAATCTGCAACTCCCGCAACTCTGAAGGTTCCATCCGATAAGGGGCCATCGAAATCAGGCGGGAACCAGGATGTAAGTCTATCCCGAACTCAACGTCACGTCAGGGGGGGAGTTGAGTCACAAACTCCTTAGGGAAAACATCGAGGAACTCAACAAAAACCTCCAGGACATCCATCATCTATGTATCAGTTGGAACCACTAATAACCTTCCTAACAAAGAAAGGAGAGGCTCCACATGCCGGCTTCCCACCTGATAGATCCTCTCACCAATAAAAGCTACACGCTGCCTGTCCACGTCAGGGAACACGACTCTTCTCCGGAACTAGTTTATAACGACACTAACAGAAGACAACCAGTCGATTCCTAGGATGACATCGTATGGTTGCATCTGTAACAGGTGAAGGTACCCACTAGATCAATGCGGTCCCAACGTCAGCCTACATCCCCAGAAAACACAAGATATGTTGGTCTGGCCTCCAAATGGTGTACTCAGCACTAGTGGCATGGAACGTATCTATACGTCTAGACCCAAATCATGGGCTAGACCAGGTGAAACAAAGGATTGTGAAGCTCCTGAATCGAACAAAGTAGAAACAAGAGTGCTGAACAAACAAATCGTACCTCGCACCACCTCTGGTCTTGCCAAAGCTGTCAACTCTGCTGCGTGCAACTATCCACGCCCAGCTCCTCTGCCTCTCTGATGTCATCCACCTCCCCGACCATGCCCTGGTCGCAGTCCCTGAGGAGAACCTTGAGGTCGGCCTCCTCCCGCAAAGTCTTCCCTCAGAGGAGCATGATCCTGCTGCTGCTGGAAGGGCCTTGCCGACAACTGGTGATGCTGAGGTGGGCCCTGAACCTCCCCACCTCCACCGTACTGAGCTCGGGTCGAGCACCAACTCTGAACATGCCTGAAACCGCCACAAGAAAAACACTTTGGTCCTGGGATCGTGAAAAAGGGACGAGGACCTGAAGATCTGAACTGGAACTGCTGGGCCTGCTCCCCACTGGCCTGAACCTGGAAGGTCCCGTCGCAGGAGACCTACTGCTGACTGCCTTCCCCTTCGACGAACCTGGATGGATCTCCTCACGTGGTGCACATCCCAGCGAGTGAATCCTATCTACAACCTCTACCTTCTTCTATACTGAAAAGTATGTTAGAAGGTTGAAGGGGGTGACAGCATACTGGAGCGGAGAACGAAGCGCCTCCTCCAAACGTCTCGCCCGAGACTCTTCATCTAGAAAGAGATCCGGAGAAAATCACAGGAGATCCTTGAACTTGATCCCCAAATCTCGTACTGACATACTCCCATGCTGAAGGGAGAGTAACTCCTTCCACTTCTCCGCCATGATCATGGAAGAAAGGAATTCCTCTCGAAATTCCTTCTCAAAGTCAGCCCATGTAACCTATGCCTCTATCCTCTCTCCGAGGGAGAGCATCTACCACTGTCATGCCGCACCGCTCAGCTGACTGACTTCTAGGGCAACCCAGTACTCCCTCGGAGCATGGATCAAGGTAAAAATGATCCCTAGCTCTTCAATCCACCCCTCCGTCTCCGTATCTGAAGTACTTCCCTCGTACTTCTTGACGGTCTTCCGATGGAAAGAATGGAGAGACTTCTGCCACTGGCTATCTACCTCCTCTCGGTCAATCCTTAACTGATCGACTGCATGAATCTGTTGGGCCTCGGATGTCTGAGTCACCCGGTGACGACGTTCAGGTGCCATAGCTGTACGGTAAACAAATGGTCACCTAAGCCCAAGTAGTATGGAAATTTATCAGGGATTCAAATTATCATTTTAATTCAATTTCTTTCCCAGAACACCCAAATCAGGTAAAAAACAATCATGATGATGCATGCACCTTCCATAGGGTCTCTACCCTGCAATCAATGTTGTATTACATGGTCGTTCGGTAGGCTCATAGTCCTTGCATCGGATCACGGGGGGGGCAAAAATTTTGTGTCCTAGCTGGTATTCCTTGGCCTATGTCATGCACCAAGATTAACTAACATTGTTTCCATACTGTCCCATGCAATCCTCAGTGTTCCTAACTCTAGACTCCATCCTATCTCTCAACCATCCATATGATACCATTCTGTCACGACCCCCTTCCACCAAAGATGCCCCTCTTGAGCTGGCATTGGTGAAAGGGAGATAATGACCCCCCGAGTCCCTCCTCCAGTAGGCCCTGGGGTGGCGACTAGCACCAAGGGTATGAGTTTTCACAAATATGGGAGGCATTACCCTTCTTATTTTTAAGATCAGGATATAGGAAAAGTCAAAAACTATATAGAAATAAACCCAAACCAATTCCACATGCATGTTTAAATAGTTCTGAAACAAGGTACATGTAAAAGAAAGCTCAAAAGTACAGAACCAAAAGAAAACAAGAGTACAGCAACTGCAACAACTCCAATTGTCCGACTAGTAGGGTCCCCCATGGCCCTGGTAGTCCTCCTAGAAACCAGAAAGTAAACTTAGGGTGAGCATACAAGTATACTTAGTAGGGAAACCTAAATCTCTCGTGCACAAGTGGGGAGACATCTTAATGTACCGTGAGAACAATAGAAGAAACCTAGCAAGGAAATCTATCCACCCAACCTCACCAGCCACACTCACCAAAAACACAATCACAACGGGTAGTAGTATATAAGAACAAGAGTATTGGGTACCCCACACTATTTCCCATTAGTTAGATGCTCTTCCTAATAGAGAACGTTCTAATGCTGCCACACTCTCCCCGCCCACACACACCTGGGCCTCACAAGCCACACATCCCGCCCGCACACACCTGGGCCTCACAACCACGCATCCCGCCCGCACACACCTGGGCCTCACAACAACGCATCCCGCCCGTACATGTCTGGGCCTCACAACCACGCATATTTCATGCACACACATGGGCCTCATCTCGAAAATTATTGGGAAACAGTAAAACTTGCCTCAAGAGTCTTGTGCTAAAACTACCCCAACCGAAAACTACCTGAAGAGTCTTGGGTGTAAGGTCGCCTCAAGCCATCATAGCCTAGGGAAGAAGGAGCGGGAAGGAGCTAGTAACTAAGGGGAAAACACCCTCTCCCATGAAATGGGAGTGTTCGGCACTAAGTTCTCAACGTGTGTGGGTGCATAAAGAACAAAAGATACAGATACATATATGTATACCAAACACATAGCCCAACCTATGGCATCTAAATAGAGAAACAAAGCATGTTCTGTGGCACTGCTACCACGAATCATGCATACAACAAACAAACCCAACCCCATTTAGGTTTTCAAGTTTCAGAAGAATTAGTTTATTTAGTTCCTTAACTACTGGACAACTATCCAAAAGCATCCACATCGATCATTCGTAAAACATATCCCTTCCATCCACAAATCAAGTTAGGAAAACACAAGCAGCACAACAAAACCTTCCTTATTAACCAACTAACCCCTCGATTATTAATCCCATTACATTACCATGCCCCACCATTCATTAACTCTTCCACTTTTACTTATTATTCACAACCCACAGTCCGTTCACATTCAAGGCCATCCCTACAGCCCCACTGCCAACCACCATAACCACAATCACACCGAAACCCATAAATCATTATCCCTTTAATACCACTTATCCCAGCCCCAATGCCCGTCACCAACATAACATTCTCACCAACCTGCAACCAAGTCAACTGCAGCCCCGCTGCTCACCCAATCCACAAAAACCCACAAAACACCCCGATCACGTGCCACGTATCCATGACAACCCCCACATGTTCATTATTCCATTTTGTTCAATCGGGGTGATCACACAAGGGTTCCATATTTTAAATCATCCAAATTTACATGATTGACCAAAGTTTTGAAGTTCCACAAAGTTCCCATTAACAAAAACGGTCTAGATGATAGGGAAACATTTAATTGCGCAAGCAAAAGCCCCCAACGACCTTGATTTTCAGTAGGCATAAGCCTATTCAATTCACAACATAATACCACAAGATATAAATAAAGTAACTGCATTCTCAAAATTCCCATCCCTATTATATAAGACAGTTAATATCTTTATTAAACCAGTTCAAAAGTGTTTCACATAAACAAGAGGACACCCACTCCGCATGATGCACAATTTAGAGAGAAGAAGGTAAGATCCCTACCTCAACAGGTTCTGATCGCAATGCTCCCCCGAATCAACTTTTGCAGACATCCATCGACGTCCTTCACTTCTTTCGAGTCCCGGAAAAACCTCTTTGGGTGGATGTTGCAAAGGAAATGCCGAAGGAAATACAACGGATCCAAGATCAGAAGATCTGCCTCATCCTTACGATCTCGTGTCCACTAACGGATCGTAAATCGGAGCTCAGACAAAGAATTTATGGAGGAAAGAGAATTCGAGTCTCTTGGGAGAACTCTGCTCAGAGGAATGGGGAGGAGAGGGGTGAGTTGAAAAGGAGTAGGGGACCCCTCCTTTTATAGGAATGAAAAACAAAAGTACACGGTGGGTACTTTATGGTACACTGCGTGTACTCGGTTATTTCACACAGTCTCCATGCGGCTTCCAACACGGCTCCGTGGCCGTTGACTGATCAACACATGGTTTGAGGGTTACTCATACGTGGGGAAGGATTACACGACATGTAGTTTGGACACATGGCATGTACCCATTTATTTCACATGGCAAAGACATGGCTCCAACACGGCACATGGCCGTTGACTGGTAACGCATGCGCCGGGAGGGACTAAATGGCATGTAGTTTAGGCTACACGACGTGTACCCATTTCTTTCACACGGCAAGGACACGGCCTTCAACACGGGGTATACCCGGCAAGGTGGTACACAGCGTGTACTTACACTACACGGTGTGTACTTACAAAATTCTGGAAAGTGTGGGAAAAGTCCATTTTACCCTCCAGAACACTTCATGACCTCATATTTGACAATTGAATGGGTCGGAGAGGTCCGGGCCATTACACATAATGAAATAGTTAATGTGGAGTGAAATCATAGAAAATGATCTCTTTCAATTAAAATTAATCGGAGATACCGATGAAGAAAAAATAGTATAAACATATCATAGGTAAAGAAATGGAATCATGAAATGGAATTAAATAACCTAGATATAGAACATGTTTTATCATATATGGTAGGATGCTCTAAAAATAACTATTCCACTCCTCTAAGATATGCACAATAGACATTTCCATGACCATATCTAACAGAATCAATGATATACCAAAATCAGACACCCAAGCCTACATATATAACCCTAAAATATATGAATATATATATATAATGTATAAAATGTTGTCCCCATGGATGAAGATATATATATATATATATATATATCTGTGTGTATGTGTGTGTGTTCTATATATAAATAATATAAAAATTAGGGCATGATTTGGAGAAATGGGAATACATAAAAAATATAAGACATAGAGAAAAGAAATGAAATATTCATGATTAAAAAAATGAAAGATATAGTTATATAGGGATGCATGGATGTAGGTATTTACTGAAATTATAGAAATTGGATGACTGATTAATTGATGTCTTGGATGTGTGAGAAATATTGATGAGTGTAGTATGAATATTTCAAAGTCGGATTCAAGTATCAGTGATTAGAAGATGTGTTGACCTAGAGAAAAAGATTTTATTACATATATAAGATTATAATAATATATAGAAAATTTTAATTTTTATTATTAATCTAGAAAATCATTATGTAGATGCATTTGACTATAGCTCAAAACTAGTCTAGGGTTACGAGACACACTTACAAATTTTAAAGTAGATATATTTTCCTGGAGTTGGAAAATTTTAATCAGTTTTAGTGTAAAAATTTATTGAACCCCAATAGCCTTGAATAAATATGGAGAAATAGTTTATAATACATACAAGGTAGAATTATGGAAGGAAAATTCCAAGAGGAATTAATGAGGTTAGATACGGTCAGTTAGGGACTGATGTCACATGATTGAAGATAAGATGCTAGATTAGAGAAGGAATAATAAATCATGATTTTATAGGGGTTTGAACATGAATAAGGATTGCATTGTTCATGATCATAAGGTAACATGTTAAAATTTAAAATATTTTAATTAAAAATTGAATCCAGAGCTAAATTATTTATTTATGTTTTATTATAGAAAGGAAAAATTAATATAATAAAAAATATCCTCCAAAAAAACAAAATTATTTAAAATTATTTCATATATAATTATCAATTATATAAATCCCGATAAAAATTCATAGTTTTTATATTTAATTTAAAATAAAATATTAATACAAAATATAAAATTAAAAAAAAATAATATTACTTAATTGAATCTTGATATTTTTGTTGTATCCATGTTAACAATTTTTTTTGATTTATATTGATTTTTTTTATGATTAAAAATTTTACACGTAAAAATTAAATTAATATATATAATGGGATATTTTTAAGAACACGCAAAAAAGATAAATTCAATTTTTATGGTGGTCTAAGAAAAAATAACTTTTTAAAAAATCAGTTTTTTAAATTTGATAATGATGAAATAATTTTTTTATTCAATTGTTTATTGAAAAAAAAAATTTATAGTAGAAGATCTATTTGTAATAATGGTTCTTAAAAATAGATTCATGTGTTGATAAAAAATGAAGTTATTGACCTAGAAAATAAATGGATTTAAAATTTATTAAAATAATTGTTGGTAGTTGGAAACTCGTATTAAAATATATATTAGTCGGAAAAAATATTTGTTGATAGATGAAATAAATATCATCACAACTTAATATATATTAGAAATAATCATTTTTAACAAAATATATTTTATATGTTTTTCAATTTTTGTTATTACTAATAACTTTTTATTCATTGTATGTGAGGAGAGGAGGTTCACATTAATAATTGAGGGGAGTGTCACTCTTGTAAATAATTTAAACATTGAAATATAATATATGTCTACGTGAATCTCAAGTAGAACCAAATAGAAAATTTTATTGGCCAAGATTGGTTAAGATTTAAATATACTAAAAAATTATATTTATCCAACTGTTAGAGATATTTTTTCCCTATCTATTAGCTTAACTTCTATTAACCCTTTGAACCTTTATCGGGGTGATAATGTTTTAACATGACAACTATTTATTATGAAAACTAATGGAATTGACTATGTTAAAAAATTTAAAACTACTGATTCAAAATATGAAATCCATATTATAATATTAAATTTAAAAACTTCGTAAAAATTAATTTTTATATAAATGTTAAAAACCACAATGAAAACAATTTATAGATAATTTCCCTTTTAAGAATTAAAATTATTTTATAAAAAATCAAGAATAATGAAAATTAGTATAGAATTAATTTGATTATGTTTTTTAAAATTGGTCTAATTTTAATTTAAAACCAATCGTACATATAATTGGACTTTTTACAAACTTGAAAATTAATGATAGTCTTAATAAAAACTTGTATTTTAACTATTCACCCAAAAATCAATATTTTCAAAAAAATGAAAAAAAATTACCATAAAATAAAACTATTATATTGATTATAAAAATTATTTCATTTTTATTAAATTTAAATTTTAAAAATAATAAATTTAATTTTTAAATAAATTCATTTAATACATGAAGAAAAAATTAATTAAATAAATATTTATCTTTTTTTAATAAAAATTTATATAATGTGAATTATACAACTGTGATGAATATGAATACATAAAAATTAATAAATATAAATCAAACGGTTGATTTATTTCTGGTATTATATGTATTTTCATATATTATATTTGAAATTTATAGATGAGTATCAACTGTGGAGAATTTTTTGGGATATATTGAAGACTTATTGTACAATAAGTTATCATTCGTTTAGTGGAAAAATGTCTATTTAGTGGGAAAGTTTGGGTCTTTTTAGTTAAAGGTTCGTACGAATTCTCTAAAACAATAAACCTAAAATTTATTAGTTATGTATATAACTCAATATTTTTATTGATATTGTTATTATATATGGTTAATTTTGGGTCGCTTCAGTTACTGTCAAAACTAGTTTTTAAAGAATATGTATTCATCAATATATTCGATGGTGTAGTTTTTGGGTCTCATGATTGGTATAAAAGAATGGTTTATATAATTTTAAAGCATAGAATGTTATCAAATGAGGAATATTTAATAGTTTTTGATACCATCATGGCTCGATATGTTTAAGGTTTATCACAAGTTTAAATGAATGAATACCATTTGGGGGTCTTATGAGATTGGATTTTAATGTGAGTATTGATATTTTAGGAGATGTTTATTGGGTTTTAGAAAGAATATATGATTTATTTATATATTACACATTTTAGTTATGTGATTTGATCTTGAGGTAATTATGGTTAATTAGGACAATAGGTAAACTATTCCTTATAATATTAGATTAGAAGTATAGATAACATTGGGGTTGAAAAATGATTTGATGACAAAGTGACTCCAGTTATTTTGCGAAAATCTATTATATATACTAATCCTGGGTGTATCCCCGCTTACTTTTCACCTCCTCAAAACACCACGTCACCAATAATAATGTATCTAATTACCATTCCCCAGCACTTTCCACTCACTCCCCTACATTACCCCACGCATTTCAACTCCAACCTATGTATTACCACAACCCAACTTTGAGGATAGGGTTACCTTCATCCATCTTCTTCCTCCCGCATAAATCTCAATCTATAGCCATTTTAACCCACACATAGCTCAAACATCTACTTATTCTCTCCCCTATTCAGCCATTAATATTAGGTATCCTTGATTATTCTACATCCGTTCCTTTTTTCTAGTCTTCATCCGCCCACTTCGACCTAAAACTTCTACACTATAAATTTGTGATTAGCATGCATCATCTACCGAGTACTGTAAGAGTTTATGTTATGGATGTGGTTTCAAAATCTGATGATATAGGGATTTTTTATTTATTCCACTACTCTACCATCTTCCGGAAGCATTTACATTGCATGGTTCACTCATTTACAATAAATCTTTGATGGACTCTAGGTCACTATGGTCGACGCACTGGATCGCCTCCAGGAAACCCTAAATACTACAGATCCTTCTTCCGCAACCAGGAAACCAAAAATACTCTTGTAGATGACTGCAGTAGAATAGTGATACCATCTCACACACTATCCTACATTCCTTTGTAACTGTTTTAATCTATATAATTTCTCTGGGATATCTCTTTGTAAAGGTAACATTAATTTTGTTGTCAAAAAAACAATGCAACCTACAATAGTCAACTGACTATGCATTTTCCATTAACCAGGATCTGCACGAGCGATTTCACATGAAAAGGTATCAACTTCTACCTTGCGAAACTACTGCACATGGAATTCAGATTCAAGTATACATTCGATTATATTAGAAGACATACCTCTTCCTACATTGAGGAATAATAAAATTTTTTCACCAATTATTGAACTATTCCCAAAATAAAGTATTCAACAACTCCAGGTATATGATTTCATGTTACCATATATAGGATACTAAATTCCCCCTACTTTGAGTCATACAATATCAAGGAACTACATTCTGACTGCTTACATAACTACTTGTAGTTACCGCACTTTCCAGTTTCTAATACACCAGATCATATCATACATGTCGGGTATGCCTATCTAATTTTAGTCAATACATATCTTCCAGTGTTTCTTAGTAAAAGCTTCCACTATTTACGACATGAAACTATCTTGAATCAATTTTAAATAGAGGTATAATGCTATGAAATTAAATCTTTAGTCATTTATGGGAATGCCTTCACATTTTTTATTACATTGCCTTTACTGTCCACTATGCATTATATAGATCCATTTCACACATTGAACAGAAATTTCACATGGCATTTAGGCTCAACTATTTACTTGAATATATTGGAACCCAATACCGTTATTTCATTGAATTATTAGAATTTATTAATGGATATTATGGAACTGTTTTTAGAATAAAATTTTCAAAATCAAGATGTATGTGATTTTAGGTTACTTCCACTATTTCATAGTTGCATCATCCTCTATTTACTACATGCAACTTTCTTGTATCTTATGTTCTTCCTGGTATTATGTGTAAATATATATTTTTTATTAATTTGTTCTCTTATATCAACAAACTAGGATTTTTTACTTTTTTTAGTTTGCATTATGTATCTTATATTGATTTACAGATATGAGATCAAATTGAAGAACAATTTTATTTCATGGGAAAGTGTGGGTTCATATGATGTTGGTTATAGATTGCGTCGGGACTATCAGTAATTTTCTATATTTATTCGTTCTTTTACATGTAAATTCACACTATATTTCTTGATTCATTTACTCTCTGATGTCAATTTACTATTATTTTTTTCCTTTTTATGGTTTTATATGGATGGATTCTATTAATTTCTTGAAATTGGTATTCATCGAAGAACATGATTTTTCCTGGGAAAGTGATGGTTCATTTGAAGTTGTTATATGAAAATCATGTTCTACTTATTATGTATCCTCATTCCAGATATATTATCTCTTTGATATTTTTATCCCTCCATGTGTTATATTTAATCATGATGTTCATGTTTGGGCATGTGGGACATTTATTTGCATAGTTTTTTTAATTCATAGATATTACTCATATCATTTTAAGGTCTTCTTTTCATTATTTGTCGAAGATAACCTGATGCCTTTCATGAAATTGGTTTTCATCGAAAAACATGTTTTTCCTGGAGAAGTGATGGTTCATATCATGTTGGTATATGGAAATCCTATACTACATAGTATGTAATATCCTTCCTGACTTATTATCTCTCGGATATTTTCATCCCTCCATGTTTTGGATTTAATTAGGATATTCTTGTTTGGGCTGGTGGGATACTTCTCTACATTGTTATATTAATTCATGGATAGGAATCATTTCATTTTAATGTCTTCTTTTCAAAATTGTTCAAATATAACCTCATGTTTCCCATTTAAACTAGTGTGCATGTATTCTTGTACTTATTCCATCCTTCCATGTCAATATATTATATTTTTTTGTAGATGGAGAATAATGAGAAGGAATTTATGGAATCAAAATTGGTTGAGTTTACAAACAATCACTTTGGAGAATGTTCCATTATAAAAGGCATATATGTGTACTCTTGAATATAAAACATGCGCAATGCAGTTTATATTCAAATTTCAGTTTAGCTGATTGAAAATTCAGTTAGTGATGATATAAAATAAATGTTATGTTTTTATGTGTCATAAATTTTTTCATGTGGACAAAAAAATAATATTAATTTTTTTATTACAATATACAATATCATGGTTTGTTACTGTCTGTTTCTGTCTGGTTTTTCTATTAACATTTCCATATGTCTATGAAACTTCTTTCTCCACCTCTGACTTCTCTGTCTACCCCGGATATGGCTCCATGGTCTCTGACTGCTCTACCTCCATATGCTCTACCTTGGCCAACTCCACCTATCTTCAATTTCTTTCTGGTATTCAGTGTAAATACATATAGTATTTTTTTATTCAAGTTTTCTCTAATTTCAGCTTACTGGGATTTTTTAATTTGTTCATAATTTCTTGTCTAAATGCATAATAGATTTTTTAATTCATTTTCTCTCAGATTTTGACATAATGAGATTTTACCCTTCTTCTGGATTACATCGTCTAGATTTATTTTATTTGAGGATATGGGCTTGCATCAAATAACATTTTTAATTATGTTAATGTGAAGGTTCAGTAAAATTTTCATCTTAAAAATTCTACACTACTTTCTTTGCAAGCTCATTAAAAATTCTATACTGATTATATATAAGATATTTTCATCTCCCTTTCCGTAGTATTTGATCATGTTTTTAATATTTGGGAAAATGGTATGGCTCTCTGAACTGAACACAGTGCATATTTCTATAAGTACACTCTTCATTGGAACCTTCTCCAATAATTGTAATGCTTCTTTCCCTATTTCTTTTGGCCTTCAAATAAACCATATTATTCCATTAAATTTCAATTCATTTTTCTGTGATTATTATTATTAAATAAAATAAATATTTTGAGTGTTACTGAACATTATTTCTTTTATTTTTTTGATCGATGATCTAATTTGGCATAATAATAAAGAAAACTGCATATAAATGTGTATCTTCAACACAAATGATGATTATATCAATTTGAATTTATTTAAAGTTTCAACATGAATAATATATTATTGGATTGACGTCACTTTTTGGTTAACAATAGAATCATTGACGAGAGTTGTAGGATGGGTACCTTTATTTATTAATTAGAGTAGCTAATAATTACTGTATTCGTCATGGTAGAAGCCATTGAATAGTCAAAATCACAACGAGTTTTATTCATATGGTAGTAGGTACCACTCATAGTGATGGGGAATTTTCCCACTATTTATGGAGTTTGTAACCCCCCTTATTTGGCTCACCTTCAGTGTTGTGTTTTTTTATTGAAAAAATCCGAGTATCTCTGATGCGTATAATTACTCAGGTAGTAGATTCACTATGCCTATAGAGTAAAAATAATTTATATGGGTATATTTTCTAGGTTGTGATATTAGACTATATATGGTCCGGATATTGACATAGCATAAATATTGCAGTTGATGTGGGTATTTACATATGAAATCAAATTATTTTTGTTTTCAAAAATCAATCTATTGATTCAAAGTTTCAACATGAATTTATGTGTTATTAAAGAGAATATTTTGTAATGTGGACCCATTTAATTTGTTTTCATTTGATGATGTTTAGATTTATGTATAAACGGATTCCATTTTGTAAGAGTAGATGGATTGAACATACTAGATTAGTTATAGCACTCAACCTGACATACCCACACCACCCTCTATAGTCCCCACAACATGATAGATGGATATGTCTAGGAATTGTCTCTATATCTCTATTGTTCTATTCCATTTTATATAAATACATACATATGAACATAGAGAAAAAACCTTTTAGGTAATTATTCAATGCCATTCTACTATATATATTTCAATATGAATGACATGATTAAATTGGTTTGAATATAGTACTTCCAGGATAATGAAACAAAATATATCTTAATTTCATAATACTATTCAACTTTTATAGGTATCAACTAAAGAAACTCCAATAAATTTTTTATTTTTATTTAACAAGTTTCAATTTTTCACATATCCACTATATACAATAGAAGTCACCACCCCATACTAACTTTTGTAGGGATCCACAACACTGTCAACCCAACATCCAATATGTAGGATTCACTACAACAATGAATTAAACAACTATTATGAGCCTTTTACTAATAATTAAAAGATGATTATTACTAACCAAGATGTGGATGAAACTATATCTCTGAAAGAAACAAAAAAAACTATTAAATGAACATTTTTTTTGAGAAAAACTCAAAATAATTTTCTAAAATAATGCCTTTTCTATACACATTGTTTTGTTAAATTTCTTCCAAACTATCTCTTTTTGTTGGACTGGTCATACAATTATTTTCTATTTTTTCATACATAGGGTTTAAAAAAATTTCTTATGTATAATTTTATCAATATTTTATATGAAAAACAACACATAAAACAATCATATTTTACACAAATATCATTCAATGATTTAACATTTTATGGATTTTTTCTAGATTATTTTCTCTTTGTTCCTTAACAGTCTACTGACTGGGATCTCACTCAATCCAAATGATCAACACATATGGCATACCAAAAACAGCATGTAAAACAACAATATTTTAATAAAATATCATTCAGTGTTTCGAAATCTCTGGATTTTCTCCTAGGATAATTTCTCTTTGTACTCAAATTGGCCTATTATGGGAATCTAGTCTAACCCCATTGATCATCACATATGACATAGCATGAATTTCCCCTAAAAACCATACTTAACTTAAATCTACTTAAACATGTTGATCTAATTCCTTTTTTGGTTTTGCTTTATGCAGCTAGGAGGGCCCCATATTCCAAAAAAAATTGGGAGAATAGATAGAAGAAAAAGAAGAGCAGATGTGGTGGAGAAATCAGCTATGAGGTCCCCATACTCCACTCAAAATATGGAGAAGAGATGGAAGGAAGACCAGAGTAGAAGTGATGGATAAATTCCTTCGAGACCACAATGAGATCATCTATGTTGTTTAAAAGAGGTTTGGATACATGGGTACCGATACCCCTAGAGAAATATTATATCCCATAATCTTCATCCTCAATAAAACATAGAAAAAATTGCATTTGGAATGATTAGTTGTGAGCTTGTGATGCTGGTTTTTCCTTTTTCAACTATCGTGGATTGAATTGGGACAGGGGCTCACTGCGTGGGGATAAATTTATTTATTTTTCATGTTGGGTTTCTAGAGTTATATTGTTTTATATATCTCTTTATCCTTTCACAATCATGAACATTGTACCTTTTATTAAGAGATTTACTTTCAATATAGTCAATATTAATTCATGGTTTCTTTCATGCATTAAATGTGACAGGGATTAATATAACTATATTTTGGTGATATACACATCATCATGAAATAGAGAATCATATGGGTATTTCATGAATAGTGGATCATTTTCTCTTCTCTTAGATATTAGTTTCTTTTAATTGTACTATATAACACTTGTGATAAATGTTTTTGAAAATAGGATCATGTACTATGTGGAACTTTTTGATATGACCACTGGATTTTTTTAGATCATTGGAACATGTATTTTAGAAATCCTTTCATTTTTCATGTATTTTAATGGTGTTCATATTTTATCTATTCCTATTCCCATTTTATGCATCAATACATTATATTAAAAAATATTCAACATTACTATTTCTTAGTAACTTTAATAAATAACATTATATTATTAAATAAAAACCATTAATTCAATATGTCATGCATATAGATGGTTGAGTAATAGTATTAATAATTTTATTCGGATATTTATCATTAAGTTAATATTTATTTAAATGTGATTTTATTATTTTTTGGGATAAAATGGTAGGTTAATTTCTAGGTGAATAGGTTTCCATGATTTTACGTTTACAATATAGTAATAAAGGTCCTAGTGAATACAGATTAAATAATTTATTAGGATTAGGTCATTGTTACTATAAGGATTAAACTTATGGAATCTTTATTTATAATAAAATATATATAGCATAAACAATTATTTCTATAGTTTAACTAAATTTATCCTGGATTGAAATTTATGTGTCATTAGATACGAAATTTTATGAATGTTTTTTCATATTAAAGTATTTATTTCGTATTATTTTATTGGATTTTATCATAATAATTTTTTTACTATTTTTTTTAATAAAGGATCATAAAAATAAAAACATGAAATATATGTCTCTAGAAACCCCTCAAAACACCAGAGTCGTATTTTACACGAATGGCTGTGAAAAATGAATATCTGAACTTATGTCTTTTATGAGGTTACTGATATGCTTCCTAGTCTTACATAAGACTATATGTTTAATAAATCATTAGAAACTATATCCTGAGATATGATTATATTAAGAGTACCCTTATATATTTTCTTCCATGAATGAAAATAATATTTTGAGGCAATAATATATTTAAGGGGGTGAAATATAGCACACCAATAGTTTAGTATATATATTGATTTAAATAAGTATTTTATTGAATATCTTGTTTCTCAAAAAACATTAAAACTACAAAATATTGTGATATAATTTATTACAGTGTAAGATAAACATTAATACATTATGAGAATACAATGTGAAACCTAATTTAAAAAAAATCATAAAGAGTAAAACCTCAAGTAAATAAAAAGATAATAATTAATTAAATTTATTTATTAGGTATTTAAAATCCTTTCATGTTATTATACATTTATTTGTTTTATTAAAAATTAATTGATTAAAATTTAGATG
This sequence comes from Viscum album, assembly GCA_963277665.1. Taxonomy (NCBI): domain Eukaryota; kingdom Viridiplantae; phylum Streptophyta; class Magnoliopsida; order Santalales; family Viscaceae; genus Viscum; species Viscum album. The sequence continues at coordinate 1,175,691,852 of OY728127.1, forward strand.
TTAAAAGATAAGTCATTAATTCGATATGATTGATATTATTTAATTGTAATTTTTTGGTATTTTTAGGAAAAATTTGATTTTTTGGTGAATAATAAAAAGAGAGTATTTACAATAACTCTATCTTTTATCGAATCATCATGATATGAGAATAAATTATCAATTTAAGAAACCTTTTTCAAACAAATATTCTTATAATTAGTAAATTAATACATTTGAAAATAATATTTTGAATTTAGAAATCCATGTTTGACATTTTCAAACCTAAATTTATTTTATTCACATATTTAACTTTTTTTTCATCTTCCATTAAGAATTCAAAAGAATACATTTGGTTTTGGTATAATTTTAAATTAAAATAACATTCATTTTTTCATAATAAACCACAAAATTTCATAGAAACCAATAATATACATAATCATTGGCTTAAATAATTATTAATTCATTTTTATAATTAATAATAAATATTTTCTAAATATTATTTTTATTACTATACGGACACTTATATTAAAATTAATTTTTTTAAATTTGAAAAATTAAATATAATAAAATCAATTTTCAATTTTCTATCATCATTTCCAAATTAATTAATAAAATTAATTTATTTTTAATTACACAAATAAGTTACCATATTAATGTATGTCACCATGGTAAATACTAAAATAAGGTAAAGGTGTTAAAATCATGCGGTATAGACCTAAAATATCATAAAAACATATTTAAATGATTTTATGAGTTTTTTTCAACATAAAATCATCTTATCTTCATTATTTTTCAAAAATATATCCAATTTTCTTGAACATGACTTTTCTTTTTATATTTAGTAATAATTATTTACAAGAATAATACTCCACTCACTTATAAAATGATCCCTCCACCACCACTTCAAATAAAAACCTAAAATTAAAATCTCCCTCTATATTATACCATAACCCATTACCTAATTATCATATCCATTTTTGTGTATTTTTTTCACTATAAATTTCTTAAATTTCATTAAAACCAAGAATGATTATAAGAGGAGATACGATACATTCTTTGAAAGTAATAACTTCATATCAATATTTTCATTTATATTATTCACCCATATATTCTTAATTATAATTTATATTTTTAATAATATTTTAAAAAACTAAATATGATATTACAATAAAATCATTTCATAGTCTTACTCATCCATTGATTACAAAATGTTATTGTTTTGGTCCATTTAACAACCTTAATGAATAGTGATATTTTTTTATGACTGATGATTATGGAAACCCAATTACAAGTATGATATGTTATTAATATGTAAATAATGTTTTCTTTTTTGGTTTTATAATTGAAATATTAATATTTAACTCAATATTAATATACTAAAATTTATTTTTTAATTATTATCGAAACAATCTTGGTATGGATTTCAATTTGGAGAACCATACCTGAAACACTCATGAAATTAAAATTTAACTTTATAAATTTTTCTATATCTTATAATATATTAAACTGAAATTTTTTTGATAATTAACTCATAAACATAGAATAGTGAATCAAACTGTTATACCAAAGCATACATGGAATGGTTAAAACTATATACACCAATAATCAATATTAACTAAAAATGTAATAAATATATGATAAATAAATATATAAGATAGGTGTAAAAGATAATTAATATGAATAGGATTGTGAAATATATGTTTAATGGGTCTTTGATTATTATATATGATGTTGGAGTGTGTCTGACCAAGAAGGGATTGAAGGTAATGGTTTTTATCTTAATTTCATTCCTTGAGAGATATTTCAATTTATACAGCTATTCTCTTTATTTATCATAGTATATTCAATATATAATTTAATTATTTAATCATAAATCACTTTAAATTAATGATATGTAAAAAATCTATTTCAAGATCGATTTCCTTTTTTTATACATATTTTATTGATTTTTGTAAATGGTTTCATAAATAATTTTCCTTTCATTGAGTTATATCCTTTTCTTAATAGACTATTTTACACTAATATTCAGTGAATTATAACATTTGGTTGTATTATTATTTAATTCCCACTTTTTAATGTGAGTTTAAATTTTGTTTACATAATCTATTCTTGGATATATTCTTATTTCACATGATGCATTCGTAATATGATTTTTCATTCCAATTATTCAATCATTTCAAGTATTTTACATAAATTTTATATTTTCTCTTCAATGAATCAATTTTTTTTTCATTACTCTTTATATTATTATTTTTTTAAATTCACTTTTTATGTATTAATGTTATACATTAATTCACTATAGATTCATAGTACATATCTTACTTTGATTTTATGTGTCTTATTTTTAATCACTATTAAATATTGATATTGTTAAGGAATATGTTTCTATATTGGGAAATTATAAGATAATTCACTCTTAAAAACCAAAATATTTTATTCTCCTCTAGTTATTCTCTGGTTTTCCATGTCTTTTTACATTTTTACTACCCTTTGGTCCATAATTGAAACAAACGATTTCTTGTAAGTGGATCCAACCTTTTGAATTCTATAAAGTTTGTGATATTTTTTCTCCATATCCATATTATTTATATTGTTTCATTAATTTTATTTTCTATTTTAAATGATATATTATGTTAATTTTTTAATACATATTAATTTTATTATATGGGTCTAAAAAGTTATTTTTTATGTGTTCCACATAGGTCATTTTGGGACATTCTTTATATAATTTTTAATATGAAATATTTTTAACATTTTTGAAATTAATAAGTTTTCCATCCATTGTATATATTTTTAATTAGGATTATTCATTTATAAGATTACATGGTTTTTCAAAAAAATCTATATTAATGTTCTCTTGTTAATTTTTTATTAAAATATAGGTTAATGTTTTAGAAGAATAAATAAATTTATCTAATTCCACATATGTATATTTTTGTATTTGAATAAATATTTATTGTATTAAAATAAATTTATTATTAGGTCTTAATATTTTTAATTATTTTAATATTAAGGTTTTAAATTTCTTATTTTCAATCCCTTAAAATGATTTACTAATGTAGTTTCTCATGAAGTTTTAAAAATGGATCAAAAAATCTTAAATAAAATTCATTTTATAATTTTACATCCAATTTTCTCTAAAACTCAAAATTATATATCTCATTTGGATTTATGTTTTATTAATTACCATCTAAATTATTTTGTAATAATTTTCTTTTTGAATATTGGACTTGTGGTGTCTAAAAATTCAATTCTGGATATCTTTTTATCTGATACCATCTAAAAATGTTAAGCTACTTGTAAGATTATAAATGTTTTTTTATCAATGTCAACACACCATGATGTTTATTATGATTCATTTATTTATTATATATTGATACCAATCATTCTCTTTCACTTGATTGATTTTGATTGGTTTAGTTATCTTTAAAAATATAAAAACTTATTTTTTTTAAACCCTACATACTACTGGTATAATGATGAGTAGGGTGTCTATTTTGTAGGGATTAAAAATTAAGAATGAATTGAAAAAGAAGAAAAAAAATTTAATCAAAACAAATAGAAAACGCTCAAAACTATTTGTGAAATGATAAAGAAATGGTGAAAATGTTAAAACAATGAAATAAGATGGGGATCGGGAAAATGAGGAAGAGTAATCAAGTAGTTGATGAAAATTAGGATATCATAATAATTTGAATAAAATTAATGATGTTAAATGTTATAATCAAGTTAGTTACAATTGTTTTAGTGCTTAAAAATGGTGACAATCCATTGAGCTCATTATTTAGTGTACAATACAACTCAATGATCTCTCCTTAAAGATGATCACTCGATCACTAATCAGGAGTAAATTTATTAAATTATAGATAATATAAAATTACAATTTTCTTATGTTATGTTCTTTGATTAAAATTCAATAGTTTATAAATTCACTACAATTACCTCTTAGTCCATAGAATAGTTCAAACTAACACACGTAATGAATGGAAGTATGATTTCTTAACTTAAATTGAACTGAATCAATTTTTTTAATAGAATAAGAAAAAAAATAGATATTTCAATCCATTGCAGTCTAAAACGCCTATTTTATTTTTATAAGAATATCAAATGAAGAAAAAATGACAATTTTAAATTTCTATATCTATAAAATAGTATAATTGTAAGTAGAGAAAAGTGAGGAATAATGTTCCCTATTAAATGTGACTCCTCTCTCCAGCTCTGACTCTCTTTTCTGCTTTGTTGTGTACTCCCGATGATGGTATGGTCATAAATAAATGTTCTTATCACCCCATGAATGTTCAAAATGAACATTTGATAAGGGTTAACTAGAACACCTTAAGGGTTTTCTCACTGTTTACCATAAATTTTACTCCCAACTATGTGATAGAAAAAAAATCATGTTTCGTGCAATAATTTTATAGAAAAATAAAATGATCCTAACACACATAAAATATCATAAATGTAACACTATATTTTCATGGTGGTTGTCACAATTCTCTACAGAATGCCAATTTATACCCTAAAAGATTATCAGGTCTTTGTAAATGATATACATAGATGAATTCCATAACTATCCTCAATATTAAAAATAATTTCTTGTACAACTGGATTAATCCTAAAAAAATAACATCTTCAAGAAGAAGTGAACAAAAAATGGTCAAATGGAGGATCTATGATGGTGGAGACCTAGTATACATCTCCCCACTATTTAGAATTAATCTAAAATGGTGTAATAAATGATGACCACTTTTTCAACAAATGATAACATGTTACTGAACAAACACATTATTGAAATCTCCAAAAAGGTAACCACTAAGAGCCCCTAGCATCAAAGAGCCTTAATAAACTAGATCAATGCTACCAAAGGATGGGAATAAACATCAAAGCATCATGAAGGTCAAAAAAATAAATCAAAAAGCCTATAGTACCCAAAAACCATTGAGTACATCAACCATGAAAGTGCCTCATTATGAAATGAGATAAATATAACCCTAGGGTCACAACTGGTATATAATGGTGTTTTGAACCAAATCCATAGAACACCATCACAAGGTGATTCTGATAGAAATCATATCATGCCAACACCTGGAGTCCAATCGAAAATATTTCACACTCAGGTATCTATGAACTCCCCCAAGATTCTTCCTATGTATAAACCAACAGGAAAAAAATAGATCATGTTCTACACATTATACATGTATCTAAAAAATCAATGGGAAATGGGGCTTGAACATTCCCAAAACAACCCCCACTCATTCATATTGACCAATGATGAACCCAAGAATATAAGGACCCATAACATAATCAACCCATAATTATGAGTTTAATAATTAGGGTTTCATTTCCCTACATTCTCAAGTTATTTTAGGTATAATGTTTTAAATAATTCAGAAATATATTACATTATATATATAATATTGACGTATTGTGTCCATTTTTTTTATAAAAACAAGATTCTTAAGTTTACACTTATGATTATTTTAGGACACACTTAATTCATTAAAGGCTAATTTAATTTATTCTAAGATAAAATTCACAATTATACTCACTCAAATTTTGGCCCAATGAAAAGTATTTGAGAATGTGTGATGATAAAATAAAATCTATTTAAGGGATATATGAATAAATAAATCTCACCAGTCTAGTGAAAAGTATGAAACCCATTATATTTTTACCATTTTAACAATATTCTTTGAGAATATAATAGAAACCATATTCAAATTGTAAAAATAGTTCTATCTCAAAGAAAAAAATCAAAAAAAATAAAATTTAAGAGATATCCTTATAGCAATCTTAGCAAATTATATTTATAAACCATGTTAAATCATGTCAAAAATAAATAGATCCTAGGTAAATCCATAGGATAAACTTCTATTATTTAATATATACATTCTTACTTGGAAGATAAGTATCATTACTCAATTCATTGCATATCAATATTAGGCTCACCCATTATATAAGTTCTATTAGGTTCACCCATGGAATAATCAATATTAGGCCCACCCATCATCATCTATTACGCTCATGTAATATATCATGAAACAAACATTTTTATAAATTACCGTTTTCATCATAAAACCTATGAGAAACTCTTTTAATTAGACATTGAAAATACTTTTAGATATTAAATTCCATTTCCTTTTAAAACACCCTTTAAAAAACAAAAAATTATAAGAGAAAAGGAAAAATGTTTTCTTTGTACAACCATGGAATGTTTTAGGGGAATCAAAAAATAATAATGGTCATGATGAATGAAATTGTTTTCCAAGATTTCTATGTTAAAATAGAACATTTATTTTTTCCTTTTATAAATAATGACAAAACATTACATATAAAATTTATAAAAAGATTCATTTTGATAACATTTAAAAGAAGAATAAGGAGACATAAAATATCATTTAAAATTTATTTATTTCAGTTTAAATTAATCCATAAAATAAGTTTAATAATTTTTAAATAAATGAAATATATTTATAAAATAAATATGGAAATCATTTAAAATGGGGTTTGAAGGTAAAGTGTCCCATGTGACTTGATAACATTTGAATAAATGAAAAATTAAAGGAAATAAAATTGAATAGTTTTTAAAAAACATTAATATTTATATTATAATGATAAAATAATTCCATAAGGGTTTTTATACACCACACAAATTAAATCATGTTGTGAAAATTGATTAATGCTCAATGAAACGAAATTGAGATTAGAAATTCATTACCTACAGTCTGACTCATCATTTACAATCTTTAAATTACTAAATAATAAAATTATTTTTACTATTAAATTTATTAAGATTATTTTTCAAGTTCATTATTCATTTTATTTCACTTTTACTAATTTAATATTCAATTAAATAATCGATTAAGTTCACGTCAGGCGTTTTGAGGATATTCGGATCATATGTCCAAAATGACATCGGTATGTTGACTTTGGTAAAATGAAACATGATTATATAATCTCTGCAATATTAATATTGATATAATTATAATTATTATATATTAATTATACATTTATAACTAACCATGTAAGTATGATATGAAAAATAAATTATATTACATCATGTAGATGGTAGTCCATACATACGTATGAATAACATTTCCATTTTTCGAAAAACAATGAGGGAAAGAATATAAGTATCATTTTATCTTTCTAAAATTTTGATTATTTCATAAATATAAAATTATTTCTTTAAAACCATTTATATATTCCATATATTTGAGGTGGGTATGATAAATAAAATATATTTGCTCGTGAGGCGGTTGTCAGCACGTAGCATGAATGATTTTTTTTTTCATTTAATTATAAGTAAAGAAGTAGAATATTTATTTACCATTAAAGATATATTTTTACCATATATATCACATAATTTAATTTTTATCCATTATTATGACCATTCATGAGTGGAGGTTCTGGAAAATGAAATACATCATCTCGTGAGGCAGTAATTCGCATGTACCCACAAAAGATTTTATTATTTTCAATTAGAGGGATAAGTTGATAAAAAAATGTTATAAAATAAACATAATAATATTTTAGTATGTTTTAAATACTTATGTTATTATTTCCCAATGGTTAGGAGAGTTTTTTAGGACATAAAAGAATACATAAAAATGAAAATACCCAGTCAAAAACAATATCTTTTCTTCACACTACCTTCTCGAGATTATACCTAAATCAATTAATGAATAGTATTATAATAACACCATGAAATATAGGATAAGGGTAGGGGTGTTAAAAATTTATTTGGGTAGGTATTTGGAAAATAAAAATGTTTTGTAAGTGTTTGTAATATAGGGGAGTGGGTTTCCTTTTATAACTGAGAGAGAAGAAACACATGGTTTTTTTAAAAATATTAAAATAAAATTATGTCTTACTTAATCCATGTGGCTCCAAAGTTTATAATTTTATAAAAAGATAGGTTATGGGGTCTAAATATAACTTGAAAATATTATTTACCTAATTTTTTTAAAAAAAATTACTATTATCATTTTATGTTCATCCCTATTAACCCGGTTTAATTCTTACCACGGTGACTTTCCATTTTTAGAAAGTAAATACTAATAATGACAAAAAATTAAGTTATAATATTTAAAAATTTTGAAAATAAAAATTCCAAATGTTAAATAAAATATTAAATCTCTATAAATGGAATAAATTAATTTAATATGAAAATTAAAATTATAATGATAAACTCTTTTTTTGAGAAATGTGTTTTTAAGCCTGAAAATTAACTCATACCAAAATAATGTATAATATTGATTTGTATGTAATAAATTAGATTATTAAAAAATAAAGGATATTAATTTTAATTTAATATAAAATTAAAATAATAATTCTACTTTTCAATTACATGATTTAATGATCATAAGTGGAAATTTGCAAAATAATATTATTTTCACTATTCATTTAAAAAAAACTATTCACAAAATTCACATTTTTTTACCGTAAGATAATTTTTATACTCAATTTTAAAAATTATACCCTTTTATCAATTTAACTTTATAAATGTGTGGAAAATAAATTATAATATTCAATTACAAAAAGATATTAAACAATTTATGATTAAAATATATTTTTGAAGCATAAAATGGAACTACATAGAATTGAATAATTATTCATTATGAACTAATCAATAAATTCATTTTATATAAAACCTTTATAAATATTTTTATTGCTATTAGTACATCCCATTTTACAACTATATTATAATATTTACATTTAAATAATAATATTTCTATAGTATATCATAATTAACTTAAATTTTTTTTTTCATGTTAAGAAATTTTTTGATCATATTTATTTATTAAAAGAAAATTTGATGGTGTTATAAATAAAATCCAATAAAAAAATTTATAGACCAACAACTACTCCAAAATTAATGATAATAAATCCCAAAATTCTTCACCATACAAAATTAAAACAACCAAATAATAAACGGATACACCAAATGATGGCCTCTCCATCAACTACAAACATCTCTAACCCTAATAAAAAACCTCCCTAATTGGGGCTCTAAAAAAGACTCTAGGAAAACTAACTATCTCTCGTACAACAATCAAACCAACTCCCACAACCAATGTGACATGGATTACACTACTCCCATGAAAATACACTCCACTTAGAAAACCATGGGTAGCCCCAAGAGACACTCCTAAGAGGATATGAAAATGCATGACACTCCATTCGAATCCTAGGAAGTTTTAAAAATAGAAGAAGGGAAATATATTAAGACAAGAACACTACTTCCCCATGAGACCTTTCTGGTAGGCTTACACAAAAAAACCTGATACATGATATCAACTCAGTCATGTCTCCTAAAAAATATCAAGCAATCTGAAAAACACATTATGGAAATTTTAAATAACACAATTTTCAAAAACAAGAAAATATTTGTCAAAAAATACCACTTTTATATTTAAGGTCCCCATAACAAAGATTCACAAAACCACATTTTTAAAACCAAGGCTCTGTTAAATTATATCCTTCTTTCACATAAAATTAAATTTAAACCGTAACATCCCAAGTAAATGAAGAATAAGATATTTTCATATTTATTAATATTTGTGAATTAAATATTATTTTTACTTTAAAAGGGTTGCTATGTTCGATAGCGTACCCGACCCGCAACGACGAGTTTCTTAGAAATCTTACGTTGCACACTAATAATATAATCTTATTATTTTAAATGGTAGTTAACTCCTAAATTTTATATTAGAGGGAATTAAAAAAACTAACTACAATATGATTATACATGTTTTAAAATAGTATCTACATTTATCCAAAAAACATTAGAGGCTAAAAATATGAATGAAACTAATTTTAAGCATAATTTACATTTAAAGGCCGATTTACCATCTTTTAATGGAGAACCCTTTTTAAATCTAGTTTTTGTCACATTAATACATTCTATATGACCAAATAAATTCCATTCTTTAGAATGGGGACATAAAAATTTTCTTTGGGTGAATTTTTTGAATTTTTCCGATGAAGTTCGTTTCTTATTGAATAGTTAAAATATTGAATTTTATTTCAAAACTATTTTTTAATATAATTTATTTATATGGTTAAATTAACTTTTTAATTTTATTTTAAAGTGTAATTAGAATATATTTTTACCATTTAATCCAGTTTTTTTCATTGGAATTAATTTCACTTTGATATTTGACATAAACAAGTGTCAATCTTTTGATAGTTATTGTTTCATAAAAACACGCTATTTGTTTTAACAACGGGAATTAATTTTAAAAATAATTAATGCCACTTCTATGTTTTGAATTTTGAAAAATTGACATCAATTTTGAATTCGGAATATCAAATAATGCTTAGGCTGAATTTTTGGTATTTTTCTGAAAAACATCAATTTTTGATGAATAGTGAAACCACTTAGTGGTAGTTAAAAAACTGACTTTTTCTTTTAAATGAAATTTTACCACTTCTGTGAATTGAATTTAGAAAATCCGACATACATAGTTGTTATCAAGATGTAAAATTCAGTTCGATAAGATGAAAATAATTTTTTTGAATAGTAACTTTTGACTTTTATTTATCGCGGTTAAAGGTAAATATGGTAATTCAAGGTTAAAAGAATATTATAATAATTAAAAATTACCTTAACACTTGTCCAAAACTTATTGGTTGAGTCATTAATGACCATGGTAATCTTTGGGTTGATTTTGGGACCCCATTGATCCACTTGGGAGTGATAATGACAACTTAAATTAATTAACTTAAAGTAAAGGCCAAAATGAAAAAAGCAAATATATTTTAGTAAATTAATTTTTAGAATGGGTTATATAAATTATCGTTTCGAATATAAATATTAATTGGAAATATAAAAGTATTTCCTACATCATGGTGTTTTTTTATAATTTTTAGACATCAAATAAATTAAATTATTTATGACACAATAATTATGTAGTATTTACCTCATTAATAAATAATTTAAATAAAAAAGATTATAATGATTTAAATATTATAAAAAACCTATTCAATTACTATTTGATGATTTTATTTAGACCACGAGTCATCTTATATTCATCTATAATGATTTTCGGACCATTAGAAACTGAATATCATTATAGAATAAAATAATGTTTTCGCACTTTCCTAAAGAGCCACTCCTCCCCCTTACAAAAATTGACTATTTCTAACCAATTCCTCACACCTCTCAAGACATTTGGATCATCAAAACTCTACCCAATTAAGCTCCACACATCCCTCTCCTCCTCCTAGAAGTTGTACCTTAGGCAGAAGGCATTTCAAGAAGCCCTTTTGGTTCAAACCAAAGGAAGTTACCCCAATTAAAGGTAACAGTTTCTCTTAAATTGTTTTATATTATTTTACTTCTCCAACCCCTAAAATCTCTTTCATAATTTATTTTGTAAAAACACCAGTATCCTCAATATACTAGGTTGTTTTTATGAGAATGATTCTAACTACACTTACACACAACTCAATATAATGGATGAAAAATATAATGTTTCTTTGGGTAGAAAACTAACGCCTAACGAAACGTTGATTGTTCAATTACATCTTACCGCCTCACATGGTGGACATTATGGTGGCACGGTATTTATATATGATATATATTATGTTCATTTTTTCTTTATGCTTCTGTGTTTTCCATTTATACCATGGATTTATGGTTTCCATTATGGGTAAACACGATAATCTCATTAGAGGAAGTGCAGACTACTGCCCCCTCAAAGTGATATGATTCGTTCATACCATATGTGGTACTTATAAAGGATAGAGTTAATGATATTATATATGATATTATTTTGTAATTATAATATACTTATGTATCATTATGTTTTATTTCTATTAAAATTTGAAATAGAAATGAAAGTAGTGTTCATGCGTACGTACGGCTTACCGTCTCCATGAACGGTGTCTCTTATTTATTACCTCCAATTGTTATGTAAATACATTTATATAATGGATATATTTGATATATATGATATCTAAATAATGAATGAAATTATGGATATAGTGGACTATTGACCACATGGACAACATGTAAATATAAGGAGTTCATTTTTAACTTTAGTACCAAATATCTACAAAACAAATGTTATTAACTTGAAATGATTACATAATGTTTATAACATGATAATAATTGATATAAAAGGAATAATAAACATGAAAAATATTCTTAAGCATGTATAAATTAACATTAGTTTATTATTCAGGATATTAAAGAACGAACGGGTTAAGTCGGACACGAGGTGAGGGACTTCGTCTCAATCTTCTTTCATTGAGGCATATTTTGTATTAATACACGACTTTCTTTTATTCACTGTATAAACACCCTTTAAATTTCAAAGGGAATATTTTTCTATGAAGAATTTTACTAAACAAAAAATAGGAATGTTTTTAACGTTTGCGGCGAAAATGACCTCTCCATCACCGTAATCGTTATTTGGCTTCCTCTATAAGCCTTAATGTTTTCTAAAATGAAAAGGAAATCCCTTATTCTATTTTTGGGTGTTTTGTTATTGAGAATGGTTTTTGAAATGGATTGATTATTTCAATATCTTGAAATTATTTCTTGTGGTTGCAAATTAAATGTTACTAGTGAAATGTTTATATTTTCAATATTTTATGTGTTATGATTTTATAATGGTACTTGGACATTTGATGGGTGGTTACACAATTAACCAAATAACGGGCGGTGCCTTGAATACCAGGATGGGTGGTTACATTATAACCTCCAATGCATTGGGTATGGAATTCGTCTGTATGACTATTCTATTTAGTGATATGTGCGGAAGTCGACCGTATGGTTATTCTATTTAGATATGTTTATGTCCAAAGTTACCTTTATATGTTATTTGTTCTTTGTATGGGTTTTATAGTAATATTTTGGTTACAAAAGGGTAAGTAATGATCTTTTAATCAGTGAAGAGTATTTACTACTTCAAGGTGAAAAGTATTACTTATGTTAAAGTATTCATGGTTTAATTGTTATTTTGAAAAACAAGCATTTTTCCTTCTTTGTGTATCCCTTACTGAGCTTTTAATGATCATACCATGTTTTTTAAATGTTTTTCACAGGACATAACGTGGAATAGGGTCAAGGATAGGATCAAGGAAAATTCATGTTGTCTTAAACATGGAACTAGACATGACTCTTTTTTTCAAGAGTTCATGTTTTATAAAAAAATGGAAACTCTGTAGAAGTGTCTACCTTTAAAATCTTTTGAGATGTATTGGTTATGTCCTAATTCTCTAAAAAAATAAACCTAAAAAGGTCCTCAATGTGAATTATTCATTTAATTCAACATTAAGTAAGGTTTAAGGCTGGGTCCTTATCGTTGGTATCAGAGGCCGGTTTAGACAACTTTAGGAGTTATGGTAATGTTAAATTAATATCCATAAAGTAATTTATGTTAATATTGATATCATATAGCATCTACATATTACCATGTTTCTTCGCCTAAGATATTTATGTGTTCAGAATTTTTTTCCTTATAGGAAACAGGGCAGCAATGTAGGGACAACATAAAGAGGAGGAAAACCTTCCAAATCAGAAACCTGAGATGGTCGGAATCGGAACAGAACAGTTTATTGTAGTGATGGAATAGTTGACTCAGGCTATAAATGGTGGTGGTATCCATGTACGAGATCATCCAGATCAACCACAAAGGAACATGTTAGTAGTGGATCATTTTATGAGGCAACATCCCCCATCATTCAAAGGATCATCTGATCTGGTGCTAGAAGAAGGGTGGATTAAAGGACTGGAAAAGATTTTTGATGTCATGGGTTGTTCGGAACATCAAAAGGTTAGTCTTGTTGTTTACCATTTTGAAGGTGAAGCTGATCAGAGGTTGTCGATGGTGAAAAATATCAGGGATAGTGAGGTGATTGATTCTCTTGACTGGGATGAATTCAAAGGTATGTTGCTTGAGAAATATTTTCCTAAGGTGGTTCGTCTAGTATGGAAAAACAATTCCTATAATTGAGGAAAGAGGATGACTCAGTGGCTGCTTATGAAGAAAAAATAACTCGACTGAAAGTTATGCACCAAATTTCACTTGAGATCTTGATAGTAAGATAAATAAATTTTACTCAAGACTGGCGCCACGATATCGAAGAGAGTTATCCTCTCGTGAGTTCAAAAGTGATGAAAAAAGTGTTCGATGTGCAGAGAAGGTGGAAATATTATTTTCCGATGATCAATTGTTCTTTGAAAAACAACAGAATAAGAGGTCCAGTCAGTAGGAAAAGGGGAATATTTCATCAATGAATCCTGGAGGTAAGAAAACAAAATATCCATCTTGTGAGAAGTGTGGAAAAAATAATCCAAAAGAATGTTTATCAAAGTCCAGAAATTTCTTTGGGTGTGGTAAGTCTGGTAATATTGCTCGTAACTGTAAGGAAGATGAACAAGCAGGCAATGAAAAGCCATCGGTACGATTTTTTATGTGTAACAAAATGGGTCATTATTCAAATGAGTGACCAAAAAATAACTAACCTTGGGAAAGCAGTTGGACTACAAGCAGAAAGGGGTGGTTAAATCCTTTGCAACTACTTCAACAGATGTTGTGCCATAAAATAAAGTAACATCAGGTACACTATTTGTTTGTTCATATTATGCCAATATTTTGTTTCATTCAGGGTCTACACACTCATTTATTTTAGAGAAGTTTTATAGTAAATTGGTAAATCCATCTCAAGATATGAATATAGAACTTACGGTAAAAAAACCTAGAGTAAATGTTGAGACAAAAATAAAACATAAGAACATTCTTGTCCTTGTCTGTGGAAAGAATATACCTGAAAACCTTATTTTTTTGCCTCTAGTAGAGTTTGATGTTATTTTGGGCATGGATTGGATTTCTGTTTATCATGCTAAGATTGACTGCAGTGCTAAATAGGTTTCTTTTCAGAAAGTTTTATAGTTTTTGTACAAGAATGAACCCTTTCTTTTGATAACATATCAAGTAGTTGAGAAACCAGTAAAAAATGGAAAAGAATTTTACCTTGAAAATATTGTTGAAAATAAAGGAACTAATCATATAAATGATGTTCCAGTGGTAAATGGGTATCTTGATGTTTTTCCTGATGATTTTCCTAGAATTATACCTGATCAGTAAGTTGAATTTACTGTTGAATTAGTTCCTGATGCTAAGCCAATTTCAAAACCCCCCTTATCAAATGACTCAAACTGACCTTTTAGAGGTAAAGAAGCAATTGCAAGAGTTATTAGAAAAAGGTTTCATTCAACCCAGCACATCACCATGGGGATCTCCTATCTTGTTTTTTAAAAATAAAGAAGGTTTAATAATACTTTGCATTGATTATAGAGAATTGAATAACATTACTATTAAGAACAAGTATCCTTTTCCTCATATCGATGATTTGTTTGATCAGCTCCAGGGAGCTCAGTATTTTTCGATGATTGACTTGAGTTCGGGGTACCATCATTTGAAATTAAAAGAACAAGATGCTCCAAAGACTGCGTTTCGTACTAGATATGGCCATTATGAATTTGTAGTTATGCATTTTGGGTTACCCAATGCAACTGTTGAATTCATGGATCTTATGAATAGAATTTTTTGTGAGTTCTTGGATAAGTTTTTGGTTGTGTTCAATGATGATATTTTGGTTTATTCCAAAAGGAGGAACATGAAATTCATTTAAGGGTCATCTTGAAAACCATAAAAGAAAAGAAACATTATGGGAAATTCAGCATGTGTGAGTTTTCTTTACAACAAGTTTCTTTCCTTGGTCACATTGTTTAAAAAAATGGAATAAATGTTGATCTTGCTAAAACAAAAGTTTTTGAATAATGGCCAAGACCCACAAATATAACCGAGATTCATAGTTTTCTTGGTTTGGTAGGTTATTACCAGAGGTTTATTGAAAATTTTTCTCAATTGACTAGTCTAATGACTATGTTAACTCGAAAGGGTGTTAAGTTTATTTGGAAAAAAGAGTGTGATGATTGTTTTCAGGAATTGTAAAGGAGATTGGTTAATGCTCTTGTTTTGGAACTGCCATCCAAAAATGGTTATTTTGTTATCTATAATGATTCTTTGTTGAAATGACTTGGATGTGTCCTTATGCAGAATGATTAGGTAATTGTTTATAATTCATGTCAATTGAAACCACATGAGTTAAATTACCCTACACATGATTTGGAATTAGCTGCTATTGTTTTTGCATTGAAAATTTGGAGGCATCATTTGTATGGAGTGAAGTGTGAAATATATACTGATTACAAAAGTTTTAATTATATATTCACTCAAGAAGAATTGAACATGAGACAGAGGAGATGGTTGGATTTAATCAAGGATTATGATTGCACGATCCATTACCATCCGGGAAAAGAAAATAAAGTGGTTGATGCTTTCAGTCGAAAAATTAATGCTTCATTAACTATGTTACACTTGGAACTAGATCCTTTGGTTTTTTATTTGATGAACTTTGGCATAGAATTTTTTGGTACAAGAAATTTTTCTATTTTGTATTAGGCGTCAGTGAGATCATCTCTATCAAATAGAATAAAGAAAGCGCAGAATGAAGACTGTGAGTTACAGAAAAGGAAGAGTTGGCTCTGAAGGTTAAGTTCCCTGAATTTAACATTGATAATGATTGTGTTTTGATATTTGGAAGGAGATAATGAGTGCCTTGTGATTCACAGTTGAAGAATGAGTTTTTATGTGAAGCTCATAGTTCTCCGTCTTTAGTTCATCCTATCAATACTAAGAAGTACAGAGATCTGCGGGAGTATTACTTGTGGGTTGGAATGAAAAAAGATATTGCGGATTTTACTATGAAGTGTTTGACTTGTCATCAAGTTAAAGCAGAGCAGCAGTCACCGAAAGGGATACTTCAAACTTTACCAGTTCCAGAGTGGAAATGGGAAAATATATCCATGGACTTCATTGTGGGATTACCGAAGACATCTCGAGGAAATAATGCAATCTGGGTTATTGATGATCGGTTGACTAAATCTACTCATTTGGTTCCTATTCAAGATTATTTTCCCTAGATATAATTTCTAGGTTGTATGTTAAAAAGATAGTCAGGTTGCATGGAGTTCCCCTATCCATTTTATCTGATCGTGATCCCAGGTTTACTTCTCACTTTTGGAAAGGCCTTTAGAAGTCATTGGTTACTGAAGTAAACTTTAGTACAACTTTTCATCCTCAATCAGATTGGCAGTCAGAATGAAAAATTCAGACATTGGAAGATATTCCACATAATTGTTCGATGGATTACTAGGGAAGCTGGGACCAACTTCATTCTTTGGTTGAATTTTCATATAATAATAGTTTTCATTCTAGTATACAGATGTCTCTGTTTGAGGAATAATATGGAAATCATTGTCGAACTCTAGCTTTTTGGGATGAAGTAGGTGAAAAGAAGCTTATGGGACTAGAATTGGTAGAATAGATGGCAGAGAAAGTTCAGTTGATTCAGAAGCACATGAGAATAGCTCAGAGGAGATAGAAAAGTTATGCAGATAACCAGAGGAAGGATCTTTCTTTTGAGGTAGGTGATCATGTCTTTCTTAAAGTTTCTCCATGGAAAGGTGTGATGTGTTTTGTTAAGAAGGGAAAGTTGAGTCTGAGGTTCATTGAACCTTATGAAATCCTGGAGAAAGTTGGATCAGTTGCATACAGAGTGGATTAACTCAAAGATTATCCCAGGTAAACAATGTTTTTCATGTTTCAATTTTGAGAATGTATATGCCAGATCCATATCTTGTTTTGAGCCCAGAGTTAGTTCATTTGGAAGAGAATCTCTCTTATGAAGAACAACTAGTCCAGATTCTTGACCGTAGAGAGAAAGTGTTGCGGAATAAGGTAATTCACCAGGTAAAGTTGTTGTGGAAAAACCATATGGTTAAAGAGGCAATGTCGGAATCTGAAAATACTATAAGGGATAAATACCCCCAATTATTTTGATAAGTGAATAAAAATTACGAGGACACAATTTCTAAAACGGGGGAAGGATGTAACATCCCAAGTAAATGAAGAATAATATATTTTCATATTTATTAATATTTTTGAATTAAATATTATTTTTACTCTAAATGGGTTTCTATGTTCGATAGGGTAACCAATACACAACAACGGGTTTCTTTGGAATCTTACGTTGCACACTAATAATATAATATGATTATTTTAAATGGTAGTTAACTCCTAACAATTGTAATGGAGGGAATTAACAAAACTAACTAAAATATGATTACACATTTTTGTTAAATGTATTTACATTTATCCAATAAAATTTTTGAGGCTTAAAATATGAATGAATCTAATTTTAAGCATAATTTACATTTAAAGGACGATTTACCACCTTTTAATGGATAACCCTTTTTAAATATATTTTTGGTCACTTTAATAGATTATATATTACCAAATAAAATTTTTCTTTAGAATGGGGACATCAAAATTTACTTTGGGTAATTTTTTGGAATTTTTCCGACAAAGTTCATTTGTTATTGAATAGTGAAAATATTGTATTTTAATTCAAAACTATGTTTTAATATAATTAATTTATATTGATAGATTATATTTTTAATTTGTTTTAAAGTGTAATTAGAATAAATTTTTACCATTCAATCCAATATTGGTCATTGGAATTAATTTCACTTTGAAATTTGACATAAACAATTGCAATCTTTTGATAGTTATTGTTTTCTTAAAAACACGCTATTTGTTTTAACAACGGAAATTAATTTTAAAATTAATTAATTCCAAATATATGTTTTGAATTTGAAAAAATAGATAATATTTTTAATTCATAATATCAAATAATCCTTAGGCTAAATTTTTGGTATTTTTCTGAAAAACTTAAATTTTTGATGAATAGTGAAACCACTTAATGGTAGTTAAAAAAATTGACTTTTTCATTTAAATGAAATTTTACCACTTCTGTGAATTGAATTTTGAAAATAAAAAATACATGGTTGTAATCAAGAATTAATATTTTGTTAAATTATATTGAAATAATTTTTGGTGACTACTAACTTTTGAATTTTATTTATCGCGGTTAAAGGTCAATAGGGTAATTCAAGTTTAAAAGAATAGTATAATAATACAAAATTACATTAAAACTTGTCCAAACCTTATTTTTTGAGTAATTAATGAACATGTCCATCTTTGGGACGATTTTGGGACCCCATTTATCCACATGGGATTGATAATGACAATTTAGATTAATTAACTTACGGTAAAGGCAAAAATTACAAATGAAAATATCGCTTAGTAAATTAATTTTTGGAAGGGGTTATATAAATTATATTTTCAACTATAAATATTAATTATAAATCTAAAAATATTTCCTACATAATGGTATGTTTTTATAATTTTTAGAATTCAAATAAATTAAATTATTTATGACCCAAAAATGATGTAGTATTTACCTCATTAATAAATGATTTAAATAAATAAGATTATAATGATTAAAAAATTATCCAAAACCTGTGAAATTCCTATTAGATGATTTTATTTCGACCATGAGTCATCTTATAGTCGAATAAAATGATTTTTGGACCATTTTAAACAGAATATAATTATATAATAAAATAATTTTTTCACACTTTCCTAAAGAGCCTCTCCTCCCCTTAAAAAAGCAGTCCATTTCTAACCAATTTCTAAAACATCTCAAGACATTTAAGCTCCCTACATCCCTCTCCTACTCCTAGAATACTTACCTTATACAGAAGGAACTTCAAGAAGTCCTTTTGGTTCAAACAAAAGTAAGTTAACCCAATTAAAGGTAACGGTTTCTCTTAAATTGTTTTCTTTTATTTTACTTATCCAACCCCTAAACTCTTTTTATTACTTTATTTTGTAACAACACTAGTATCCTAAATATACTAGGTTTTTTTATGTGAAATATTCAAACTACACTTACACACAACTCCATCTAATGGATGAAGAACATAATGTTTCTGTGGATGGAAAACTAACGCCTCACGAAACGATGATTGTTCAATTACATCTTACCGCCTATCATGGTGGCCATTATGATTGCACTGTATTTATATATGATATATATTATGTTTTTGTTTTCTTTATGCTTCTATATTTTCCATTTATAACATGCCTTTATGGTTTCCATTATGGGTAAACGCAATAGTCTCATTAAAGTAAGTAAGGACTACCGCCCCCTCAAAGTGATATGACACGTTCATACCATATATGGTACATATAAAGGATAGATTTAATTATATTATATATGATATTATACTGGAATTATAATATTCTTATGTATCATTATGTTTTAATTCCATTAAAATGGGAAATAGAAATGAAAGTAGCGTCCATGCGTACGTACGGCTTACCGTCTCCATGAACGGTGCATTTCGATTCTTACCTCCAAATGTTATGTAAATACATGTATATACTGGATATATATGATATATATGATATCAAAATAATGAATATCATTCTGGATATAATAGAATGTTGACCACATGGACAACTTGTAATTATAAGGAATTCATTTTTGACTCCAGTACCAAATATCTACAAAACGAATGTTACTAACATGAAATTATTACATAATGTTTATAACATGGTAATAAGTGATATAAAATGAATAATAATCTTGAAAAAGGTTCTTAAGAAAGTATAAATTAACTTTAGTTTTTTTATTCAGGATATTAAAGAACGAACAGGTCATGTCGGACATGAGGTAAGGGACTTCGTCTCAATCTTCTTTCATTGAGGAATATTTTGTTTTAATACATGACTTTATTTTATATTCGGTATAAACACCCTTAACTTTTCAAAGGGAATATTATTCTATGATATTTTTTTCTAAATGAAAAAATGGAATGTTTTTAACTTTTTCAGCGACAATGACCTCTCCACTGCCGTAATCATTATTTGGCTTCCTCTATAAGCCTTAATGTTTTCTAAAATGAAATCCCTTATTCTGTTTTTTGGGTGTTTTGGTATTGAAAATGGTTTTTTAAATGGATTTATTATTTCAATATCCTGAAATAATTTCTTTTGATATCAAATTAAATGTTTTTAGTGAAGTTTTTATATTTTCAATATTTTATTTTTTATGATTTTATAGTGGTACTTGGAATTTGACGGGTGGTTACGTGATTAACCAAACACGGGTGGTTCCGTGAATACCATGATTGGTGGTTACATTATATCCTCCAATACATTGGGTATGGAAGTTGGCCGTATGGCTATTCCATTTAGTGATATGTGTGGAAGTTGGCCGTATGGTTATTCCATTTATGTATGTTTATGTACCAAGTTACCTCTATATGTTATGTGTTCTTTATATGGGTTTTATGATAATCTTTTGGTTACAAAAGGGTAAGTAATGATCTTTTATGCAGTGAAGAGTATTTATTACTTCAAGGTGAAAAGTATTACTTATGTTAATGTACACATGGTTTACTTGTTGTTTTGAAAAACTAACAGTTTTCCTTATTTGCGTATCCCTTACTGATCTTTTTATGCTCAACCTATGTTTTTGAAAATTTTTTCATAGAGTATAATGTGGAATGGGGTCAAGGATTGGATCCAGGAAAATTCATGATGTCTTAAAAATGGAACTAGACATGACTCTTTTTTTGAAGAGTTCATGTATTGTAAAAAATTGGAAACTGTGTAGATGTTTCTACCTTGTAAATATTTTGAGATGTATTAGTTTTGTCTTATTTCTCTAGAACACTAAACATGAAAATATCCTCAACGTGAAATATTTATTTAATTCAATATTATGTAAGGTTTAATGCCAGGTCCTTATATAAACCATTTATAATTTCCACTACAATCCCTAACATGACTGGTTATCTTTATATTGTTTCTAAAATAAATTTCCAAACCACCATCAATATATTGTAAAACCATAAACCCCAATATAGATTTCATAAAAAAATAATAACTTCCCATTTGAAAACATTTCAAATCAATCAACATTTTTAAACATCTACAATGGATAAAACCCTAAACAAGTCACAAAATCTAATTTTTAGAATTCATCAATTTACCTTAAAATAGGAATCACAATTTTAATACACCTTGTGAACTATATTAGAAATTAAATAATATATAAAACATCTTCTAAATTTAATTATTAAATAAAAAATTTGAAAAAAATTCATCAAACCAAAATCTTTTTACCAATAATCTATAAGGACTTTTTTTATGTCAGAAAAACAATTTTTTATACGACACCAATTTTTACACATAGAAAGATGATTTCAGATCACATAGTAAAACCTATAAATAGATTCAGAACCCAATCCTCACTTAAAAATCTAATATAATGATTACAAAAAATCACAATACTTATATTGACCCTTTATCCATTTCCCTAACACACTAGTAAATCCAAACATCAAGTGGTCTAAATAGAAAATTCAAGATGGAACCAAAACCATTCCTAACATGGATACATGGTTGAAAACCAAAAATATAATCATACGTTATTCCCTACAAAATAACAAAAAATAAATTGTCTAGTTGTTATATGGTTTTTCGGGCCCTATAATCCAACATCATGCTTCAAGCCCTTTTTTTCCTCCATTTGGAACAACAAACATGATCCCTCAAGGCAGTACAGGTCATCCCATTGAGGATCCAATCACAACCTACATAGGTATACATACATAATTCAATGTAAATATAAAACAAAAATCATGAAAATGGGACAAAATCCATAATACCCATGGTAAACTCATCCCTAGGGTGAGAAAGAGCTCATGAAAATCTTCCTACACCAACCTCCTGAGTCCTGAAAACCTTATTTCTATAATACCAAATTCAAAAAAAAGGGTATCCAAATAACTAGGTACCATTGAGAACCTGAAATTTGAAACAATTTTATAACAAAACATACCACAGTGTCATCATACCCAAATTGAGAACCAGTCTTCCAAAAGGCTTGAATGAGTTCCTGATTCCCATGGGTAGGTAACCAATGACTCGGAATCATGGAACATGCAATGGGAATGATTTAAACCATAGGAAAAATTATAATTATAATAATAAAAGATAAAATTATCAAACCATCCAATATGAGATAAATAATATCAGTATCCCATATAACTGATACAACTACCACATAAATGAGAATACCATGGATGAATATTCATAAAAGGATAAACAACAAATTCTATAATTCAAAGTGGATGATACAAATTCCAACGCTGAAGAGAAGCCTAAAAATGTTTATAAGGAACCCCTAAGTGATATATAATCAAAACCTAAACAAAAATTATTTATTAAGATTCTATGTAGGGAAAAATCAAACCAGAAGAAACCAATAACTGTAGAATTTAGTTGTGAGCTATACAACCTAGTAGCGATCTACCTTTAAAATATAATAAGTCAATTTAATAATATATCCTAAAAATTATATATTAAAATATAGTAAAAAATAATCCTTTTTAAAATTAATTGACATAAATAAACTATAAAGACCTCATAATTACGTTATAATTATTTTTCATTATTTTCATTAAATGAAAAGAATCTTTTATGAAACAAACTTCTACATTTAAACCCTTCTTTGTCGAACCACCATTTTAAAAGTGAAAATTTAAAACCATTTCATAGGAAAATATTTTAAAATTCAAATTTTGAAACTCAAAACATGTTTCCAATTTCTGATGGTTTTCTAAAATAGTCTTTCTAAAATAGTTTAAGTAAAACTAAGAACAGAAGAAAAAAACCACAGTATTGAAACTCACAGACATTGGACATAAAAAACCTTTTTAATTTAATATTAAAGATATATAAATATTTTTTCGAAGATTTTTTTTTAATTTTAATAAAATTACTTTCATGATTATAAAAAATATTGAATGAAAATTAAAAAAACCTTCACATTCCTTCTTTCAAACCTGTTCACCAACCATTTTTGAATCATTTTAAAAGAAAACTGTAACATGAATAGGATCGAAACCACGAAAATATGAAAGAATATGTAAAAGTAACATGATAATGAAAAAGAAAAAATAATTTCATAGGTACCATGAAATATTACATGAGGTAGAGGATGTAATCAATGAAAAAGGGAAACACCCTAAAATAGTCCTATATAAAAACCTAGTTTCATGGGATCTAACCAATAAGAGAAATTCAATAAGAACTAGAATTAATTATATAAATCATGTTTCGCTAATAACTATTTATGTAGAAAAAAAATTAGAAGAACTCTTGGTCATCCCTAGGTCCACCATTATAGGAGATCACACATTAACTTTAGGAAAAACCTCTCTATGGGATTTCTCGATCGCATGAGGAATGTTTCCTGAATGGAACTCTCAATATCATGAAAAATGTACATTAAAAAGTCCTAAAAATAATTATATACTACAACATGTTATCTCACATACCCCAATCCCCATGGTCTCACATGTCAATTCAAATTGATGAGAGATTAAATGAACTATTTTATAAGTCAAATAAAATGTAATTAAAATAAGTCAGACCTCACCTCCCACACCCTCGGAAGAATATTCCCCAATCACATATATGAATGAATGATACATAAATAAGAAATAATATAAAGAATTTCCTAATTATATCCCAAAACACCATGGGCATAACAAGAATCACACAAGGATAAATGAGGAATTCCCATATTTTATGAAAACTAACTTGTTTATAAAATTCCAAACATTCATTTTTCCAAATCAATCTTGGTATTCCAAGAAAATACACAAAATTTGAACCCTATCTCAATAAACTATTGGGAATGAATTTTCATAAAATAATTCTTGATATCTACTTAATAAATAATTCTTCAATTAAAAAAACTTTGAAATCATTCAATTAAAATAAAAAGATTCAAAAGTTTACCCATAAGAGTCAATACACCACTTTGTAAAAAAATAATCCATTTTAAAAACATTATAACAATTTAAATCATCTTAAACACTTAGTTTAAAAATAAATTGAAGCAAGTAGGACATTTTAAACCACAATTTAGTTCTCACTATTGATTTTCCAAAAAAAATCATCGTTTAAAATCCATTTAGGAATTTTCACAAACACTTGTCATGGAATCCCATTCCATACCAAGGGTTAATAAACATTAAATCTACATGGAATATCATGGGTCATACATATAGGCATATATTCTATCCTGAAAAATTATTAAATCAATAATAATATTTTGTAATTTTATATAAATAAACCTCAAAGAAACACCAACCTCAGTTTAAAGATGGTGAAGAAAGAAGTTATCACCTATATTGGTGAATGCTATAACAAGATAAGGAATTACCTCTAAAAATGATAAATTGATAACTACCCATTATTAAATCAAAATACTACATTAAATTTGACCAATAAATTCCCTATGTTTTATAGAAGGAACTAAAATAAAAGGGATAAGAGGAAAATATGATAGAAGTGGTTTGGAGGAACATACATGAGAGGAAACCACATGAATCTAAGGGGAATGGCCACTAAAATGGAAGGATAATGGAGAAAAATACCTTGGAGGAGGTTCCTAGTCTATTTCAATGATAAGGGGAATGAAATGAGGGATGAAGGGTCAATATCAATAAGGTTTATTTTTGGAAATTCAATATTTTATTAAATCTAGGATGTCCACATGGTTTTCAGAACCATGTATATGAAACTAACTTGAAAAAATCCCATCACAAAGTTTATCTAGGACTTAAAATGGTTGAAAACCCCGTGAATAAATCATTCAAAATGTAATAATCAAATTCTAATGATAATTTTATTTCATTTTTTGTAGTTTACTAAACCATGTTCTATCTCCCTTACATACCAATAGTCCCGTAAGGATTCTCCAAGGATATGAATGGTTTAAACTAACCCATGCATAGATCATACAACCCAAATTGTGTGTATTAAAAATGAACTATACATAATGGTTTACTGGTTCAATGTAAGGGTTTTTACATCATTGTCCCTAAAACTTGAACCAGAAAAAAACTTCAAATTTTCAATTTTCTGAGATGAAATTTATTGGAAACATAAAACAACCCTAAAACACAGAGAATAAAATAAAATAAAAAACATAGTAACATGGTGGGATTCAAATATATTGTCAGATATATCATTTCAAAAATCAATTATTAGTCATTTTCATTTGATTTCATGTAAATCAGAGGTCATTTGGATAGTTTTGAAACACTGGTACACCTTTTCAAAGACTTCAATATTTTTTTAAACTACATATTTAGTCATTATAAGAACATCACAAATTCTGTTGATTTTTCTTCTACTCATGCACAGATGAAAATAATTCAAAAATATTTTCCAAATGATTTAACATCAATTTGAGGCCATTTCATATAGTTTTGACTATTAACCCAGCAGTTTAATGTTTTAAAACTCTAAAAATGTGTTCTTAGTCATCCCTAGAATACAAAAAAACAATTTACATGAAATATATTATTATATATAATAGATAATAATCAGTAATTTTACCTTTATTTCACAGCAATCCTAGGTCATTTTCTTTGTTTTTACCACCTCATGCATGTTTTTATGAACTATGATATATATTAAAATTGTTAATTTATTAATATTATGAACATAACATGTTGGATTTTCATTATATATATTAAAACATGTAAACAAAATAAAATATATCATTCCAGTGATTTCACATTATTTTTATTATGGTTTTTATTCTTTTGACCATTAAACACATGTTTAAGAGTTTTAAGATGAAAAAAGTGTTTTCAGTTATCCTAAGAAAACAACAACTAGGATGGTTGAGGTGTCTGTTCCAACTTTTGAAAAATGAAAATATTTATTTTCATATGATTTCATCATAATTATACTCCTTGGATTAGTTTTAACCCCATGACACATGTTTTTTTAATAATTTGAATTCATTAAAACTACTTATTTATTCATTATAAGAAAACTACACATCATATTGATGTGTTGTCTACTCTTAAATGTGATAAATAATTAAAATATTGTTTTACAATGATTTTAAAATAATATAATCTTATTTTATTTATTTTAAACCTCTACAATAAATATTTAAAACGTTTATATCTTTTTAAAATAGTTATTTAGTAATTCATGGAACACCAAACATTAGATCGATGTGTTGTTACTCTTAGAAATAAAAAATAATTTGAAGATAGTTTTCCTATGATTTCATATAAATTATATATCTTTTAATATGTCTTGGAAAATTACATAAACATTGTAATGTGTTAAGACACTAAAAATTCATTTTTATTCATCTCCAGTAAATCGTAACTCATATTGAATTGGAATAAGCACTTATATTTCATAAATCAATTTATGGTTATTTCCACTGATTTCATGGAAATATAGAGTTATTTTCCTGATTTTTATCCCCTAGAAGAAGTTATTAAATAATTTTATATCTATTAAAATTGATTATTTAATAATTCTGAGTATGTAACACATAAAATTGATGGGACTTCTCCTCATGCATGTTCAAAATAATTCATAGAATGTCTCCCTATGATTTTATTTCAATCCGAGGTTTTTTTCATTATTCCATGCATGTTTTATAGTTTTAAAATAATAAATTTGTTCTTCATACAAATAAAATATTAAATTATATTGATGTTTTGTTAGTAACTATATATCAAAAATCAATTTTTGATTTTTTTTGTTTTATTTCCCTTCAATTCAAGGTTGTATTCAAGGTTCTAACCCCTTGATGCATGTTTTGATGACTCTAATATATTTTAAAACTACATATTTAGTTATTCTAAGAACATTTCTTGTTAAATTTATGTGTATCCTAGTCTTATTTGTAAAAAATAATTGAAATATATTTTTTACTATGATTTCATGCCAATACGAGGTTGTTTTCTATAGTTTTGACTACTGCATAAACCTTTTAGATTTTCCAAACATTAAAAATGTTTTTTGGTCGTCCAAGGAAAAATGAAAATTGGATTCACAAAGAATCAGTTATTATATTTTAAAAATTATTCAATGGAAATTTTCCTATGATTTCAAGACAACCATATATCACATTCTTAATTTTGACCCCCTAAAACACATTTTTAAAAACATTTATATTATTGGAATATGAATATTTAGTTTTTATAAGTATATCCAATCTCAAATTGATGTGTTTTATATTTGAAACTATTAGAAATAATATAAATATCATTTTTCTAGGATTTTATGTCGATATATGGTTGTTTACTATGGTTTAGACCATTAAAACCCTGTTTTAGTTTTTTAAACCCCTAAAAGGTTGTTTTCAATCATCCCAAGAAAATAATAACTAGGATTGATATAGTATTCATTCCTCAAATTAAAAAATAAATTTATTATTTTTTTCCTTTCGTATCATGAAAAGAAAGTATTATTTTTTTAGGATCCCCCAACTAACACACATTTTTAAAGACTTCAATATCTTTAGAATTACTTGTAGTAATACTGAGCACACCACACATCATATGGAAATTACATCTACTCATACATGTCATAAATAATAAAAATAGATATTTTCTATGATCTCACATTAATCTAAGGAAATTTTACTATTTTTTCCTTTGACAGTAATTTTAAAAGGCTTTTATATCTGTAAAACTACTTATTTAGTCATTCTAAGTGCACCACATGTTAGATTAACTTGACATCTACTCCTATATGTCACAAATAATTTAAAAATTATTTTTCTTATGATTTCATGTTAATAAAAGATTTTTTTGTATTTTTTCCATTAAATTCATGTTGTGTATTTTTAAGAAACTAGAAATGTGTCTTATGTCATAACCATAGGACCAAAACCCTGATTTATGTGGCCTTAGTTACTATAATTTAGAAATAAATATTTGGTTGTTATCATATGATTTCATAACAATATAAGATAATTTTCATAGTTTTGGACCCTTGATACACATTTTAAAATACTTTTATATCTTTAAAAAATTGTTGTTCACTCATTATGATCATTCCACACAAAATATTGACATGTTTTCTCCATGTACATATCAAAAATAGGGGAATGATTTTTTAAGATTTCATGTCAATATGAGGTTGTTTTTAAATTTTTTTCCATTACATGCACACTTTAGAGTTTTAAAACACCAAACATACTGATTTAGTAATCATGAGAAAATTTTAACTCACATTGGTATGGTGTATGTTACTATATTTTAAGAAAATCAGTGGTAATTTTCCTTTGATTTCATGACAATCTAAGGTAATTTTTTGATATTTACCCTTTAAGGCATATTTTTTATGACATTGAAATTTATAAAAGGGCTTATTTATTTACATCAAGCACATCACTTGTCAAATTGAATTTTTATCTAATTATACACATTTAAAATATTTAAAAATATATTTTCATGAGGGATTCATATTAATATGGGGTGGTTTTCTATGGTTTTCAATATCACATGCATGTTTTGAAGTTTTAAAAAAAAATTAATGTGTTTTTAGTCATCATAATAAAAAACCCCATATTTATGTTATATAAGTTGTAACACCCCGACCCTAGATACCCAGAGTCGGAGCATTATTACATAACATTGGCATGATCACAAGAAAGATCAAGTCTCGAAAGACCGATTAGTTTAGTAGGCTTGGAAACACTAGATATATTCATAAAGTTTACATTACATCAATAAGTGAAAAACTAAAACAACATATTGTCTTCATATCCCTTCATACTATCTCTGCAGGTCATTCATAAAATACTTCTTCACATCCAGGGAAAAATAAAACATTGAAAGGGATGAGCTCAGATGCTCAGTAAGGATAAAAATATAGTGGAAACTTTTATAAATTAACATAAAAATTTAAGGCAACGTATAACTAAAAAAATCCTTTTAAACTTGAACTTCAGCATAATATGGCAAGGATAAAATGAAATAATTCCATTTACTTATTCACATGGATATTATACTAGTCTAATAATCACATGAAAATATTAATAACCACTTTCATAATGACGGAATGCATAATGCCAGACTATCATAACCACGTAGCCAAGGCCTCGTGCCAATACTACAAATAATATTTGGTCAAGGTCTCGTGCCAAGACACTAGCTTTTCTCAGGAGACCTACAGATGCAT
This sequence comes from Viscum album, assembly GCA_963277665.1. Taxonomy (NCBI): domain Eukaryota; kingdom Viridiplantae; phylum Streptophyta; class Magnoliopsida; order Santalales; family Viscaceae; genus Viscum; species Viscum album. The sequence goes on from OY728127.1 coordinate 1,175,721,848, forward strand.
CGAGGAGCTATAGTGGGCTCCACCAGTCACTTACTAAGTCCAATGCATTCTTCATATGAAAAGTTTGAAGCATAATATAAACATTCGTATTAAAACAAGCATAAGAAATGTCAATACTTATCCGCAAACCATGAATGGAATAAACATAGCACATCCATAGTCAAACATAACTAATTCAATACAATATTGGAGATTGTATTGTATCATATTAACCTCAATCGATAATAATGAAGGATATTGTCATAGATGAAAATAATCATCAAAAATATTAGATAGAAATATCCCCCCTTTTCTTGAAATCGTTTAAAAGTCACACTATTTGCCAAGAAGCCATTTAAAAATAGATTTTTAAATCAAAGTGTCTCATACCACTTTGAAACATTTAAGAGGAGTTTTAATTTTAAAACATTAATTTCCATATAAAAAAATTCTTAAAACCATTTTTAAAACATTGACATTAATGAAAATGATTTAGAAGAATATGTCTTTAAAACATTTAAAAATGATATTTTGTTAGAGTTTCTAACCAAAATAGAGACACTTGAATAAAAATAATTAAGGTGATAAAAACATTTTAATATCATGAGAATAAAGGAATTCATGATATACAATGTCAAAGTACATTATATACACCATATAAAAGTGATTTGGTGTATAACAACAAAGGAGTCTCAATGGAATGTAAATTGAGATTAAATCTTTTATAAAGACTGTATCCTTAGGTTAAGGATAAATCAACGAAATAATTATGTGTGAAAAATATAATTAAACTCAATATTATTGGATGCTCAGTGTAAATCAATCAGAGGACATTCACACATATTCTTGTAAAGACAACACCAATGAATTGGATATTTAACTCAACAAATGGAGAATGAGTTAAAATTACTATTATAAAATTAATATCGATGACATGAGAAATTATCAATGGAGTGATTATGTGTATAAAATGAATATACACATAAAAGGGGAGTGGAAATTATGACATATGAAAATGAATAGTGATTCCACACATAATCTGGTAGTAAAATAATCAATGAAGTTTGGGTAAAGCCGGATAAATGGAAATTGAAATTTCAAATTCCCTTATTGATTTGGTAACATACGAAACATACACCCATGAAATAAGGATAATACAATTATGATGTAAATATCAATAAATTAATGTATATTACACAATGAATACAATCATGGAAAGTACACACACCACATGCAATAAATAAGTGGGGAACAATGGAATTCTCAAAGAATTAAAAGTGAGATAAGAAACCCCTTACTTTGTAATTTTTCCTTGGTCGACGGTAGGTTAAACTCCTTTATAATGGTGAAATAATTGTTTTTTAATTATACAATAATCATTTACATTAATATGATATCATATATGATCTTTTAACATTGATTTGTTAATAATATCTTAGTATTATCATCATTTCGGGTGTTAACTTACTCATTTTCCTTTATATTATTTGTTACGTAATCTGTGTTTGTTATGGATAGGATTTATCTTCTTCATATCCAGAATTATATCAAGTCCTTAAACATTATTTTTAATCATCAAATGAGAATTATACTTGAATGGATATGATGGAGAATGAATCTCATCACGTTCGTGGAGATGGTAGTTCGTACATACGCACGAGCGACAATATCATTCTTTTGATGTTAAAATAATATATAATTGGATGGTATATCATATATACAGAATAATTATAATGTAATATTTTCTATTTAAATGAATTACTCATAATTATTATACCCATACAAATAATAATTTATAGAACGACAATTACACCACGACATGGAGACGGTAAGTCGTACGTAGGCATGTATGGTGACATGTCATTCAAAGGATGGATTGAATACTGAATATGGTTGTACCATATTTATAATAACATCACAGTATATATAAGATACTGGAGTTATTATTTTAGAATATAAATAACAAATAAAGAATATGTTGAAGAAGAACGGAACTTGAAAGAGGGTGGTGAAAACATTACCACTTCTTCGGGTTCTTTATTTTGATTTGATCAAAAGTGCTCCTTAGGTTCGATTTCTGACTAAAGGAAGGCATCTAAGATGAAGTGAGGTAATTTTAGAGAGTATTTGGGCAGGGTTTAGCCGATCCAAAAGTCTTTGAAGGTGTGAATTAATGAGAAGGGTGAGTGCCCTTTTATAAGAGGGGTGAGGGGCACCTTTCGAAAAGCTAGAAATATTATTTTATAATAAATTCATATTCAGTTTATAATGGCTCCAAAGTGGATTATTTAAAGGTTATGGTGGGGATAGGTCGAACACCTCTCAACCAATAGGATTTATACAGGTTTGGGTTACTATATTAACCTTATCTTTATGTATTAACTCTTAGTTAATTAGTTTCACTTTTACAATGACTCTTTGTATTTTTATATTATATGGTTTATAAACATACTATATAAATCCAAGAGACCCCCAAGTGGTCCATTAATGATACACATATCATGATATAAGTCTCTTGGCCGAACCTTAGATTTTTAGGAATTGAATATAAATTAATAATATAATATTTGTTTAAAAAACTCTTTTTTTGTCAATTTTGACACTATTGGGTATATTGTTTTTGATAAATTCATAACAGCATTATTACTTCAAACACAATTTATATAATCAATCCTAATATGTCATAGTGACCTAGAATATTAGTGGAATTCATAAAAAGTCTCAAATTACATTTATTTTGATATTTACAATATCAAATATTTTTATATTTCATTAACTAGGTAATTACTACATCACCATTGTGTCATAAATAAATTAAATTATTTAAGGTCTAAAAATTATAAATAAAATACCATTATGTAGTAAATCGTTTTATCTTTCTAATTAATATTTACAATCGAATTTAACTTATGCATAACCTTATATTAAAAATGTTTTAGTAAATAAACGTTGATTTCAACTCTTTTAACTCTTCTTTGAATTAAATAATAATAAATGTACTAATCTAATAAAAGTGGACCTAAATGAGAAGAATTTACTCCAAAGGTTGTTTTTGGTCGAGATAAACTTGTCCACTAGAATTAGGACATGTGTTAGGGTAATATTAATATCATTTTTACCCTTAATTACCCTATTTACTTTTAACAGTGGTAAATAAAAGTAAAAAGTTACTATTCACCAAAAATTATTTTCTTCTCATTAAACAACATTTTACTCCTTGATATTAACCGTGTCTCTCGGATTTTCAAAATTTCACTCATAGAAGAGGTAAAATTATGTTTTATGAAAAATTTAGTTTTTTTAACTACCACTGAGTGGTTTCACTATTCATCAAAAAATGAATGTTTCCAGAAAAATACCAAAAATTAGGCCTAAGATATATTTGATATTATGAATTCAAAAATGACGTATATTTTACCAAATTCAAAACATATCAGTTGCTTTAATTAATTTAAAAATTAATTCCCATCGTCAAAACAAATAGCGTGTTTTTAAGAGATAATAACTATCAAAAGATGGACACTTGTTTATGTCTGGTTTAAATGTGAAATCACATACAATGACCAACATTGTATTAAATGGTAAAAATATATTCTAAATATACATTAAAACAAATAAAATTAATAATTAATCACTATTAATTATTTCGATTAAAAAAGTTGTTTTTAATTAAAAGTTTGTAATTTTTACTATTTATCAAAATATGAAAGTTATCTGAAAAGTACCAAAATTTCACCCTAAGCTAATTTCGATATTACGAGTCCAAAAATGAAGTCCATTTCGAAAGATAAAATTTTTAAAATTTTAAAAAGTAGGTATTACTATTCATAATGGATAGTTTGATTGGTTGTGATGTGTTAGAATCTCGAGGTTGCGTACAATGCACACCATTGCATTATTCAAAGGGAAACATACCATGGAAGCTTGGGGTGTTACATTCTCCCCTCCTTCAATAAAGTGCGTCCTCACAATTTTTTAAAAATTGGGCTTGAGAATATAATGGAAAGTCCCACATCGGAAAAATAGTCAATAAAACTATCACTTTAAAAGAAAGGAAGAGAGGTATAAAGGTCACCCACGATAACCCATACTAGGATTCCATGTAGGAAGACATGGATATTGACGATAAAATAAGTGTTATGTTCTGATGGAGAGGGATAGAAAACATGATCAAGAGAAAGTTAACAATAAAAAAATCAGAAACTTATATTGGGAAAATGGTCATTAGTCTCTAAGTAGGAAAAGGAAACAGACCACATTTCTTGATTTAAGTTACATTACATAAGAATGAGGAATTCATTTATGATATTGACTAAGAACATAAAGAGATATACTTACTTTTTAAGTAGAGTTTCATTCTTTAATAAATTTTTACCACTAAATCATTTTTTCTGAACAATGCGTTTTCAAGAAGACTTGGTAACAATGGAAGAGCTAGAATAAACTTCTATAGAAATAAATGATCCACGTAGGATAAACTATATATTTACCTTGTCTTTAGAGATTAATCAAAACCAAAATGGTTAGTATAATATCTGATGATCCCCCAAATGGATATTCCATTAGATAAAAAAACACTTATCTTAATTTCTAAAATTAAACCATCAATACCCCAAAGTTAAATAAATATCATTCAATAATCAATTGTCCTTAAAATCCTTCAATATAATCCAAACTAATATTCAAACCCAAAACTTATAAAAATGTAGTCTTCCACGATAAATGGTATCTCCAAATGAAATCAATTACTCTTAAAGTCGCATACTTGAAATTAATTAACCTAATCACATATTCTATATTAAAGTTTAATCATTACCATAAATAACACAAATCACTATAAATCCACAATAAAAACATAGATAAAAATCCACCATTACTCCTCAAATGAAATCCCATTATATTCTATTTTCCTTGGTAATATAGTGTCCCCAACAAAGCGAACATCTTCCCAAATAACATTTATCACTTAATCACCAAATCATTTTCCTATGCTAAGGGTTTTCACCTCATAAGAAATAAGATCCCAAATCAAATTATTATTAATCAATAAAATAATTTAACTAAAAATAATAGTCATATTAACTAGGGACTTCATGTAGTACAGTGGTAGGCAATAAATCACAATCAAACATTGGTTGTGGGTTCGATTCCCACAGCTTTGTCCGACACGACAGGTTATCACACGGTCTGCGTGTTGTCCTTTTTCAAAAACAATATTTTATAACATTACCAAAATGAGACAGCTTCCTCAAAATAACTATAACATAATTTAACCAAAAATATTATCTCATACCTTGCATTTTCATCCAAAATTATAATAAATTGTAATTGCCTCAAACCCAATGACCATATAAAACCAAATGGTTATTAATAACTATATCCACAAGAGAAAATATAATTCTCCATAAAATATCATTCTCACATGGAAAACTGTAGGGTTACAAATACAAGAGAAAATTATTCCAAAGTAAACCCATCAACAAGGAGCACTAATACTTTTTAAACAATACTCCAACCATTTATTTCCACATAACTTCTTCTTTGACCAAGAAAATATCCTATAGAATAGGGAATTCACTCGGTTAATGACCAGGTCCCCTACATTTACGTCAAATGACTGTAAATTGATTCTTGGGACCATTTTAATATTCTTTCATAGTACTCTTAATTTTTCGTCGGAAATTCTTCACATTATTTCCTTCCTTCCCGCACGTAAAGAATTTCTTTGTCCCATTGAGACACTTTCCTGGGTGTCTGCTTCCACATTTCATGCATGATTGAAATTGAGTAATCCTTTCTCCATGGTCTCCACTGCTAGAGCTCTTATCATTCATCACCTTTCTCTTCTTTGTTGAGTCCGGGAATTGGTTAATATATATATTGTTGATCATATTTTTGGAAAATCAATTTGGAATAAAGACGATATCTTTTATGCCTATCAACATTCCATTTTCTTTCTCATTTCCACCACCGTTCCCACCTTGTACATCATTCTCAAAGTCACTATAACTTCCTTGGAATCCAGCCATTGACTAAAACCAGAAAGCATTGTGTGAGTAACAGTAGTCATAAAATCATTAAGAGATTAACATGTCACCATATTCTCAATTTTAAACACATTAGGATTAACCAATTTCATTTACTCTCATCTTATATATATAATACTTCAAATCGGTTGGTAAAGAAAATGTAAATTATCCTAAGCATATCTCCCGGGAGTGTCGTAACCAAGAGTGGAGCAAGGCCTGTTGTCGTGCACCAGTTCCCATTCGAGTCTAGCTCAAAGCGGTGTTTTCAGGTTTTACCCCTAGGTACATCTGTGCCAGAGCTTCCTCTAACTGCTCATATCCACATAGGGATGTATTGCTCGGAAAACTCACAAAATCTCTACAATACCAAAATTCTAGGACGATCTTATATACTAATCCCCAAAATTCTGCTTAGGTCTATGTGATCTAATCAGAGTTTATCTAAATCTTGCATCCAAGGTTTGTAATAAACTTCCTCTGATACCAACTATAACACCCCGACCCTAGATACCAGAGTCGGTGCATTATAACTTAACATTTCCATTATCACAAGAAAGATCAAGTCTCAAAAGACCAATTAGTTTACTAGCCTTGGAAAAACTGGATATATTCATAAATTTTACATTACATTAATAAGTGAAAAAATACAAGAACATATTGTCTTCATATCCCCTCATACTATCCCTACAGTTCATTCATAAAATACTTCCTCACATCCTGGGAAAAATAAAACATTGAAAGGGGTGAGCTTAGATGCTCATAAAGGATAACAATATAGCGGAAACATTCATAAATAAACATAAAAATTTAAGGCAATGTATAACTAAAACAAAAGCCTTTTAAACATTAACTTTAGAATAATATGGCAAGGATAAAATGAAATAATTCCATTTAATTATTCACATGGATATTCTACTAGTCGAATAATCACAAGAAAATATTAGTAACCACTTTCATAATGACAAAATGCATAATGCCAAACTATCATAACCACGTAGCCAAGGCCTCGTTCCAAGATTGAAAATACGATTTTGTAAAGGCCTCATGCAAAGACACTAGTTTGTCTCATGATACCTACCGATTCATCGAGGAGCTATAGCAGGCTCCACCCGTCACTTACTAAGTCCAATACATTCCTCATATGAAAAGATTGAAACATAACATAATCATTCGTATTAAAACTAGCATACGAAATGTCAATACATATCCACAAACCATGAGTGGAATAAAAATAGCACATCCACAGTCAAACATAACTCATTCGATACAATATGGGAGATTGTATTGTATCATATTAACCTCAATCGAGAATAATGAAGGATATCGACATTGATTAAAATAATCGTCAAAACTATTAGAGAGAAATATCCCCCTTTTTCTTGAAATCATTTAAAAGTCACACTATTTGTCAAGAAGCCATTTAAAAATAGATTTTTGAATCAAAGTGTCCCATACCACTTTTAAACTTTTAAAAATAGTTTTAATTTTAAAACATTAATGTCCATATAAATAAATTCTTAAAACCATTTTCAAAACATGGACATTAATGAGAATGATTTAGAAGAATAAGTCTTTAAAACATTTAAAAATGATATTTTTGTTAGAGTTTCTAACCAAAAGAGAGACACTTGAATAAAAATAATTAAGGTGATAAAATTTTTTAATATCATGAGAATAAAGGGATTCATGATATACTATGTAAAAGTACATTATATACACTATATAAAAGTGATTTGGTGTATAACAACAAAGAAGTCTCAATGGAATGTAAATTGAGATTAAATATTTCATAAAGATAGTATCCATAGGTTAAAGATAAATCAACGACATAATTATGTGTTACAAATATAATTAAACACAATATTATTGGATGTTTAGTGTAAATCAATCAGAGGACATTCACACATATTCTTGTAAATACAACACCAATGAATTGGATATTTAACTCAACAAATGGAGAATGAGTTAAAATTACTGTTATCAAATTCATATCGATGACTTGAGAAATTATCAATGGAGTGATTATGTGTAGCAAAATTATATCCACATAAAATGGGAGTGGAAGTTATGACATAAGCAAATGAATAGTGATTCCACACATAATCTCGGAGTAAAATAATGAATGAAGTTTGCATAAAGCTGAATAAATGGAAATTGAAATTTCAAATTCCCTAATCGATTTGGTAACATATGAAACATACACTCATGAAAGAAGGATAATACAATTATGATGTAAATATCCATAAATTAGTTTATATTACACAATGAATATAATCATGGGCGGTACACACACCACATGCAATAAATAAGTGGGGAACAATTGAATTCTCGCGGAATTAAAAGTGAGATAAGAAACCCCTTACTTTGTACATTTTCCTTGGTCGACGGTAAATTAACCTCCTTTATAATGGTGAAATAATTGTTATTGAATTATACAATAATCATTTACATTAATATGATATCATATATGATCTTTTATCATTGATTTGTTAATAATATCTTACTATTATTGTCATTTCGGGTGTTAACTTACTTGTTTTCCTTTATATTCTTTGTTATGTAAGGTATGTTTGTTATGGATAGGTTGTATGTTATTCATATCCAGAGTTATATCAAGTCCTTAAACATTATTTTTAATCATAAAATGAGAATTATACTTGAATGGATACGATGGAGAATGAATATCATCGAGCTCATGGAGACGGTAGTCCGTACATACGCACGAGCGACAATATCATTCTTTTGATGTTAAAATAATATATAATTGGATGGTATATCATATAAACAGAATAATTATCATGTTATATTAATTATTTACATGAATTAAACATCATTATTATACCCATCCAAATAATAATTTATTGATTGACAATTACACCACGACGTGGAGACTGTAAGTCGTACGTACGCACGTATAGTGACATGCCATTCAAAGGATGGATTGAATACTGAATATGGTTTTACCATATTTATAATAACATCATAGTATATATAAGATACTGGAGTTATGATTTTATAATAGAAATAACAAATAAAGGAGAAGTTGAAGAAGAAAGGAACTTGAAAGTGGGTGGTGAAAACATTACCTCTTCTTCGGGTTCTTCCTTTTGATTTGATCTAAAGTGATCCTTAGGATGGCTTTATGACTAAAGTAAGGACTCTAAGATGAAGTGAGGAACGTTTAGAGAGTATTTGGGCAGGGTTTGGATGAACCAAAAGGCTCTGATGGTGTGAATTAATGAGAAGTGTGAGTTCCCTTATATATGAGGGGTGAGGGGCACCTTTGGAAAAGCTAGAAATATTATTTTTTAATAAACTCATATTCGGTTTATAATGGATCCAAAGTGGATTATTTAAAGGTTATGGAGGGGATAGGTCGAAAACCACTCAACCAGTAGGATTTAGATAGGTTTGGGTTACTATATTAACCTTATCTTTATGTATTAACCCTTAGTTAATTAGTTTCACTTTTACAATGTCTCTTTGTATTTTTATATTATATCGTTAATAAACTTTCTATATACATCCAAGAGACCCCCAAGTGGTCCATTGATGATACTCCTATCATTATATGAGTCTCTTGGACAAACCGTTAGTTTTTTAAGAATTGAATATAAATTAATAATATAATATTTGATTAAAAAACTCTTTTATGTCAATTTTGACACTATTGGGTATTTTGTTTTTGATAAATTCATAACAGAATTATTACTTTGAAAAAAATATATATAATCAATCCTAATATTTCATATTAACCTATAAAATTAGAAGAATTCATAAAAAGCCTCAAATTACATTTATTTTGATATTTATAATATCAATTATTTTAATATTTCATTAATTACCTAATTACTGCATCACCATTGTGTCATAAAAAAATTAAATTATTTAATGTCTAAAAATTATAAATAAAATACCATTATGTAGGAAATAACTTTATCTTTCTAATGAATATTTACAATCGAATTTATCTTATGTATAACCTTATATTAAAAATGTTTTAGTAAATAAACATTGATTTAAACTCTTTTAACTCTTCTTTGAATTAAAAAATAATAAATGTCTTAATCTAATACAAGTGGACCTAAATGATAATATTTTACTCCTAAGGTTGTTTTTGGTCGAGATACAGTTGTCCAGTAGAATTAGGACACGTGTTAGGGTAATATTAATATCATTTTTACCCTTAATTACCCTATTAACTTTTAATCGTGGTAAATAAAAGTAAAAAGTTACTATTCACCAAAAATTATTTTCATCTCATTGAACTATATTTTACTCATTGATATTAATCGTGTCTCTCGGATTTTTGAAATTCCCCTCACAGAAATGGTAAAATTAAGTTTTATGAAAAATTTAGTTTTTTAACTACCACTGAGTGGTTTCACTATTCATCAAAAAATGAAAGTTTCCAGAAAAATACCAAAAATTAGGCCTAAGATATATTTGATATTATGAATTAAAAAATGATTTCTATATTACCAAATTCAAAACATATTAGTTTCATTGATTAATTTAAAAATTAATTCTCGTCGTCAAAACAAATAGCGTGTTTTAAGAGATAATAACTATCAAAAGATTTACACTTGTTTATGTTTGGTTTAAATGTGAAATCACATCCAATGACCAAAATTGTATTCAGTTGTAAAAATATATTCTAAATATACTTTAAAATCATTCAAATTAATAATTTATCACTATTAATTATTTCGATTAAAAATGTTTTTTTTAATTAAAATTTTGTAATTTTCATTATTCATCAAAATATGAAAGTTATCTGAAAAGTACCAAAATTTCAGCCTAAGCTAATTTCAATATTACGAATCCGAAAATGAAGTCCATTTCCAAAGATAAAATTTATAAAATTTCAAAATGTAGGTAATTCTATTCATAAAATCTAGTTTGTTTGGTTGTGGTGTGTTAGAATCTCAAAGTTGCGTACAATGCACGCCATTGCATTATTCAAAGGGAAACGTACCATGGAAGCTTTTGGTGTTAAATAAGTTCTTACATTTCAAAAATAAATCACAAGTTGTTGTCTTGTGATTTCAAAGAAATCCATGGTTATTTTCTTGGTTTTGACCCCCTGAAACACATTTTTAAAGACTTTGATATCATTTAAATTTTATAATTTAGTCATTTGAAGCACATCACACATTAGGTTGATGTTTGGTCCATTCATACATGTCATAATAAACTGTAAACCAATTTTTTATTATTTAACACCTTTTATAGGTTATTTTCTATGATTTTGACCATTACATGCACATTGTAGAGTTTTATAGCACCAAAATACTGTTTTTAGTCATTTTGAGAAAACTAATACTCAGATTCATGTGGTGTTAATTAAAAAAATTAAAATCAATATAATGTTGTTTTCTTAGCATTTAATGGCAATTTGAAGTTTTTTTCTAGGTTTTGAAAACCTTTCATGGATTTTTAAAGACATTGAATCTTAAAAACTGATAATTCTGTAATTTTGAGCACACATAAAGTCAAATTCAAATGATGATAGATTATACAAGTAATAAATAATTTAAATATAATTTTTTATGATTTGACATTAATCCATGTTCATTTACTTCATTTTAACCATCTTATTCCCACTTTTAATGACTTTGATATCATTAAAACATCATAGGTTGTCATTTGGAGCACACTGAATAATATATTACCATTTCTCTTAATTATACACATCATAAATAATATAAAGAAATTTTTTCAATGATTTCACATCAATTTGAGCACTTTTGTAATATATTTGACTATTACACCCACATTTTAGAGTTTTAAAACATTAAAAATGTGTTTCCAATCATCCTAAGAAAAATATAACCCAAATTGACGTGGATTTAGTTCCCATAATATAAAAATTTATCAATAATATTTTCCTATGATGTAATTGAAATATGTGTTCGTTTTCCCAGTTTTTACCCCATATAATACATTTTTAAAGACATCTATACCATTAAAAACAAAATATTTAGTCGTTTATAGTTTAATTCATGTCATATTGATGTGTTCTCTACCCATTTATTTCATGAATAGTTAAAAAATTACATTTTTATTATTTCATTAAAATATTAGTATTTTTATAGGATTTGACCATTTCATGCATGTCTTAGAGTTTTAAAACACTAAAACAATATTTTAAGCCATATAGATTAAATCGGAAATCATATAAAAATGGTTTTAGTTATTATATTTCATAAATTAGTTATTTGTCATTATCTTATTATTTCATTGTAATCTGAGGACCTTTTCCTGGTTTTGAACCCCTCATGCATGATTTTAAAGGAATTGATACCATTAAAACTGTGTATGTAGTCATTCCAAAAACACCGAACATCGAACTGATGTGAATTAAACTCACATGCATCGTAAATAATTTAGATAATTTTTTTTAATCATTTCACATCAATGTGAGGACTTGTTCTTGGTATTGATTCACTAACTCATGTTGTTAAGGACTTTGATATCTTTAAAACATTTTATTTAGATATTATGAGAACACCATACATATGATTAATGTATTTTCTACTCATGCATGTAAAAAGAAGTTAAACAGTATTTTTCCTTTGATTTAACATCAATTTGAAGTCATTTCCTATAGTTTTGACCATCAAACAAATGTTTTAGAGTTATAAAATAGTAAAAATGTTTTTTCGGTCATCTCAAGAAAAATCAAACATGGATAAATGTGGATTCAGATCATATACATAAAAAAATCTATAATTATTTTCACATGGTGTACAGGATATCTAAAGTCATTTTCTTTATTTGGAATCAATGACGCGTGATTTTAAAGATTTTTGAATTTTTTAAAACACCTTATTTAGTCATTATAAGAACAATAAAATTTCGAATTATTTTATTTAGACTCATATATATAATAAATAATTCAATGAACATTTTCCTATGATTTCACGCCTATATAGGGTTTCTTTTATGTTTTTCCCTATTACATACACATTTTAAAGAATTAAAACACCAAAAATAAATTTTTGGTCACCTAAATAGAACCATTACTAAGATTTATGTGGTGTTAATTAATACATTTAGAAATAAATTAATGGGTTTTTTCATAGTATTTTACATGAATTCAACATATTTTTCTCTGTTATGATCCTCTGATACACATTTTTTATGACGTTAATATATTTAAAACTACTTATTTACTCACTTCATTCAAACAACACATCATATTGACAATTCTTCTACTCATACACATAAAATAATTCAAATACTATCTTCATATGTTTTTACATCAATATGAGGTCGTTTCATTTGGTTTTGACTATTACATTCATGGTTTATAAGTTTAAAACATTGAAATATTTTTTTCTTCCTTGGAAAACTGTAATTCTGATTGATATTGTGTTAGTTCATGTAATTCAAAAATAAATTAGTAGTATTTTTTATATGATTTTATGAAAATATGAGGTTATTTATATGGTTTTGACCCCTTATCAAACATTTTTAATGATCTTTATATCTAATAAAACTTATTATTTAACCTTTCCAAGAACATCACTTTTTGGATTGATGTTATATCTATTCATACATGTCACAAATAATTCAAATACATTTTCCCCATGATTTCACGTTAATTTGAGAACATTTTCCGTGGTTTTGAAGGGCATACACATGTTTTAGAGTTTTAAAACACTAAAAATGTTTTTTCATTCTTCCCAATTAAACTAAAACTATAACTGATATGGTGTTAGTTATAATTTTTTAAAAAATAAAATGACAATTGTTTTC